>CANUEZ040000120.1:14095000-14695000 GCA_948099385.1 Fasciola hepatica | reverse complement strand
AATACGCTCCTCCTCCCAAATGTCACGGAGCAAGATAATATGTGTTTTTATCAAAACATTTCCACCCAGTCTGAGAATAACTGGGAGAAGTTCATCGGGACCAGTCACTTTCCCACGCTTTAGTAATCGTATACATGACTCCACTTCTACTTCCGATGGGGGCTCAAGTGATACCACCCAGGGAGTCGCAGTTGTTGACACAAGAGTAACTACACCAGCGTGCGGCCAGCTAAACTGCTCCTTGAAGTATTCGGCCCAACGGTCCAGCCTTTGCTGTTTTCTATGAATGGGTTTTCCATTTCTATCGCAAATCGTTTCACTGACCTGGGTGCGCCGTCCACCGGTGTCACGAATAAGTTTGAACAGTCTTTGACTGTTACCTGAAACAGCTGCTATTTCCATTTCTTCGGTTACCTTGACCCACCAATTTTTGCGATCCTTCTCAAGGCTTTTCGTAACTTGCCTTTGCAGCTTTCTCCGCATCTTATTCATCTCCTTACAGTTCGAGAGCTGACGCTTTTGCTCCATTATACTCAGCGACTCTTTCGAAATCCAGTGTCTTTGATGAACACCAGATCTAGGACCACAGGCGAAACGTACTGCCACGTACATCGCCTGTTTGATATGAGCCCAGTGCCCATCTATATTACTGTTCGTCGTAGATCCCAGCTCATGTGCTAACTTTTGCTCATACCGGGTGCGTACTTCTGGGTCACATTAAAACTAATGCATGGTCCGACTCTACGTACGTGGACCAGTAAGATCTACAGTTCTGAACAGAACTGCGCCATCGATAGCTTACGGCGATATGGTCAATTTGACTCAAAGTACCTGTAAAGTTAGAGCACCATGTCGCTGTGCGACGCGAGCTGTGTCGGAAATTGGTGCTAGACAAGAACAATCGATTGTCTGCACAAAGCTGGATAAGTCTATCCCCGTTATCTGTACGTTCAGCAGGTAAAGCACAACGCCCACCTAAACAGGCTTCTGACACACTAAATTTGCCAACTTGTGCATTGAAGTCACCAGCTAGCACTACAATTTCAGAACCTTTTCTGCTGCGAACGAAGGTGGCGAGTTCATCATAGAACTCATCTTTCTGCGCGTCTGAGCTGCAGTCCGTTGGGGCGTACGTCGAGATCACCATCAAATTGCGCTTAACACAACTATCTTTTCGAACGCCGACTGAACCCCGGAGTCTCACAGCACATAAACGACTGTTAATCTAGATCCAGTCTAAGAGAGCAACCTCAGCCTTGTCAGTCAAGACTATTCCTACACCACGTTAACCCGCAGCTCGAGCTACTTCGTCTCCTGAAGTGCGCAGAAAATACCTCGATGAGATACCAGAAGCAGTTAGTTGAATTACACTGCTCGAATCCCGGATACGCGTTTCACTTACGCAGCAGATACCAATCTTCGAAGAGTTCATTGTGAGGGCTAGGCACACCTGCTGACCGGCCTGCATGAGTGTACGCACGTTGAAGGAGCCGAGATTCGGAGGCTGACGAGGCTTGAGAAAATGTGAGTTACCAGACAGAGGATTATTCCCGACACTGTTTGACAGTGAATCGTTGCGAGTATCGACCATGTTATCAGTGGGAGCATTATGGGTGGATAGATGGGGCAAAGAGAGGTGGTTGGGGATAGAAGACAAAGGTTGAATAAAAGAGAGGGAACTCTGAGCAGTAGCCCATTTATCACTACCCACCCCGCTCAATGCAATGGGCAGCGCGGTCCTGATTATTCCGCGCGACGACCGATGCAGTATGGAATTCTTTCTATCCGTGCAGCTCATGGGAGATGTTGGACGGTTACTGCTAGGGTGTCCAGCCACAAAGCAGGAGAACGATTAGGGTCCTCATCCAAAGCCTTTAGTTCTAACAAGATCCTATCCGCAAGGCAGCGGGATGGCTTAGTGGAAGCCCATTTGCTTGGGTCAGTTATTCTTACACTGATTTTGCCGATTGAGTTGCCAGCTGAAATCGACCCCCAACCTGAAGGACCAGGACAGTAGACTTTGTCTGACTTCTACCCATTGACCCGTCAGGTACGATTGTATCTGCGGCTTAAAGAAGCCATCCTGTATAGCGCTTCAAGTCACAGAGGCGCGCAAGCCATCATACCACGTCAAGGTGCAGTCTTGTCGTGTTGTCACTTTGTGTCTAATCAGAATGATTGGTCAGTGTGCGTTTGTACCGTGAGACCGTGTATTCCGTGTGTTGGCTGCTAGGGCGTTGTTTCCTTTTCCCACCCGTGTAGGTCCACTCGCTGTCCATCTTGTATATTCATACTTTCTAATTCAGTGTACAAGATGATGGGAAAGGCAGTGGTCAGTGGGGCTCCCTCTGCTGTTTAACACTGTACTTTGGTGATGGTGATCAACTGGAGCACAACACTGGCACTGCTTACTTAGCTATAGCTACGCAGCTGTCTGTTTTGCGAGATGCAGTAATCTCACGGTCGACAAGAAAACGCAGGCTTAATGATGCGGTGAAATTCTTAGGACACATCAGCAACTACAAAACTGTATTAGTGCTTCACAAGAATAGTCTGGTTAGGCGAATCCTAGTCCTGATTTTGACAGCAACAATTTCAAGCATGTGTTCGCAATTTTTTTGATTCTTACCGCTCCCATCCCAGTCAAGATAATGGTCGTATGTCATTCTTTGGTTCCAATAAAAATCATCTTATTTTTGACGGATGATAATATCTGACTCACGTTGAATCCATTTTGTCCCGTCCTTGTCAAAATACAGTTATTTTCCCTTCCACTGCGATCCAAACTTGGTTCTCTCGAACTTCACACTGGAACAGTCAGACAGTTGGAGTTTTCTATCAAAACTCAAAACACTGGTGTAAGCCACTTGATCAGCATTAGTGATGATAGTACCATTGCCATTTGGCGACGAAATCTCAAAGATGGAGATCCCAAGTCAGCTACACCAAACCATTGGGAGTGCATCCGTGTTATGCGCCGACACAAAGGTCCCGTGCGTAGTTTGGCTTTACATCCATCGAATCGCTGTGCTTTTTCAATCAGTGATGATAAGACTTTCCGAGTATGGAACCTACTTCGCGGCCGCCAGTCTTACGCGACGCGACTGAAAGTGATTGCTGATGGGGCACAATCTGTCAGCTGTTCACCAAGCGGCCGAAGACTACTGTTCATCTGGCCGAACCGATTCGATGTGATTGATCTTAACTTCGGAGACCGACAGTCAGATGATAGTGTCAGTAGTAATGGCCCCCTTGGACTTCGACTTGGATGTGTCCAGTTCGAGCAACCGATGTCTGCATCTCCCGTATTTTTCAGCGAGGATGACTACGACCAGTCTCCGGACGATCCCAGCGCCGTTACGCAGGACAACACGGCACTTTTTGTATTTCTCTTAGCTGGAACAGGGCCCTTCTTGAATGCTTTTCGCTGTCCACTACCGCCCACATTCAAATCCAAGGGTGGACACGCGGAAAACTTGGGTCAAATCAAACTACCAGGTAAACGCATCAAGGAATTACGTGTACTTTCGTGGCCCTATGAACTTCCCTCGTATACGCGTAGACATCGTCTTGTGGTCGCTGCGACAACGAGTGTCACGGGAAGCCACATCCGGGGCTACGCTGTAAACTTGGATGCTTTCAAACACGTGGAACCGGGGGATTCGTTTTTACCTGTGTTTGTATATGATGTCCCGGGAGCTCGAGTAACTTCATTAGCTGTAGACTGGATGGAAGAATCAGATCAGATAGACGTTCCCGAGAAATGAAGAAACAAACACGGTTAGATTTCTCAGTTGTGCATAATGTACATAATTTCTACGAATAATAAATTGACTGAACTCCCGAATTTTAACCTTTCAATATATTTTTGAATTATTGAACTGTCATCCTTATACTCCCAAAAATGACCATTGGAGCGAGAATAGGACGTGTAAACCAAGCAGTGGTTTCCAGTGCCCACTTATCTAGGGTGCACATATCGTCTAGGAAATAGGTGTGTTAAAATGATTCAGGAGTGATATGGTACTGATAAAGAGGGTAGGGATCAAGATCGACGCGGCAAGATCTGTGCGACCAGGCCGCATAATTCATATTGCTGCAGTGTGAGTCATTTCGATGTTTATGGTCAGGACTGTCTGCGGACCTCAACTAGTCTTTTCAGTTAGAAAGCAAGGATACTTGACGCTTCTGCGGTGGTTATTGTGTACCTAGATCAATGTTTGTTGAATTTGGGTGATACTCGTGCAACTGGATGGAACAATCCCGCTTACCCTGTCATTTATCAACTACGTGCCAAAGAAGTCGCTTCATATACTTACTATTTGGTTTTATTCGGTTAGCTCCCGTGAGTGTATGAGTCGGCTTCATGGATATTTTGAAAGCGCCTGCCCGTGGGCGACGTGTGTAGAGGGACTGTTCATGGAGTCTTGAGAATTAAGTACGAAGTGGTGTCCCCAGCGTCATTCGGCTTTTTGTTTGAGGCAGAAACTCTATCCCATGCACAACGAAGTGCTACCATACCGGCAACAGGCAGCTTGTATGTTGTGAGCCGGTGACCGAACGAGCGGTTCATACGCTTTTCGCATGGCGGTTTGTCAATGGAGAATGCCCAACGCATCCTAGTGCATCTTATCTCACTCAGGATAGAATGATAGGAGGTAAAAGGCAATCTCCTTATTTAGTGGCAGGCCACATTCGCGCACGCCACGTGGGTGTTTGTGGGCTTCTGTGGCTTTTATGTAGAGTTCGTTTACAGGCGAAAAGCTCGCCACGCTCCCTAACAACGCCGCGTTGTTTTCGTCTGACTTCTTGCCCTTGGCCTGTTCGATATAGGTGACCCTGAAGGGACGATTTGTGCTCCAATCGGAGTCACGCAAACCTGATCACCGTAGGTTGGTCCGCAACTGATCCAGTTCGTTTCGAGTTGGTCAGTTCAAATTTCGCTAATCTTTGTCTGTTTTTTGAATGCATTCACCGTCCTGCTTGACCTCGCTGTGGTTTATCGAGATGATCTTAGTTATCGAATTCACTGATCAGATAGTGAGTAGTTCGTGATGCTGATAATGGAAACCTTCACCTGATTACGGGACGAGCGACGTTTGCGTATCATGTGCCTCATCGTATGTGGTCTGGTTTG
The DNA here is from genome assembly GCA_948099385.1 of Fasciola hepatica. Classification (NCBI taxonomy): domain Eukaryota; kingdom Metazoa; phylum Platyhelminthes; class Trematoda; order Plagiorchiida; family Fasciolidae; genus Fasciola; species Fasciola hepatica. The sequence goes on along the minus strand of CANUEZ040000120.1, from coordinate 14,689,863 downwards.
CCGTGTCAATCAGTTCAAATATGGACCAGGACTAAGTCAAGCCATGACTATAACCATAGTAAGTATGTCCGAAATTCCAGTCAAATTCAGGCCGATTTTCGCCCTCAGGTCTCAGATGTTAAAGTGCTGAACAGCGCCAAGCGATCCAGTAAGACGTAACTATCTGCCAGCCCAACTACTACGGCCGTTTTACACGTAATTAAAGTTGTCGGTCCTCTCTAAAAACGTTGTTGGCTTTTCTCCTACTGTATTCAGGGAAGGAAAGCCTGACTCCCCAATAACAGCTTAAATATCGAGACTCTGTATTAAGGAAATGGTTGAACCGAAGCTGATCATGTATTTTGCTCAACAGAGACTCAACATCGGGTTATCTAAACAACAGCATTAGAACAATAGTTTTTCTGACCCACATATCTTAAATGACGAAACTAGCCATGTTCGACTGACTTCGGTTGATCTATAAGTATAGTCCCGTGTTTTAAATTTGCGCAAATGTTTCTATGCTACAGTAGGTTGATATTTATTGTCTTTGAATCAGACTCCCTTTTATTTCCTGCCATAGCAGCGTCCGAACTACAACGTGGTGGTGAGCTCGACGCACGAACAAATAGTAAAGTTTATGGATGGCAGATGCAGAACCAGCGGCGGCCTCAGAGATGGCGAACTAAACCATATCCAGATTTCTCTAGCGCGGTCGAATAAGATAACAAACTGGGAAATTGAAGCGATTTCGAGGAAGTCTGTTTTCGCACTGGTCTATCAAGGAATAGTGAACACTTGATCACGAAATTTGACGAGTTAAGCAGAATTAAGCAACACGGAAAGAGATGTGCTCAGCTCCTGAACACAATCACGTGGAACAATAAGGAGTACTTGGCATCGGGAAAAGGAACCCTAACTGCCATTAAACAACAGCAAAAACAATGCAACATACATGAAAACAGGAGAGGAACAAAGTACCAGTGTAGTGGTGAAAGCACAGATAAAGTAAATCGTAGGGATGAATTTTGTTTAGGTTGGTTTTTCAGCGGGGGAAGCACAAATTTATGGTGACTGTTCGAAAAGAAGCAGTAGAAACAACTGCGTTGATTCACTTCGAGAATCGCGTAGCTGGACGAATAGAGAAGTTACCTAGACTGTCATGCAGGGAGAGCCACTCCATTTAACGTGATCCAGATAGTCTGGCACCTGGGAATTATGAAGGGAGGTGTGCATTTTAGTCGACGACTGGAAGCGTATTTTTTATACACAAGGCGGAGCACGAATGTGAGGAAGATCATCCCAACGTACAAATGGGTAGGAGAGCGGTTCCAAGACAGTTGAAGGGAAGTGCGGATGAACACAACTAAATATACACAGCAGGGATTGGGAGTGACGATTTTAGTACGTTAAACCGTAGCCCACAAAAGCACAGATGAACTTCTTTGTGTTGGAAGATAACTAATCACATTGGATAACATTCAAACACTGAGAGAAATGTAACTGTTGTATTTCGCAATGTTTCGTTTCAGTATATCCGAACAAGGTCCCATGACACGTTCAAACCGTTTACGGTCCAGTTTGACACAGCGTAGCGGGCCCTGCGCAACCACTGTTGCCGCTCGGGGGCGGTCCAGCAACAAAGCTATCTCCCCTGGGGCGTATGATTGAATAGTTTCCGACGAGACAATGGCGTAGTCCGATGTGGAGGGAAGCAGAGGACAGAAAATGACGTTTGAGACAGGTGGTACAACAGGAGTAGCACAAGCGAGTCCCTCACAAAAAGCGAATAACTGCGACTCAGTGATATAGCAAGAGAGAACATCCATTAAAATAAATGTGCAAAAACTTTAGGCAAATTAATAGTATGAGTAGCGAACGCGGAGTTGAGCAACGTCATCTAACGACCCCAACATCTACTACACGGATCTCATTTACCCCATGTAATAACAAATACGTTCTACAAGGCTAAGTCCATTGGTCAATAACTCATTTCTTTTCCGAAACGCCGAAAACTGGCTACCACCTTCTACCTCTGTCACAAGCCGCATCAAGGATCATCATTTAGAGAGAATTTGTATTCCGTACCCGAACTTGGATACAGTGGGAGGGATAAACTCGACATACAGCATAACACTGGGAAGAACTGAACAATTTCGATTCCGGAACCATATATAACGCAGTGGCAGGCTGGGAAAGACTGGAGAAACCGACCACTCAGGGATGGAACCTATGAAGAGTGAACCATTGGTTTAAGAGTAAACCCAAAATGTAGATTTTACGCCCAATTCCACCATCACCAATTCCGTACTCACAGGATTTGAGTAATACTGTGGACACAACGACGATAAAACGTCGAAGGGATACTCGCATCGCCTATCCGTAAAGGTCATGCTCACATGCCGCTGAACAAACAACAAAAAATATACGTCGGCGAAAGGAGAACTTGTTTTATGTGAGAGGATGCTTTATACATTTGAGGTCGCCCGCGAAGTATGATGTGCCCAGAAATCTCCAGCCATCAATCGGGAAACATTCCCTATTTCTCTGCTGTTCATCCTTTACGTTCCAATTCTAAATGCGTTCGAGTAGTCACAATGAGTCGTGACTATGAACTTGTAGCTCTCGGAAAGGGTAGCAAATTAAAGACAGAGGAAGAAAGAGAATCCATTCTCCGACCTAAGCATCCTCTTCACTTAGCTGCTGTTAACGTCCGCACACTTTGCCAATCGGGGCAACAGGCTGCCATAGCTAGGACTCTTGAAACCTTTACCATAGACGTGTGTTTGTCTCCGAAACAAGCATACAAAACCCAGCTTCAGTGGTAATACTTCGCTCCCCTGATACAAGCTAGGATTCTTGTTTCGCTTTTCACATGTCGAGTGATTCGATGTCTACTGCTCGTGGTCAGGCTGGCGTTGGCATCACTCTGAGCGTGAAGGCTGAGCGTACACTGCTCGACTGGATCCCAGTCAGCAGCCGTCTGTGTGCAGTTCGGTTGAATGGTTTTGTGCATGTGAACAGCACTAGACAAGCGCCGATGCCTGTTCGTTGTTTCCGTGTATACCCCAACTGACTGTAGCTTTCCTGAGGCCAGAGACGAATTCTGCCAGGATTTGTCTCAACTGCTCCGTAGCGTGCACTCTACGGACATCATGGTTGTTGCCGGTGATTTCAATGCTCAAGTCGGAAGCCTAGACGAAATGGAGAGGAATATGGGAGGCCGATATTGCATTCCAGCCGATCGAACTGATGACGGTAGTCGACTCATTCAATTATGTCCGGGCCATGAACTATTCTTAGCGGGAACAAGTTTCTCGCACAAAAAGCGACACCGGCTAACCTGGCGTCCTCCTGTGCCTTCACAACGTTGGACTCACATCGACCATATTGCTGTCCGTTACCGCTAGCGCAGACCAATTCACGACTGTCGATTATTTTGATCCGTGTCTGTAGACGCGGATCACACTCTTATCCGCGCGCGCCTCAGCTTACGTCTCCTTGGTGGCCGGAACAACGTCCAGGCAAACCGTCCCCGCAGCTGCTACTGAACAATGACCAACGATCTGTTTTCCGAACAGAACCATTCACCAGGTTATCGATGCAGTCTAATGCACAGGATCCAGAACACCGATGGACAGAGACCAAACAGGCTCTACGTGCGGCTGCCGATGCTGCCCAAGGTCCAACAACTAGACACACAGAAACAATAGATATCTGCATCCTCAGTTGCACTGTTAGATGTGCGCCGAACGATTCCTCTGAGTTCCAGATATGACGGGGCACAGAGATGCCTTAAACGCCAACTGATTCGTAGCCTGAGAAACGACCGTGAACAGTGGTGGTTTGCAAAGTGTAAGGAGATGGAATAGGCTGCAGTGATCGGCAATAGCAACAACCTTTCCCGTCTAACGGGAAATAACGGTCCACGTAAATCAGGCGTTAACGAATTGATCAAAGAAAACGTCCCACTGATTCAAACTGAGCGTCGTCCAATTCGTTGGGCGGAGCAATTCGAGAGCCACTTTAAATGGCCTTTATCCTCTTCAGGTTTGATCACTAGCGCATTGGATACAGCTCGTGTTGTAGATACCAGTACTCCATCATAAACGGAGTTTCTTCGAGAGATAAACTATCTTAACCGATATAAGACTGCTGGACCGGATGGGTTGCCTCCGTCTATTTTCAAAGACAACGGCTCAGCACTGTTACTGGAGGTGACAAAACTCCTCCGTCTGATATGAGAGAAGGGACAAGTTACGAACGGCCGGTGTGAACCGATGATCGTACCGACTCATAGGAAAGGTGACAGGTCCTCCTGTGAAAAACAGGGGAATAAGTTTGGTTGGCATCGCATCCAAACTGATAGCCGGCGTTATTCTCCACCACCTATCAACCGCTCGCGAACAGTGCTCGCGCGAGAATCAGGCTAGACTTAGACCTGGTCGAGGTTGTATTGATCACATCTTCACTCTTCGACACATCACGACGAGACTGCACCTTGACGTGGTGTGATGGCTTGCGCGCCTCTATGACATATAGAGCCATACAACATGGCTTCTTTAAGCCAAAGATGCAATAGTACCTGACAGGTCAATGGGTAGAGGCCAAACAAAGTCCAGTCCCCTGGTTCTCCAGGTTGGGGGTCGATTTGAGCTGGCGACTCAGTCGGTAAAATCAAGGGAAGAATAATTGATCCAAACACATGGGCTTCGACTAACCATCCCGCTGCCTTGCGGATAGGTTCTTGTTAGAAGTAAAGGCTTTCGATGAGAACCCTAACCGTTCTCCTGCTTTTTGTCTGCACAACTTAGTAGTGCCCGTCGAACATCTCCGATTAACTACGCGAATAGAAAGAATTCCATACTGCATCGGTCGTCGCAAAGGATAATCAGGACCGCGCTGCCCATTGCATCGAGCGGGGTAGGTAGTGATAAGTGTGCTACTGCTCAGAGTTCCCTCTCTGTTATTCAACCTTTGTCTTCTGTCCCTAACCATCCCTCTTTGCCCCATCTATCCACCCATAATGCTCCCACTGATAACATGGTCGATACTCGCAACGATTCACTGTCAAACAGTGTCGGGAATAATCCTCTGTCTGGTAACTCACATTTTCTCAAGCCTCGTCAGCCTCCGAATCTCGGCTCCTTCAACGTGCGTACACTCATGCAGGCCGGTCAGCAGGTGTGCCTAGCCCTCACAATGAACTCTCTGAAGATTGATGTTTGCTGCTTAAACGAAACGCGTATCCAGGATTTGAGCAGTGTAATTCAACTAACTGCTCCTGGTATCTCATCGAGGTATATTCTGCGCACCTCAGGAGACGAAGCAGCTAGAACTGTGGGTCACCATGGTGTAGGAATTGTCTTGACTGACAAGGCTGAGGCTGCCCTATTAGACTGGATCCCTGTTAACAGTCGTTTATGTGCTGTGAGACTCCAAGGGTCAGTCGGCGTTCGAAAGGATAGTTGTGTTAAGCGCAATTTGTTCTTGATCTCGGCGTACGCCCCAACGGACTGCAGCTCAGACGCGCAGAAAGATGAGTTCTATGATGCCCTCGCCACTCTCGTTCGCAGCAGTAAAAGTTCCGACATAGTAGTGCTAGCTGGTGACTTCAATGCACAAGTTGGCAAACTTAGTGCGTCAGAAGCCTGTTTAGGTGGGCGTTGTGCTTTACCCGCTGAGCGCACAGATAACGGGGATAGGCTTCTCCAATTTTGTGCAGACAATCGATTGTTCTTGTCTAGCACCAATTTCCGACACAGCTCGCGTCGCACAGCGACATGGCGCTCTAACTCTACAGGTACTTTGAGTCAAATTGACCGTATTGCCGTAAGCTACCGGTGGTGCAGTTCTGTTCAGAACTGTAGATCTTACTGGTCCACGTACGTAGAGTCGGACCATCCATTAGTTTTGACGCCATTATCTCCAGCTCCATGGTCATCGTCGCAATTCGCAAACCCGATTAGCCGTGCAACGTTTGTGTGATCCAGAAGCACGCACCCATTATGAGCATAAGTTAGCACATGAGCTAGGATCCACGGAGAACAGTAATGTAGACGAGCATTGGGCTCATATCAAACAAGCGATGCACTTTGCAGCAGGTTTCGCCTGTGGTCATCAAAGACACTGGATCTCGCAAGAGTCGCTGAGTATAATGGAGCAAAAGCGTCAGCTTTCGAACCGTAAGGAGATGAATAAGATGCGGAGAAAGCTGCAAAGACAAGTTACGAAAAGCCTTAAAAATGATCGCGAAAATTGGTGGGTCAATGTAGCCGAAGAAATGGAAGTGGCAGCTGCTTCAGGTAACAGTCAAAGACTGTTCAAACTTATTCGTGACACCGGTGGACGGCGAACTCAGGTCAGTGAAACGATTTGGAATAGAAATGGAGAACCCATCCATAACAAACAGCAAAGGCTTGACCGATGGGCCGAGTACTTCAAGGAACAGTTTAGCTGGCCGCACGCTAGTGTAGTTACTCCCGTGTCAACAACTGTGACTTCTTGGGTGGTATCACTTGAGCCCCCATCAGAAGTAGAAGTAGAGTCATGTATTCGATTACTAAGGCGGGGGAAAGCGGCAGGTCCCGACGAACTTCCTCCAGTTCTTTTCAAACTGGGTGGTGAGGCGTTGATAAAATCACTAACCGCCTTGCTCCGTGACATTTGGAACGCGGAACGTATTCCGTTAATATGGAGCGAGTCATGGACGAAATAATGGAGAGTGCTTTGCAAAATCTTCGGAATGTAGGCGTCGAACTAGGAGATAGTAAAAAGCTATGTGACCTAGATTACGCAGACGGCGTTGTCTGCTTGTTCGAATCCACGGAACATGCTCAGCGTGCATTAGATAATCTCGCAAGAGCTGTAGCTCCATTCGGCATGCGTTTTGCACCTTCAAAGTGCAAGGTGATGTTACAAGACTGGACGTCAACAATACCGAGCTTGATGCTCGATGGAGAGGTGCTGTCAATTGTCGACCACTTCACCTACCTCGTTAGCTGCGTGACGACGGATGGGAGCACTGTAGTAGAGGTGAGCGCGCGGATATCCAAGGCTCGAGCGGCGTACGCTGGACTGAAGCACTTGTGGCGCCGACCTGATATTTCACTGAAGTTGAAAGGTCGTGTATACTGTGCCACTGTGCGTTCAGTTTTGTTGTATGGTTGCGAAACTTGGAGTCTGCGTGCTGAAGATATTGATCGTCTTGAGGTTTTCGACCATCGATGTTTACGTAGTATCGCTAGGATTGGGTGGAACAGCCGAGTAAGCAACGATGAGGTAAGAAAGCGAGTATTGGGTACTAATTCAGAGAACGTTTTGTCACAGCGCATCCAACTTAGTAGACTTCGTTGGTTGGGACACGTGTTACGTATGGCAAACACACGTCTACCGTACCGTGTCCTATTCTCCGCCCCTCCCAGGGAGTGGAAGAGACCACGTGGAGGTCAACAGATGACGTGGCAGCGAGGAATGAGAAAATGTACAGCGAACTTAGGAAAAGTAGGTGCTTCATGTCTTCGTGGTTGGGGTCCAAAAGATCCGTCTACCAGTTGGCTGGAGACACTGAAGGATATGGCTGCGAACCGCGAACAGTGGAGATCGTGTTGTCACTTTCTATCGAATCAGAATGTTTGATCGGTGTACGTTTGTACAGTTAGACTGTGTATTCCGTGTGTTGGCTACTAGGGCATTCTTTTCTTTTCCCACCCATATAGGTCCACTCCCTGTTCATCTTGTATATTCATACTTTTTAATTCAACGTGCAACATGGTGAGAAAGGCAGTGGTGAGTGGGGCTTGCCCTACTGTTTAACGCTGTACGATGATGACATTTCAGAATACAGGCAAATCTTACATAGGTCCAGCATCTTCGTTTTCTTGATATCGAAGCGGTTTGTGACTCGGTCGACCTCATAGTTCTTTGGCGCTTCATCTTGTTGAAGAGTATACCAGAGAAATTTGTTTTCATCATAAAGTCCCTTGACTTGAACGTGGTGGATAAGTTCTGTTATCTGGGGAGCTGCATCTCACCCGGAGGTCGGATATCGGACGAGATGCCTTTGCGTATGCGGAAGGTTCGTTTGGCATTTGCCAATTTGAGTCATCTGTGGCGTTGGCATGACTCGTTTATTTATCAAGGGTGCAGTGTACGCTAGAGCAGTCAGGCCCGTGCTTCTGTATGGGTCAGAAACATGGCCACTACGGGTGGAGGATGTACGAAGATTGTCGATATCTGAGCACCGATATCTTTGTGGCATCGCTCGAATCTCGTGGGGACAACGTGTCAGTAATGCCGAGGTTCCTCGGAAAGTCTCAGGTTGAAGGATCAAATGATTGGGTGAAACACTTAAGCACACCAGGCTGAGATGGTTGGGATGAGTTACGCATGTCCCCTGAAAGGATCCCTCATCGTGCTATGTTTGCTGAGGCGGGTACCGGTTGGATGATGAGTAGTGGTGGTCAGTCCATGTCGTGGTATGAGAAGCCTAACTATTAGACTTAGGCATTCGGGGCATGTTAGACTTCCTGGGCGGGGTCCAAGAACCCCTCCCACTCAACGGCTAGATAAGTTGGGGGATATGGCTAGATTCTGCGATAAGTAACGCTCTTGCATTCACAAACCTTCTTCATCGCCTTAATTCCATTAATGTAGTTCTCCTCTTATTCCTATCATACTCTTTTCTCTTTCATTCTTTCATTTTGAGGTTGCCGCTGGGAGATAACAATCAAAGCCACCGAGCCCAGTGCATGGTTAATTGTTTTCTGGCCCGAACGGAACCGGAGGGACTGCAACCATTCAGGCAAAGACTCATGTCTGCATCGGCCAACTGTAGTGCTACTGATATGAGACACTAAAAAATTTTTTTATCCGAACCATTACCAGGTTTTTCGGCACCAGTTGCTCCGCAAGTGTAAAGTCTGTTCAAAGAATTCGGGATCACCTCAATTCGGACGAAATCCTGACATACGATCGAATTCTACTTTACACAACTGACACTACTCCCAGTAGCCATATACATGCGACAGACACTATCGTTTGGAGAGAGGGGGTAGTACCAGTTATAAAAGCTGAAATTCCAATATGTCAGAATTTCGACTGAGCCGAAATGATCCCAAAATTTTGGACAGACTGGACAAAACGAGTGTACGCCCCGCAGAGGTCAGATTCCGCGACGTACTACTCAAAACCTCGTTAGTAGGCGAAACGAAGCAAATACCACGAAGTAAATGATAGTCAGTCAAAATTGTACGCAAAAATTGGATAACAGAGAAGTGAATTAGCGAACTTGACCGGTATATAATGCCGAATAATAGCTCAAGGCTCCACACTAACCTTGAACGAAGAGTTCATAGGTGATATATTCCTTCTAAGTATATGGGGTACCAGTGAAAGTGAAGTGTGATAAGGTCAGTGGTCCAGACGGGTTTTCACCCAGGGTGCAAACTTAATTTGCTCTCATTTCATCCTCAGCGTTAGCATGTTTATACAGTGTGTTCACTGGAAATGGATCCACCCCGGTAAGGTGGAATTTCTATATAGGCTTCCGAAAACGATAGCAGCAGTTAGATTTTACCATCCGGCGAAAAAATGCGTCTCATTGTCCGCTTGAGATGAAGATGGCCGATAACGAGATTGACTAAGGAATGTTCAAAAGAGGTTCATTTTCCCGTGGAGTGATCGCATAACGCTACCGACGTACTCCTGTCACACTGTCAGTGATGATTCCACCGTTATAACTATTTACAGTTACCACACGTGATCTATTGGGACCTTATGTGGTTCTTCACCACTCCAAGTCTCAGGGCTCGGTTACCGATTATCCCCAATAATGCAGTGGGCCCTCTTGACTATGAGGTATATAACCGTTGAACTGCAATTATGCGTAAGCATGTGATAAAAAATTGATTGCGGTGGTTCATTGATTCCCACTTCGCAGCGGCAACCTAACTCGAATGCATGTGAGTTATTTCTGCTTATTTGCGATTGAGTCTCCCGCTGAGAGATTGCAACCAAAACCGCAGCACCCAATCTATGTTTAGTGATTGTTTGGACTGATGTTGTTTTCACCCGTAGTTGGAGATGACAAACAAAAACCACCGCTTCAGCACGTGGCGACCGCAGTCGTCAGACCAGTATCGATAAGGCATATTTCCTTTATGAAGACCAAAACAGAACATGAAAAATGGCATAACAGGGGGGGGGGGGAGAGAAATAGAAACATCTGAACACATATTCATAACAGTGACCATAACCATGTAACTACAATAGTTCCCCTCTGGATAGCAATAACCTCTCCGAGAGAAACATTTTTGATGAAGTGAACAGTAATTACATTGCTAGTGAACCGTTTTTGTATTGAACTTCGGTGAATTTTCAGACCACGCACTGCAACATCGCGAGTCGCGCAACATGTTGATGAAACAGGCCTGTTGTTCCGAGACACCCAAACAAAAGCATTGTTCAATTAGACAGAAATGTCCTGGCATGAATAAAACAAGACCGGTTGACAGTAACATTGTGCTGCAGTGCGTCCACTGAAAAATTAAAATCTTTAGTCATCGGGAAAACCGTCAACCTGAGGTGATTCAAACACCGACCGCAGCTTGGATGGTTAGGAGCATATTCGAGGGGTCGCTGAGACATTGAAACAGTGCACTGGATTTCCGCTCCATTGCAGTAAAAGCTACATAAGCAGCTGAGTTCAGTGCTCCCCGAATGGCACGACTCGGGAAACAATAAACGTCTACCCGATAGCACATGAACTTGTGTTCTTATTAAAGCTAGTAAGTGGTTAGGCTTTGATTATTATGGTTCTATTGCAGGTCAGATATTCCGGTCCAAGAAGCAGTTGTTGTTATGGTACGAGGCAAGATGACTCTTGGTGAGTCTAGTATCTGTTTCATCCATTAAAATACTGCAATATTCGGAGGTGTTGTCAAAGACAGCACCTTTCTTGCTGTACAATTGCAATACGCAACTGGAACTATATCTGACTCACATTATTATCAATCTGCTTGCGAGTAGTATGTAGGATTGATGATACTTTGTTTGGGTGACTGTCCTTTGGACTCCACCCTCCATTCACAAACCTTAGGTCATTCGGTCATTACGGGTTTAAGATTAGCAAGGTGCCAACGCAACAACGATTATAACAAAGTACGGGAAGGGGAGTACAGATAATTAGTGAGAAGAAAATGCTGGTGGTTTTCTTCCTGCTTTTCACCGTACACTTTTTGATGTTTTTTCATCCGACCAACCTTACACTCGAAAGCACCGGGCTCGAGTTTCGCTCTTGTTGGAGCTCGTCAGTGGTGCATACTCTCCGCCGCACCCAGTCAAAGGATGTGTTATCAATCTCTTTGCAACATCTTATCTGTATGTGAACACGATGAAGCTCGATTTGAGAGACAATGCTTCTTCGGCTTTTATATCCACCTTTTTGCGAAAAGAACGAAAAGGTTCTAGGATGTTATACAACCCTAGTGCAAATTAGTTACGGTGTATATACTGTTACTTTAATTCCATCACTTCGATAATAAAAGATGAGAGTCTAGATAATAAATGACCTTTTAAGTCTACCTTATAGAATATTTAGAAGACAAAAAATGCGTATTTTTGACAAATATTACTTTCAGAATGATACAACTAATGTGACTAGTTCCTTTTGACTATGTTCAACCCTGAATGCTATATGTCTCAACAATAAACAATCTAAGCGATCTCGGTTACTGTATTTACAGGTAGTCAGAAAGGGGAGAAAGAACCGTTGACCTCAATTTGCAAGTGGTTCTGGATTGTGTGTAGGAATTTCAAGACGCATTCACAAAGGTACCGTATGCGCACACGGGAAACGAAAGCGCCAGAGAACGACTGGGCGAGGTAGTGCAATTCGAACTGTAGCACTAATTCACCTAGCTAGTGTACTTGATACTAAATGCTATACGTTATCAAAATGACTGATGGAAATGCAGCTCCATATTCCATGCTCACGATGCTGCCGAATACACAAACCAAAACTACTTCCAATTCTTCAGTCGTTTTTGTTCTGCCCATGTACGACGTACAAAATGCAGCTCGTCAATGTGAAGAGAAAAAACAGGTTCGTTCTAGAAAACCCTTGGGTATAAACACCTCGAAGGAAAACGGTCACACTTGGTATCCCGTGTTGCTGGGCTATGATTTATCCGCGTGCAGACGTTATTAAACAAGAATATAGGGACGAAACGCGTGTGAATGACAGATACACAATGAAGAACCAGACTTACATTTCGTGCTTTGACTTAGTAACCGAATTTCCAGAAGTACACAGAATAGTAAGCAGCAAGATTTACCGTAACCAAAAACAGTCTTAACTTGCATTGAGCACTACTTTAGAGAGTATCAAAATGTACTTTCTCAGAGATAAAAAGACGATTATAGACTTACCAAAGTAGTCGGACGGTCGCAACTTGCCCACTTCAACAGGTTCCACCGATTCGGAAGGCTTTTGAAGAACCTTTGCGGTTCCCTTCAAACCAAGAAGGGAACGTTTGTCAAATGTATTAGCAAGAACAAAGGATATCGTTTAGACTGAACAGCCGGCGTAGATTCTGAGCATGCAGGTTGAGACAAACCTATCAGACATTGGATAAGAACAAATGGTCTTCGAATTCATATTGAACATTCCGACATATCCGCTTATTAGTACACTTCTGCCATTCAGAGACCGGATCAAAACCAGAACACCAGAAAATTAGGGGAAAATAATGTAAATTTTTCAGTACTGTGAAATTTTTCGCGACTGAAACCGATATAAAAGAACAGGATGAACTGCATTCCCCAAAACGGTGGAGAAGGCATAAGGGGGCAATCTCATCGGATTGATGCTGCAGTTGAGATTCGTTAGGTCATCTTACTACGCGACTTGGTTTCTCCTCTGCTGGATTGTAATAATATCCTGATTCTTTACCAGATACCTGTTGTTCTCACTATTGAAACATTTTCATTTTTACAGTACGTCCTAGAGAGTAACACAGCAAACCCGAATGGTACCAGACGCGTCTCCGAGTCCCAAATACCACAGTGACCACCCTGATCGTTGGTCGTGTCAGCTCTCCAAGGAGGCGGCGATTTCCAAAGGACATCCATCAAAATGTGACTACACTGCGGTGTGGCGCGATGGCTTGCGTGCCTCCGAAGCAAAGAAATACGCAGGATGGTATTCTTAAACCAAAGATGCAATCAAGCCTGGGCAGGGGTCAGACGAAATCCAGTGTCTGAACCAAGTTTCGGCCAAAACCTGGTTCTGTACAATATACCCATGAAGAGGAGACTCCAGTGAATAAACATGCGAAGTAGTAGTTTACCAAAAAAAAATTACCTGCAGTGGGTGGATGTAGGAATTGAGTTCCGGGGGATTTCTTCGAAGGTAGAGAGTTCATCACACTTCATTGGGCAGCTTTCGCCCGCCAAAGCGGGATAGCTCTCAGCCTAAAGAATGCTGCCTCGTCCACGTTCCGCTTGCTTCAGTGGGTGCATGGGGCTGAGGACTGAGTCCACAGAGCGGATCGATAACAAAGCACCAGATAAGACAAGACAGAATGCATGCAACAACCAAGTCTCATATGACAGAGCAGAAGTTCCCTCACGAGTGCTTCGGTCATGTTTCCGTGTTGGGCTAACGTACGACTATCTTGTGGGTGAGACTTGAGATCGATGCGTAATGCCACGGGTTATTGTGTCTATGGAGAAAACCAGCTCAAAATACATTTATTAAGCCTACATGTTTACGTCCCTTGAGTGCATTCAGCACAGTTCCCGATGGGTCAACAGGATGCTCTTGCTAGGACTGTTGAAATTTTAGAAATACACGCATACTGTATCTACGAAACGTGCACACAAGACCACGCTTCTGTGAGACGTCTACGCATTCCAGATGCAACATCAGTCTCTTTCGCTAAACTTCGCGTTTAAGGTGATCCGGTACCAGGTGCTCGTTACCAGGCTGGTGTCGGGATCGCTTCGAGCACGAGAGCTGAGGGTGCTCTGCTAGTCTGAACTTCAGACAGTAGTCGTTTGTGCGCAGTTCAGTTGGGCGATTTCGTACGTGTCACCAGCAACAGACTGAAGCGTTGATGCTTGTTCGTTGTCTTTGTATGCGCCACTGACAGCAATTATTCTAACTGAGGACGAGTTTTAACGCGATTGCTTCGAAGCGTGTGCGTTTAGAGCACGCGGAGATCATCGCTGGGGATTTCAACGCTTAAGTTGATCGTTCCGGGGCTTCAAAAGGCCGTCGACGGTCGAGTGGTTTAGAGCCTTTGCTTACCACCTCGGAAGTCGGAGGTTCGAATCCCCGCAGTCACCGATTACTTTGGTGGTAGACGGTAATCTACTGTCTTCCGGCTCTTTACTACACCTGACCTACGAGGACCTTATGTAGCTTTCCACTCCAAGTCCCAGGGCCCGGTTGCCGGTTATCCCTAATAGTGTAATGGGCCTTTTATGGTACAGGCATGCAATAAAAAGGTCACAAACACATTTGTTGCGAGTTGCTGTATACGAAATGCAAGATATTTACCTTCTGATAGACGCAAATGAAGGGATCAATCTGTGGGAATGCGTAACACCTGTCCCAGCCACTTTAACCCGTTTGGATTAAGCACTTGCCCCAGAGACTGGCTTCCGACTCCGACCATTCCACGCCTAACATCAGCATTGCTGATACGGTGCTCCCGTCATATTAGATAAATGTCCCAAACCGGTCTATTGAGGTTTACTAACATTGCCTACACACCCTACTTGTTATAATTGTCACAGGGCCCATTGAGTCTAGACCAATGCGGCATAGCTTAAGTATCCGGCTACTACGACTGAAGGCCTGATATAAGAGAGAAAACCGCAGAATCGGTATGGACGTACGGATAAAGCGCGCTTTTTGTTTTTTGGTAAAGTTGACCGCATATTGGACCATCAAATCGAGATTCTCCGAACACGAATACAGTATTATTCACAGAGCGATTGCAACAACGAGAAACAAACTACTATACACCAACCTCGGTAATAATGAAGAAGTCATCGCCAGGTTCTCCTTGGCGCACCACGACCTCACCGTCCTCGAACCGAACAGGTTCTAAGGCGTCCGCGACGGTTAGGCGTTCCCATTGGTCCAGATTATCTACAGGTGCACACATATGCACGCAGGAGAGAGATATATATTTATGATAAACAAAATATGACCGCCGAGGAGAACGAAACTGACAAACTGATGCAAAGGAAGAAAAAACGTGATATCATAGTCGTCCGGGAAAAGGCATGCTGCCGAAACGGAAGTCGATCTTTTTGACTATTCACGTTATGAATCAATAAAGTTAGTGATAAACCATTTCGTTGATTCTTTGATACCGAAATCAAAGTTTTGGTGTGACACTGTAAGTGTTTCATGAATGGACTTTGTGCGCATACCGAACATAACTTTATTCATGACCGTCTTGGTAAATTCATGGTTGTTTACGGACGGAGATGACCAGAATGGTAAAGTGTGATGATGGCGATTTTCACCATTGACTACTTAATAAAGTCTCTTTCACTGGAAAATAAAGCGACGTCCAAAAAAAAGAAAACGCGTTTTAGGAATGACAAACTACTGGTCAGGTGGTAGAGCGAAACCTTTAGTTAAGATCGATCTTCATCAAAAACTACCACTTCCAAAAAGCTGGCACTGGAAAAGATATCCAAAACGCGAATCGTTATGTTGGTCAACTTCTGTGAAGGTACAACAATCGCCGGGAGCTACGAATGACAGAGAGTAACCCTTGATTCAACAATTTACAATAATGGCCCGGATGAATCAAGACTGATAGCAGAGCACGAAACATCCAGTTGGAAGGATTGTTGTTCGCTTTGATCTTCAGTGAAACACAGACCCATGACGTCTATTGGATGAACAACACGAACGTATAAAGAAATGGAAAGTACGACCGGGCGGATGACGCCTACATCGCACAATATGAACATTGTTAAACTTGATTAAATGTTCTTGTTCACTACAGACAGTCAGCGATTCCAAAAAGCACTTTGTAATCCTACCGCAAACCCCTTGTGTCTTCCCAAGCATTCTTCTGTCTACACACAGAACCCAACGGTCGGCGTTTGCATCGACGAAAGGGATTTGTATTTATTTCCCGTTTACAAGTTGAAATTCTCATATCGAACCCAGTTTGGTTTCAGCTATCTGTGCATGCCACACGTGGTACTCCACGAAGTCCACACACTGGAAGGTTTGATTTTGCAACATATTACCGAAATACTTGACAGAGGGGCGAACGATCTCGTTTCCAGTTATTCGCACTTATATCAGTACACAACATCAAGTTCCCACAGTTTTATACCGCTCAAAGTGAAGAGAAATCGAGTACATTGTTTAGTTAACAGAGCAAAGAAAGACTGCACGGAAGACACAGCAGAACATGAACGTTTCGTGCGAAGTATTTTCCCGAAAAACGGCCACCCTGAAAGGTTTATTGACAAGACGATGCAATGACACAAAGAGAGGCCAAAACAGACAGCAGTCGGAAAGAAATTTGGTTATATCCGCTTGCCGTTCAAAGGAGATACAGAAGCTGAAAGTATTCAACAAAGACTAACACGAGCAATCAACAGAACATTTTATAAACTATGTCCGATTTCAAACCGATCATGTCTTCGGCAGAAAGATAAGACACCAGATTCTATGTGTTTTTCTTGACCTGTTTCTGTGGAACTAGGTACTCTGGTCGCACTATCCCGCGCTTATCCGAACGTGGTCGTCGAAAATACCCGGCTTGGTTGAACACAGTGGCAATCAAGACAATTACGATTGCTGTTTTCATACCTTGTGGAGTTAATCCATTCATCAGAGGCGATAAAAACTTTACACACCATGTACAAAGTCTGGGTCAAACAATCAAGTCCTGTCAAGTGTCGCATTATGGTCACGGCCGAAGCCGTGAGTATTCGTCTCTGCAATTCTCTACCGTGTGCTCGGAAACAATTTGTGCAAGCACCTAAACTCCCACGGCCCGCTTGTTCCCGAACACGTGTGCAACCACTCGAATATTCTTCACCGTGGTCAATTTCACATGCGCGTGTACAGAAAGATTTAAATTGTCATTCCTTTTTGCCGTTTTGTGAGTAATATTTGAGGTTCGTATGAGTACGATTAACTGAAAACGAGCTTTTTCGCCACGCCATTTTGCATACTTAGATACTTGTTAGTAGGCAAAATAGAGTAAAACTACGAAGTAAACACCAAAGTCAGGCATACGCTCGTGCACTATACTGCAGTTGGAAGATAGTGAAGTGAACTAGAGGACTCAGTCAACATGCCACCGAGATAAATGGCTCCAGGTTCCGCACTAACAAAAAACGATGACTTCATACCTGTCCGGATCGTTACCACACCACACCTGACCTATTGGGACCTTATGTGGTTCTTCGCCACTCCAAGTCTCCGGTTTCGGTTAACGGCTATCCCCAATAGTGCAGTGGGTCCTCGTGGCTATGGGGTATATACCCCTTCCACTGCACTTATGCGCAAGCGTGTAGTAAAAAGGGGAAAAACATAGGTGATTTATTCCTTTTAAGTGTATAGACGGTAATCAAGGTTAACTGTGATAAAGCCAGTAGTCCGGAAGAGTTGCCACCAGGGCCGCTAACTGAATTTACTCCCATTTTACCTTCAGTAGTAACGAATCTGTCGAACCAACCTTTAACGCACAAAGTACCCCGGATTATGGCGGAGTGGCATCCAGCACACTGGTGACAAATAAAGTAATATCCGAGTTACAATGCATATCAGTTCTTTGAGCGAATCTCATTGCACTGAACGGCCTCCGAGATAAGAATGTATGACCTTATACAGTTTGATATCCACCGAGGCACTTCACTAGGTGCTACCACATCTGTGGCATAATACACCTTACTTCTCACTCCGTAGACAATGTAAATCTGTCAGTATTTGTTTTCGAGACCATAGCGATGCCTTCAGTCGAGTAACACGGAAAAAGCTGCGGACAGAAGATGAAGACAAAAGGTTGGATCTCACTTTTGCACAATAAACTGGCATAACCCTTGCGAAATTATGGTGTGGAGGAGGGGAAGTGCTAAAAATTTGTTTGCATTGAAGCGTATGCCGTTCACTAAAAAAAATCACTTCTATCCTATGTTAATTTTTATTTTGCAAACCTCTGCGTCTCAGTTCCTGTGCCTGACTCTCGTTCAGTGTTTGAGTGGCTGGTGGAAGACGAACACCGAATCCTTGGTCAGAGAATGAGCAGTCAGCAATCTACACGTACTGTAAGCGTACTACAAGCACAGACGAATACATACACGGAATTGTGGCCTCGATGTGCACAGTGGCCAAAAATAACGTTGACAGCCAAAGGAAATTGAAATTTGCCACGTACTACTCAAACGCCTATTAGGAATTAAAATATTGTAAAAAACCACAAAGTTCAGTTCAGTCCAAGCAGCCATTTACGATATGCCGCGGGTTTGATTGCTATCTCTTAGCAAAAACCTCATTGGAAAACTAAAATACTGGAAGGATGGAAAAATCACAGATGACAACATCAGTGATACGAAGATGTGAATATCAGAACTCATCTAGTAGCGCCATACTACCTTATTCTCCCACCTATCTAACCACTGAGTAGAGGTGAAGGAAGGTTGAAACAACCCACATAACCAATACTAGTGGCCGGAAATTCCATATTTTATTTCCACGTTATGGACACCCGCCCCAGTGGACATCGCAGATCGAGAAGCTCATCCGAGGGCAGACGCAACACGTCCGAAACAGCACCTTGGTAAGCTTTAGTGTTTGATCTAATAATTTACCCAAAATGTCGCAGATATAACTTGAATAAATATAAGGCAGTTGATGTAGTATCAGCTTGTTTTGGCTTTCGCTCTAAGCCTGCTCGCCACAAAAAATGAATGCAAACAAAGGCTCCTGTCAGTCTTTCAAAAGCACTTGACACTTAGGTGGGGCAAAGCACGCTGTATCCGGACACCTCAATCGCCAAGCGGTCCAAAACGTTGCACTGATTGTGCATTATTACCCAGCAAGATGATATCATCGCGTATTCTAGGTCGAGAACTTTCTCTCGGGAGAGTTTAACTCAGCCGTTTAGAATATCAGAATACTGGGCAACCTTGTCGTACTCCACTGGAGAGGGCAAAAGATGGTCATAGGCCCTAACTCGGCCTAAGCTCTAAAGGTACAATTCTTCGAGGACCGAGGGAAACTTATCAAGTACTCCATTTCCCAACAAACAGTTCCATAGTGTAGCCCTATCGACGGGGTCAAAGGCCTCTCGACTGTCTAGGAATACCATTATCGATGGTCTTCGGATAGCATAACGGTGCTCACACGGTTGTTGAGGGACGAAAATTTGAATGATGTATCCACGACTGATGCTACATCCAGCTTGCTCTTCTTGCGTGCGGCACAACCTGTAAAGCATGACAAACACAGGTAGCTTCAACGTTATTGGGGTCAGCGTATATCCTTATGATTAACATTGTCATCGAGAGGGCTCTTTTTGAAGATGGAGACAACAATTGATCCCCCCTCCATAAGGAAAAGACCTGAAGAACAAAATGGGAAGTTCTCAATCAAACTGTACTCTACCAACTTTAAACAGGGCTGGGGGGGGGGGACGTCGTCGGAGTCCGGCGCTTAGTTACATCCTAAGGGGTGGATTTCTTTGTGGATCTCCGCCTTAGTAGGTGGATCTGTCGAAAGGTACTTGTGCCAGATGAGCTGTCGCAGAAACCGACATTGAGGACCAGCGAGACTGCGTGGAAGTGCTCCACCGAGAGTTCGAAACGCCACTGCTGATTGTGAACTGGCAAGCCTTCAGCTTCACAGATCGTTTCACTCACACCTAGTAGTATCCTACAGGTGACTCCGACGAGGTGGAACAGTTTGGAGGAATTTCTCAGGACAGCAGTACACCCCATCTCTGACGCACGCTGCGACCATCAGTTTTCGTGATCTGAACAGACTTACATCAAGTTCGCGTCTCGTTACGAGCCGTGTTTCATTGCGATCGTTTTTGTCCGAGACCGGTGTGCGTTGATAAGGCGCAGAGATTCAGAAGAAGTCCAGGGTGTCACGGTGCGACGAGACAGATCACAACTCACTAGACTAGCGGAATGCAAAACATTATTGAACGGGAGTAGAGTACTATAAAGACCCCAATTGATCTGACACGGCAGTGACCTGGGTGACAGTGGAGTTTTCCACCACCGAAAGTGGTCGGTTCGAACCCTGTACAACAATACCAGAAGTCAAAGACTAGTACAGAGTCTGAAATTTCTTGCGTTCTTTCCTCAGGAGAGATACAACCGGATGAATTCGCTTGATTTCTATTGAAGTATTCATTGAGAAATCCGTCAATGAAAAAAAAAAACAAATACGGTCATGATAAGGAACGGAAAATTATGAAGAAACCGGTGCAAAGTTTGACACCACTAGCCTGACGAACCGAGTATCAATGTGCACTGACAAACTCACCCAGTATGGGTACTCGTGAGAGAAATTCTTGATACATTTTCCGTCGTCGTATTGTACTACCCATCAAGATACGACGGTATGAGTCACGATCGATGCCCCACAACTTCACTTCATTTTTTGCTTTGACAGTAGCTGCACGTGGTGTACCATAGATTAGAGCCAGTTCACCAAAACTCCCTCCTTCACCGATGGTACTACTGTATTCGTTGTTCAGAAAAATCTATGGAAGAACACGAAGCACAGCGCAGAGGAAAGTGGGTGAATCTAGGTCGCATTAGAAATCGCATACCAAAGTAAACACATATGAAACAACTGAACCAAACCAATACGGAAATGTTTGTATATTTACATTACTTGACTTCTTTATAAAAAGAATATCAATGCACATGCATACTGATGGCATAAAACACACGACTCGGTCATGAAACGCAGTTCCGTTTCATCTATGAACCGAAAATCAGTGCATGAGGACAAATTAAACAGAAATCTAATTTGGACACCAAAAACTAGCTCATAAACGATGGTCGGTGAGTGACTGCATAGTGCTCTTGCTCCAAGAAAGTGCGAAAAAAGAGAACTTACACACGACCTCGACAGGTATGAATACGAGGAAAATGTTTTAGCAAGAGCGCTTTGAAATCATAAAATCACAACCTTCATGATGCCAACAAGCGACGAGCGTTAACTATGATAGGAATGTGAACCATATGCCCATCAGGATCACTCATTAGATGCAGAGACCCCATAATCCATACATATGAACGTCATTATTGGATAGTGCATATGAAGAGCGATTGCACCGACCGAAGACAGAGTAGGCAAGCTGGAGAAAACGGAAACCGTCACGGACGAGAACTGGGTTTCGCTGGTTTCTCAATTAAACACCTTTGACTAAAACTGGCCCTGTCAAACAACTTGGAATGTTGGTTACAAGTAGGTGCTATTGTAACGCGGAATGCAAGGGCAAGGGAACGACGCAGATATCAGGGCGATAGCACGGACCAAAAGAGGGCCACAGACAAAATTACAGACTGGCTAAGGTCAGCTTTGTGACCTGATGCAATCAAGTGTCTTCCAATCGAAGAAGCTGGCGGTTTCACGTCCTTGTGTATTGCCCCAGCAGATTGCGTCATCAATTTTGACAGCCATTTGGGTATGTGTTCTGACAGTTGTCGAGTCAAGCAACGATCCGTCCTGCCAATGTATACGTCACCGCAACTGCAAGTGAACTGATAGACAGCATATGAGACATTGGGATCAGCAAGACTGTTTGAGTGATTTTGAAAGCATAACCTTTTGGTCGTCTGCGGCAAACGCAACTGCGCCGCTGTGTATGTGTGCCTTAGAGCTGACTTGAGATTACAATTTATTTGATTGAATAAGTGATCTCCTTTAAAAGGCAAAGTGATAAAAACTTGCTTCTTTTCCACGTTCATTGTTTTTGCGCGCACAAGTCTCGGCCTCTGATGTTGTCTGATAAAGTTCTCCGGATGACCGTTGGCCAGCAGCGTTCTTTTTATGAACTCCTCTTCGTTTTGTATTTGATCTTCTGTGCAGATTTTCCGGGCTCTGTTGAAGAGAGTTCTGACCAATCCACATTTGTAAGCCACTGGGGCGAAGCTGGAGAGTTGTAAATAACGTCCACCCCACGTTGCTTTTCGGTGGATTCTGCGCTGTAGAGTCCCATCTTGACGCCTGGTTAATAGAATATCTGGAAAGGACAAACTGTTATCGCATCCTTCTTCGTGAGATACACTGAGGTTCGGGTGAATAGAATTAAGAACGTTAACAAAAGGGATAAAACGTTCTTCAGTCGTAAAAATTAAAATATCATCCACGTATCGTCTGTAAAATAGAAATTGGGAAATATTATCACAGAGCTGTTTTCCAAATCGATTTGTGAAACTTTTGTCGAAAGGGAATTTGCCAAGGAACAACATCAATCTCGTAAGAATCGCAAATGCCCACACTGAAGCCGCACGTGAGGAGATGTTCAAGCTCATTGAAACAAAAGCGTTTCGTGACTGTTCTCGGCACGTTATCTTTATTCTGTCGAATCAAATTTGAGAACTTTTCAAGAGAAATGGTACGAAGAACCAGGGTGAAAACAATCAAAAGCCTTGAGGGCAGCATGTGCAGAACGCAACAGTGGTCATTATTCCCGACAGACACAAGCGCATTCATTCACAATCTTTTCGGTTGTCAGTTGACTACAGCGCAACGTGAGGTCTTGTCGTTGGGATTAAATTTCAAAGTGCCGCCCAAGCAAGTAAGCCAGCTACAAACACGCGTTCAGTTCGAGAACCTTTATGATCAAGTTAAAGATCTAGTGCCCACGTCATCCGACAAAGCCGGCTGGTTCAAGGCCAAGCTGGTTGATATTTCTGAACAATATCTCTCTGCTCCCATACGTCAGTGGTGTTGTTTATCACAAGAACACTGGGTGGCGGTTAAACAACTAAAACAAATGAATGATTTGTTGTTTCTACGACCCGACAAAGGATCAGGAGTCGTAATTATGGAAAGGAAAGAATACATGGAAAAGATGGAACAGATAATTTCTGATGCGCAGCGCTTCAAACTGGACACTACTCCAGAGAACAATATGCTGACAGAGAAACAAATATCAAGACAGCTCCAAATTTTACTCCTACATGGTTTCATTTCCGAAACTACATACAAGAAGCTAGAACCACTTGGAACACAGACGCCCTACTTGAGAGGATCACCCAAAGTACACAAGCCTGGAGTCCCTTTGAGGCCGATATTATACATGCAAAACTCGGCTTATCACAAACTTGCCCGGTGGCTCGTTGAGATTCTTACCCCCGTTCGGAAATACATAACTCCATTTTGTCTACAAGAATCATTTGAACTCGCGAATTTGCTAAACAGTATTGCAGTGAGTTCGGATAAAATGTATTCCGTCGATGTTGAGTCACTTTTTACAAAGGTTCCTCTTCGTGAAACAGTAGATTATCTATGTGATTTTATTTCTTCGCACAACTTTCACTTGTCTATTCCTGTTGAATACCTTAAAGAACTCATTCTTTTATGCACAGAAAACATTCGATTCAATTTTGAAGGTAAAGCTTACAAACAAACGGATGGTGTGGCCATGGGAAGCCCTCTGGGCCCAACCTTGGCAGATGTATTTTTGGGTATGATCGAAAAACAGCTCTGTGATAATATTTCCCAATTTCTATTTTACAGACGATACGTGGATGATATTTTAATTTTTACGACTGAAGAACGTTTTATCCCTTTTGTTAACGTTCTTAATTCTATTCACCCGAACCTCAGTGTATCTCACGAAGAAGGATGCGATAACAGTTTGTCCTTTCCAGATATTCTATTAACCAGGCGTCAAGATGGGACTCTACAGCGCAGAATCCACCGAAAAGCAACGTGGGGTGGACGTTATTTACAACTCTCCAGCTTCGCCCCAGTGGCTTACAAATGTGGATTGGTCAGAACTCTCTTCAACAGAGCCCGGAAAATCTGCACAGAAGATCAAATACAAAACGAAGAGGAGTTCATAAAAAGAACGCTGCTGGCCAACGGTCATCCGGAGAACTTTATCAGACAACATCAGAGGCCGAGACTTGTGCGCGCAAAAACAATGAACGTGGAAAAGAAGCAAGTTTTTATCACTTTGCCTTTTAAAGGAGATCACTTATTCAATCAAATAAATTGTAATCTCAAGTCAGCTCTAAGGCACACATACACAGCGGCGCAGTTGCGTTTGCCGCAGACGACCAAAAGGTTATGCTTTCAAAATCACTCAAACAGTCTTGCTGATCCCAATGTCTCATATGCTGTCTATCAGTTCACTTGCAGTTGCGGTGACGTATACATTGGCAGGACGGATCGTTGCTTGACTCGACAACTGTCAGAACACATACCCAAATGGCTGTCAAAATTGATGACGCAATCTGCTGGGGCAATACACAAGGACGTGAAACCGCCAGCTTCTTCGATTGAAAAGAACAGACGGCTAAGTCGGAGGCTTCCCGAAGCAGACAAAAGGAGGCATACGGACTACCAGAGGGGAAGCAGCGGGATTTCCGGCAACCAGCAAGATATTCCCCGGTGAAGGGCTATCGATCAAGCTGTCAACCGAGACAATCGGATCAACCGAATAGAAAGGATGCTCATGAGAAGCAAGCTATCGGCCACGGGCAACTGGCTAGAATGCAGCCGAAGCATTCGAACAGCCGCAAGAGCAATGTTGGTGCCGCGCGGTCTGGAAGTGGGCCTATATAAACGATTGTATGTGTTTCATGACTTGACTTGTTGGGCCGTTGGAATACAAGTATCCTACCCTGTGTTGTCGTTCTTGTTACAATTTGACCTACGTAATCCCTAAATCCGGCTGGTGGCAGTAAAAACTGGGTTTGACATCACCTCTGCCGGCCTAGAGATTTTCAATTCCATAGTAATGCAAGATGGAAAATGATAAAAAAAAACCTTTTGGGGTTTGTGGAAACTTGGGATTCTTGGTAGTGACTTGGAGTCGCGAGTCAGGCAATCCCTAAGTGAAATATTTTTCAAGAACCATTTGTCCAACGTCTTCAGCAGAGACCATACATGGTTGAGAAACATTTCCTAGAAATTTTAGATCCTAATAAACATGACAAAGTCCAGTGAGATATTAGTTGAAAACGAAATCACAAGACGGCACATGTTCGAAAAACCAGATCTGTTTCCCCGGCACTGACTTACTGTTTATCACAGCTACGAGTTTGCGTATTAGTTACCAAGTACATGCAATGGGGATTCCTGGGATAAACTCTTCAGGAAGAAAATTCATCATGTTTCCAGCTTCAAAATAATAAAGTAATCCTATTGAATTAGTATGCCAGATTCAAGTGAGGTTTGGAATTCGCCGTCAACATCGTGTTATTGATTAACACATTTGTACAAGATAACGTACTTGAACTTATTCACCAATCGGTATTTGTTTATCTTGCGGGGATTCATAGTCATTTGACATGGGTAACGAAAAACGGGTTGTCAGGATCGGAGCAAAAGCGAAAATCTAAACAATTTGATCGGTAGTTTAAGTTGCAAACTTATGCAAACGACTCTGTGGGTATAAATTATAGTACGATGTACACGTATCAAGTGATAGTGTAGCGGTTCTTCGGAGACAAAATCTAAATCTAAATTATTTCTTCGAGCCAGTAAGCCTTGATTGCACTTGAAATTTAGATGCTCCCGAGGAGCTTATCTAGATTCAGCATCAGGTAGTCAGTTACCGTAAGAGTTCTCTCAACTCGACTGTTTCTTCTAAGCTGATAAACAGAAATAGAATCGTCACAACTTTCAGACAGTATACGTTAGTTATTCATAAAAGCGGACTTTATACCAAACACTAGAGTAAACTGACAGCTCATCCATCTCCGTTGGAACATCAGAGAGCAAAGAATAAAACGAAGATGATTCGAAATGATTCGACCCACATCCACCATGAAAGTGCACATAAGAACGGTAAATATACGCATATCGACCTCGCCAAAAAGGGTGGAAGATAGTGGTAGCAAAACAATCAGAGAACGGAACAGTGACACATTGATTGTGCCGAACAGAATTTTGAGCAAATAATAACCTGAACTTGCATAACTACGGTTGGAATAAGGTGATTGTCAAATACCTTTTGTGGTATCCATTATACAGATAGCACGATGCAATTTTTTCATTATCTTTATTTAAATTTTCACGATGGTATCGTGGTGGGAAGCGAGCTCAAGTAATACTTATTCATTCATTGGTGAGACCCCTTTTTGCCCTTACCCATTAGTGTGAATTACATGCCATCGTAAATGAAATAATGCCTTCCACTCATGCCATTTGAAAGGCAAGTTTATCCAGTGAGAATTCCCGGTAGGTGTGAAAATGTCACATTGTCACATGTAAAAAACGATGTGGTTCTCTTTCTTATTCCTAGCATCCAACCAGATGTAATGAATTTGTTCACCGAGCAACTGGGTTCAAACAGCAGACGAGATGACGTCATCATTCATCATCCCGATTGCCGAACTCGATGAACGAAACATAATCTCACAAAAATCCAGAGGTGCAATAACTGACATGTAACCTATTTCATCGCTTGTTACCCTACCACAGTAAAGCGAATCAATAACTGGTTTATTTCACCGTGTTTCCGGGTCCAACTGGCACAAAGAGGGGTTTACGCCTAGCCAGATCGTGACCTTGTCACACACACACACACACACACACACACACACACACACACGTACATGAATCTATTACGAACATCAGAATGACTGATGGTTCACTTTGGTTTGCACAAGTGTTCTCAACTAAGATCAATTATGTGAAAATAAAATAAAGTGGAATCATTTTTACAAAGATTAGGCATGCTTTGATGTTACAGTAATGTCATTTATTCATTTCCGGGTCGCTGCAACCGTATTTACTTCCTACAGGATGGGAAATATAGAAGACAACGCACACGTCTGCCCAAACAAACTTCTGGAATGCGACGAGCAGTGAAGAGGAAAAGCAAGCGCTACGAAGAGTGGCCAAAGAAAAGAGGGTGAATTGCGAGTAAAAAAGCATGAGGTGGGGTAAACGGAAAAGAAAAAAAGGAGAAAATAAAAGGCTAAATACAAGTAAAACAGGATAGGGCAAACTCCCGGCAAAGTGTGAAGATATGGATTACCAAACGTAAACCATTTGTCCACTATCTTTTTCGCGGCTATCTCCTGTGAGAGGATCAGTCGGCTTCATGGATGTCTCAAATGACACCTGCCCTTGAGCGGTGTGTAGAGAAATTGTCCAT
The DNA here is from genome assembly GCA_948099385.1 of Fasciola hepatica. Lineage (NCBI taxonomy): Eukaryota > Metazoa > Platyhelminthes > Trematoda > Plagiorchiida > Fasciolidae > Fasciola > Fasciola hepatica. The sequence goes on along the minus strand of CANUEZ040000120.1, from coordinate 14,662,531 downwards.
GAAGAGTCTGCAATTAGGTAAGAAATGGCGCCCCCAGCGTCAAGCGGCTTTTTGTTCGATGTAACAACTCTAGCCCGTGCACAACCAAGTGTTACCCGCCGGGTAACAAGAAGTTTGCGTTTCAGGAGCCGGTGACCGAATGAGCGGTTCATACGCCTTTCGCATGGCGGTCTGTCAGTGGAGGATGCTCAACTCATCCTAGTGAATCTTACCTCACTCAAGAGAGCTGAGTAAGAGGCAAGAAATAATGGCCTACTTTAGTGGCGAGTCACATTTGTGCATGCCACATTGCTGTCTGTGACTTTCATGTAGAGTTCGCTTACAGGCGAAAAATCCGCCAAGCCGTCTGACAACGCCGCGTTTCTTTTGTCTAGCTACTCGCGCTCGGCCTGTCCGATATGGGTGACCCTGAAGGACCGTTTTGGGCTCCAATCGGCACAGCCCTGGGAATCATCGTAGCACATTAACCCGATCACCACCGTAAGGTAGCAACATCGATCGTCTGCTATCATCCATCGCAAACTCAAAGTAACGATCTATGAAGTAAGTTGCTTATCAATTTCCTAGTAATGATCCGCGAGAGTAAACTAACCGGCATTCTTTATCGAAAGCCACGTAATACATGGACCACATAGCAGGCACAACAGAAATAACAAAAAGTATGAAAATAACACTATGAGCACAAGTGAACCGAATTTATGCCATTTGATCAAAGCATCTAACGGGTTATGATGTCACGATATTGAAGTAGTAACTGCGTCATAGAAAAAGTGAATGACAAATACAACCCAGTTTTTGCTGTGGCTGGAAATAATCAAAAAACACGGGCGGTAGAAATGTTTCTAACAGTTTTGCTGATCCCAATATCATGCGTGTTATCTGTCAGTTCACTTGCAGTTAGGGTGACTAATCTAATGGCAGGCAGATTGCTGCTTAACCTAACAGGTGTCGAGGCACGTACACATATGGTTGTTCAAATCGGCAACACAACTCGCCGTGGCCAAAGGGAATGTCATAAAATCTCCCGTCTCGTCGATCACGAAACACTGAAGTGTATCAGGTCATAGAGTTGACCTTGTTCAATCTTTCAGTGATGTTGCGCAATCTGATTACGAAGCTAATGGCGTTCAGCAAAACGAAAGTTATCATGAAGTATCAACCAGTACTTTCAGAAAGTGCCAGACAAACGTGTTTTTTAGCCCTGGCACTAATCCACCAGGTCTGTCTCTAACCTATCCAGCGCACTGTAAGAGTTGCCAATCCGGTCTACTCCACGGTAACATTTTTTCATACTGTTCTAAACTGACACGATTTAACGCTTACGGTCGACGAGAGCAAACAAAATACATGCAACTGGCGACGCGTCTCCTTTCTGTTCTGATGAACTAGATAACCGGGACCCAGTGCTTTGAATGTCTCCATCCACTTGCAGTTGTGGTGACAGAAACCTTTCGGAAAGTGCATTATCAAATGGTACCCGCAATTAGTGAGTCAGGTAGCAGCCAAAGCAAATTAGCCAGAAAAATAAATCTAGCCGATTAACCTGCAAAAAGTCCTACAGCATGAAACTAATATGATTACAGTATTAAAAATGACGGTACATACTACGGAGAGTATGAAACAATCGGTAAGTGTGAGATAACCTTGAATATGACACACCACATCTTACACACCGTTGCTCACAAACAGTGTTATCTTCACCGAGTTCACTTAAACTGGTCCTGTCTCCATTCGATGAACTGCTAAAGAAGAAATTACGAATTATTATATTCTGAATATCACATCATTCATCTGAGACCAACAACGGTGCATGAAAGGTCTAAATCTCGCGATCATGCTTTGCAATGTGTGGAGAAATGAATATCCAAAAATAAGGTGCCCAAAGGTAGTCAGAACATCCCGGGGTGTTGGGGTGAACTACCGCATGAGGGATCTATTTGTTCTTGTGTGGGCAACCTGGTTGTATTGCGCCCACAAACAAACCATAGAATATGACTCTATTTACCCCTTCCTCCCCGACTGTACCGCGTTTTGTTCTGCACACAGCCTGAAATTAGGCTATATATATATATATATATATATATATATATATATATATATATATATATATATATATATATATATATATATATATATATATATAATTTCAAATCCGCTTGGTTTCAGGCTGAGAAACAGCAGACGTGGAGTTTGTGTGCGGTAAACAACACTGACTAAAGGAACAGACCTCGCGCAACCTGAGAGAAACACGTACTAGTCGAAATAAACCTCAGTGCATGACTACCAAATCACAAACATCTCTGTCGCAGTGTGCATAGTTGCCATTTTTCCTGTTTTCTCTGGACGAAACGAGAAACAGTGCACAGGGCAGGGCGTGATCTTCTCTCCGTAAAATGAGTTCCCCACAATCTGGAAACGGATTTTCCTCAGACGTTCAGACTATGATAGCACTATTTTACTATTCAGATGCAGCGAAAGGCCGTAGGATGGGGCTTTCGATGACTATCGATGGTAAAAAAGAGGGACAGATGCTATGAGAGGGGACGAGTGCAATCAAATGACCAGATAACTGGAAGGAAAAAACGCACCAACGCGTAATCATCCTGAAACACAAGGAACTAGAACAATTAGTCTTCCGTTCCTGTTATTTCTTTGTGACTAAAACCTCCACATCGCCAGAGCTTCTTCAGTATTTCCTCGTCTAATCAGTATGAAAAAGCGAAATGCTTGCTCACCAAAATTTATTTTTAGCACCTGACTTCAACTGCAAGCACGAGGATTATTGTTACAATAGCCAATGGATATGGCTTCTTGGCATTGATAAAATTCAGCTTTCACTGGCTGGTCTGTCCGACCGACGACATCATGACCGTAATTCCCGAAATGTCACTTCCGAAAGTGTCTTCTTGGCAGTAAGAGTTGCTTTCTATCATAAGTCATCTAATGTCAACCACTGGTGTCAGTGAGTCAGTTGTTAGCATACGCAGATCACACAACAACTAGTTGTTGATGGAATTAGTCTTACATTAGGCCAAAGCAAATTAGCTTTGCGTGGAAGGGTACATTTTATTGGTTATCAGGTTCCTGTACAGCCGTAATTGATAAGTTAGAACGAAAGCAGTACTAGTTGTGGTCGATTCATTGCACCGTATGACCTGTACTGACCGTTTTGTGCTTAAATGTGTACACCTCCTCGTTGTCGGAAAGGTGTGTGCGTGTGCGTCCACGTCTGGTTTTGTCTACCTGATTCAGTGACAGGTGCGAAACAGTAGACTCAAATTTGTCGACTGAGTCAATGGAAGGGAGGGCTTATTGACAAAGATCGCTCACATGCCTAATCAGTGATAAAAAAGCCATCGACTGTATCATACAGTGCCGGTTAAGCACATCAGCATAGGTAGACAGAACACAGAATCGACAACACTGAGCAACTACCACAAAACCTACTTGAGAATCCACCCGCAGTGGTTGGTGGTGTAAGGTCGAGAAGTATGACGAGGACGGGGAGTCTATTCAGGGTAGCAGAAACCCAAGGTTTACATGCTGTATCTCACTAACCACAAAAAGAATAAACGATATATATATATATATATATATATATATATATATATATATATATATATATATTGTCTAACCCGAATTTCCGCGGTGTCAATTCGCCAAGTTACATCAGTCCCTGAGAAATATGAGCGCTCGAACAACAGACTGGATTTCGGTCACGTTGCTGCCACACGGACCAGATTACCACCGAATGTCAATTTCTTGAACTAAGTCGTATATAACGTTGTCCAACGAATGTAATCTTCCTTGATCTGCATGACACGTCACAAGAAACTGACTGGTTAGTCCCACTTGGCTTCCACTTGGGGAAAATATGGTTAAGAAGTAGCGGATTCTGCTAAAGTCACTGTAGTTACACACTGCTGGTCAGGTAAGGATATTTGATGGCCTGTCCAGTTCGTTTAATTTATCTGACCGTTTATTCTTAACTTCGTCATTGACAGTATACCGGGCAACGCCCTCTAAGAGCACAAAGATGTTTGTGCTGGATGTGCGAGCGATAGACAACTTTGCATAACAAAAACTTGGCAAACTTACAGATGCTTTGGACTCGACATGTGTTTCGTGTCTTTACAGTACAAAGTTCAGGATAAGGAATGGACGTTGGTTACTCGGCTAGACAGTGAGGACCTGTTCATAACTGATCGCTTCAATGCCCAAGATAGCTGCATGAAAAATAAAGGTACCATCTTGCGAGAAAAGAGTGCTTGTACACCTTAGTGTCAAACAGAATACGACGGAATGAAGTACAAGCGGCTTCGATCTAATGTTCCGCTGAGACTAAAACGTAGCGTCTACTGCACGATATTTTGGTCAAAAAAAAGTTGTGAAATCGGAAATTCGAATAAAGATGTCCACGGAATATGGTTTCAACCCCCGCTGTTCATGAAATTTAGCAATGGTCAAGCAGTCATAAAGTTTAATAACCGCACGCAGTTTTCGGTTCCACTTCAGATAATTCATTACATAACTGAAACCAACCGAACAGACACCCCTGGTTTGGACACGCGTTACTCGCGGCGACAAGTCGTCTTTCACTCCGCGCATGGTCGGGGATTCCAACATCAGAGTAGAAAAACAACGTGGAAGTTCAAATACTGTGAAGAAAAGAGGCCTTGAAAACTGAAAATAAGACTAGGGTGAGAAAGTGTCCCATTTTCCTTGTTAGGATCTAACACCAATCTGTGGAGTGAGACGTGGACAGCAAGGATTTTATCGTTTCCCATATTAAGTCAGACTGTTTTGGAATGTAGGTAGGTGTATGCAACCAGACTGTGTACCCCAAACGATGACCAGAGTGGTATTTCTTTGTTACCTCTCATGAATAAAATCATGCCATCTTCAGCTAGAAAATTCTTTGTTGATATAAACGCTGAGTCAAATAGTAGTAGAGTCAATACAACTGAAACCCCGAGGAGAGTCACGTGGATGATGGGAAGGTACCATGGAGAATAGAATGATGAAACATAAACATCGATAAAACAAAAAAGATCCGCGGAGAGAACTCACATCAACTTCGCCTTGATCAATAATGTAGAAATTGTCCCCTTCGTCGCCTTGTTGAATTATCACATCGCCTGGATTACGATGCACAGGAAACATGGCGTCAAAAATATCACTAAAAGATGGATGATAGTAAGTGAGAGACGAAATGAATAAACTATGTGCTCAGGAAATGTGCAAGCAAAAGAGCTAAGTTTGATGAGACTGAAAAAAAGAGAATTATAAAATATGTTTAGAGTAAAAGCACTGCACAGGGCCTAATGCATTTGAGAGATGTTGTTGACTGTAACTCAGGTTGGGGGTTTCAACAGCTTATAATCACTGCGCTTGGCATTTAGGTCGCAAGCATTTCACCACCAACCAAGGTCACCTGTACACCGACGACGTCAGTTCGGATGATGAAACGTTGGAAACCTAAACATCAACCTCAGTGATTAGAAGCTGTTGAAAATCATACAGAGCTGAGAGCATAAGTAAACGCAGATAAGTGGAGGTAGAAGAAAGAAACTAAGCAGGCTAAAAATCCCCAAAAATGTACAGATTTGAGCAAGCCTTTATGTGAGGAATTCAACACACCGCATGATGTTAAAAACACTCATTCTGGGCTACAAAAGTATTCGGGAGGGGATGCCAAACAGGTGAGATTTTATATTGAACAACACAACTATTTTAACGGTGCTTGGGGCCGCTCACCTAATGTTATTATGTATTTCAGCGCAATACTTTAATTTGTCGCGGCAACTACAAGCATGCATTTTGAGGAGGAATCAAAGCATTAATCCTTTATTCCGCAGCCATTATATTACATAGCTTCTGAAAAACCTATTTTTTATTACATGAACATGAGTTATGGCAAGAGAGATTAGAGTATTTTCACACCTGCCTGATTTCAGGCTATTCCAAGCAAAAACATGGTACAATCGAGGGGTAAGAGGTAGGTAGGGCCCGATTAGATGATTTGTTTGAAGACGTAATGCTATCAGATTACCCACGTCGAAGCAGGTGGTTTTCTTAGGGGTCCTCAATTGGAGCTTTTAGTTTCCCGAGGCTTACCCCAAAAAGGCAGCTGAACGAAGTGTGGGGTCCGTAACCCAATGGGGTACGGTGTATGATTGCTCAGTTAAAAGAACCTTCAAAGGAAGCCAAACATCCTGGGTGCTCAGCATACGCCGTACCACGCATCATATGCCATTCATGGTTGATTTGAAATCAGGGTTTAGCCAGCTCTCTTAGATTGATTATCAGTCAGACAACACGGAGGAGAGCGTCAGGCATTCGTTTTTGTCCTCTCACTTTGGTGGGAACACCGCCATGTAAAAAGCAGTGAGGACTTCAACAGAGGATGTGGCCGACACCCTGTCCTTTGGGATCAATTCGAGAGGCATTTAAGAGGAGCAGCCATCCCCGGGCCTGAGACACTCACCCTCGATCACAGTGAGATATTTGGAGACTAAGCGGAAAAGAAGAGAAACCCCTGGGAAAATTCATGTAGAACTCAGCTTATTGACTCTGTCCTAAAAGTGTACAGATCATAAGAAAACGAAAACACTCTCGGGGAGAAGGGTGGTCGGATATCCCACTCCTCCGCAGTTCTCCCGGAAATCGGACAACTGAAACTAACAGGGTAAGCAGTTGGAACAGTCAATTTATACGGATAGCTTGTTGTTTGCGCGCGGGTAAAGCTACTGAAAACAAGGGGAATACAAGCAACAAAAGCAAATGCCTGAGAACAAAGTCCATATTAATATCGGTAAAAAGAGTGGGAAAAAAGCAACGTCCCTGAGATGAGTCGGATTATTTTACGTCGGACACGATCAAGGAGGGATAGTGAAGAAGACGAGGTCCGACCCCAAACATGACAGGAATATTCAAAAATGGGACGAATTTGGGCCCTGGACGGAAACATCTGTCATGAAAAAGAAAACCAATCTATTTTGATGCTCCCTAGGTAAGAACGGTTACATGCGGGGACCTAGAAAGAAAATTAGAAAATGAAAGGCCAAAAACCGAGGACGATTTGGAATTAAGAGTGGTAGAGTCGAAAGTGATCGTTGAGTCGTAAAAGCCTCGTTTTAAGGAAATGAACAAATCAGCAGTTTCGTGGCACTGATGGAAAAACAATTGTCTGAACCCCAAGCAACAATCCGATCAAAATCGGAATTCAGTGACACAAAAATACTGAGTCAGTCGCGAGAGATGCTACCTGATGAGGCATGAGAAGAACGGTAGGAAGGAGAGCGGTAGAGACCAGTGTCATCGGCAAAGCATGAACAAGTTTCCAAGTGTTGGAAAGAATATTTTTGAAAAACAAGAAAAACTGGGGTGGGGCAGGAAAAGCAACCCTTGGGAGGCGCTAGCATCCATTTGGTGCACGTTTGACAGGTCCCCGTCGACTCGGATCGCAATGGAGCATCCGTTAGTAAAACATCAAGTCCAGAAAATGAAGTCAGGTGTGGATCCAAATCCAGGTAGGTTTTACAATAAGTAGTGCCACACTCAATCAGAGGCTTTGGAGATATCCAGCCACACCGTGACAGTTCATCACATATGACCAGATATGCCAGATGTATATCGATAAATCAACGGTGTATCTGTGGTGACGAATTCATAGTAGTCATAGTCACTCATGAGTGCGTGGAGTTCCAGATACGACAAAACTTGTTTCGCAATTACGGTTTCCATTACTTCGGATGAAACTTGTGTGAGATAAATGAGTTGGTAGTTGGAAGGTTGGAGGGATCTCCATGCTTCGTGATAGAAAAAATGTGCGGTCTTTCAACATGAGAGAAATTCCCTATTTCCTAAAGACAGGTTGAATAAACGAAGGAGAATAGACGCAAATTCTGGTGCACGGTCCTTCAACGGAATGGGGAACTGCCGTTCGGGCCAGGAGGTATGAAGTGAACACGAAGGACGTTCTTGGAATTGATTTTGACCGTAAAGGTAGGTTGAAAACAGGTCGAGGGAGAAGGTGCGGTAGAGGAATTTGACAGACTGGAGTTGCACGTAAATATGGATGCAAAAACTTCGACTTTTTCCGAAGGATCGGATACACGTGTTCCTGGGAAGTTGGAGATAGGTGAGAATGAAGGTTGGCAAAAATTACGGGAGGCAGGTTTTGCGAGGGACCAAAAGAAACGGCCACAAGAAGGACAAGCACCCCTATATTTTTAACGGGAAACGAATACTCTCTCCGAGTATAAAATGGAGATTACTGACATAGTTGGAGTGACACTACTTTGGTATATATATATATATATATATATATATATATATATATATATAATATATATATATATATATATATATATATATATATATATATTGATTGATTGATTGACTGCAAGCAGTGTGTAAACGGGTGGACAAAATTGCTCCGGAAGCACACGACCAATTTCGCGGTTATTGCCGCCCAGCAGGTATGCGTACCCGGTACATCGACTGTCTAGTTAAGATCGAAGATACAATCGCTGGTCCGCATTTCATCCACGGAATCTATGGTGGCGTTTCATTCCGTACGCGGATTAATGAAACTTCGAATTCCGTGAGCCTCAATGTGTTGTCTGTCTGTCTGTTCCTCCATTATTCGTCGCGAGTCTTGCTGTGACTTACCGCTCGATCAGACACATTTCTCCTCGAGCATCACCAATTCGATAACGGAAAAAAAGTGAAGCACAATAAATTCCTATGGTAGTTGGGCGAACGGTCGCAGGCGCAATAATATCACTTACTTGGCATGGTCCAATGTACTGTGTCAATGCAAGGGATTGAACTCGTGTAGGAAATTCAGACACGCCTACCTTTTGCGTCGTGCGAGGTCGCCGAACGCGACACAGAAAAGTTGTTTTTGTTCAGGTATTGGCGAAAATTAGGTTATTGGTTTTCTCTAGACTCAAAAATGTGGACCATGTCCCGAAGTGCTTCACAGTCGCATCAGCGGTCTGTCGACAGATAGGTTGCTAACAGCACATACCCTGAGATATTTTTTCCAGTTCGTCTGAATGGTTATCGGATTTTAGAGACCACGGAGGTTCACCAATCATGCCGCACGGCATTCGCTCTACTGATGACTTTGAGCCACATCGCTGAACGCTTTAGATGAATGTCATTCCTCGATCCTTGAGCATCAACGAAGAGGTAGAGAAGCACCATCTTAAATTACTACTTTTCTATCTATACAGCACATCAAAGTCTGACCACCGCAAGGATCTTTCCCGTCCTCTTCGTGATAGGTGACGTACAGGCATACCCGGAGAATGAAAGTGTCACTCAGGGCGATGTGATCGGTAAGAAGGCGATTATCTACACTAAACGAAAGCTACCTAACTTCAGTGTGCTTCGCTCTTCCTTCTTTCTCCAAACACAGGTGATGACGTGAAAAACCAGATATAAGGTGAAGAACGCGGATGGCTGAACATTTGGTTAAGCGAAGATGTTTGCGGCCTTCTGAGATAAGCAGTCTGAATGAGGCAAGTTAAAAATTCGCTCGGCCAACCTGGAAAACACACAATTGCTAACAAGCTCGTTTTTAGCGATTCCTAATCATGTCAGTAAAACACAACACATAGTATTAGATACTTTAGGCTGTAACAAAGGAATGAATCTGGTAAGGATCAGTGTTCGCACGTATTGTGGTACAGATTTATCCGGAGATGAGATGTAGACGAACTACCACATACTCAGTGCTCCAGTTCTCGGTCGGTTTAGGTATTATGTATTATCGTGCACCGAGCCTGGAGTCAGGCATAGTGCGAATACCACAAAGACATAAAAAGATAACAAAGGAGGCAGGTGAATATAACAAACTATTTTTTTTTGTTTCTTAACACGTTTTTTGTGATTTTTGAAATACATGAAAGACGAAGAGCACAACGAGAGGTACAGTGGTCCCACCTAGATTGCAACATCCTTCCTGAAAGAAACCCATTGGCCGTGCAAGGAAATTTTCTTCCCTCTCGAAATGCAATACCTCACAGCCAGGAACAATTCGAGCATTCCCGACTAGTATTCATTGAATAGAGGAATGCTGCTTGTGGTGCGTATTTGAAACAGTTTGTGAATCAGGTAACTGAAAATCGAAAGTTGTGTCCATGTAGGTTATTTAGGGTGTTGTGGGCTGTGGTATTACTAGGTCGCCCGGTCCAGAGTAGGCCTTTTTATTCGAGGATGCACCTCTAGTCTTTGCGCAACCGGGCGCGTCCTACAAGGCAGTAGTGTTGATCCAGATGAGCCGGTGGTCAATTGTATGGTTCATTCGTCCTTCCTGGAAATCTTGTCGGTTGTGTGGATTACGACAAGGAGCTATGGTCTTATTTAGCTGCGGGTCACACAAGTTGCTTCTGAGCACACAAAGGGTGGTTGTGGAGGTGAACACTGACAACTTTCGCAGCGGCTAAGAGGCGAAACCTCACTGGTCTGAACAACCGACCTCGGACCCTATACAGAGAGTGGGAAACTTTCCCTACACTCATCATGTGGCTAGTTTTGGTTAGGTGTGAAACGACTGCCCTGGATCTGGTCGTGTGGCCGATATATGTTGTTCCACAGGAGCAGGTGGAGGAGCGTGCACATAATGGGACCACACAATGGGACGCGTTGTTTTTTTAATCGTGAACATACCGATGTAAATAAAACTCGCATCACACGGCCCCTTACTGACAGTGTTTGGCAATCTTTCGTGTAATGCCCCCGTTCATGTGTGGTCTTTATTACTTTTTATGACATGCTTGTGCATGAGTGCAATGGAAGGGGTGTACCCCATAGCCACGAAAGCCCACTGCACTATAAGAAATAACCAGCAACCAGACCTTGAGACTTGGAATGGAGAACCACATAAGGCCCCAATGGCCAGTATGTGTACACTGGCTTTCTCTGTCTCTGCCGCCGTCTTCCCGAGATTTCCTGTTTTTTTCTGCATTACCCCATCAACTAAACACTTTAGATCTCCGTTCTAATTAAAGATCGTCCACACTGTTCGGAGTGTCTTTTTACTAGTACATTGACGCATAATTCATTCCCTCATAAGTACATAATTGTTTTTTCGTTTTAGCTCAAGTGGTACAAAGCTGTTAAAGCGAATATACGGTTTATTCCATGCTGGTTTTCTGGGAACTGATCACCGCACTGAGCCATCTTCTCGACGAGCTGAAGATACGTCTAAGAAGGCAACCGAGCTAGTATGGTACTTAAGTTAACATGTGTTGAGCTGAACTCATTTTTGTTGGTTTTTATGGACAGTGACCTTTTATAAAATGCCATCCCCATATCACTTGTACAATCAGTCTGTAGACTGACGATTGTAACCAGCCCCTTTTATCACTAAAAGTCGTCGAATTGGTCCCAGCGGAGGCCCCATTGTCTCACCATCCTCATTCAACATTCAACGAGAAGTTCTAGACCGGTTAAAAGTTAGCATACGCCCGCTCTCCGGATGAATCTATTTCACAACAGGTGTGATCCACAATTCCTACCAAACGCATTCCTTTGCTATAGCCTTAGGTATCTAGTAATACGTATTGTGTTGTATGGGCATGACTGGGGATCGCTGAAAACGAGCACATTTGAAAATGAGTTCACTAACTCGAATTAAACGGTGACATCACGAGCGGGGGCGGAGTCCGGAAAAACCAAAGCGCCTCAAGCAAGACACCTTCTCTGAGAAGCCTAAACAATGGTGTAGATGAACCTTTCGGGCGCCTGTTGTAGCCTATTTGAAATCGCCAAATAGCTTTGTAGCCAGGGGTTCTCACTGGCTTTCTATATCATCATAGGTAACCTACGGTTCTCGTTAATTAAGTGACGGCAGGAATCATGCGCAATAGTTTCGAGGTATCAGCACACAACGATATGGTAGTTCGCAGCCACTTTGATGCGATCATACTAAACGATAAGCAAAAGTATGACTGACAGCATAATAGGGTACACAACAACAACTAGTTTCTTGTGTCAAAAAAACGGTCAGTTGACTGCCGTGGCAGCGCGGATGAAGCAAGTCGGAGAAGCAGAATAAACATTTAACAGATGAGTACAAATCGCAATGATCTAACACAAACTATCTGTGTATTCAGTTTTTCATTCAGCTGACCGTAATCAAAATCAATACCAGATCAATCTCGCTTATGATAGAAAGCAAAGTGAACAAAACTGCCATCGCTAAGCTAGGCTAGGATGGGCTGATCTATTGTAATGTGATAAGGGAAAAACCTACAGATTTTTGTTCTGATGGGGACAATAAGGCCAGATTAAAACTCCAACTTGCGCCTTGTTCAGAATATTGCATCATTAGAGTATGTGAAGCAGAAGGGGACGCTGGTAGTAAAGGTAAAATTACCCGGGCAACGGGGATGGGATAGAGAACAAAAAGCAACCTGTAAGCAAAATAAGAATTAGAAATCTAACCGGTGCATAATGAAAACATTCTGGGTAAGACAGACGAAACACCGAAGGGAAACAAGCTGGCTATAGGGAATAAGTTGTGTAGACAAAATCGAATATGATCGTAAGCCGTAGGATTGAAAAGTCAAACAATCCATGGTAATTGAATAAATCTGTAGCACTGGAATTTGTGATGAAAGATTTACCTGCGCTCCATTTCGTCCAGATGTGAGAACAACACGTTCTTCGCGATGGCCTTGGACAAAGCTGTCATGGTTTTATAATCCTTGGGAACAACCTGAGGATTCGCAAAAACGATAACAAAACGCTCGTGCGCACATTAAATCTAACAGGCAGTGGTAACGGTGGTATGAGGTCAATACAATCCCTGTGGATTTTTCACCAACTTTAGACTCTCTCTCTCTCTGTATATATATATATATATATATATATATATATATATATATATATATATATATATATATATATATATATATATATATATATATATATATATATATATATATTTATAAACAAGCAGTAACCGTTTCTGGGATGCACTGCTGTTGTGCAGTCTATGCGTAGCAAGTAAAAAACAAAGTTTGCTTTTAGAAAGACAAACTTCTGGTTTTAGTTTTGGTTACTATCCAGGGACAGTAAAAAAGAATGTTAACATGCGTGCATTTTTTGATGAATGTACTAAACGGTGGTGCAACTACGTCACAGAAACAGACGACAGCGAATCGTCCAGCTACCGAAGAACCAATCTAGGTTCATAGTATTTTACTGCTTTCCAGATCAGAGACACTGTCCACACAGTGTACGAAAAATGAGTCTATAAAAAGGTTTATCATTCAGCCATGATTTATTCAGTATTACTTAATCTACTTTATCTCTTCAAACTAACAGCCAGAACATCACGGATTGCTCATGGAGCCACATGCACATAGATATAAATAAACTGCGTCAAAGGTACCTGCGCCAAATACGAAGTTCAGCTATCCATCTGACTGAATCCGGAAATAGCGAAATCTAATCGATATGGATGGATGAACAACATCCCCCGGTTCGTCCAGAATCTGAAGGTCGCGCAAATGATACCCTTTTCAACAAGACTAGTCATCCCAACGGAAAAACGCATCGACAACACGAAGACGCGTACAAGAGTCACCGATCAAACAAAAATCCAATCAATTAATAAGACAAAAAATAAAACATCCCAATTGTATCCTCAGCACCCTATGGCGTTTTGGCTTCAATTGGCAACCCGGCAAGGATATCCGCGCACGATAACGGAAACAGGATTGAAATAGTCTAAAGAAAATTCCTAGATAATAACGGAATCTTGCAAAGCAAGCTCTCAACGAAAACAAAAAGTATCGCTCTGCCATAAAATCTGATTTCGATCACCTCGAGTTACTAGTGAAAATAGACAGTCTTGTCTACCGTCCGAGAAATTTCCATCGCCCAGTTCAAAAGCCTTATGTGATTCGTCACTTCAAGCCCTCTCGCAGGTTTGGCAGTTTCTTTTATCACTCATATGAACAACGAATTATCAATTGACCGAACACACTCGCTATCACAAACGCTCACTCGACTCGCATATTGCACTCACGAACATTCGTGGACCAAACAGCAACACTGATTCTGTGCACTAATTTATTCAATTTCCGTTTCCACTGGCTCTGCTTTTACCAGACTCAAATTTCCCCCATCTACTGACAAAATCTGTCTATACTTTTCTAACTGTTTTCCCTACCACTCAGTCTTTTTTAAATAGGGGGTTGTGCTTCTATTCATAAATCTGTCACAGTCCCTGCTCTATTCAGTTTTGAAATCTCCAATCGAGAGTTTCAGCTCGTGTGGCTAAAACTCGAAGTTCCGTTTTCCAACCATCAATTGTGCATTCTCTACCGTACTCCCAATGGCATCAACTGTTCTCTTTTCGAACATATTTCACAGGCTACCGAGAATACTCTGGTGTCAGACCGAAATCTAGCATAATTATCCCAGTCTTTAAAATCCATAACAGCCACTGGATTACACACTCATCCGGTACCACTACCCTAAAACGCAAAATGGGAGCCCTTGCGTCAATAACAGCCTACCACAGCTAGTCCCTTTCCACATTCTTCCATATCGTTCTGGTGATCGTGTACACACTCTCGATCTTCTCATATAATCCACCTTTTACCGCACAATCTCTGCCACTCCTACTTTCGCAACACCACACTATCGCTTTCTCTCTCTCTCTCTCACTGCATCTCACCACTCCCGCGCACATCACACGAGCTATCCATATTTTCCGGTGCTACTACACTGCAAATGGAAGCACGGCGCATGGTTTTCCGATGCCATATCCCTGGTCTCAATGCTGCTTCACTACTGAGCCATATTCTTCTAACCGTATTGTTATTGAGGTTACACTTAGAGGTATTCATCTGTTAGTCCATCATTGTTCCCCGAATGCTCTACCGGCCCATGCATACGTACTTCAGGTGTTGGCGCTAATTTCAAACATAACACTAGCATGGATAATGACTGCGATGAACCATAAATACCACGCGTTTCGGTGAAAGACAAAAACCAAAATTTGTTCATCGTAAAGCGCGTCAAAAAAGATCGCGCCTCTTTGATACCGTCTCTTCTGGTCCCTCGCGCAAGCTTTTCACTCTAGTCTTCCGACCGCTAATTTCACCTAACTTTTCTCAGGAAAACGTGTACGATCCTTCAGAAAAAGTCGAAGTTTTTGCATCCATATTTACGTGCAACTCCAGTCTGTCAAATTCCTCTACCGCACCTTCTCCCTCGACCTGTTTTCAACCTGCCTTTACGGTCAAAATCAATTCCAAGAACGTCCTTCGTGTTCACTTCATACCTCCTGGCCCGAACGGCAGTTCCCCATTCCGTTGAAGGACCGTGCACCAGAATTTGCGTCTATTCTCCTTCGTTTATTCAACCTGTCTTTAGGAAATAGGGAATTTCTCTCATGTTGAAAGACCGCACATTTTTTCTATCACGAAGCATGGAGATCCCTCCAACCTTCCAACTACCAACTCATTTATCTCACACAAGTTTCATCCGAAGTAATGGAAACCGTAATTGCGAAACAAGTTTTGTCGTATCTGGAACTCCACGCACTCATGAGTGACTATGACTACTATGAATTCGTCACCACAGATACACCGTTGATTTATCGATATACATCTGGCATATCTGGTCATATGTGATGAACTGTCACGGTGTGGCTGGATATCTCCAAAGCCTCTGATTGAGTGTGGCACTACTTATTGTAAAACCTACCTGGATTTGGATCCACACCTGACTTCATTTTCTGGACTTGATGTTTTACTAACGGATGCTCCATTGCGATCCGAGTCGACGGGGACCTGTCAAACGTGCACCAAATGGATGCTAGCGCCTCCCAAGGGTTGCTTTTCCTGCCCCACCCCAGTTTTTCTTGTTTTTCAAAAATATTCTTTCCAACACTTGGAAACTTGTTCATGCTTTGCCGATGACACTGGTCTCTACCGCTCTCCTTCCTACCGTTCTTCTCATGCCTCATCAGGTAGCATCTCTCGCGACTGACTCAGTATTTTTGTGTCACTGAATTCCGATTTTGATCGGATTGTTGCTTGGGGTTCAGACAATTGTTTTTCCATCAGTGCCACGAAACTGCTGATTTGTTCATTTCCTTAAAACGAGGCTTTTACGACTCAACGATCACTTTCGACTCTACCACTCTTAATTCCAAATCGTCCTCGGTTTTTGGCCTTTCATTTTCTAATTTTCTTTCTAGGTCCCCGCATGTAACCGTTCTTACCTAGGGAGCATCAAAATAGATTTGTTTTCTTTTTCATGACAGATGTTTCCGTCCAGGGCCCAAATTCGTCCCATTTTTGAATATTCCTGTCATGTTTGGGGTCGGACCTCGTCTTCTTCACTATCCCTCCTTGATCGTGTCCGACGTAAAATAATCCGACTCATCTCAGGGACGTTGCTTTTTTCCCACTCTTTTTACCGATATTAATATGGACTTTGTTCTCAGGCATTTGCTTTTGTTGCTTGTATTCCCCTTGTTTTCAGTAGCTTTACCCGCGCGCAAACAACAAGCTATCCGTATAAATTGACTGTTCCAACTGCTTACCCTGTTAGTTTCAGTTGTCCGATTTCCGGGAGAACTGCGGAGGAGTGGGATATCCGACCACCCCTCTCCCCGAGAGTGTTTTCATTTTCTTATGATCTGTACACTTTTAGAACAGAGTCAACGAGGTGATATTCACACGAACGTCTCCAGATGAACTACCAGGTTATTGATGCAGTCAAATTCCCAAGATCAAGAAACGCGATGAACTGGGAGCAAGGAAGCCCATGCTGAAACTGTTAAAGCCGCACACGGAAAACAACAACCAGAAACACAGCCGCAATGTTAAATGCGTGCAGATCGATCACACTGAATTCCAGATATGACAGGGCACAGAGATGCCTTAAACGCCAACTGATAGTAGCCTGAGAAACGACCATGAACAGTGGTGGTTTGCAAAGTGTAAGGAGATGGAATAGGATGCAGTGATCAGCAATAGCAGCAACCTCTCCCGTCTAATGGGAAATAACGGTCCACGTAAACCGGCCGTTAGCGAATTGATCAAAGAAAACGTCCCACTGATTCAAACTGAGCGTCGTCTAATTCGTTGGGCGGAGCAATTCGAGAAGCAGTTTAAATGGCCTTTATCCTCTTCAGATCTGATCACTAGCGCATTGGGTACAGTTCTTGTTGTAGATACCAGTCCTCCGTCATAAACGGAGTTTCTTTGAGAGATAAACTATCTTAAACGACATAAGGCTGCTGGACCGGATGGGTTGCCTCCGTCTATTTTCAAAGACAACGGCTCGGCACTGTTACTGGAGTTGACAAAACTCGTCGGTTTGATATGACAGAAGGAACACGTTCCAAAAAATTGGTGTGAATCGGTGATCGTACCGACTTATAAGAAAGGCGACAGGTCCTCCTGTGAAAAACACAGGGGAATAAATTTGGTTAGCATCGCATCCAAACTGATAGCTGGTATTATTCTCCGCCGCTTATCTAACGCTCGCGAACAGTGCTCGCGCAAGAATCAGGCTGGGTTTAGACCTGATCGAGGTTGTATTGATCACATTTTCACTTTTCGACAAATTTTAGAATACAGACACACCTTCCGTAGACCCATCATCTTTTTTCTTGATCCAAAGGCGGTCTTCGACTCAGTTGACCCCACAGTTCTCTGGCGCTGCATCTTGCTGAAGGGTATACCAGAGGAATTCATTTCCATCGTAAAATCTCTTTACTTTAATAGCCGAAGCCGAGTTCCAGCTTACGGTGATCTTTCACCCGAGTTCACCACAAAAAGTGGAGTACGTAAGGGTTTCCTCCTCTCTCCTTTTCTCTTTAACTTTGTGATTGATATGGTCCTAGAGACCGCACTTTTCTCAGGTGAGGATAGCAGCACTGAACTTCTCCCTGGCGGAAAGTGTCAGACAATGAATATGCAGACGATATAGCACTTCTAAGTGAAGATCCAAGTGAGTTGCAAGCTTTTCTAGACAGCTTGACGGATTGTGCAGCAATGTTTGGTATGCGTTTTTCCCCTTCAAAGCGCAAGATGATATTGCGTGATTCGATTGGCCCAATGCTACACTTTTCAGCTTCTGGGAAGACTATAAACGTGGTAGACAAGTTCTGTTATCTGGGCAGTTGCATCTTACCCGGAGGTCGGATACCGGATGAAGTGTCTCTGCGTGTACGGAAGACACGTCTAACTTTTTCCAACCTGAGTAATCTGTGGCGTCAACATGGCATCCGTTTACCTATCAAGGGTCGAGTGTACGCTGCAGCAGTCAGGCCCGTGCTTCTGTATGGATCAGAGACATGGCCACCGCGGATGAAGGATTTACGAAGATTGTCGGTATTTGAACACCGATGTCTTGGCAGCATTGTTCGAATCCGGTGTGAACACCCTATAAGCAATGCTGAGGACCTGTCGAGAGTCTTAGGTTCAAGGATCCAATCATTAGACGAAACACTTAAGCTAACCAGGCTCAGATGGTTGGGATACGTGTTACGCATGTCCCATGACAGGATTCCTCGGCGCTCAGTGTTCGCTGAGACGGGCAACGGTTGAAGGACGAGTAAGGGTGGCCAGTCCATGACGTAGAAAAAATATATGAAAAGCCTAACTAGTGGACTTGGCCATTCAGGGCATGTTAGACTTCCTGGGTAGGGTCCGAGAGACGCTCCTATTCTATGGTTAGATACGTTGGAAGATATGGCTGTGTCGTGATCTGTATCGACTTGATACAAATATTTTTAATTCTCCTATTTCTCCTTCCATACTGTTTTTTTTTTATTTCTTGTTAAGGCTGGCACTGGGAGGTAGCAACCAAAGCCACCACACCCAGTTCATGATTAATGGTTGCCTGAATTGAACTGTTCCTCGCTTATTCCTTATTGTACAGTACGCCTTGAGACCATGGGGTTTGTCCTTTTTACTGTAACTTATGTTCGCTATGTAGTAAACGAATCCCGTTAGTAGTTTCAGAAATAGCAATATACGATAGGCTTATTTGACCTTACTTCGATTCACTCCTACAACGACAAGTGTACACTTCACGATCTGAAGACAAGGTGAAAACGCGGAGACTTTCGGAAGATTGAGATTATTTAATGAATGAGTTGGTCCAAATCTGAAGCGCAAGTTTTTGTCAATCAAAATGGAGGCCCTTGGTTTCGCCATTAAAATCCCAGTCGTTTGAAAGAAGTCTTATCCGTTCGCTTCCAAGAAATTATTTTTTGGTAAAAGTCCGACGCTTCGTAGATCTCGAGAATTGCATTGAAACTGGCGGTGGCGTCAGAAATGAACTTATCATGAATCGGATGATGCAGATTAGGTTTTCTGAAGCTCCACATTCCGCAGCACATCGAAACACGACCACTGCGAGCTGATGGCACTAGAAGGCTGGAGGCTTTTTTCACTGATGAATGCGGCAAATCCTCAAGGTCAACCGGTGCGACGGGTGTCCAACGAATAGGTAAGAAGACGATGCTCTCTCGATGCACTCTCCGTGCTATTCGAACGTCGACGGCCGCAGCAGTTCGGCTGTAGCTTCGGCGGCCCAAGTCAGAGATAACTAAACACTGTCCTGCTCCTTGCCTTGGTTGGCGTTGTTGCCTTGATGGGCAACACAAAACGTGGACTAGTACAATAGAGAAGGACGTAGATCGTCTAGGACTTCGGTCGGTCTATGGAGTCTGGCGATGGAAAAAGAACTGGATCACGATCTGTACCGAGCTCGTCTCCGACCGCCGCGTGTGGTCAGCAATGGTCCGTGATATCCATGAAGCCGACTAATCTTCCCGCAGGAGATAGTCACGTAAAAGTAGCACTACGACGACGAGGTTGGTGAGACTTTTTACAGGAAAGATGCTGGAGGTTTCTTGGCGAATCATACTTCCACGACGAGGAATGGCTGTAAAACGTTACAGTTTTGAACAAACTTGTCCATTTAAGATTGAGGCGTTCGGCAAATATCTGCGTTCGTCAAATTTTTATTCTGTATGGTAGCACCAAGTGAGTGATGACAAGATTCGCCGTGGGATCGTGGATTTTATGTAGAATGACCGTATGTTAACTTCATCTTTACAATTGAAAAGAGCCATCCGGAGTGATCAAAGTAGTTCACGGACGATCTCAAGGGACTATTTTGTCAACATAGCGGCCAAATGTAAGACTTGGTAATTACACCTCGTTTGCATCCAGTTTCTGGCGCTTCTGCATGAAGGAATGAATAACCACTTCTTGAAGAATCCACCCTTTCGCACATGCGGTTCACTGTAGTCGTTTTTCTACTTTACTTTACCGCGGCGAGCTCCTTGGGGAGGATAACCCGGCTTCATGAATGCCTCTGATCGCGACTGTGATGACATGACCACGAAGTTTCATGGGTGTTTGGTGTAAGAGACGTACCGAGCGTCACTCGAGTCGTAGTCTACTAACCTCGAAACACACAATCAATGTCAGACGAAAAGTAACAAGTGTATTACAGCTGATCAAAGAGTAATATGTAGTATGTAACACACTGGTTACATTCAAGATAAACAAAAAGTATGCAAAAAATGATATTATTGTCATGTATATGGACACTAAGCAACTAAGGGACTGTCAATGGATTACCCGAACAAGTGAACTCAACAAAATAGTTCTTTCAAACCAACGCGCTAACGTCGCAGAAAGCGCACCAAGTAAATGAAAATCAACGGTGTGCGAGGTAAACAACAGATCGCTACCCAATGAATCGTCAAGACGGGGATTCGGAATGGTCGTCCGAAACTGGTACTTGGCACGACCAAGTATCCAACGGTGAAAACAACTGACCAAATCGTGGCAGATTCCCATGGTCGAATTTTTCAGAAAACGGCATACGGAAAACACAGATTTACATTCTCGGTAATTCTTCCCTGGCTTAGGTAGGCAATATGGTGAAACAAACACACGGAATCGGCGAACCAGTGGCGGAACCATCCACACGAATCGGCTTTCATCAGCTTGACACTTTTCACCGTGAATTTCTGAGAACACCGCGATTCATTTACTACCTTTACTGATTTTACAAAACTCGTACGTTCATTGTATTGGCCTGATGTAAAGTACAGAAAAGATAGATCTGTTTGCCGCATACCGTTTACTAGAAAATTAACCAAAATGTCTAAAAAAGTCATCGTATGTGATGGAAGCCCGAGTTGTTTCCCGATTTGCGTATCCCTAAGACAAACAGGTAAGTGTAATGCAATAAAAACATTGAACGCTTGCTGAGATGATGATGTACAGAACCACCTAATCTGAGCAAGTGTTGTTACGTAGCTGTTACATTATATATCGCGCTTTACAGTTTACAATATAACAGCTACAGAGGTCGCCAGCCCAGAGCATTTTGACCATTTTGGCCTTCAGTAGATATCTGTATGATCAGCACAACGTTTCTTGCCTCCCCATCAGTTCTCGATCTTGTTTATTTCGGCCAGGTAGAGATGACCGAGAGGCCTTCGGGATCATATCTAGCACACTGCCGAAAAGAAAAAATCTAAACGAGTCGCTGAAGGACAAGAACAGAGAGTGAATGTGGGAACCACAGGCAACTGCTCTAATTTGAATACCCATCATTTGTCATTTTCAGTCGGATTGAGAAAACAGAAAAATGCAAAAAAAACTCCCTACGATATCCGTTAAGGTGATTATTCGTGACAGGGCGCAACATAGATATGTGGCAGTCAGTAAAGTGAATACATCTGGAAACTTCTTTTATCTACATGTTATTTCCATTACTTAATCTGATCCTTTTGTGGTTCCATTTACGTCCGATCCCGTTATGCTGAAGCCGAGCAATTTTTCAAACTGAGTTTGAAGCTCCATTTATTGGGATAGAAACAACAGACATTAACTCAGTAGTGGTGGAGGCACTCGAAAATGCAACTTAATCAGTTAAGTAACATGTCTGACTATATGCCGCCACATTTTATCTCTATCCTGAAATGTTTGTACACTATGTTAACAATTTTAAGGCAAAACATTTCTTACTTTTTTCACGTAGGATGCAGCATCCTCCTCAGTGTACACCTCTCCACTTACTGCTCCGCGGCGAGAACGACGTTTTGTCAGACCTAAACTACACGAAGGAGAGAAAGTCATGAAATTGCTTGTGCCACTGCTGCTCGCTGCTTCCACATTCCCTTCGTCTGCGACTACAGTGACAGAATCGCCGCTGCCGGTCGGAGCAGTCACATCAACATTAAGCAATCGAGGCTGATCTGCAGACTGTAAACCATTCTCTCCACCAAACGAATCCATATTAGTTGATGCACTTGGCTCACGACTAGTTTCCACATTCAGATGATTTCGATCCGCGACATCATGTTCTACGGTGGATTGGTTGGATGCATCCCGAACCACTTGAAAATCCACGCCTGTGTTAGCAATCGAACTTCGCGGGGAAATAGGTTTTCCACTAGGTCCTAATGAGGAACTGTTGCGTTGATCCATATCTTTACCGGTTGGAGCAGCTCTTGCTTCCGCACATGATTCGTGCGTGGGAACCCGAGGATATGTATGCTGGTGATAACGGGAAGACTGAGATAGCTGGATATGGAATAGGGAGCAAGATTTAAAAAGAACTCTGCAGCAGAGTTGGGAAGAATTCATGCATATCTTGAATGACAAATATGAAACTATGCTGTTCCATGTTTTGTGTTGTACAATCAAAGCAAGATTCTAACATAATGTCTATGCAAGAGGCATTTTACACTTTCTGATGCTGGTTTACTTGAAACTTTTAGCATATTTACTACGCGGTTGGAATTTACTCTATGTACTGAAGCTGTTAGTAATAAATCAGTTTCAGATACTCAAACTATTCTGCTGGCGATCATTGGTTCACCGTTAACGGGGACAACAATGTCCTATGCAGAAAGACAGTATATTTCATTTCCTAATTAACCTCCGGCTTAACGAAAGGCAATTTGTTATGAAGCAGAACAAGGAAAATTTAGATTGAGAGTATGCAATAAAACCGCAGTGTGATCTGCACAAAGGTCACAAGATAATTTACTATCATCCATTCCATCACAATGAAACTGCACCTTAGCGTGATGTAATGGCTTGCGTGCCTTCATGATTCAAACAACTACGCATAACGGCATCCTTAAGCCCAAGATGCAATCATGCCTGACAGGTCAATGGGTAGAAGCCAAAGGAAATCCACTCTGAACCAGTAGATGGGTAACATCTGGTTCTAACGACTATGCCTCTGGAAGGGTCGCTTCAGTGAGTAAACACGAAGAGAAGCAGTTTATTGGTCTAAAACCCTCCACTAGATGGACGTAGGAGTGGAGTACCTGGGGCTTCTCTCGACGGTGACAGAAGTCATCACACTGCACTGGACAGCTATCGCCCGCCTGAGCTGAGAAGCCCCCAGCCCAAAGGATGTTGTCCCGTCCAGCTTGCACTTGCTTCATTGGGTGCATGGGGCTAAGGACTGAGTCCGAAAAGCGGATCGATAACGAGGCACCAGCGAAGACAAGACAAAAAGCATGCAGCAATCATGTCTCACGTGATAGACCAGAAGAAGTTCCTTCACGGGTTTTTCGGTCACGTTCCCGTGTTGGGTTAACGCCCCATTCCCTTGTGGGTGAGACTTTCGAGTCAAAGGCTCCGGTTAGCGTTCCCAAAAAAAACCCTTCCGCGGTATGGGCACCCGCGAAGTATGATGTGCCCAGAAATCTCCAGCCATCAATCGGGAAACATTCCCTATTTCTCTGCTGTTCATCCTATACGTTCCAATTCTAAATGCGTTCGAGTAGTCACAGTGAGTCGTGACTATGAACTTGTAGCTCTCGGAAAGGGTAGCAAATTAAAGACAGAGGAAGAAAGAGAATCCATTCTCCGACCTAAGCATCCTCTTCACTTAGCTGCTGTTAACGTCCGCACACTTTGCCAATCGGGGCAACAGGCTGCCATAGCTAGGACTCTTGAAACCTTTACCATAGACGTGTGTTTGTCTCCGAAACAAGCATACAAAATCCAGCTTCAGTGGTAATACTTCGCTCCCCTGATACAAGCTCGGATTCTCGTTTCGCTTTTCACGTGTCGAGTGATTCGATGTCTATTGCTCGTGGTCAGGCTGGCGTTGGCATCACTCTGAGCGTGAAGGCTGAGCGTACACTGCTCGACTGGATCCCAGTCAGCAGCCGTCTGTGTGCAGTTCGGTTGAATGGTTCTGTGCATGTGAACAGCACTAGACAAGCGCCGATGCCTGTTCGTTGTTTCCGTGTATACCCCAACTGACTGTAGCTTTCCTAAGGCCAGAGACGAACTCTGCCAGGATTTTTCTCAACTGCTCCGTAGCGTGCACTCTACGGACATCATGGTTGTTGCCGGTGATTTCAATGCTCAAGTCGGAAGCCTAGACGAAATGGAGAGGAATATGGGAGGCCGATATTGCATTCCAGCCGATCGAATTGATGACGGTAGTCGACTTATTCAACTATGTCCGGGCCATGAACTATTCCTAGCGGGAACAAGTTTCTCGCACAAAAAGCGACACCGGCTAACCTGGCGTCCTCCTGTGCCTTCACAACGTTGGACTCACATCGACTATATTGCTGTCCGTTACCGCTAGCGCAGACCAATTCACGACTGTCGATTATTTTGATCCGTGTCTGTAGACGCTGATAACACTCTTGTCCGCGCGCGCCTCAGCTTGCGTCTCCTTGGTGGCCGGAACAACGTCCAGGCAAACCGTCCCCCGCAGCTGCTACTGAACAATGACCAACGATCTGTTTTCCGAACAGAACTATTCACTAGGTTATCGATGCAGTCTAATGCACAGGATTCATAACACCGATGGGCAAAGATCAAACAGGCTCTACGTGCGGCTGCCAATGCTGCCCAGTTGGCTGGAGACACTGAAGGATATGGCTGCGAACCGCGAACAGTGGAGATCGTGTTGTCACTTTCTATCGAATCAGAATGACTGATTGGTGTACGTTTGTACAGTTAGACTGTGTATTCCGTGTGTTGGCTACTAGGGCAATCTTTCCTTTTCCCACCCATATAGGTCCAGTCCCTGTCCATCTTGTATATTCATACTTTTTAATTCAACGTGCAACATGGTGAGAAAGGCAGTGGTCAGTGGGGCTTGCCCTACTGTTCAACGCTGTACGATGATGATGATGATGATGATGATGCCCAAGGTCCAACATCTAGACACACACAGAAACAGTAGATATCTGCATCCTCAGTTGCACTGTTAGATGTGCGCCGAACGATTCCTCTGAATTCCAGATATGACGGGGCACAGAGATGCCTTAAACGCCAACTGATAGTAGCCTGAGAAACGACCATGAACAGTGGTGGTTTGCAAAGTGTAAGGAGATGGAATAGGATGCAGTGATCAGCAATAGCAGCAACCTCTCCCGTCTAATGGGAAATAACGGTCCACGTAAACCGGCCGTTAGCGAATTGATCAAAGAAAACGTCCCACTGATTCAAACTGAGCGTCGTCTAATTCGTTGGGCGGAGCAATTCGAGAAGCAGTTTAAATGGCCTTTATCCTCTTCAGATCTGATCACTAGCGCATTGGGTACAGTTCTTGTTGTAGATACCAGTCCTCCGTCATAAACGGAGTTTCTTTGAGAGATAAACTATCTTAAACGACATAAGGCTGCTGGACCGGATGGGTTGCCTCCGTCTATTTTCAAAGACAACGGCTCGGCACTGTTACTGGAGTTGACAAAACTCGTCGGTTTGATATGACAGAAGGAACACGTTCCAAAAAATTGGTGTGAATCGGTGATCGTACCGACTTATAAGAAAGGCGACAGGTCCTCCTGTGAAAAACACAGGGGAATAAATTTGGTTAGCATCGCATCCAAACTGATAGCTGGTATTATTCTCCGCCGCTTATCTAACGCTCGCGAACAGTGCTCGCGCAAGAATCAGGCTGGGTTTAGACCTGATCGAGGTTGTATTGATCACATTTTCACTTTTCGACAAATTTTAGAATACAGACACACCTTCCGTAGACCCATCATCTTTTTTCTTGATCCAAAGGCGGTCTTCGACTCAGTTGACCCCACAGTTCTCTGGCGCTGCATCTTGCTGAAGGGTATACCAGAGGAATTCATTTCCATCGTAAAATCTCTTTACTTTAATAGCCGAAGCCGAGTTCCAGCTTACGGTGATCTTTCACCCGAGTTCACCACAAAAAGTGGAGTACGTAAGGGTTTCCTCCTCTCTCCTTTTCTCTTTAACTTTGTGATTGATATGGTCCTAGAGACCGCACTTTTCTCAGGTGAGGATAGCAGCACTGAACTTCTCCCTGGCGGAAAGTGTCAGACAATGAATATGCAGACGATATAGCACTTCTAAGTGAAGATCCAAGTGAGTTGCAAGCTTTTCTAGACAGCTTGACGGATTGCGCAGCAATGTTTGGTATGCGTTTTTCCCCTTCAAAGCGCAAGATGATATTGCGTGATTCGATTGGCCCAATGCTACACTTTTCAGCTTCTGGGAAGACTATAAACGTGGTAGACAAGTTCTGTTATCTGGGCAGTTGCATCTTACCCGGAGGTCGGATACCGGATGAAGTGTCTCTGCGTGTACGGAAGACACGTCTAACTTTTTCCAACCTGAGTAATCTGTGGCGTCAACATGGCATCCGTTTACCTATCAAGGGTCGAGTGTACGCTGCAGCAGTCAGGCCCGTGCTTCTGTATGGATCAGAGACATGGCCACCGCGGATGAAGGATTTACGAAGATTGTCGGTATTTGAACACCGATGTCTTGGCAGCATTGTTCGAATCCGGTGTGAACACCCTATAAGCAATGCTGAGGACCTGTCGAGAGTCTTAGGTTCAAGGATCCAATCATTAGACGAAACACTTAAGCTAACCAGGCTCAGATGGTTGGGATACGTGTTACGCATGTCCCATGACAGGATTCCTCGGCGCTCAGTGTTCGCTGAGACGGGCAACGGTTGAAGGACGAGTAAGGGTGGCCAGTCCATGACGTAGAAAAAATATATGAAAAGCCTAACTAGTGGACTTGGCCATTCAGGGCATGTTAGACTTCCTGGGTAGGGTCCGAGAGACCCTCCTGTTCTATGGCTGGGGGATATGGCTAGACGCCGCGATCAGCGGCGCTGCTGCATTCCAATAACATAGTTCTTCTCTTACTCTTTTCATAGTCTTTTGTTCTCCATTATTAACTTTCAAGGTTGCCGCTAGGGGATAGCAACCAAGGCCACCACACCCAGTGTATGGTTAATGGTTATCTGAACAGACTCAGATGGGACTGGTCTTGCATCAGCAAAAAAACAAATCTATTAAATACAGGTTTGACATCTGGTTGCAATTTGATCAACGCACTAACATTATCTATACTAAGCGACAAACAAATGTGGTGTGGTTGTTAGGCATACCCCGCTGAATTCGAAACACTCAGTGATAAACTTTATGATAACGGAACATATCGTATAGGACTGATGCTCTAGTCTACATTGAATAACTTCAAAATATTTCACGACCGTTTCATATAAGTCTTAGTGTTATGCCGCTGCGGTTAGATAGACAGATTATAAAATCAAAGAAGCCGAACATAACATTTTCGAGAAACTGGGAACCTATGCACTGATACTTGGAATAGTGGTCAGATACTCACTAAATTACCCACCTCATGTTAGCCGTAATAAAATTCCATGGGTTCTTCAGTTCAACATTAGTCCGCTTGTGGTCACACATTTTCTACACGCATATTTTATACACCTGATGGGTCTAAATTTCGATTTCAAAATATACTAGTTTGTTATATATATATATATATATATATATATATATATATATATATATATATATATATATAATATGGCTCAAATACAGCTCCAAATGAGTATTTCAACTATCCAACAATAGGATTATTTGTCGCTCTCTGGTAGCCAACAGGTTGATAGGGCGTCTTAGCCACATATCGAATATGCTCTTCACCATCTAAGCGCTACGGCCATTCTCACAATCAACACCAGCGTCCCGTGGATTTTTGAAACACCTCGGATTGGCACTTTTTTCCGATAACTAAGGATTTTATTTTTCACCGGATGCACTGCAGAATAACATTACTGTCAACACGTTCATTTTTTTCCATGTCCGAACATGTTTTTGCCTACTTTCGTAAGGCTTGTGTTTGGCGTGCTTCGAAACAACAAACCTGTTTCGTCAGCACCGGCTATGTTGCGTGACTCGCAACCTGTACATATTTTTGATACTCTTCTCAACCAGTCATCCACAATTTGCGCAGAAACTTCAGAGGATTATCCATGCAAAGATATGCGCTGTACGTTATGACGATTACAGAATTTGAACAGTCAGTCGTTGCTGGCGGTGAATTTTTTACTTCCAGCTTCACCGGTTATTTTGTTGGGTTTTTCTTGCAGCAGCATGCAAGAACGGCTCGTCGGCACCGGGATTATTGTTCATCTTATCAGTGTTTGGGTAACATTAAAAGGCAAACAATACTGACGTTTTATCATAGGATCTCCATCTCAATCAACTCAAGCCTTTGGCATTATTGCTGATTGACCCAGGTAAGACTCGGTCAACAAGGTTATAACTCGCCAAACCCAGTGGCCTAGTGAATCTAACTTATTTTATTACATGACTGAGCACGAGTGAAGTAGAAGGGGCATACCCCCATAGCTTCAGCAGCCCACTGCACTACCGGGGATAACAGGCAACCAGATTCTAAAACTTGGAGTGGAAACCACATAGGATCCCAATAAGTCAGATGTGTTAACGAGTCAGAAAACTGATATCATACCTAAACAAAAGTGCATGATCAGTTTTGTTCGGAAAAACTCTCAAGTATACATTTTGCCAGAAAATATTTCTTGTTCCGGGGCAAAATCCCCGATGTCAGCGTCCGATTTAATTGGTCAAATGATGATTGATACTGTTGTGACCAGCATCAAAGGTGTTCCTTCCGTAGGAGTTGATTAAGAGGCGCCCGCAAGCGATGTAGTTCTGGCAGGAAAGCACTGTAATAACTGATGAGGCCCACGAATGATCGGAGCGACGAAACGTCCTTTGGGGCTGGTATTCGTTGTATTGCTCGCATTTTTTCCGGGTCTGAATGGCGGCCATCTGCGTCGAAAACGAACCCAAGGTATTTAGTCGTTCTCAAGAAAAAATTGGCATTTCTCCTGACGTAATCGGAAACCGATGTTTCGAATGCGTTGTGAAACTTGTTTCAAGCGATTGTCCAATTCGTCGGCGGGACGTTCTGTCACAATAATGTCATCCAAATATG
Source organism: Fasciola hepatica (assembly GCA_948099385.1). Lineage (NCBI taxonomy): Eukaryota > Metazoa > Platyhelminthes > Trematoda > Plagiorchiida > Fasciolidae > Fasciola > Fasciola hepatica. The sequence goes on along the minus strand of CANUEZ040000120.1, from coordinate 14,633,204 downwards.
CAGCCGTTCCTTCTAAACCTGCTAGCATAGTGTCCATTACTCGTTGGGAAATTGCTGGGGCGGTTTTAACTCAAAATGGCAGACGCGTGAATTGGTACAAGCCACGGCGTTAAGGCCTGTAGAGGAATCAGCACAAAGTCTTATGGCTCCGTTTGGTTTTTTCACAACAACGATTGGCGCGGCCTATTCTGAAAACGTGACAGGAGTTAATATTCCAAGGTCCTCAAGACGTTCTTAGTCGATTAATGGCTGAGCTGCATACGGCATTGGGCGTTTAGGACGAAACACCGATTGGTTGTTCTGTTTGAGCTGTAACGTAGCTTGGAATTGTGTACACAGGCCTATGCCTTCATGGAAAACAAGGGCAAATTGTTGAATCAGTTGATCTGTTGACGGAGATGCAGACGTTGCTTGGATTTGGCCGCAAAAGCTGTTGGTAGAAAGGTCATTTAGACCGAGCTCGTCAATCCAGTCTGCTCTCAGTAGGTTAATGTCGGATTTAGTGATGAAGCAGGTCGCGGAAACTGTCTTCTCGCGAAAAGTCACAGTAGTTGGTCGATAAGCTTTAATGAGCCGACACAGGCACTAGTTGCGGTTAATGAGGTAGGCCGGATTTCTGGTCCGCCGATTTTGGCCCATGCGTCTTCTGATATGACAGAAATGTCGGATGCTGTGTCTAGCTGGAGGCGAACACAATGGTCCTTGATGTAAACATTAACAAATTTTCGGAGTTCTGCTACCTGCAGCCACGACGTTATGACTAACCCACAGGAGTGCACGGACAACTGGTTAGCATTGACACGTGGTTTTGGTGGGTTGTATGTTCGTTTTCCTTGGAATCCTCGATGTTGACAAAAACCATTCTTGTGTCCGAACTGATGATGGCGTTTGCATCGGTTGTTCTTGAATGGACAGAGTATATGAAAGTGCCACGTATCACAGTATCTGCACGGAGAGGGCGGTTTGGCTGGGCCACAATGGTTAGGTGCAGATGGTTTTTTTGTTGGTAGATGTCGTTTGGGAACAGCGACCTTATTGACGACATGTACTGGTTGATCTTGATGTTGGATCATTGCGGTGTCGTGTTTCAAATTAATGAGTCGCTCGCCCTCCTCAACGAGTTCCTCTAACGTGGTATTGGGCTGTTGGTCGATTTTGGTTAAAAGTCGAGTTCGTTAATCGGAATGGTTGGCGGACCGAAGGCCGCAAATGAAAACAAGGCATCAAAATTGATCTGCTGTCAGTGATTGGAACTGAAAACTACTGCAGGCACGATTGGCAATCCCAGCATATGCCACAAGATCGTCCACGCCCCGTTTAACCAGTTTAAGACAGCGGTAGCGAGTACTGAATAATGAGGATGTGGCACCAAACATTGTGGTCTTAGTTTGAACAGTCTGATCAAAAGTGCGGTCCCGAGTTGGATCTGGAAGGATGAAACTTGTATAGCGGGCATGTTCTGCAGGTCCCAATTTCCACAGTAAAAGTCGGGTTTTAGTTTTATCGTTTTTGTTGACCAGGTCTACATTGAAGATGTCTCCATATCGTTTAAACCGGGAATCAAAAGTAATGTCTGATTGTGGGTCATGTACAAAATTCTTTACGTTCTGAAAGTGTTTCTGGGGCCGGTTCTGTAGTTGCACGAGTTAGGCCGATGTCTGCAAGTATTGAAATCAGCATCTTCATCAGCTTTTGTTGAGACTGGCATATTTTCTTGAAATCTGGATCAGTTACTGTCATTGTGGAAGGAAACACCCCGTCACCAAAATTGTGTTATGACCCACGGGTTCTTTGCTACGGTCTGTGTGGAAACCTGCGCACACGATCTCAACTTGCGACTTTAATCGCTCCAGCCTGTTATGGAAAGCCAGAAAATAACAATCCAGCTCGCCAAAACGTGTGTACAGAAATTACTATGATATTTAAAACAAAAATCAAACGTCCCCGAACTTGAGCGTCCAGTTAGGTTCAAGTCTTATCAGGCCGATTAGGTTGCTAAAACATTTTCCGGATTGATCACTGATCCGTTGATGCGATTTGCGTCGGACTTTAGATGACTGCTCGATCGGCAAAAGGGGTTCCGTCTTGAGTAATCCGATAAATTATTGATTATTGATTATTCACTCCGGCCTGGCACACTCGAGTTGGACTGATGGCTTGCTTAAAAAAAACTTCCTTTTTGCTTGTTTTTAACTTCCCAACACATGGTCTTTAGGAGTGGAAGATAGTCGAAGACTTTCGGTATTTGAGCATCTATATTGTCGTAGCATTTCTCGAATATGGTGGTAGCACCGTATTAGCGACGCCGAGGTTAGGCGTAGGGTGTTGGAAACCAGTAGTCAAACACGAACAAGTACTAGATCTGAAGAGGTTAAGATGATTGGGACAAGCGTTTCGCATGCCCACCGATAGACTTTCTCGGCGTACGCTGTTCTCCGGGGCAGGTATTGACAGGTCAGTTGAGGTGGTCAATCTATGATACAGCAGAAACGTATAAAAACCTCCACCAGTGAATTTGGCTAAGTAGGGCGTTTTAGACTTCCGAGTTCGGGTGCGCGCGACCAGTCTACCAGATGGTTGGAAACATCAAGTGATAAGACTAGGAGTCGAGGCCAGTGGCTCAGATGCACTTGGTCTCTTTCTTTGTCTTCTTGACTTCCGCTTCTTATTTTGCTTTGGCTCCTTCTCACTTTTTGCTGCTATTCTTTTTGCACTTGACTCGACGATGCTGCGAGGTAGTAACCGAAACCAGAGCATAGAAGAGCAAGTTTAATGGTTGAACGAACTGAACTCAACGGAGAAGTGTGTGGGTGTCCGACTGAAGTAGCACCTCTGAGGTGGTAGACTGTCAACCCCCTGGGGTATCATCCATCTCATTGGTCTCCATTATTTACCCACGAAATTGAAGCATGCATCAGCGGCCACACCCCCAACAAGCCGTTCGACAGGCGAGCTAAACCAGGCTGGGGTAAACGAGATCCAAAAAACGCTGCGAGACGGTGCCCGGCATGCGAAGACCGTTACCCCTGAAAAGGCGGACGAGATCTACTGACCCAACAGCTACAAAGAAAAATTGCCCAACCTGCCCGACCCGATATTCCGGAAGAGACGAATGAACCACAAAACAGACCACCGGCTCATCTAAAACAACTCTGCTGCTTCGCGGGCTGTAATTGGTCGTGCAAAGATTAGATGTAGCGTCAACTTACTTCCAACTCCGGACTGGGCGACCGAGTGGTACAACAGTCCTGAACGGCGGAGGGAACAAGGCTTCGTACTGTATTCCCGAAAATCTCCATAGATAATTTTAGCGATATTCATGGAGCCGACTTATCCTCTAGCAGGAAATAGTCGCGTAAAAGTTAAAAAAGTAAGTAGGTACTACCACTAAGGAACGGAGTGAAACCTCTGGTTTTGATGCATCGGGGGGGGGGGGGGGGGGGCATGTGATAACAATCAAAATAAAGTGGGCGCCTTGGTCCTAAACTGAGTGTACATAGTCGTGACGAAGGACAACAAGCATCGACCGAATCACTGTCATCATCATCATCATCGTACAGCGTTAAACAGTAGGGCAAGCCCCACTGACCACTGCCTTTCTCACCATGTTGCACGTTGAATTAAAAAGTATGAATATACAAGATGGACAGCTAGTGGACCTACACGGGTGGGAAAAGGAAAGAATGTCCTAGTAGCCAACACACGGAATACACAGTCCAACTGTACAAACGCACATCGATCAGTCATTCTGATTCGACAGAAAGTGACAACACGATCGCCACTGCTCACGGTTCGCTGCCATATCCTTCAGTGTCTCCAGCCAACTGGTAGACGGATCTTTTGGACCCCAACCACGAAGACATGAAGCACCTACTTTTTCTAAGTTCGCTGTACATTTTCTCATTCCTCGCTGCCACGTCATCTGTTGACCTCCACGTGGTTTCTTCCACTCCCTAGGAGGGGCGGAGAATAGGACACGGTACGGTAGACGTGTGTTTGCCATACGTAACACGTGTCCCAACCAACGAAGTCTACTAAGTTGGATGCGCTGTGACAGAACGTTCTCTGAATTAGTACCCAATATTCGCTTTCTCACCTCATCGTTGCTTACTCGGTTATTCCACCCAATCCTAGCGATACTACGTAAACATCGATGGTCGAAAACCTCAAGACGACGAATATCTTCAGCACGCAGACTCCAAGTTTCGCAACCATACAACAAAACTGAACGCACAGTATACACGACCTTTCAACTTCAGTGAAATATCAGGTCGGCGCCACAAGTGCTTCAGTCCAGCGTACGCCGCTCGAGCTTTGGATATCCGCGTTCGCACCTCTACTACAGTGCTCCCATCCGTCGTCACGCAGCTACCGAGGTAGGTGAAGTGGTCGACAACTGACAGCTCCTCTCCATCGAGCATCAAGCTCGGAATTGTTGACGTCCAGTCTTGTAACATCACCTTGCACTTTGAAGGTGCAAAACGCATGCCGAATGGAGCTACAGCTCTCACAAGTCTATCTAGTGCACGCTGAGCATGTTCCGTGGATTCGAACAAGCAGACAACGTCGTCTGCGTAATCTAGGTCACATAGCTTTTCACTATTTCCTAGTTCGACATCTACATCTGGAAGATTTTGCAGCCCACTCTCCATTATTTCGTCCATGACGAAGTTGAAAAGGAATGGAGACAAAGGGCATCCCTGTCGAACACCACTGGTCGTTTCGAACCGACCGGATAGTTCACCGTAAACCCTAACATGGCCAGAAGTATGAGAATACAATGATCTCATTAGGTTCACGAACTTCTTGGGCATACCTTTTCGATGAAGAACACTGAAAAGCGATGTTCGACCAACTGAATCGAAGGCGCCTTTCAGGTCTAAGAAAATCATTATTGTCGGTCGGCGGTGCGTGTGACACGTTTCAAGTAGTCGGCGTAGAGTAAAAATCTGGTCGATGCATCCTCGACCTGGGCGGAATCCAGCCTGCTGTTCGCGGGTGTTCTTCTCGCGAGCCGGTGTAAGACGATGCAGCAAAATCGAAGCTAATACTTTGGTGACTATCGGAATTAAGCTAATCCCACGATGATTACCACAGTCATTGCGTATTCCCTTCTTAAAGATGGGAACAATCAATGACTCGCTCCATATTAACGGAATACGCTCCTCGTTCCAAATGTCACGGAGCAAGGCGGTTAGTGATTTTATTAACGCCTCACCACCCAGTTCGAAAAGAACTGGAGGAAGTTCGTCGGGACCTGCCGCTTTCCCCCGCCTTAGTAATCGAATACATGACTCCACTTCTACTTCTGATGGGGGCTCAAGTGATACCACCCAAGGAGTCACAGTTGTTGACACGGGAGTAACTACACTAGCGTGCGGCCAGCTAAACTGTTCCTTGAAGTACTCGGCCCAACGGTCCAGCCTTTGCTGTTTGTTATGGATGGGTTCTCCATTTCTATTCCAAATCGTTTCACTGACCTGAGTTCGCCGTCCACCGGTGTCACGAATAAGTTTGAACAGTCTTTGACTGTTACCTGAAGCAGCTGCCACTTCCATTTCTTCGGATACCTTGACCCACAAATTTTCGCGATCATTCTTAAGGCTTTTCGTAACTTGTCTTTGCAGCTTTCTCCGCATCTTATTCATCTCCTTACAGTTCGAGAGCTGACGCTTTTGCTCCATTATACTCAACGACTCTTACGAGATCCAGTGTCTTTGATGGACAACGGATCGAGGACCACAGACGAAACCTGCTGCAAAGTGCATCGCCTGTTTGATATGAGCCCAATGCTCATCTACATTACTGTTCTCCGTGGATCCTAGCTCATGTGCTAACTTCTGCTCATAACGGGTGCAAACTTCTGGATCACACAAACGTTGCACGGCTAATCCGGTTTGCGGTTTGCGAAGATGACCATGGAGCTGGAGAGATAATCGCATTAAAACTAAGGCATGGTACGACTCTACGTACGTGGACCAGTAAGATCTACAGTTCTGAACAGAACTGCGCCATCGATAGCTTACGGCGATATGGTCAATTTGACTCAAAGTACCTATAGAGTTAGAGCGCCATGTCGCTGTGCGACGCGAGCTGTGTCGGAAATTGGTGCTAGACAAGAACAATCGATTGTCTGCACAAAACTGGAGAAGCCTATCCCCGTTATCTGTACGCTCAGCGCGTGAAGCGCAACGCCCTAAACAGGCTTCTGACACACTAAGTTTGCCAACTTGTGCATTGAAGTCACCAGCTAGCACTACAATTTCAGAACCTTTTCTGCTGCGAACGAGAGTGGCGAGGGCATCATAGAACTCATTTTTCTGCAAGTCTGAGCTGCAGTCCGTTCGGGCGTACGTCGAGATCACGAACAAATTGCGCTTAACACAACTATCCTTTCGAACGCCGACTGACCCTTGGAGTCTCACAGCACATAAACGACTGTTAACAGGGATCCAGTCTAAAAGGGCATCCTCAGCCTTGTCAGTCAAGACTATTCCTACACCACGTTGACCCACAGCTCTAGCTGCTTCGTCTCCTGAGGTGCGCAGAATATACCTCGATGAGATACCAGGAGCAGTTAGCTGAATTACATTGCTCGAATCCTGGATACGCGTTTCGCTTAAGCAGCAAACATCAATCTTCAGAGAGTTCATTGTGAGGGCTAGGCACACCTGCTGACCCGCCTGCGTGAGTGTACGCACGTTGAAGGAGCCGAGATTCGGAGGCTGACGAGGCTTGAGAAAATGTGAGTTACCAGACAGAGGATTATTCCCGATACTATTTGACAGTGAATTGTTGCGAGTATCGACCGTGTTATCAGTGGGAGCATTATGGGTGGATAGATGGGGCAAAGAGGGATGGTTAGGGACAGAAGACAAAGGTTGAATCACTGTGTGAACCCACTGTTCCACACTCACGAATAACAGAAGGGAAAACAGAAATTACTGGGCTAAACAAATAAGTCAGCGGGACTTGATGGCTACAGCCACCTATCAACAAACCTTTGTTTCCTGTGATCAGTGAATGTATTTCGTCTCTACCGCACCAAACTTAATCCAGGAGCATTATCGTTGGAATGGAAGTGAGCGGCAGTGGCTGTTCGCAATAAAGAACCACGGTCAGAAGATTGGAACTACCGTCCTGCAAGTTCTACCTGCATTTTATGTCTAGAGCAACTGGTAGGAGGACATCTGTTAACATTCGATGGTCAACGTTACTCCGTAAGGCACATCATGGGTTTTTGAAGGGCAAACCGAGTCTCTCGAAACTTATAGGCTTCTTGTACGAAGCTACTACAAAACTGATGAGGGCAAGGTCGTCAAAGTTTGTTATCTAGACTTTAGCAAGGCCTCTGACTCAGACAATCACCGCCTATTGACGGAGAAACTGCAGACCTTAGGGATAGGACGGCAATTACATTGGTGGGTGGCAGACTTCCTGGACAACGGGAACTAGCAGTTCAAAACCAGCACAGGTAACTAGCAGAGTACTCTAAGAGGTAGTTCTAGGACCCCTCCTTGCGTTCTCTATCTAAATGATTTAGCGATAGGTCTAATACTACCGATCCATTTTTTCTGATGTAAAAGTTATAAGATCAGGAGGTTGTGATGATTTAGTAAAAATCCTTACGCGCGTACTGAAATGGGCAAACAAATGGGACAAGCACTTGAACGAAGGTAAAAATCACTTACTAACTGGCTTTAGTGGGTGTGACTTTAACGAGAAAAAACAGACCGTTCCTAGTTGAGACAGCAGAAGCCATAAGAGACTTGGGGAACACAACTGAGCTGAATAGTATAAAACGGCTTATCATAATGCCAGAAATGCGCTCTTTAGACTCAGGTTAGCAATTTCGTCTGAACCAGAATCCAGCGCAATCCCACGCGGTACAAGGGAATATTCGGCAGCACCCTGAGTGTCCCTTAAGGTGATACCCATTCAGTTTTACAAATTACGTTGATTTCCCCTTTTGAACATGCAAAAGATTGTCGCCATACCTGAACTAGGTGCTAAATTTGAGGTGAGTCTCTTGGTGGTCCTGTAGCTGTACCAATGGGCAACCCCTAAAGGTACACGCAAGGGTTTATAGTGACAACTCTGCTCATTTGTTTAACACATCAGCTTGCCTGAACTCTTGCTGCTAATCACGGTGACCGTTTTTCCGTTGCACATGCACGTCACATGCACGCTCTCGCAATACACGTCAATCACCTCCTCTCTATAACCGTGCTCTCCATCTCGTGGGTCGTGGGAGGCGGCGCTCTGGTTATCCTGTCGGCGTTATGAGAAGCACCACAGTGACGGACGGGCGGTCCGCCCGTAGTAAGAAAGACTAACAAACGCGTGGAATAAGGAAACAGCATGATAAGTGTTAACCAACCTCATAGGACGGTCAGGACTGACCATCCTCCAAGAGGTTACACGACTGTTTTGATAATAACGGTCACCTCGCCCCTTAGACGTGCAAAACACTGCCGAAATACCCAAAATAGTGAGAATATTTTGGAAGTGAAACAAGTTTTAGTTCTTCGGGTGCAGTACTGTTTGTCCGAGGAAGATATTTAGCCATCTTTAACCTATATCGACACGATTACTTACCCCTGATTTATCTCTTCAGCGTGAGAGCTCACGAGCTCTTGAGCGTAAAGATTACATATATATATATATATATATATATATATATATATATGAAACGTGAGTGAATATTGGGGGCACGTACTGACCTCATTACAAAGTGAATTCTATGTAAAATACCAACAGTTTTCCGGAAATCTCACAAACAAAACAGCATCTATCAAGCAGAATAACCGCGGACAACTAAAGATCTACAAGTTATATTTTATAAGGCCTAATATTTGAAGGTAGTGATGGCACCCTCAAAATTAACCTTACCCAACCAAATAAAACTTACCTCCAAACTTTGAAAATATTCACGTAGATAACTGATCGGATCAGCCGGTCTATAGAGGCATAAGTTAACAACTGAGTCTCTCAACAGTTCATGTATGCCATGCTGCTTTACATAGTCTTCAACTTCACGAATAAATGTCTCATCATCCATTTCTCAGCCTTTGAACATACCACAGCCGCTCAAGGTCACGAGGATGCACGAGGATTGACGGGCCCGGTTCGGTTCAGTTCAGTTCATCTTGCGCTGGTAGGTAGTTGCCTCGATCAATCAAGCTTCCATAACTCCTTCGTTAGTATGGGCACGAGTTATTCATCCATCAATGAGCAATATGCTTTGTCGAATGGCCCCAAAAATTAGGGGTAAACATAAAACCTAGTCGCACACCAACATGGAGGAACTATGCAGATTCAGGTCCCGGGACTACACAGCAGACGGCCAAAAAGTCCAGTTTCTTGCAAGGCTGAACTCCGGAGGTCGCCCGGTGCTACGACAACGGGAAAACAAATTCCTGGAGCTTCGGTCTCTGTGTCTACTCACCCCCTCACGGCACTGTGGTCCGGCTTGGCAATCTAAGGCAGCTGAAGGTCTCAATTTCAGTATCGTTATATAGTTCGAAATCAATTTCCAGCCTACAAATTGTACGAAGAAACGGAAATATAGATGGAGCTGGGGAGTCTGTGGCACCTAGTACATCTCTGATATTCTACCATTTTCTTCTCACAGTATTGTACACGTTTTATCGTTTTATCAAGTTAAAAAATGCACAATTTCAACTTACACACAGGTGGTTGCCGCCCATTGTTCTCTGTCTTGCTCGTGCGACCTATGGCAATAAAGACCGAACTCATAGAATCCCAAAGGCTATTTCAGCGCACCTACCGCGACTATTCAGCCAGCTGTGGAATTACTAGAATCCATCCAGACGACGTACGAAAGCCTCTCGAAAAACTGCGTCGAACCTAGCCTGAAGTGCAATTTTGTATGGGTGGTTTGGTGTCTACTTGCTGAACATTAAAGACATGCTGTGAGTCACTCTTCATCTATTTCTGTTGCACCTGTTACTGTACACCAGCCTTTCGTTAATTTCTACTTGTCTCGCATCTCTACCGATCCGCCATGTAACTGGTGAGCCCGAAGTAAAGCTCGGTTGAAGAAAATCCTTCAAAGACGCTATAGTTTCGTGTTTTCGTGACATTGCTGGCCCACATACACTATTTGCGTGTTTCCGTACATTTTATATTTTTAGGGATCAACGTATGTTTTTTTCTCTCTTCCAAAGCGCCACCGCCTCATATCCTATCCTGGACCAGCATGATGTACTTGATTGCCTCTCGCCCTCCGTAAGCTTGATTCTCATTTTATGAGTCCATCTGATCACATAATTGAGGTTTGTGTAAGTTTTAGGCTATTGCTCATTTGATGATCTATTACCGTAGAGGTTACCAATCAATCGTGTTTTGGTTCTGTGGCACTTTCGAGTTCGGCTACGTATTGCTCAAAAGCGTGCTACAACCAACGCGATCCTTCCAGAACTCCCACCGTTGCTCGTAGGTATTTCGCATCTAGTACTATTAATCTTCCTTGCTTACTCAATGGTCTTACTGGCCTTGAGGGTGCCAGGAGCTGCATTTCCATTAAGCTCCCCACATTTGATCCTCGAATCCCCGTGTGTGGCTTATTCAGCATGAGTCTTTTTTATTTGCAACAAAAATACCCCACAGACCATCATGTTCCAGTGTGTTATGATAACGGGAGGCCGTTATTGATACCTGGCAGCAACACCGTAGTCTGCCGATGTAACGACCGGTCGTGGATAATCCCCCTAAAATCATTGCAGTTCCATGTTTTCTTAACATCACTCACTTGCCTACACCATTGACGTGTCTTTACGCACTGTGTCTTTTATTGGACAAGCTTGTGTTTGTTCGCGCCCAGAGCGCTACCCAGTCATATCCTTGTTCTGGACCTGCGTGACGCATGTGCTCCTCGCTAGCACGCCGCAATTCGGTCCTCGCTTTTTGAGTCCTTTCGATCTCATAACTGAGGTTGGTATCTGTTTGGTGTCATTGTTCATTCAAAAATCTAGTACAGTAGAATCTCACGGACAACCGCCTTTTGATTTCGGGATCCGTTGTGAATTTGGCTGCGCATTGCTCAAACATGTGTTACAGAGGGCTCGACTTTAGGTTACGGAAGGAGTGAGAGGGAACCCGACTGAGAGCGAGCATTTTCTCCGTAAGGAAGGAAAAATATTGGAATGGAGCATAAGACGAATTGATGCGGCCTCGACGGTGACGGATCTCAAGAAAAGGGTTGATGGAGAATAGAACGGCATGTCTAACGAAAGTGTGTACTGATTGGCACCACAGTGCTCTTACTCTCTCCCGCCCACTTTAGTCCCTCTCTCAAACGTGCTTCCCCAATGCCCTCCAATTTATCGTTTCATTTACCTTATTACTTTCGATCCGTTAGCTTTGAGCAACTTCTTGCACCTCGTAGCCCTATGGATGACTGGCCACCAGGTGTTAGCGGCTGGCAGCAAGGACCCTACACACCCTCCGGATTGGTGCACGGTGGCCGGAGGTCTTTTCTTTCCCGCTGTCCCCTAGGGTTAGATTGAGGCCTGGCCTTCACTCTTGCCGCAGCATAGGAGACCCAAGGAGCTCACAGCGCGAGGAACCGTAAAATCGTGGAGCCCCGCCACACATGTCCTGTGAGCCGGACTGAAATGAACCTAGCCTTTGGCGCAAGTTTCACAGAAAATCGAAACTCAGTGTGCTTTCGCTATTATTCAACAAAAAAGGTTCCGTTGAATATGGGTAGGGCGAGGAGGTCTGCAAATTCTTCCATCCTTTTGTGCAAGGTCTCTAGGGTAAATCATCACCAAAAATTGCTGTTTCCTCCCAGGAGCAGATAGAACTCTCTGAGGTTTCGAACCCTCCCTCCGGTGCCTCCGTTTCCTGTTGTACTACATTATTGCAAGATCCGTCCAACCTGAAAATCTTAATCTAGTTGTGGAGATTACCCCTTAACATCGGCGCTGCCTGAAGGCCCATAAAAATGCGGTCATTTTGAGTGCACTTGTGGACGCTGAATTTGGCTCAGTAACTGAATTGAATTGAATTGAATTTTATATTTCTTGACCGTAGTCAATACACATGCACAAGGTGTAATTCGTTGCCCCGCCTGCCACGAAGTTCCACACAGGCACCGTACCCCCACCACCCGGTCGGCCAGCTCAGCTGCTTTTCTTGGCCTGGTGATATTCAGGTTTCAGCTGGGATTCTCAAAAAGGTCCCTTGAGATATTTCGAACGCTTTTGGTCTATTTCTCGGCTTCTTGATCGGCAATATGACGGTGGTCGACTGGATGGAGCAACGTCGTGCTCCCCATCGCAGCGTTTTGCTTTTGACTTCACCTCTGCGAGTCCCGACTGACCTTCTTTTGAGTGAACTTCACTTTCCCGAGATAGACCGCTGGGCCCAATAATAAAAAGCTCGTTGTCTTCTATGTAGACACTCGGCTCAGCACCCGTTGAGCATCTTAATGTTGCCGATTGTTGAACTCCTTTCTTCAGTAAGCCGAGAAGTGTCTAGCGAGGTATCAGTTGCGCAGTGAATGGTTCATTTCAACTGCCTATATTCTGTTTAAGAACCCCATAAGGCTCCGGTAATTTGCACTAAGTTTGCATATCGATATGGGGGTTGATATTACTTTGATCGTAATGTCTTTGAGGTGAGATGGTCTCTCGACAATTCGCCTAATAGGGTCGACTAGTTTCACTGATAAGCTGTCTACAGCAAAGGCTTCCATAATTTCCACCGTCTCCATCATATGAAGATGACTACTATGGGGCCAGCTTCAACGAATAGCCACCATGACTCTCTGCAACCGTGTCGATCATGGGAGGTGCGCTCACTCATTAGTTCACACCGTCCTTTAAACTCCAGTGTGAGCAGAGAAGTGTCTGACCCCTTGTACAAAAGCCACCGCCCTCCCCAATCCTTCAGGTGCCACGATGGCGACACGTACAGTATATAATCTCCCCTGCTTGTATTCATCACCCACTGTTGAACGGATAGTCCTGGGTTCCCCCCGACGAATGAGCCTAGTGTTTTGGGGGACATGAAATAACGGATGGTGAGTACCCCGGTGTCTGGACCGGTTTTATTCCTTTCTAAAGCTGTATTCGGAGTCCCGAAGTGAGTCATTTATACAACTCATGCGCCGATCCTTACCTCTGCGGACCACCGACGCAGTAAGCTCACCATATATAGGGTCGAGCAATGTGATAACCAAAGCAGTGAATTGCATATCTTGTACTGAAGCAAACCCGTGGTTTGTCCACATTTTGCGTGCTTGCTAGCAAAAGAATGCTATAGGTCACAGGCTTCCCCAAACCACTCGAACCGACGTCGGCGCAGCTGGCGCCAGCCTGCTACTCTCGCGTACGATTTGTTCAAATCGGCTGTTGGCAATGAGGGAAATGACGAATTATGAATGGCTTCAGGTCATCGAATGTAAATTCCTGCCCAAGACTAAATATTCTTGCAGATTCCCCCACCCATCGACTCAGCTGATCAATAGACAGACAGGGCAGAGTGTAACGAACGAATACTGAAAATCCTTCTAAATGTTCAACGTGCTTTGTGAATTTGACTATATTTAACATTATCTTGGAAAGCTCGCTCATACCCCACACATTTTCACGTTTGTTTGTCCATGTGAGACATTCGAATTTGGCCTTGAACCGTTTCTGACTGTCGTGCTTGAGCCACGGGGCTTAGGACATTTGGGTTTTACTGTGACGTTCATTTGGCCGCATACTTGAGGTTCGTATATATTTGCATCCTTTGTGCATTTCAATTTAGTATCGTAGAAGCTACGAATCAATCTTGTTCTGGTTTTGGGATTCGTTTGAATTGGCTACGCGTTGCTCGATTTGCGAGAATTGAATTACAGTTACAAGTGGAACCTGGACAAGAAAACCCATTGGAAATGCCCAGACGAGGAAGCAAGGACCTTTTGAGACAACAGGAAATAACTCGGCAAGTCTCTGGGGATGGTTCGGGTGTTATTGATTCTCTAGATAATGCTAAGTTTACTCTCTCTGTCAGTGCCAGGTCATATATCTCTAACCGCGATGCGTTTGACGATATTAGTACTTATAGAATGAGAGTAATAGAATTAGAAAACGAGCTGCGGTTAGCCAGAAAGGAAGCAGAGCCCCTTACACAAGGAACTGGTCTCAGAGAGCCAACAAAGAGTCCACGTAGTTCACAATGTCAACATCGAAAAGGCACTGTGATCGACGAATATAAACCCTTGAGACAGCCTGAAACTAACGAGGTTTTGGCTCTTGACCTGCCGAGAGTGGAGCTGTCCCATTTCGACGGGCACCCCGAGCAATACTGCATATTCATGAAACAATTCGAAAATTTTGTTGAGTGCAAAGTTGCAGATCCTGGTCAAAGGTTTTTGTATTTATTACATTACTGTCGTGGGAGAGCCAAAAGTGCTATCGAAGGCTGCGCGATGCTTGATCCACCAATGGGGTACATCAGGGCACGCAGAATCCTGGAAGATTTGTTTGGACAACCATTCAAGGTGGCTAGAAGCCTGATTGATGGTGTTTTATTGGAAGTAAAAAGGACTGAGGGCATGGCTGGATCACTGTCGAACTTGGTGATAAAAAATGCAGAACTGCAGTATGGCACTGAAGCATCTAGGATACCAGTCTGATCTGAATGCATTGCACACACAGGAATGCATTGTCCGATGTCTGTCTATTGATTTACAGATCCGATGGGCAGAGGAAGCTGAAAAAATAAATATGCTTGAGCGGGAATCTACGTTCAACGATTTGACGGAGTTCATAGGTCGTCAATCCCGTATCGCCAACAGTCGATTTGGACAAATCGTACGCGAAAGTTGCAGGCTGGCGCGAACGGAACCAACCTCTGATCAAATTGTAGGGAAGGACTGTAACCGAATCCAAGCTTTGGCCAACATGCACATGATAAGTCAAGAACCCGAGAGGTCAACCGAATGCAAGCTATGCAACTCCCTGCATCGGTTACCAGATTGTCCGACCTTTCATGGGATGAGTGTACCCGATCGGTGGTGCGCAGTAAAAAGGATTGGCTCATGCTTTATGTAATTGAACCACTCTCATCGAGCCTCCAAATGCAGCTTAAGAGGGAAATGTAACCAGGACAGATGCTTGGGTAATCATCACTCGTTACTGCATGGCCCCCTCAACAATAGGCTTATTTAGCCGGATGAACCCAGAATTGTCCGTTCAACGGGGCATGATGATTTCAAACCGGCAAGATTAGTCATCGTACCTGTCGGCATCGCGACACCTAAAGGACTGAGGAGGGTCAATGCATTTTTGGACACGGGGTCGGATACCTCGCTGATTACTCGCGAGCTTGTAGAACGCTGTGAACTAGTAGGCGAGCCTACCTCGCTCACTATCAGCACGATTGCAGGGGGTCATGTTAGCAATTCTAAGAGGCTGACCCTGCAGTTAACGTCTTTATCTGATGAGGGGACCGTAGAATCTCCGGAAGCTATTGCAATAGACAGCTTGCCAATGAGACCAGTCGACTCTGTTAGATCGATCGCCAAGAGATGGTCTCATCTCAGAGACATGGCGTTCGCAGAGGTGTCTAGCCCCCACGTCGACATACTAATTGGATGCAATGTACCAGAGGCACACTGGGTGCTTGAACAGAGCATAAGCAGTCGAAAAGAACCATTCGCTACGCGAACGATACTAGGCTGGACACTTCTCGGACCCCTGACGAGCGAACTTCAACAATCGGCATCAATAAATTGCTCAAATGTTGCTGAGAGAAGTGCCTCTGTAGAACACGATCAGCCTTTCGATATTGAATCCAACGGTCCATCTCAGGAAAGTGAAGTTCACTCAACAGATCATTCGGTGCTTTCGATGGCGAATTCAAAGACGGGACGTCACAATGAGCAACATGAAGTTGCTATACCCAAGAGACCACCGTCAAGTCACTTATTGAGAAAAGGAGAAGTTGCCCGGAGGCTTTTGAAATATCTCAAAAAAGGACACCAGCAGGTCACCCAAAGCAGCTTGGTATTTGCCAACCCAGTGACAGTGTACGGTACCTGGGTGGAACTGCACTGCCGGCGGCGAAACAAAGTACCCTTTGCCAAAACAAAAATTGCTGGGATGAAGTCAGTATCCCTAAACGAGCTCAAAACGACTGCGCTGGTATTGGGTTTCAAGGTAGCACGAATGCTAAAAGAGAACTGCACCACCGCCGAGCTGAGCCTTGCCTATTGGACAGATCCTACAGTTGTGTTACATTACAGGAAACGGAAGAAACGAAGAACGTGTTCGAGACATCCGAGAGTTAATCCACTCGTAGCAGGAAACAGAGAGGAAAATGTTGATGATTTGAGCTCGAAACCACATACAAAAGACGAAGTAGCTCGCAGATCGCCTCGCTCCGAGTTACTCAGCACTTTATTGCATTTCATGCCCTACAACTAATCAACTGGACCCATTTTTTCTGAAAGGTTGCAAATGTACTTAGTTCCAGTTTCTATCTGGCGTGCACATAGGCGAAGAGGAGAAATTCACCAGTATTTAACTTGAACAGTTCAGGTGAGGCATACTAGCTGCGAGCACATTGTGAAACTATTGTTATCTTTAAAGAAGAACATTTATTTACATTTTATACAATATTGATTGTCACATATTTTGTGCACAGAAAAACTTTGAAATACTCTGATAGATGCCAGTATTCGATCAATCTCCGTGTTCTTGTGTGTTTCGATACTGTCCGCCGTACACTTGTTTTCGAAATTTATTCATATTCAGAAACCGGTTTTCATTTCTTTCGGAAGATTTGGTGCGTTAATTTTATGTAATTCCACTGGTTCGTGACCTGTCAATTTTACGCGATATCTCATTAGGCGTTGCACCTGCGTTCAACTTCTGCGCTCATGCTTGTAAACAAAATTAGTCTAACCAGTTGCTGCAATGGGTTACTGCTTGTGATGCTTAGACTTATTTCGTGCGGCGAAACACTTCACTCTGCGAAGCCTTCATCTTCATCGTGCGTCTGACTGTGTGCGCCGGTCTCCTGATGAATATGTCAATCTCAAGTTGTGCAGCGGGATTTGGAATTGATTCCTTATGGATTGTGCGATGATGAATACGGCAAAAACCTGTTTCACGTTCAGATAACACAGGAAGTTAGTATCCACAGGCACTGACAATAAGTTAAAGGTAGATAGGGTGAGAACCATGACCCCTTCCTGAACCTTAGACAACCATTTTCGCGGAAGGATTTTGGCCGGCGGTGTAACGAACGAATACTGAAAATCCTTCTAAATGTTCAACGTGCTTTGTGAATTTGACTATATTTAACATTATCTTGGAAAGCTCGCTCATACCCCACACATTTTCACGTTTGTTTATCCATGTGAGACATTCGAATTTGGCCTTGAACCGTTTCTGACTGTCGTGCTTGAGCCACGGGGCTTAGGACATTTGGGTTTTACTGTGACGTTCATTTGGCCGCATACTTGAGGTTCGTATATAATTGCATCCTTTGTGCATTTCAATTTAGTATCGTAGAAGCTACGAATCAATCTTGTTCTGGTTTTGGGATTCGTTTGAATTGGCTACGCGTTGCTCGATTTGCGAGGTTTGACTTACACAGAGCGCCCTCCAGTGCATGCAATGCCTCCAGACCATACTGGTTTCGAAATACTCCGGTGGCGTAATGGACTTTTGCATTTTTGTCACAAAGTATGACGACCATTTAGTACTGCCCTTGGTCCGTGTAAAGAACGAGTACTGAAAATCCTTCCAAATGTTCAACGTGCCTTGTGAATTTGACTATACTTAACATAATCTTAAAAAGCTCGCTCATACACCACACATTTTCACGTTTGTTTATCCATGTGAGGCATTTGAATTTGGCCTTGAACCGTTTCTGACTGTCGTGCTTGAGCCACGGGGCTTAGGACATTTGGGTTTTACTGTGACGTTCATTTGGCCGCATACTTGAGGTTCGTATATAATTGCATCCTTTGTGAATTTCAATTTAGTATCGTAGAAGCTACGAATCAATCTTGTTCTGGTCTTGGGATTCGTTGGAATTGGCTACGCGTTGCTCGATTTGCGAGAATTGAATTACAGTACTCAAGTGGAACCTGGACAAGAAAACTCATTGGAAATGCCCAGACGAGGAAGCAAGGACCTTTTGAGACAACAGGAAATAACTCGGCAAGTCTCTGGGGATGGTTCGGGTGTTATTGATTCTCTAGATAATGCTAAGTTTACTACCGAGGATTTGCATTCTACCTGCCGAGAGTGGAGCTGTCCCATTTCGACGGGCACCCCGAGCAATACTGCATATTCATGAAACAATTCGAAAATTTTGTTGAGTGCAAAGTTGCAGATCCTGGTCAAAGGTTTTTGTATTTATTACATTACTGTCGTGGGAGAGCCAAAAGTGCTATCGAAGGCTGCGCGATGCTTGATCCACCAATGGGGTACATCAGGGCACGCAGAATCCTGGAAGATTTGTTTGGACAACCATTCAAGGTGGCTAGAAGCCTGATTGATGGTGTTTTATTGGAAGTAAAAAGGACTGAGGGCATGGCTGGATCACTGTCGAACTTGGTGATAAAAAATGCAGAACTGCAGTATGGCACTGAAGCATCTAGGATACCAGTCTGATCTGAATGCATTGCACACACAGGAATGCATTGTCCGATGTCTGTCTATTGATTTACAGATCCGATGGGCAGAGGAAGCTGAAAAAATAAATATGCTTGAGCGGGAATCTACGTTCAACGATTTGACGGAGTTCATAGGTCGTCAATCCCGTATCGCCAACAGTCGATTTGGACAAATCGTACGCGAAAGTTGCAGGCTGGCGCGAACGGAACCAACCTCTGATCAAATTGTAGGGAAGGACTGTAACCGAATCCAAGCTTTGGCCAACATGCACATGATAAGTCAAGAACCCGAGAGGTCAACCGAATGCAAGCTATGCAACTCCCTGCATCGGTTACCAGATTGTCCGACCTTTCATGGGATGAGTGTACCCGATCGGTGGTGCGCAGTAAAAAGGATTGGCTCATGCTTTATGTAATTGAACCACTCTCATCGAGCCTCCAAATGCAGCTTAAGAGGGAAATGTAACCAGGACAGATGCTTGGGTAATCATCACTCGTTACTGCATGGCCCCCTCAACAATAGGCTTATTTAGCCGGATGAACCCAGAATTGTCCGTTCAACGGGGCATGATGATTTCAAACCGGCAAGATTAGTCATCGTACCTGTCGGCATCGCGACACCTAAAGGACTGAGGAGGGTCAATGCATTTTTGGACACGGGGTCGGATACCTCGCTGATTACTCGCGAGCTTGTAGAAAGCTGTGAACTAGTAGGCGAGCCTACCTCGCTCACTATCAGCACGATTGCAGGGGGTCATGTTAGCAATTCTAAGAGGCTGACCCTGCAGTTAACGTCTTTATCTGATGAGGGGACCGTAGAATCTCCGGAAGCTATTGCAATAGACAGCTTGCCAATGAGACCAGTCGACTCTGTTAGATCGATCGCCAAGAGATGGTCTCATCTCAGAGACATGGCGTTCGCAGAGGTGTCTAGCCCCCACGTCGACATACTAATTGGATGCAATGTACCAGAGGCACACTGGGTGCTTGAACAGAGCATAAGCAGTCGAAAAGAACCATTCGCTACGCGAACGATACTAGGCTGGACACTTCTCGGACCCCTGACGAGCGAACTTCAACAATCGGCATCAATAAATTGCTCAAATGTTGCTGAGAGAAGTGCCTCTGTAGAACACGATCAGCCTTTCGATATTGAATCCAACGGTCCATCTCAGGAAAGTGAAGTTCACTCAACAGATCATTCGGTGCTTTCGATGGCGAATTCAAAGACGGGACGTCACAATGAGCAACATGAAGTTGCTATACCCAAGAGACCACCGTCAAGTCACTTATTGAGAAAAGGAGAAGTTGCCCGGAGGCTTTTGAAATATCTCAAAAAAGGACACCAGCAGGTCACCCAAAGCAGCTTGGTATTTGCCAACCCAGTGACAGTGTACGGTACCTGGGTGGAACTGCACTGCCGGCGGCGAAACAAAGTACCCTTTGCCAAAACAAAAAATTGCTGGGATGAAGTCAGTACCCCTAAATGAACTCAAAATGACTGCAGTGGTATTGTGTTTTAAGGTTGCACTGTAAATTACTTTTTGTAATTTGTATTTTTGACGACATCTTCGCTTGTCTTATTCGTGAGTAGCGTGTATATGCGTCATGAACCTCGAATACCTGTGATCCAATTATCTGTTTTTACTGTACTGACACAGTTCAGATTTACCCCGTTCCGACGTATGGTGCTTGAACATTTTACGTTATGTTCCCGACTCGATTGTTCTATGATTGTACATTCCCCTTGTAAGAAAATTTTGCAGAACGTTTCACTTACGCTTCTTGACCCACTGTCTGTACCGCAACCGTGCTGCGCTATAGTTTCGCGTGACTCCTTGCTGAGTGGAGCGTTTATGACCGCGCTGTCCCGATTTTTCGGATAACTTTCTGTACTGTTGCCCTTGGTTGCTCACCTGGCTGTAAGTCATTGCATTTATGTATTTTTATGTATTGCATTGTTTGGAACCACAAAATTACGATAAACACGGTTATAAATTTGGAATTTGTTCTGCTGCCCGTAGCCGTGTACAGCCCATATCGTGCGTAAAGCTAGTGAGACCACGTTTTCTGCTATATTAAAAGTTCAAGTAATCGGGATAATTTCTACAGTTAGCCAGTAACCAATATTTGTCTGAAATGTAGTCAATGGCGTCCAGTATGCAGTCTTCTAATGATGAATTGGCTGGTTTGCCGAAACACTACTGGGAGGCTCAGTCAGCAAATCGCTGGGAGGCTCATCCAGTAAAACTCTTGGAGGCTCATTCAGCAAACCGCTGGAAGGCTCAGTTAGACAGTAACCAATATTTGTCTGAAATGTAGTCAATGGCGTCCAGTATGCAGTCTTCTAATGATGAATTGGCTGGTTTGCCGAAACACTACTGGGAGGCTCAGTCAGCAAATCGCTGGGAGGCTCATCCGGCAAACCGCATGGAGGCTCATTCAGTAAACCGCATGGAGGCTCATCCAGCAAACCGCATGGAGGCTCATTCAGCAAACCGCATGGAGGCTCATCCGGCAAACCGCATGGAGGCTCATTCAGTAAACCGCATGGAGGCTCATCCAGCAAACCGCATGGAGGCTCATTCAGTAAACCGCATGGAGGCTCATCCAGCAAACCGCATGGAGGCCTATTCAGTAAACCGCATGGAAGCTCATTCATGAAACCGCAGGGAGGCTCAGTCAGCAAATGGCTCAACCTCCAGAGCAAAGCTACAACGTGAACTGCGACTGGCTAGGTTGAAGCTTAAGCAATTAGAGCTGGAGGCCGAGGCTGCCAAACGCATAAGTGAAATCAAGGATGAAATCGTCAAAGAGTTGTCCGACTATAATTGCTGTTTTGGATCTGAGCCTTTACTGCCACCTACGCCACCTCCCGGTGAAAGGCTGAAAATTGTTCACGACTATGTCATGTCCCTACCAGGGTCGAAGACGAGGCAGGAAGACCAAATTACACTGAATGGACCGGGAATACGTTTTCTGCCCGCTAAATCCAGGGAATTCGACCGCGTCAGGGAGACCGCCGGGTTGTTGCAAGCTTGTATGAGCCTGCCTGCTCGCCGATCAGTCACGTTCGATGGAAATACCATGGATTTCATTGGTTTCATGAGAAATTTCCAGTCTACGGTCGCCAGGTTCAATAACGACCCCGCCTACCTCCTCGATTACTTGATTTCGGCTTGTGAGGGGGAACCAGCTGAAGCCATACGGTGGTGCACGGTCCTTAAGCCGCAGGAAGGTTACGACGAAGTCATACGCATACTAGAACGCCGGTTCGGCAGGCCTCACGTGATTGCCAGAAAATGTATCGATGATCTGAGTGACGGCTCCGTGCTGGAGCAAACTGTAACCAAGGCGCGCACTGTATCCCTCGCATTAACTTTGCTAGAAGGTCAGGAAGTCATCCAAGTCCGCCAAGCACGGGCGGTACAAAACTTGCCTAAACTGAGACCACTCAACCTAAAGCAAGATTCAGAAGGTTGGGGTCATCTTCAAGAAGTCTCGATGCCAGCCATTGATGACTACGACATCCGTATTCTCATTGGTGCCGACGTTCCAAAGGCACATTGGGTGCTACAACAACGAACGGGCAGTCCGAATGATCCTTATGGCATGAGAGGACCTCTAGGATGGGCAATATTAGGACCAACTTCGTGCCAACGTCCTAGTAACGCGAGGGCTAATATTAGTCATGTCGCAACCACTGAATTGGACATGAGCTTGGAGCGTGTGTTCAGCTTTGAGTTCGTGGATGCGGATTGCATCAAACGGAGTAGGTCAGAAGAAGATAAAACAGCTTTACGTAATATGACCGCCTCAGTGCTTTGGGTCAACGGCTGTTACGAACGTTTGAGCAATGCGTAGCCAAATTCGCAACGGATCCCGAAATCAGAAGGCGATTATCCGTGATAATTCTACGATACTAGATTATTAAAATAAACAATGACATAAACAATATACAAACCTCAATAATACGATCACAAAGACTCAACAACGAGAAACCGAATAGCAGCGTGTGAGCAGACAGCACGTGCGTCACGCAGGTCCTGAGCAAGGATGTGCCAAAATAGCGCTCTGGGCGCGAACAAACAACAATTGGTCCAGAAAAACAACCAGTTCGTAAAGACAAGTCAATAGTGTATGGAAATGAGTGATGTTGGGAAAAAACACTGAATCGCCAGGGAAAAAAGGGGGATTTTCCACGACCGGCTGTTACACCGCCCACCGAAATCCTCCTGGATCCTTAGCAAAGTCAAAGGTTCGGTATAAAGGTACTGATTCTTCCTACCTGCCTAGGCCCTGCTGTCAGTGCGCGCGTCTAATGCTCGTCGTCGACGTTCTACTACTGGTCGCACCTAACCCATTGGCTACATAGACGTGAGGCTAGTCTACATCTTCCACAGGACCAAATGACCGATGGCGGGCGTGAATGGTCACATAGACGTTGTCCTCGTAAGGGGCCGTCCGGTCCTGGATGTACGCGCTTGAGTGTGTGTGTGTGTGTGCGTGTGCGTGTGTGTGCGTGCGTGTGTGTGTGTGCCGGGGTTACAATGAAATCACAGTTATGACTACACATCAAAGGAGGACTTTCTGCAATGTCAACAAAAGACCGCGTGGCAAGAAAACGAGTAAATGTAGCATGCATGTGTGACCTGAGCTCCACTACTTCCACATGTGCAAGGGGCATTCGGTAGCGTCAAAAAAAGGCGAACAAAGAACACTGTCACATGTATGATGGGTTTACGGGATGTAGAGTGAGTCGTGCATGCGCGTATGTATCGGGATGTATAATGGAATCGCACTCATCACCACATATCGGAAAGAACCTTCTGTAATGTCAACGAAGGGACCGCGAGCACCTTAACGTGTTTGACGGAGATTGTGTGGTATATATGGTGTTTCTTTATCCACCTCGATTACTGGTGTGAAAAAGGTTTACTAGGCCACAGGGTTATCAGCTCCTCCGTCTTCGCTCTCGAGTAGGTTAATACTGCGTATGTCACGAATGAGCACTCCGTTAGCTGTCTTCACCTTCACCGTTCTTATCATTTCGTCGGTGCTTTTGATGGTTTCCGTAACTACTCCCAAAGACCAAGCGCTGAAATGTGCGCGTTCGTCGGCGATCATAACCACGTCCCCAACTTTGAATGGTCTTGTTTTGGCCATCCACTTCTGTCGAGTCTGCAAAGCCGGTAGGTACTCCCGTAGCCATCGCCTCCAGAAGACCTTGGCCAGATAGTTCGCTTGCTTCCACCCATGGAGGTAGCTCCCACGAAGGTTTACCGGCCCCTGGAAACCCTCGTTCGACCTTAGCGTCAATAAGTCGTTTGGGGTGAGCGCCAGGTGGGTGGGGTCGCCGTTCAATACTGGAACCAGGGGGCGGTTGTTCAGGATTCGCTCCACCTCAGTCATGACGGTGTTCAGCGTCTCGTCGTCGGGCGGCTGCTGCTCCATGATTGACAGCAATATCCGTCTGGCGGACCGGATCATGCGTTCCCATATGCCGCCTCGGTGACTGGCCTGTGGGGGGTTGAAATGCCAGCGTATGCCGTAGGCCACGGTTCGATTCTGCAGTTCGTCCCTGTTTATGTTCTTGTGCCAACGCTGCAATTCCCGTTGAGCGCCCACAAAGTTCGATCCATTATCTGAGTATATGTCGGCCGGTACGCCTCTTCGGTTGATAAATCTTTGCAAGGCCCGTAGAAACGAATCGGTCGTCATCGAATGTGCGACTTCTAGGTGCACCGCACGTGATTTCATGCACGTCATGATACATCCGTATCGCTTTTCTAATCTTTTCCCGCACTTGATCCACAAGGGCCCGAAATAGTCCAACCCGGTGTCACTGAACGGCCACCAGCCCGTAGTTACCCTGCATTCTGGTAGCGGGGCCATGAGTTGTTTGCCTGCTGTGGCATTGCGTCTCCTGCATTGCACACACCGTCGGATCACGCGTTTTACAGTCTCTCGTCCTCTCAACAACCAAAGGCGCTTTCGGATGACGCTCGTCACGTGACTTTCCCCGGCATGTCCCTCTACGGCGTGGACGTGTTGAATCATTAGCTCTACTACGGGTTGTCTCGCAGGCAGCAGTATAGGATACTTTGTGTCGAAGTTCAGGTGGGCGTTGGTCAGCCTACCATCCACCCGCAGCAGTCCGTTGATGATTTTGGGGTTTAAACGCTTCAGCTCACCTCTTGGAGATGGCATGTCTTCATTGGTCGACCCCACTTCTTCCGCCCTCTTGAGTTCTCGGGCGAAAGCCTCGCGTTGTATCATTCTGAAAATATCGTACTCTGCCGCTTGTAGCTCATCGGGACCTATCGGGCCGACCGGTATCCGACCTGAGGGCCGTAGCCCTTTCATGACTAGTAAACTTATCTTGAACCTGGTTAACCAAACTAGCGAACGAAGCGTCTTCATCCAGGAAGAAAACCTGACCAGTCGCGATAAAATGGGCGACGCTTCGACGACGTTGGTTGCTATCACTACGCCTTTGATCTCCAGTTCCAATTCCGTAGGGGGTTTTAATTCGAACACGGGCCAGTCCTGTTTGGGCAATTGCAGGAAGTTCGGCCCTCTCGTCCACGTGTCCAGTTGCCTGAAGTTGTTCGCACCTCGAGAGCACAGGTCGGCCGGATGATCGCCAGACCTGACATGACTCCACTGGTGCGTGGCCGATTCATCGTGGATAATCGTGAGCCGGTTAGCAACGAAAGTACTAAACCGGCTCCGTACGTTGTTAATGTAGTAAAGTACTATCGTTGAATCCGTCCAGAAGCTCACCGACCAAATGTAGAGATCGAAACATTTCTTCACAGCTTGCACCACCCTGACTGCCAACACGGCTGCGCTGAGTTCGAGGCGTGGGATTGAGACCGACTTCAGTGGAGCAACGCGGGCTTTGGCGAACAGGATCCTCGTGGTATATTGTCCATCTCCTGCGCACCATCGTCCGTACACCACAGCTCCATAACCGACTTCGGATGCATCGGAAAAGGCATGTAGTTCTCCAGTCCGTGTCGTATGGCCAGGGGTCAAACATCGTGGTATTCTTATGTCCCCTAATTTCTTCAAGGTGTTCAAAAATTCCTCCCAGTCCAGCCGGTCCCCTCGGTCCAGTGACTGGTCCCAATCAACTTTCTTACGGCACAGCCGCTGCAGCAAGATCTTTCCGGGTAGCAGCCATGGTGAGGCGAAACCGAGCGGATAGAACAAACTAGAGACGGCAGATAGTATGCCACGACGGGTTATTGGCAGCTCGGGAACGTTCAGTTCGAAAACAAAATCGTCCGTTTCCGCGTCCCATTGTATCCCTAAAGTGCGCTCGATAGGAAGTGGGGAGCCATCCAAATCTCTTACCCTTTCGACCTTTTCGTGATACGGGATGACCTTCAGCACTTCCGAAGCGTTCGACATCCATTTAGTTAGATGGAAGCCACCCTCTTCCAGCAATCTCGTCAGACCCCTGAACTGCTCTAGAGCTGATTCCACATCATCGAATGACCCAAGGTAGTCGTCGACGTAGAAGTTCCTGCTGACGCTTTCTACCACCGTCCGATGTACCAGATCGCCATGTTTGTTCGCTGATTCTCGGAGGGCGTAGTTGGCACAAAATGGTGACGATATGGCTCCGAAGGGGTGGACGGTCATTCTATAATTCACCACTGCGTTGTCCCGGTCGCTCCCTTCCCACCACAGGAAACGCAAAGCATCTCGTTCTCCTACCGGAATCTTCACCTGATGGAACATTTCCCTAATGTCGGCAGACAAAGCCACTTTACCCACTCTGAAACGGCACAGAACATCGATCAGTGGTGTGGTCCAGTCAGGCCCCTGCAGTAGGCGATCGTTCAACGACTTGCCCTGGAACTTGGCCGCACAGTCGAAAACCACGCGCAGTTTATTGGGTTTTTTGGGGTTGATAACCGGATGGTGAGGCAGATACCAGATACCCCTTTTGCTGTCGGTGTTAACAGGCACCCTTTCAACGTAACCAAGGTCCTCGTTTCGCTTCATCAAATCCGCGTATCGTTCCCACAGATTCTGGTCTCGAATGAAGCGTTTTTTTAGTCGTAGTAATCGTTGGAGAACATAATTTCTGTTGTCAGTCCACGGGTCGACCGGTGTGCGCCATGGGAGGGGAACCTCGAACTGTTTTTTGAGGCCTCTAGAGCCTTGCCGCACCGTTTGTAGAGCGAAGTGATCCTCTTGAGACAACGTCGGTCTTTCGTCCCCAATGTCATGAAACTCCTTTTCATAAAGCCGTTGCAGATGATACTCTATGCGGTCCGTTTCGGCGGATAAGTAATTCACGGAACCGCGTACCCCTACTGGACCGTATAACATCCATCCCAGAGCCGTGCGTACGGCATAAGGTGCCTGGCGGTCGCCCACTCTTTGGTCAAGCACCCAATGCGCCTCTGGCACGTCGCATCCGATGAGGAGATCCACCTCATCATCTTCCCAGTCTACGACGGTTACATCCTGCAGGTGGGGCCATCGAGTCAAGATTGCGTTCACCGACCTTGGTGCTCGCATGGGAAGATCCGCTAACGTGAGTGCCTCCGTTGGTTCAATTTCCTCGTTAGTGTCTAGAGAGATGAGTTGCAGCCTTAATCTACCGGCAGTCATTACCTGTGTTCCGCCCACCGTGCTCACTGCTAACGACGTCGCACCTTTAGCCAGTTGGTGTTTGTCGGCAAACCGCTCTTTCACTAAAGTGGTGTCGGATCCACTATCAACGAAAGCCAACGCCTTGACTATCCCAGTCGGAGTCACTACTCCCACGGCCACTACGCCTAAACGTACCGGTTTACTGGCAGATTGTGAAGTTGAACAGATCACGCTGGGCTTGGCACTCGCCTCGGATATGGTTATTCTCGCCTGATGCAGCAGCCGATGGTGTCTGCCCGTGCAGCCCTCGTAACCACATCGATTCCTTGTTCTACAGGCTGCTGCCCGGTGCGTGGTGTTGAGACAGATGAAACATGCTCCTGCCATCCTCGCCATTCCCCACCGTTCGTCTATTGTGGCATTGCCGAACTTGGGGCATTCTGGTAGGCCATGGCTAGTACCACAGGATCTGCAATTTGGTTTCGCCGTAGCATCTCGTGAAATGACGTGTGTGTTGGTCCAAGGCTGGTACTTTGGATGTTCCCGTAAAGGGGTTTGGACTTGGCTAGTACCGGGCTTGTTTGCTCGGTTGCTGTCCCGGACGAGTCGGCCGAATCTGCTGTCAGCTATCTTCGTTTGCCTGTCTAAGTATTCAGTCAGGTCTTCGAAGTTGGCTTCTCTGTCGCCTCGGCTTATCCGTTCAGCTTCTTCCGCCCACCGACCCTGTAGTTCGGGAGAGAGGTGACGGACTATGCCTTCTAAAGTGTGCATGGCGTCTAGGTCAGCTCTGTAACCTAAATGGTCGAGGGCTATTGAGCAGTTCTGCATCTTGATCACCAGGTCGGCCATGGTGTAGACGTCGCCCTTGGTTTTCTTTGCCTCTGCCATCACGCCCTCTATTAGGTTACGGGCTACTTTGAAAGGTTGGCCAAACAAGTCCCTCAGAATCTTTCTTGCCCTTGTGTAGCCTTGTTCTGGATCGAGCATGGTGCATCCGTCGATAGCTTCTCGCGCTCGGCCTCGGCAGTAGTGAGTAAGGTAAAGAAGCCTTTGCCCAGGGTCGGTTACCTTGTTTTCAACGAACGTCTCGAACTGTTTGAAAAACTTGCAATATTGCTCAGCTCGCCCGTCGAAAACCGTTAACTCCACTCTAGGCAGATCGATCGATGGTGGTTTGTAGTCGGCGACCTGCGTGGGGTTCCCTACCTTATTGCACTCTAACCTATCGGAAGTGTCGAAGTCACTGGTCCTATACTCTCGCTGTTTCTGTGTACACTTCTCTGCTTCATGCGCCTGTAGTCTAGCTGAAAGTAACTGTTGCTCTAGTTCTATTATTCTCAGCTTATATAAATCAACGTCCTTACGATCAATATTGCTTTCAATAACACATGAGCTAGCACTGACAGGACTAGGCGATCTAGCATTAACTAAAGAATCATAAGTACCCAAAACCTCCCCAGAGACTTGCCGTATTACTTCCTGTCCGGGTTCGACTGCCTTTGATCCTTTCCTTGGCATTTTGCGTGAATTTTCCTCGTTCCAAATAGATCTATTGAGTATTGTTACGAACGTTTGAGCAATGCGTAGCCAAATTCGCAACGGATCCCGAAATCAGAAGGCGATTATCCGTGATAATTCTACGATACTAGATTATTAAAATAAACAATGACATAAACAATATACAAACCTCAATAATACGATCACAAAGACTCAACAACGAGAAACCGAATAGCAGCGTGTGAGCAGACAGCACGTGCGTCACGCAGGTCCTGAGCAAGGATGTGCCAAAATAGCGCTCTGGGCGCGAACAAACAACAATTGGTCCAGAAAAACAACCAGTTCGTAAAGACAAGTCAATAGTGTATGGAAATGAGTGATGTTGGGAAAAAACACTGAATCGCCAGGGAAAAAAGGGGGATTTTCCACAACCGGCTGTTACAACGGCCACTATGAAATGGCCCTACCATGGGAGCCTGGTGGGCCATTCTTGCCGGATAATAAGGATGTTGCACCGAAGAGACTGCTGTTTCTCAAGAAGCGCTTCGAAAGTGGCCACGACCTTGAAGAAAAATCCGCAGCCACGGCCAACGAGTACATTACGGAAGGCTACGCTGAGATTGTATCCGGCTTAGAACAGAACTTGACTGGCCCGCATGTATTGTATCTTGCGCAACATGGAGTGTACAAGCACGGAGATCAAGCGAAGGTTAGAGTTGTATTCGGTTGTGCTGCAGAACGCAACAAAACGTCCCTGAATAAGCAACTAATGACGGGACTAGACCTCGTCAAAGGTCTGTGTGGGGTTCTTCCGAGGTTCCGGGAGTATCGGTACACTTTGGTTGCAGATACTGAAGCCATGTTTCACCAAGTAAAGGTATCGTGGAAAGCACCAACATTGGACGCGACGGTCGAACAAGAGAAATCATGGTACGCACTGCTAACGGCATTCACCGACGAGATCTACGACAACCGTGCTTGCTGGAAAATGACGCTTCAATTACGAAAATGGCTGGTGAGGTTCCCTGTCCTGAGGGCACTGTAAATTACTTTTTGTAATTTGTATTTTTGACGACATCTTCGCTTGTCTTATTCGTGAGTAGCGTGTATATGCGTCATGAACCTCGAATACCTGTGATCCAATTATCTGTTTTTACTGTACTGACACAGTTCAGATTTACCCCGTTCCGACGTATGGTGCTTGAACATTTTACGTTATGTTCCCGACTCGATTGTTCTATGATTGTACATTCCCCTTGTAAGAAAATTTTGCAGAACGTTTCACTTACGCTTCTTGACCCACTGTCTGTACCGCAACCGTGCTGCGCTATAGTTTCGCGTGACTCCTTGCTGAGTGGAGCGTTTATGACCGCGCTGTCCCGATTTTTCGGATAACTTTCTGTACTGTTGCCCTTGGTTGCTCACCTGGCTGTAAGTCATTGCATTTATGTATTTTTATGTATTGCATTGTTTGGAACCACAAAATTACGATAAACACGGTTATAAATTTGGAATTTGTTCTGCTGCCCGTAGCCGTGTACAGCCCATATCGTGCGTAAAGCTAGTGAGACCACGTTTTCTGCTATATTAAAAGTTCAAGTAATCGGGATGGTTTCTACAAGCACCAATACTAAAAGAGAAGTGTATCACCATCTACCCGAACTTCGAATATTGGACAGATCCTGCAGTTTTGTTACCACAAAAAGCAGCCCACCCTTTTCGGAGACCGAACGATGTAAACCGTTCGCCTGGTATGATACCCCCAGGTTACTAGACGGCAAAACCTACCGGTCCCCATCACTTTGCTTACCCTCTAGCCCCATAATTCTCCCAGGACCTTCTTTCCACCCCCAAGTTCTCCTCTTTCCCACTCCTCAAACCCAAAACCAGCTGCCTCTGGCGATTCTGCAACAACTCCTGAGCATGTGCTCAACAGATTTACAGCAATTGCCTGGGTGTGTTGAATAAGATCCCGGAGCTTCGGCAGCTTGCAGTGGATAAGGAGCTTCAGATCACAGCCCTCACAGAAACCTGGCTCACCACTGACATACCTGATACCGAAAGATCCATTTCGGGGTACTTCACAGTGAGGCAGGACTCCAGTAGAGGTCGTGCCGGCGGGGTCATCATTTAATACGATAATTCGATCCCTCCTCCCACTTTACTGACAACCCCCACCTTTTCCATGTATTGATTGTTTGTGGGCTGTGTTTGCTCTCTCTGGGACAGACACCCTACTGCTTGGTGTCGTCTGTCGTCCTCCCGCATGCAATTCAACCGATAGCCCAAGTCTCATAGATCTATTAGGCTCCCTGAAAAGCTGCACAGACTTCACCCATCTGTTAGTCACTGGTGACTTCAACTCTCCCAGTGCAAATTGGCAAAGAGCTGACGCCTCGGATATCACTTTTGGTAAACCCCTCCTTGATCTCGTACTGAAATCTCATGGGTGCAGAACGTAAGAGATCCGACTAAATATCGCACAGGCCACGCCCCGTCCCTACTAGACCTGGTCATCACCAATGATCGGTTCCTAATAGATGTGGTGCATTACTTGCCGCCCCTCGGCAAAAGTGATCACATTCTCATTGGATTCGATTATATCGTGAAATGGCCTACTGTTCCCTCAGAAACTAAAATTTTGAGATCCTTCAAGATGACCAATTTTGACTAAGTCTGTGTATTTTTTCACTCCCAGCTAAATTCAACTAACCCAGGTAACTCTGTGGATGAAATGGCAGAGAATCTCAGAGAGTTATTCTCGTTAGCTGATAGGCTATTTGTCCCCAGAATTCGTCGCCCACAGACCACTAAGCGACCCCTCCCTCGCCCCATTAGGCGCATTCTAGACGAACACGCACGCCTCTGCTAGATATAAAGCAACAGGCCTTGCCCGTGACACAGAAGACTTCAGAATCATACGGAACATATGCAAAGACAAGATTAGGTCCTGTCAGGATGCAGTCCGACGACCTGTACTTGATCGAGAACGGACCAATAAAGCATTTTTCTTTCAGTACATGCGCCGTCTTAGGGGTACAGCTCCGACGCCATTAGCTCCCAAAGATAGTGCCGGATCTCCAATCACCTCCCCTAGCCAAGTAGCCGAGGCATTCAGATCCTACTTCCGTACAATTTTTAGATCCATACCCATATCATCTCACCCTACCATGCACCCGTTATCTCTGACCACTATTCTTAACCGCGTCACTATTCCCATTGGTGAAGTCGATCAAGGTTTCCGACGGCTCAACCAATATTGCTCTATGGGTCCTGACCTAATCCACCCCCGTATTCTCAAGGAAGCCGCGGATACATTAGCTGCTCCTTATGCCTCGCTTTTTCAGCGATGTGTTTGACGATGTAGTTTTTACCCCGTAGCTGGAAAAAAGCAGTGATCGCACCCATCTATAAGAAGGGTAGTAGACACCTTGCTTCTAGTTACAGACCCATAAGCCTCACTAGCATCCCCAGAAAAATTTTTGAGGGAATTCTTAAGAGTGAGATTCTTCCCCATCTGCATAGAAATAAAATCCTCTCCCCGTCCCAACATGGGTTTCTTCCTGGCAGATCATGCATCACCAATATGCTTACTGTCATGGATAGTCTCACGAAAGCCTATGATGATGGCCAGCTCTCACATGCTGTATTCATCGATTTTGCTAAGGCCTTCGATAAGGTCCCCCACGCCCCTCTTCTTTATAAGCTGCAGACATACGGGATCACAGGCTCCATGCTGGCCATCATTCGTAGCTTCCTTACCGACCGCACCTTTGTGGTTAAAGTCGGGAATGTTTTGTCTCAACCCTCCCCAGTAACAACTGGGGTCCCCAAGGGTCGGTCTTATTTCCTCTTCCTTTCTTGATCTATAAAAACGATCTACCGGCAGCCCTTCCTGCGAACATTGCCATGTTCGCAGATGATGTAACCCTCTGGAGTTCAAGCGTTGAAGACCTGCGAATTGCAGTTTATGAAACAAAACGCTGGTCCGAGGATTGGAACCTCCCAGTTAATGATGACAAATGCGTGAGCATGTCTTTCGGCAGAGGGACTGGTCACACGTTTTCCATTAACGAAGCAACCACACTGCCAAGGGTTGACCGACACAAGGTGCTCGGTTTCTGGTTAGATTGTAAATTATCCTTCTCTCACCATCACCAACTTGTGAGCAAGTCTGCCTTTCGAGTCTTAAATATGATTCGAGGGTCCTTCCCGCGCATATCTAAGGATGATTTCCCCATAATTTTCGGCACGTATATCCGACCTCTGCTGGGGTACGGTAGTCAGATAGTGCACTCTGGTCTTGTTCAAGACCGTGAGATCCTAGAAAGAGTTCAGCGGGCCTCCACCAAAGCAGTAAGGGGTCTATCCCATCTAACTTATCCAGTCCGCCTCTCCCTCCCCAACCTCTATCCCCTTGACGTAAGACGCGTAAGAGGTGATCTGTTTTTGATGTTCCACCTTTTTGAAACAGGTCAAAGCGATTGCTTCTTCTCCGTCTGTCCAGCCTCTTCTCTCCGTGGTCACAGCAGAAAAGTTTTCAAACCGAGGTCACGCACTTCACTAAGTATTAACTTTTTTAGCTATGGGGTTATTACTCTGTGGAACGCACTTCCAGAAGATATTGTTCTCTCGCAGAACAAAACTATCTCCAAGAAAAAGCTAGACCTCTCCCTAGGTCTCTCTCAATAATTCCTTGTCAAAAAAGCGAAAAAGATGTCTTTTAATACATATATGTTCATGAATGTCTCACCCCCACTCCGCTTAAGACACTGTCCACATTGAGACACTGTATGATGTTATGTGTATTTTGTTTTCGCTGCCACACCCGCCCCCCGCTTCTTTTTACCCTCGTTTCAGCTCGGTGAATCCGACAGAAGATCAAAGATTTCCTCAAGAACCGGGACAATTGGGCTCAAAGCCTCGAACCCGTGTAGTATTTCAAGACTTCAAGACTACAGGAAACGGAAGAAACGAAGAACGTGTTCGAGACATCCGAGAGTTAATCCACTCGTAGCAGGAAACAGAGAGGAAAATGTTGATGATTTGAGCTCGAAACCACATACAAAAGACGAAGTAGCTCGCAGATCGCCTCGCTCCGAGTTACTCAGCACTTTATTGCATTTCATGCCCTACAACTAATCAACTGGACCCATTTTTTCTGAAAGGTTGCAAATGTACTTAGTTCCAGTTTCTATCTGGCGTGCACATAGGCGAAGAGGAGAAATTCACCAGTATTTAACTTGAACAGTTCAGGTGAGGCATACTAGCTGCGAGCACATTGTGAAACTATTGTTATCTTTAAAGAAGAACATTTATTTACATTTTATACAATATTGATTGTCACATATTTTGTGCACAGAAAAACTTTGAAATACTCTGATAGATGCCAGTATTCGATCAATCTCCGTGTTCTTGTGTGTTTCGATACTGTCCGCCGTACACTTGTTTTCGAAATTTATTCATATTCAGAAACCGGTTTTCATTTCTTTCGGAAGATTTGGTGCGTTAATTTTATGTAATTCCACTGGTTCGTGACCTGTCAATTTTACGCGATATCTCATTAGGCGTTGCACCTGCGTTCAACTTCTGCGCTCATGCTTGTAAACAAAATTAGTCTAACCAGTTGCTGCAATGGGTTACTGCTTGTGATGCTTAGACTTATTTCGTGCGGCGAAACACTTCACTCTGCGAAGCCTTCATCTTCATCGTGCGTCTGACTGTGTGCGCCGGTCTCCTGATGAATATGTCAATCTCAAGTTGTGCAGCGGGATTTGGAATTGATTCCTTATGGATTGTGCGATGATGAATACGGCAAAAACCTGTTTCACGTTCAGATAACACAGGAAGTTAGTATCCACAGGCACTGACAATAAGTTAAAGGTAGATAGGGTGAGAATCATGACCCCTTCCTGAACCTTAGACAGCCATTTTTGCGGAAGGATTTTGGCCGGCTGTGTAAAAACGAATACTGAGAATCCGCCCAAATGTGAATTTGACTATACTTAACGTTATCTTAAAAAGCTCGCTCATACACCACACATTTTCACGTTTGTTTATCCATGTGAGACATTCGAATTTGGCCTTGAACCGTTTCTGACTGTCGTGCTTGAGCCGGTAGCGTTCTGTGGTCCAACAGCGCGTTATTCAAAAATTTGGCGTCGATCTGAATTGGTGCGCGATAACTTAGTTGCCATTTTCGGTCAAAGTACAGCAATTTGTGCAAAGATACAGTCTACGGTAACCGATACCAAGAAATGGGAATCGTACATTAAAACGGGGAACTATACAGCTAAATTGATCATAAGAAGGCATAAGCTCCTATTGTGTTTGTATACCTAAATAATGTAGGTCGGTCTCGTGGATTCCCCATATAAATATATATATATATATATGAATGTAAACATATATATATATGCACATGTCAACACATATTTATATATATATATGTATATATATATTTTTATATCTATATGTATATATGTTTATAAGCATATATGCACACGTAGGTATTTGTATATTTCTCTATACACGGGTTAGGTATAACCTCCAGGCCCTCTTGAAATACGGCTGTCCCTGTTTTAGACCCAAAAGAATGTCTAAGTCTGTATTCAAAGGTCATTTTCTGCCTGGTCCAAAACGAACCATTCGGACCTCCAGAGCGAAAAGAAACACAAACCCGGACATGACGGCAGCTGTCAATCCATGTTCTGTATCACTGATCGATATATACAGCGGAGCCAAAAATAAAGTCAATGATTTGGAACAGAAGATAAACGATTTATATGATAAATGGCAATCGATTGAGTGTGTACTATCAAAGATTTCCCCACTGACAATCATTGCCTAACCAACAGATCAAGCTGACCCCAAAATCTTTTCCAAAGCCGGTCGTTATATAGATGCAATAGCCTCGGAAACTCACAGGAGGATAAAAAACGCTAACAATGCTATAGTGTTAAACGTCCCGGAAAAACTGTCAACACAGTCTGTTAAAGCCACAATATTGAATGCATGCAACATGGCTCATCACATGTGCCATTGCACTAGGCTACGGAAAAGGTCACCACGATACCCCTGCCCTTTGCTGTTTCAATTTTCTAACCAATTAACAGCCGCTGAGTTCATCAGCAACTGTCAAAGAATTGCCGCAGCTACATCATTTAAAAACATCAGAATACACACCGATAAATCTCCTCTACAAAGAGAGATGTTCCGCATGCAGAGAGGCAAACCAGCGCCTCCCACTAGCTCTGATCAAACGGGACCCGTAGATGCATCACCACATACCCCAATGAACAGGACTTTAGCCAGAACACCTACTACGCCTGTGGCCCCTTCGGCATCCGTGGACCTCCGCCAGTCTTGTCCCCAGGATCTCACGCAAGTTTCGTGCAACTCAACCCAGAGTGCGGCACAGTCTTCTTCCGAGAAGCTGAAAAGGCCATCACAAAACGTACATGTAAAGCCCACTAGGCAAAGGTTAAATGTGGCGAAAACCCAGGGTAGCAAATCTGCAGTGAGAAATGCATCGGCACTGCCATCGGTGTACATGACGCCAGCAGAAACCATAGACTTAGACATATCGCCGCATGTGTCACCGACCCATCCACCAGGAAAACGTCGGCACCTTGCCTCCCCACCTACCACGTCCGCTAGAATAAATAGCAAAAATCGACCTCATCAAACCTACCATTCCACATTTTCACGGTCTTCCACAAATCTACCCAGAAGTTCTCCATCCCAGTTTAGCCACAAGACAACTGATCTACCAGTGACATCATCTCTACAGCCTAGTACGTCCACCTGGAGGCCTCATAATATGACTGCGACAATACTGCCGCCGCCGCTGCATACACCTAGATCTATGATGACCAAGCTCGGTAAGCACTTCTCAACAGGCATGCAACCAACTAACCCCACCAGCCACTATCAACAGCTGCCACCGTTCCCTCAAGTCAGCTACCAGGTCATCACCCCACTTCACGATCCTCCCTATTCAGATACCGGCTGTGGAGTTCAGGCGGGCATCGGGCCCTACAGCCACAACACAGTCGCCCCGCCTCAGCTCCCTCTGACTAACAAACCTGTAAGCCCTATGAGCCTACAAGCTTCTTCCACGTTAGAGGCCCTATCGAATCCATTAACGCCAAACCGTCCTCAGATAATGTATGGCATGCCCCCATCATTCCTTAGACCCTCTCTCCAATGGACAAATCCTCTAAATCCCTATGATAATATCGCACCAAATAATGGCCATTGTTTCCTTAGGCACATTCCACCACCGTCTGTGCCCTACCTTTGACAATGCCATGTGTCAAAGTTGCCGGCTGCCCATTCGCTAACCCTACCTTCGTGTAAAAATCTGTATTCCAAACGGGAGCTGTTAACGGACTACACTGTTATGCAGTCTCGTATCTTCAACCCTCCTCGGACAAATGGAAATGTCGTTATATCAGACACTTCAGAGATCCCGCACTTCTTAAGGGGTTTGTCTACATCGGATCCTAGTACCGCCCGACACCATAGCGTAACCGGCCCTCCGTTTTCCAACATCGCGCCATGCTACGCAACAGCTCATAGACCAAACCTCCCAATTCACGGCGCTGATTTGCCACCTGCATATGGACATGCTAGTCAGACCAGGAATCTAGACTGTTCCGCACCACACAATCTACTTGACCAACCTAACTACCCAAAACTAAATACCAATAACAGTATCTCTTTGGTTCTTTTTAATAGCCGATCCATAATAAACAAAATTCGGCACTTACGATATCTGGCCACTAGTTCTAATTATGATATAATCTTGATCACTGTAACTTGGTTAACCAATTACACTCCAACAGACCAGATTTCTCTTGTAGGCTACAATGTCTTCAGAGTAAATAGGGAAACTCGACGCGGTGGAGGTTGTTTGGCATTTGTCAAGCAAACCTTTAATACAACGGCGCTTCATCATCCTCTACTCGACTCTATTCCCGATTCACTTTGGCTAACTGTCCACATTCCTGGCTCTCAACTTCATGTTGGATGTGTTTACCGCCCACCAAGCGAAAATTTCTCCGGACTCTCATATCTAATTGATGCGTTTGAATACCTATCCTTACTGCCCTCAAGTATAAAAGTTATTGCTGGTGACTTTAACCTGCCCAAGATAGCTTGGCCATCTTTATCTGCACCCGCAAACCTTTTACCATTTGTAACAAGTATTACTGTAGGAGGGTGGGTACAGCATATCCGCTCTCCTACGAGAAAAAACAGCACTTTAGATCTCATTTTCACCCATGGCGTCCCTCATATATTTGTCTCAATCTCCCGAAGTTTGCCCGGTAGCGATCACAATCTGGTTAACTGCCGCATTCCCACTCACCCACAGCCTAACCTGAAATCACACTGCATCAAACCCTCTCCTCTCCCTGACTGGAAGGTTCTCCCTGCTACAATTCGACAAGCTGATTGGAGTGAGTTTTTTCTCTCTCGTGACCCACAAAACGCCACTGATATTTTCTATGCACAGTTCTTCAGATGTCTTAATAGGATTACCTACCTCCCCCAGCAAAGGAATAATAGGAAATCCCATATCACTACGCTGCAAACAAAGTATGCCAAGCTCCAAAAAATTCATGAAAATACACACGACTTTGCAATTCTTATTCAACTTTTTCGCCTCACTTCTACTATCCAAAAGCTTGAAGAAACTACACTACGTAACCAGGAAACAAAAGCTCTGCGACACCAAAATAGATCTCTTCGACTGTCATTATTGTACAGGACCAGAACCTCTCATAATCATGGAAATATCCCGCACACTGTTTCAATGGACAGTGTATCCGCCTCTACTCCCCTTTCTATTGCAGAGGCCTTCAACTCATTCTTCGCCTCAACTATGGCCCCTATTATTAATGTTGACCCTCCGCCTCTTCCCCTAGTTACCGCTTCAACTCTGTCCACAGTGGAATTTGACGCCTCAATTATCTCCCAATTATTAACCACTTTCAAGCCATCATCTTACCCAGGACCTGACGGCTTACCGCCCACTGCAATAGTTAAATGCGGACCTGACTTACCTTACCTACTACTGAATATATTTACTCTATCAATGAACTCCAGTCTGGTGCCTGCAAACTGGAAATGCTCAGTCATAATCCCGCATCACAAGAAAGGTCCACTGCATGAGGTAACAAACTACCGTCCCATTAACCATACATCTGTCCTCTCTCGGCTAATGGAAAAAATCGTAAAAGAACACATCGTCAAGCACCTCTTTCAATTGGACGTTATTAATCCTCGACAACACGGCTTCCTTCAATCAAGATCTTGCGCAACCTGCCAGCTCGATTTTTTAAATCTCATCACTGAAATGGCAGACAGTGGAATGGCCCTTATAGTACTTTACTTGGATATGTCAAAGGCATTTGACCGCGTGCCACACCCACATCTTCTAGCCAAAATCCGATCATTTGGCATTACTGACCCTTTACTATCTTGGATTAATTCTTACCTGTCTAATCGCTCTCAGGTTGTCTCGATAAACGGACACTGTTCCAAGCCTAAACCAGTTACAAGCGGTGTTATACAGGGTAGCGTCCTTGGCCCTCTGTTGTTCCTCATGTATATAAACGACATATTCCTCTCAGTGAGCCATGGCACCCCATTTCTTTTTGCTGATGACATTAAAATTGTATACTCATTCAAGCCTGAATGCATCGCCTCGGCTATCTTAAACATCTCTAAAGACATATCTGCACTCCATAGATGGTGTTCAACTTGGCAGATGAATTTTTCCGCCGACAAATGTGAGGTTCTTACATATAAATGCAAGCTACCTCCAGGATCCTTAACCGTTTGTGGTTCAACCATTGCTAACAAGCAAATAGTTCGGGACCTTGGCTTGAACTATTCCTGCACATTTAATTTCTCGGAATATTCGGCCCTCCAAGTCGCTAAGGCCAGAAAGTGTCTAGGGCTAATATTTCGCTCCTTCCAACTTTGAGACTGCATTCTTTTCCTTTATAAATCTCATGCCAGGCCTTTATTAGAATACTGCCCACTGATCTTTTCTAGTATGCGGAAATCAGACAGAATTGGTATCGAGTCAGTTCAACGTAGTTTTACCAAGCGACTGATTGGATGGAGCTCAGCCCTCACTTATAAAGAACGCTGCTTATTTTTTAAACTAGACCCTTTATGGCTTCGCCGTATGAAACTGAACCTTATCTTTTTGTATAACATCCTTCACAGTCGGACATATACTTCTAATCCACTGCACTTTGCGCCCGTTTCTAGCTATCCACTACGTTCTAGAATTCTTACCCTTTCAACCCCTATTACCAACACCAGCTTACGTTCACATTTCTTCATCATAGTGTACTCTAACTTATGGAATAAATTACCGTTAGAAATACGCAGTTCTACTTCCAGCCATCGGTTTAGAAGTGCGTTGGATAAATTCCTCACGGTTACCCAAACCTTACAGCTCCTAAATGTAGACATGTCCGATGACCAAGCCTATGAGAAGGGTCTAGACTTTTGAATCGCGCAAACACCGGCGGTCTATGACAGATGAAATTAAATAACCATTCTTAGTTTTTCCGCCTTCTGCAATCGAAAAACTAGTATCAGAGAGTCACTGTCTATTATTGTTGCCTCTTTGTATCGATTCTCATTTATCCTCAGCTGGGAGCATCCCAGACTGCGCTCCTCTACTTTTTCTCTATTTCCAGACCTTCATTCGTGCGTACCTTTCTCTCGATGACTCTTAATACTCTGGAGACCACACCGGTCACTAACCCGGCCTACGCATCTACCTGACCGTTGGCTATTCATACGCTACCCGAATGACGCTTCCTTGGTTACGTTCCGGGATCCCCTGGTGCCTGGTTGCCTGATCGCGGACTTCCTGATGCCCACGGCCGTTTGGCCCCACCAAGAAAACTCATGTCAATCACAACGGTGCGAGGCGCGGTCAGATCCACCGCATTGGCCGGCGCACATCGGGCGTGCAGGCCAACTGCAATGATACGCGGGCGCAACTAGGCCGGCGGATCGCACCTCCTGTCACCAGAATTGGTTTTCAGGTTGGGTGTCCAGCGCACGGCCAGCCTCACCCACTAGTGCCAACTGCGGATTGAAAAACAACATCCCCTGCATATTACTGCTGCCACCCATTGCCTCCTCCAACGTTCCTGAACAAGGTTTACCATACCGGCATTTATATCTATCGACTTACCTTTTATTTGTCTGAGCTGATGCCATGTTTACCCTCATTCTATTATATCCAGTTACCGGATTCTGTACCCCAAAACATGAAACGGTTTTACTGTTCAGATCTTTATTATGAATATGACAATTCCTGGTATACTCTTGAAGAGACCATTCATCCAATTGGTAATTTGTATGTCACAACTACACTTATCTAAACAAAACCATCATTTAAAGATTCGTCTCTCACCTGCCAACAATTCCACACAAAACGAAATGGTCCTCCTTCCAGCGCTTCATCGGCGTGACACCACCTTTATGTTCAGTGTATCCTTCCGTTGCACCTTTTCTCATTCAGCCATTTGCTTTTCATGACAGTTGCATTGGCAATGAAGTATTCACAATCCAGGACAAAAATAGTTCGACACTGAGAAAGCTATTTCTCCAAACATTTGCTGGCAATGAACTATACGTATGCCAGTTTACTGACCTTCCAGTTGTTTCCCAAATACCCCATGTCAGACTCTTACCAGCGCATCCCGTTAAGCGATTCTTTACATGTTTTGACAGTATCGTTTATGCACCACCCCCTTGAGACTTCATAAGATCATCGTATATCAACTGCTGTTGTCAAATCGTGTTCACCAATTAACCTGAAACGAACCCTTTATTCGAATCGTGTTTCACTCACCTGTACACTTTCGTCACTCTGCTCCAGTGAAATTTCCAGGCTCGGGCAGCTACATCCACCTCTTTATGAGGGCGTTCTCCACAACCTCTTGATGAACAGCAAATACCAATTCCGTGGTTACACGGACTGTTTTATATACGCATTCCCCCTCCTCGAAAGACACCACAAATCCTTAGGTATTATATTTCTGCTATTTTCCGGGTCATCTGGACTACTGGTTTAAGTGCATGTACTTCATCACCCAAAATTCTCCAATTTTTCGTTGGTGATTTTTCGAAAATTTTCTTTGTCAGTTTACTCACCCTTGCGACTTTACATCGACGCTATCCAAAATACTGCGCATTTTTACTTCATCGCCGCTTTACTTCATCACGTATCTCGACGGCGGAGCCTTTTCACTCAATTCGCAAGTGTACGTCCACCCGACCTTCAAACTCAAATATGCCGGGCAATCGTTCGTGCGACCACTAAAACCTGTACACTTTTAGGCTGCATTTACCCAAATGAATATCCAAGGAACCTTTTTGTGACCTCAGCTGTATCATATGATCATGCAATCGAGCATGCTTCGGGTGTCTCCGAAATAAACCATTATTATTATTATTATTATTATTATTTATATAAGAATATATATATATATTTGTATACGGTTCTATGCACTCGTAAGTACATGTATAAATACGTATATATATGTATATGTATATTTATATACACATATATATATATTTATATGTAAATGTATACATGTGTACTTACATACGTAACCTAACATAGATGCTTACATTTATATGCATATATATATAAATATCTATATAAGTACTGACGTGTGCATAGATCCGTATATTCATGTCTATGTATATACCTATATATAACCACGACGATGATCCGATACGTTTGGGGATTACTATTATGCAATTATTCGATCAACTCCTGCCTGAACGATTTTGTTTCCCTGACCGCAATATTGTAAGATTGCACGCAACTAATCCAACCTCTAATTACGCGAGCTTAAGCACGACGCCCATTAGGCGCACCTGCCTACACATAAACCACTCACATCGTAATACGTTGCACCTAACTGATGGACCCACTCCGTAATGAATGCAAAATGTAGGACAAAATGAAGAATAAGAATTGTATTGAAAGATGGTGGTTCAATGGTACAAAATGATCCTTTCATGCACACTTCCGTGCCGAAGTTCTACGGTCATAACGGTGGATCGAATGTTGTGATGTTTCTCCGTGTTCTGTCTGTAAATCAGAAATAGAAACATTTATTATCTGGTTTTACTTTGTAAAAGGCAAAATGAAAATCGTCATTGTAACTCACTTATTTTTCACCAGCCAGACAGTGGACGCAAACGTAGTTCTCCTCGTTTCCGAAATTTGCACATTGATAGTGCGTCCAACGCGGGCAACGGCTGCACTGCACCCACTCGGTTTCCTTGTCCAAATCCACTTCGGGATCCTGAAGGTGACAGACACTGCACTC
This sequence comes from Fasciola hepatica, assembly GCA_948099385.1. NCBI lineage: Eukaryota > Metazoa > Platyhelminthes > Trematoda > Plagiorchiida > Fasciolidae > Fasciola > Fasciola hepatica. Next base: position 14,590,055 of record CANUEZ040000120.1, on the reverse strand, counting down.
ATTTTCCACGATCGGTGAATGCGGCCTATCCAGACGGCGCATTTTCTCCTGGATCCAGTATTGTGCGGAGGTTGTAGTGTGCAGACGTCTGAACTGTACCAGATGCAAAGGATGCCCTACCAGCTGGATGTCTTGTTCATCCGTGTTTCTAAGCACCTACGGCTAGTCTATGGAATCCATATCCTATCTTGTCAGTCACATGCAAAATATGACTGCATGGTATCGACCACTGTTTAAAGAAGCAACAAGTACAACTAGGGCAAAGGCCCATTCTAACAGTCACTTTACATGATCGACGGCACATGAGAAACCATCTCCCGCCATTAGTAACAATGCTCCTAACCTGATGCAAACGCACGTGTTTTTCAAGTGCGACACGAGCGATGGTACTTAATCGGGTCAAAAACCCTGAGTACTTATCCATTCCAGCCGACGATCGGAAGGAACCAACTAACTGCTTACTTAGTCTACGGCGCCTAGCTTCATCTAAATCCTCCGTTCGATTTAATATTCTAGTGAAAACATCTACCAAAGAAGATCTGGCAGATAGCCCTTCCTTCAGGTGGCGATTCTCAACCTCGACCCTGTTGGTAGTAAAGGTACCGAAGGTTTCCTTATTCATGACATCATAACCCGCCCACATTGCTTCATACGGCAACCAAGTTCGGGTCAAGTAATTCATGGCCTCTGCACTACGGCCAAGAATGGCGGCCCTAAATCTATCAAATATCACCTTAGTTGAGGCGTAAACCAAATTTCGCATCCATTGATGAACGCGTTGCTTGTCATTTAAGGACAAGCCGTGCAAGCGATAACATTGACGCTTCATATCCCTAAGAGCGTGGAACCGACAGAAAACGAATTCTGCTCCTGGATGCGTGACTGCAAATCCCTTGTATTGCGCTAAGCTTCGATCTAATATGATTGTCTTCACGTTCGCTGTCCCCGGTAACCTGGCTCTCATTTCGGTGATTGCACGCAGATAACTAGCACTGCTCTCGTTAGGAAACAGGGCGTAGAAAATTGAACGACCTAGGCCACCATCGTCTATCAACATGCAATGCCAAAGAAGGTAGCCACCGCAGTTCAGCTGGTGGGTGGCATCCGCTAGCAGTACCTCACTATATTTATCCGCCAGAGACTTAACGGTCTGTGGAATGTGAAACGCAAACCTAACTACGCCTTCCCGCGATATGATTCGCAAATAACCCTTCCAGTCATTAGTTGTTGAACCTTAAGCACATCACTACGGTTATCTACGGCATTCGCCTTGGCCCTCAAATAGTAAATATTCCTAACTGTGAACAACCGGTTGAATTTCTGGCGAGCGTATTCACATATTTCGCTGGATCAGCGGAAGTGCCCATCAGTTCTAATATGTGTGACTCTTGTTCGGGAGTCAAATGCCTATTACGATGGTAGAACCTATCGCTGATTAGATGAAAATCGTGGTTATGCTGCAGACTCTGATCAACGACTTTGTATTGCATTCCGACCGCACGGATCCTCACGAAGGCCGGGCATTGAGTATTCTGATATCTGAAAAGTAAAGATAGATTTACTGTGCTTTGCAAACCTGATGGCTGTCCTATTTCGCCGTCGATTGTGCACGCAGCAAAATTTAACCCGATAGTATGGGAAATTTTTTGGCAGTGCACCCGGATGTGTACGAAGCCAATTCTCAGCACTAACACTCTCATACACGTAAAACGAGGTGAACGTCTGCTGCTGAAATAGCCGAAAGTCTTCCTCGAACCTTGAGAATAATTTATAGGTGTCTTTTACATGTCTGGAGAAACTCTCAGAGTCATCAACGAAAGCACGTGCAACGGCCATGACAGTTAATAGCTGTGAGCGGTAACAGCCTTGCGCAACCCTTATATACTACGAAGAGGCTAACTAAAACAAAAGTCGCCGCAAAAGTAGGAACACCATTCTTATTTTCCGCAAAAATGACTTCATCAGCTCCAACCATTTTCTTCAGTAATAACCAATAACGTCAATTTGGCCATCATTAAGGTTGGACCACAATACACTATCTGCTTGAGCCACGGGGCTTAGGACATTTGGGTTTTACTGTGACGTTCATTTGGCCGCATACTTGAGGTTCGTATATATTTGTGTCCTTTGTGAATTTCAATTTAGTACCGTAGAAACCACGAATCAATCTTGTTCTGGTCTTGGGATTCGTTGGAATTGGCTACGCGCTGCTCGATTTGCGAGAATTGAATTACAGTCCGTTTGCCTCAGACAGAGAGCCATCATTTAAGTTTCTAGCCACCTCGAATGATTGTTCAAACAAATTTTTAGGGTTATGCATTCCGCGATATATCCCAATGCTGGATCAAGCTTCAAGCAGCATTCTGTAACATCTCTGGCTCCATGACGACCGTAATGCCCTAGGTACAAAAACCTTTGCCCAGTGTCACAGATTCACAGTCTAAACTACAAAATTTAACCCTACTGATCCCCGTACCATTCTATCTTACGCTATCCAATACACTTGAAAATTTGCTTATGTCGCACTCATTTGCATTAGTATCTTTTGATTTGACCTCTGACTACTGTGGTGGTCGTCTCCGGACGTGAGCTCCGCTGTACTTTGGTTCCCGTTGTTAATCTTTTGACCGTATAATTGAGGTTTGTATGCGGTTCGCTGGCTTATAATCCATGGAAATAGAGATGTCGTATTTGCGGTTGAATCTGGTTCTGACTTTGTGATGTCATTTTGACTACACGCTAAGCACGATCGGAATAACATCTCAGAATTCAGTTTAGAGTTTTCACGGGAAAATTAACTGAAGTTCCAAAAAGAAGATGAAAGCAAACTGAGGCTGGAGAGGAAGTAACTTGTCAAGACCCTGGAGTACTTTTGGTGATAAAATTCCTAATATACGGCTCGACGCGCTAGTCCTTTCAGATCAGCTTCCTGCATTTCACCCAACGACAAAAAATGTAAACGTGTTGATGTTTATAGCTTGAGAATGGTTCAATGAAAACAGCAGATAAGGGTAGCTAGGGAAGAAGCTGGGCTAGTCAGGAGTAAGCGATCTCGAGGATGGAAAAGGGAACTGGTCCTGGAAACCAGGGAGCATGAGACCATTTGGCCTAGCAAAACAATGGGTCTTGGTTAACATAGTTTTTACCAGCCGAAAATGCGTAGTCGATCTACCGAAAGTGGAACATTTCCCATTCGGTTGGAGAGCGGGCCAGAGTTGCAAGTTCATCAAACAGTACAGGAACTCTTTTGAAAGGTGAATGCTTGAGCCAGAGCGGAGATATTCGTAACTGCAGCACTACTATCGTGTAGGAGTAAGGGAAGCGACCGTCGAGGGCCTGACACTGGATCCAAAAGGAAGCTGCTCACTAGCGCGTGCAATTTTAAAGAATCTGTTAGCTAGCCATACAAGATCGCCTGGAGTTTGATCGATGAAGGTTTCTAGGGATGAAAATTTCAAAAGTCTATTCCTGAACCTTAGTCAATCTGGTGATGAAGATGCAGAACGGCAGAGTCGCTCTGATCCACCTGGGCTATCTTTTGGATCTGTGCTGCAAACACTTGAGACCATAGTTTATCCGTGGAACTACAGGGTAGATTGGCCAAGGAAGCCGAGATGGTCATGAGGTTCTGGCGATCACCTACCTTTAAGGGCCTGGGGTAGTGTTATACTATCATGTCAAAATAGCATGTAGCCTCCTCGGCGAATGCGTGCCCAAAAGCAGTGAGGTACCTTGGGCCACTACTGCGTAACGGAACCAGGCTGGGGATATAGGTAGAGGTCAAGCATGGACCAGCTCACAGGCTGAGTTCAGTGAAGGTAAAATCTCTTCGGTGTGTGAGGTGTGCGGTGCGCTGCAAAGCCCATCAGCATCCCCTTTTCCTGAAAGTAAAAGTCGACTAACGCTGGGAAGAGGCTGAAAGTTTCAGCGCATGCATTGTTTGCCTCAAAGGTCCCCATCCAGCAGCGGTCTGTCGAGCAGAAATAAACTGCAATCAAGGTGGTCACCAAGGAAAGCTCTTTTATTTTACTGCACAAAGCCAGGAAGTCGAATGCCGAGTAAACCCTGAAGCCAAGTGTTATTTGCCCGATATCTGGAGCTTTTGATGAGCCCATTCGCTCAAGAGCTACAACTATTGACTTAGAAGCCCTATTCGACTCTGAAATAGTCACTTGGGCACTCCCTTTGTGAGGGAGGAATATTCGGAGATACGAAACGAAATGGCACCTATTTTCGTGGGCCGTGAGCACAACAGGTGGCCCTCAGGTAATCCAGCCATAGTAGCTGCACTTACGACTCGGATTATCGGCCATCAGCGACCAGGTGGAATGTCTGGAGGGGTTCTTTATTAAAGACCTACCAATGAGGACAATGTCAGTACAGTCGGTTTTGGGTTGGTGATCGCATCTCGACGGAGTCGAAATCGAATGCGGCGGAACAAATAATAGATCTTTTAACGGTTGTGACGTACCAGAAGGGCATTTGGTCGTGGATAGGGAAACATGGGCCCACAAAGCCCCTTCTGCAATGCCCACGATACTTGATGTGGCCTTATATATCAGTGTATACGGAAGAGACTGAGAGTAGATTCAGTTCAGCTGCATTTCGGCGGGCCTGGCGAACAATGTTGGGGCACCCCAGCACTGGTGTGACGCTGAATTTGCTGGAGTAGACTTTGACGGAGATAGGTTAGCTCTGAAAATGCTAGCCGCGAACGACGAGTACGTAATCTATCGTTTTAGATTCCTGTGTCTTGGAAACTTAAACTTAATCAAATACCAACCAGCCGAGAAATTGCTCTACTAGTTATCTCCCCTCAGAAATGAGCTAATTAGAGAATAGCAACCAAGGACGGAATCTGTCCCGGCTGTGTGTTGTACCATGGAATCGGACTATGTAGAAGCAGCCGGTGCGGAGCAGCTGGCGCTTACTCGGTGTGGTACTCACTCTGGCCACCTATCGTAAATCCAAGGAACCGGGAAAGATCACAGTGATCTCTGAGTACGTTGCACAATTTCATGATGTGCCAATTACCGAGCATATATCACCGGATTCAGGCTGGACGACAACTATGATCAAGGCCCTTAGCCGCTTCAAACCAGAAGAATAAGCCCACTCCGCGGATATAAGTCAAATGTATCTATAAGGTGCTCGTTAAAGATGGAGACGCCCTCCGCCTTCCCTCTTGGCCCGAAGACAATACACTCCGGATATCGGATGAGTACAGGCCCACAGTGCATCCACTTGGAAAAGTACTGTCACACCTCCGCGCGAACTTTTCCCTTTGGGAAGCTGGGAAGCTTTTTGGTAACACCAACGTCTAATTAGGAAGATCAGCGAATTATTAATTGATTGATAATTGTATATTTCTTGACCGAGGTCAAGGCACATGCACAAGGCAAGATCAGAGAATACAGCAGTACATAACATCGAGAGGTATTCACAATTTTTTAATTCAAGAATCACACAGTAACCGAAATAAAACAATAAAATCATGCGGTGCTTGAGTGAACTAAAGTGCAAGTGTCTGGAGCGAATGGTCACGAAACAGATCTCTAGGCGTCTGGTTCAACCCAACCTCATATCAAATGGTCAGCATGGGTTTGTGGCAGGGCGATCCTGTCTGACGAATCTCCTGCTGATCCTCGATGAGGCAACCAAGCATCTGGACGAAGGGCAATCGATTGCGGTCTGCTACTTGGAATTCGGCAAGGCTTTTGATTCTGTGAACCACAGATTTCTGGACTTTGTTGAAAGGGCAAGACAATAAGTAAATAGTTTTTTTGCAGGGCAAACTTTTAGTGCTAGGGTGGGTAGTCATGTATCGAAACCGGAAGGTGTAATAAGTGGGGTGCCACAGGGCTCGGTGCTTGGCCCTCTGCTCTTCCTCATCTTCATCAATGACCTAGAAAATGAGCTTACAAACCCCACCTCAGTGTTCGCCGATGACGTCAAGACAGCTGGAGTAGTTATAGAACTTGACGTGCTAGCAGTACAAAACTGTTCACGCAAATGGAACCTTCCACTAAACCTCACCAAGTGTCAATACTTGGCCACAAATACAGGGGCTAGAAGGAGTGGTGTGGGTTCGTTGCAAGTGGTCTCGCAGGTCAAAGACTCGGGCGTTATAATGGACAACAGCTTCAATCCGTCAAAGCAGTGCACCTCAGCTGCTAATACGGCCAGGAGAGAACTCTTTCGAGTTAAATCCTTTATGTCGTGTAGAGCCGGAGATTTTCTTTACGATTTATCAAGCCATGGTTAGGCCGCATATGGAGTACTGCTTGCAGGCCTGGGCACCGTACTACCAGAAGGATATAGACTGCCAGCAGAAAGCGCAAGGGCTAGCCACTAGAATGGTGGCTGGGCAAGGGGGTTTAGCTTCACAGAGGGCCTCCTTGCCCTAGACCTGTTCTAGATGGAAAGACGGCGCGTTCGCGGGGATTTGATAGAAACCTTCAAAGTAATGAAAGGACTGTCAGAAATAAGTCGAGAAGACATTTTCTCTCAGATTCCCGAGAGAGGCACTGGGGGGCATAGCCTTAGATTACAAAAGAAGCATTCGAGGCTTCAAATCAGGGAACAGTACCTCTCGAATAGAGTGGTACCCTATTGGAATAATCTTCCGGAAGAGGTCATAAATACCACAACAGTGAAGGCTTTAAAGAAAGCAATATACCTATGTTGGGTGGAAGTATACCCCGAGTTATGTTAAGCAGCTTTTAGGGTCAGAAGCAATTCACCCATTGTTTCCACCTTTCTCTGCCAGGGCTGATACTGCACAAAATTTCTGCCTTTCAGAAAAAGAAAATCTTGCAGTGTTGAGAGCTATAGAAACGCGCCGACAACACAACTATCTGGACACACGACTGGCTTGAGCCACACCAAGTCCTGTGCAAATTGAGCTGAACTGAACTGAATTGGTTAAAGCGGGAATTGTAAACCGGTTTCGAATTCGGGGAGGGCCGTGTGGATAGCCGGACAAACATAGGAATGCTGACATAAACGACACTGGAGGATGTTAAATAGTGCGGTGGTCGCAAGGACCAGCAAAGCAATAGGTCGGATATTACAACATGGACAGAAATTTGAGGCAGGATTAATGCACCATATGCCTTATGGGTGCCGAAAACTGGCTGCGACGGGTCACGGCATCCAGAAAAGGACGCGTGGGGTACCAACTGGATAATTGTACGGTCACTAGTAACCGGGAGGGGGAGTTACCAAAGAACAAGATTAAAAGTAAAGTCCGCATGGGGCTATCAACGTGCAGTCAGAGATGCCAGCAAAATATAGAAGATTGATTCAGAATTGGGTGACTACTTATTTTTTTGGGGGGGGGAGCATGTGAAATAAATGCAATTGAGTCAAACGTGATAATGAGACGGATCTTTTGCGCAGGTGATTTCAGTGTCATATGGAAATCTACATAAAAGCGAGAAAATTCACAAAGAAAGCAGTGAACTTTCGAATAGCATGAATGATGTGTGGAAGCAGAACGGACTTTCAAAGAGGAACCGTCAAAGAAACAGACTAATGGAGACAAAAACTACTGATGCGGCTGAGCAGAAGTTGGATGAGTGTGAAGATAGAGTTTCTTGTATTCGTGATAAAAAGATTTAATAACCGAATTCTGGTTGGCTACAGATGGCTGGTATTCTGTTTCTTAAGTACCTTGGTTGCAGGTGACGGCAGGTCGAATGGTGAAGGTAGCGGGCAAAAAGGGCTAGTTTGACGAAGTGGGCGGGATAGGTTAGGAATGCAGCGGCGAGGGCTGGGTTCCGGTCATTGGTTTCGTGCTGCAACGCGGAATGAATTGAACTGTTGAAATGGAGTACTGGAGATGGATGGTGAGCGGGTTTGAGGTGATGGTTGGTGTCAGGAATCAGCTCTGTCATCCGGTGAGACTTTCACGAGGGTTTGTTACTCCGGTAATAAGATTGTGGTCAGCCGTGTACTGCGCTCTCATAACGTCATCAGGCGAGAGTATAGGTTTAAACCATTGTCAATCAGATTGATCAAATCTTCCGGTCCGGGAGTAACGTCAAGTTGGCCGATGGCTACACAAGTAGCCAATGCGATCTGACAGAGATCAGGAGTGCGGCAGTCTGGAGAGTGTTCCAGCTGTGGGTTATGGTTATCGTTTTGATGGAAACCAGACAACGAACCTTTTGTTATCAGAACATTTAGTTATCATTCGGCTAGTAGGCCGGTCTATTAGGAACCCCTGGACGGAGACTGGTTGTTTTCTAGGGTAGTTGGGTGATAGCAGAGATTTAGGGAGATATCAGGTAAGTGGTGGATGAGGAGAAGGTGTCCATTTGGGAACCAGGAATAAAACAATATTAGAGGGTATGATCTGGAGGAGTAACAGGAAGATATCAGTCTAGTCGGTTCACCAGCTGTGGTCGGGGACGGTAAACAATGAAAAGAAAAGAAGACACTCAGTGGTAAGTTGAGGCTTTTTCGTGTGAAGGCAAACGTGCTGGTATTCCACGGGGTCATGAGAAATCAGAGGTATACGGATTCCGGTTGTGATGGGGCCTTAACTTACTATGAGCGTATATGCGGAGAAGTGAAGCTTAGTTACCGTAGAGTAGTAATCTGCGTCGCAGGACTCCAGTATACGAGAAGGGCGCAGGAAAAGCAGGATGAGGCCGATGAGTTCTAGAGGAATCAAGTGAAGGTGAGCACCTATCAATAAAAGACAAAACCGTTCTTTAAAAGAGGGCTAGTGTCAGTAAACATTTCAGATGCGCAGGTGAGCCAACAAAGTAGCAGACAAGTCACCTCTGACTATTGTCGTCACTATCACTGCGTGGGCTCGAGAAGAACATAGAAGAGGTGAAGTTGTGGATGGTAAGCTATAGAAGTGCGATGATTACGTTTCTCATTCCGTCAACCAGTACAGGCGAGGTTGAGCCCACAGCTGTGAACCGTAGCATATCAATACCGGGTTGTCGTCAGAGCAGAGGCCGTATAGTATAACTGTTCCGACCGTGTATTCACAACTGCATTGGACATCAGCAAGCTGGTTAAGGATTTGCGGGGAACCCAGAAGGGTTGAAAGTGGGAAAAGCGGGGCTGACAAGCACGTTGGAACCGAGCACCAGACATAAAAGTGATTCAAAGTCAGTTGACGTCTACCGGATTGGCATTGTTCTACCAGAGCTTAGATCTGGCTTTTAACTGCAGTCGAAATATACCTATGCAAATTATGGTGAAAAAATTGCGCGATCTGATGTGGAGGGAGAAGTAAATTGAGTGGAGTATATATATATATGTCTGTATACTTGGGTGTGATTATCGGACAGGTCATGACTGAGGCGTCAGAAGCAAAAGGCTGTGGCTCATTGTGGTCTAACAATCGAGACAGTCTCCATATGCTTCGTCTATGTTAATGTTTTTGCGGGTCATGCTGATTACAGATGAGTCTAAGATTCTGCTTAGTGCTCCCTCAAATTAGTTCAACGTACGACACGATCACAGCGAGTCAGGAAGCTTATTCCAGATGCTGGGGTAGATAACCGAGAAATATCTAGATCTGATTGAGAACCTAGATTGGGGGTTGTAACGGTGAGTAAGGGGTAAGGAGTCTCACTAGAGAAACCAAGTGGGTTATCAGATGAGCGGACTTTTGAGTGCAGGAGGTTGAAGAGAAATGAAAGATTGAGCTTGATACGACGTAACCATAGAGGTTCATGCCGGAGTAGTTCGCACCTAGCTCTGTAGTTAAGGTTGAAAGAGGTGCCAAGTAATTTTTTGATGAAGGAGAGTTGCACATTCTCTATAATGACCCGGTCGGCCTTCCGCATTAAGATAAAGACCAGGGGACAGTATTCCAACTGCGACCTGGCGTGGGTCTTGAATACCAGGAGCTTGCTCTCCTGCGTGCGGTATGTTCTAAGGATAAGTGCAATCATCCTTCTCGCCTTGCCAATTTGGTTCAATATTTGTTCATGGGAGTTAAATGAACATGAATAGTGCAGGCCTAGATCTCTTACCACGTGAGTAGTGGGAATCGGCAGACCATTTATTGTGAGGGAGCCAGGCGGAATGTGGCATTTGTAAGACAGAAGAAAGCTCTCAGCTGCCGAAAACTTCGTCAGCCATTGAGTACACCATTCGAAAGGGACTTCAAGCCCGACAGAATATCACTGACAGCTGAGTGCAGGGCGTTCGCCTCAAAAATATAGAATAGTTTTGTGTCGTCAGCAAAGAAGAATGTCATGCCATGATGCACTACTTGGAACACATCACTTATGTACATAAGAAATAAGAAAGGACCTAGAAAGCCTCCCTGTACGACCCCGCTGGTAATTCGTTTGTGCTGAGAGGATGTCCCGTTGACGATTACGGTTTGAGAACGTTCGGAGAGGTAATATAATAGCCAAGACAGAAGGGGGTCGGTGACTCCACAGGATTCAGTTCTTGACAGTAAGCCAGCTTGAGATACGCGGTCGAACGCTTTAGTCATGTCGAGAAAGATGATGATGACTGACTTGTTGATGTCTGCTTTAGAAGTGATTAAATTGCGGAAGTCCACCTGACAATTGAGGCATGGATGGGAGTTTAGGAACCCATGCTGAGCTGGATTGATAAGGTTTCGAGAAGTCAGGAAATTTGCAAGCTGGTCCTTTACTATCCCCTCCATGAGCCTGGGAACAATTGAAGTGTGGTTTATGGGGCGATAGTTCCCCGGATCATGCAGAGGCCCATTTTTGTGTTTAAGAATTGTACAGAGCGCTTTCCATTGAGCCGGGTAGATTCCGGACGACATGGGTAATGTAAAGAGGTTCAGCAATGGGAGCACTAGGTCAGGTCCCCCAAATCGAAACAGGACAGGTGGAAGGTCATCAGGCACTGGATGATAGGAGGGATTAGTGTTGGCCAGGAAATTCCTGATGTTGACCGTGGTAAATGTTATGGTTTATATCGCGTCCTGTGTAAGCATGGGGTAGCAGAATGGCGGAGGGTTAGTGTCCGTAACAAGAGCTGAGGCAAATTAGCAGTTGAAAGCCTCAGCCATATCCTCTGACGAGGCAAGGCAGGTGCCATTTTGGATGAGGAATGGGATATTGTTGTCACTGCTGCGCAAGTTGCGAGATTTTAGCAGTCTAGAAAGAAGCTTCACACTATGAGGCTGTTGTAGTGCATTCCATTCTTGCTTTTCCAGATTATTCTCGGTTGCTGCATAGAGACCATGGGAGAGTCGGCTTATTCTGAGCGTCAGAGAGAAAGCTCGGTTTCTGGGGAATGAGTTCTGGAGCTTACTAATCTTTTGTTGAGGTCTGTCAATTTTGATAGTCATGGCCCTAATATGCCTAACGGTTGAGGTAAGGCAGTTTACGGAGGATAGCAACTTGGCATAGAACACATCAGCTGCTTTTTGCTGATCGGGTGCGAGGAAAAAGTTAGACCAGTCAGTGCCTCGGAGGGAGGTAGGCATCTGGGCCCAGTTAGTCAGTCTAAAGGTGTTTTGGTTTTGGATTTCGACAACTCCAGGTAGGCATAATTCTTGCGCTACAGCGAAGTGACGTGACCATTTCGTGGTAACTACCGGGAAGGTTTTGAATGACGGAGACGTTCACGTCAGGGAGGTCATCAGCGAACACCAAGTGAAGGATATCGTTATGCCTTGTTGGTGTAGAGACATGCTCTGTCCATCCTGCAGTGTAGGAGTCCAGAACGAAATCGGGCAGATGAGAAGGGGCATTTACTGTATCCCGGAGTGTTAAACTCCCCTTCTATGGTCTCTGGACCCAAAGACATAGCAGGGATGTACTCGAAATCCCTAACGATATGCAGAAAATCAGATAAGCTAGAAGTAGGTGCTCGGTAGATGCACCCAACATGCAACACGTTTTCAGGACTAAGGATGGAGATCCAGAGAGAGTCTGGAATACAGTCAAGCTCTAGGTGGCGGAGGAGGATGGTGATAAATTTGTTTATGTATGCAAGACAACCACCGCCCCGGCTGCTCACTCTGATTACTCGAAAGGAGTTATAGCCTACCAACAAGACAACGTCAGTTAGGATGTGATCGGCCAACCATGTTTCTGCAACCAGAACAATGTCAAAGCTAGAAGCAAGTACGTGTTTCCCCAAGTCAGTGATTTTGTTCAACAGCTAACGGGAATTCAACAGTAGGAGGGAAACTCTGCCTGTATCTTTGAGGTAACAAGGCGCTAGGGCTCTACGTGAGGGCAGCGGATGACTATTGGGGCCGAGCAAGCTTCCGGCAGCCGGGCTGTCAACCAAGAGGGTGTCACCAGGGGGAGTAGTAACTGGGCTGGGGAGACTACCAGGTGGATAACGTGGTAGTGGTTTGTGGGGTACGTTGTGGTCGCCTATATAGAAAGCCCGATTGAATGGTGCCAAGTCAATGGAGACATCAGAAGGGTGACCGCCGCGGGATGCAAGTTGGGTGAGACGCTCTGAAATACTAATGGGTAGCATCACTGGATGCGGCGAAGGGTGAGTAGCTCCGAGTAAACGATCAAGTGATACAAAGGCAGTGTCTAGTGGAACTTTTGTGGGGGAAACTATGATAAAATCGGGGGAATGTTATAAGTGGCGATAGTGGGTCCGTACGGGGGAGAGAAGATCCATTAGAAATACCGTCGGTGACCGATAAACACTCATGAAATCCAGTAGAGAATAATACTGGATGTTTAGGTGATTTGGCAATGCAAGATAATAGATTTGGAGAAGGACATGGTGAATCTAGTTAGGACCTTTGGGGCAAATCACGTATAAATCGAGGGAGAGTTAATAGGTGTGCTAGGGGGTCAGCATGGGGTTGGGGGCCAGAGGTGGACGGGCAACCACGGTTATGGAAGCGACCTAGTGAGGAGGGTGACCAATAGCAGGGTAAGTGGGATTGGAGTGAGGCGGGAATAACGTTATAGATAGAGTTTCTGAAAGCGGCAGGCATCTTACAGGGCTCCACGAAATGAGTGTGAGGGGGTGAAGTAACAGCGAAAGGGCTGCTGATGAAAGTTGCCTTGGTATGTGGGGTCAGTTGGCATAGCGTGCAGCGGGGTCAGAGTAGAATAGGGCAACTTTGGGTGGTGAGGGGGCTGAGGATATTGATGTTGCGGAGGGGTAAAATGGGGCATACCACGGGGCAGAAAAGGGTCAGGCGCGGGCCATGTGTTATGGTACCGGTTGGCATCCAATTTGGTAACTCGTCCTGTGTGATTCGGTTTGGTGGAACTAGCGATGAAGACGGTAAACTCAGTGGAATGCCTGTTACGTGGAAATGCTTCTGTAGCCATGATGGCGGCGACTTCTGAGTTGATGGATGCGGTATGTAGCAGTTGGGCACGCGGATCTCCGTGGAACCAAACAGATGCGCTATTGGGCCAACGCCAGGGTGAGCGATGCGGTTTCGTAGATACGGCCGTGGGGGAGGAGGCTGATGCGTAATAGGCCGGTTAGCTGGAGCACGAGAGGTCATAGGTCGACTGTCGATTGGAGGTGGGGGCGTGATGATGTAGTGCAGGGGGTCTTGGCCATCAAGAGCAACAGGTGACGGGGATGATGTGACCGGAGCACTAGGAGACAAGGTTGCATCTGGCTTTTCGGTGTGGGGTGGCGCGTTTGAATCTGGCGATTTGCTGGCTCTTTTAGCTGATGGAACTGAGCGTGAATGGCTGCTAGCAGAGAGGAGGAGCTGTGTTGCTTGCCCGAGGGTGTACAATGGTGGAGGCTGAGGCGCAATATGGAGCCTTTTGGGGGACGTTGTGGTGTTGGAGGTGAACGGGACAAACCTAGGTCCACGTTTTGCACTGGTGCACTGGTCAGCTGGAGTGGTGGCGAGTTATTGACGGTGTGAAATTTTTCAGGGGGATTGGGTGGCACTGGATCAGTGGGTGGCTGGAGTACTTGGTTACCGGCAATTGATCGAAGAACCTCCCTCTGGAGAGGGGTTTTGTCAGAAGTAATTTTTACGCTTTCGAATGAGGTGGACTTTGCGATGGACTTTCTCCTTCTAACGAATTCCACGGCAGTGCTCCCATCCAGAAATGGAAAGAGTAGCGGGCACATGTTTCGATGTGACCGTTTTCTGATTCTTTTGCAAGAGCACTCGCGGTGTAACATACCACATGCCATGAGCATGGACTGTTTGACCGAAGAAAGAGGCAAACGATCTGGAACAATAAAGGCTACGGCTTTCTTGGAATATTTATTTCCTCCTATGGACTTCAGACGCAACTGATAGCAGACTTTCAGTGTTCGAATGGTTTGAGGGATCGACAATATATTCCAGTGGCAACAGCATGGTTAGTGCATCATCCATGGATGGTAATTGTTTCTCTAAGGCAACAGGTTTTGCTGAAGAGCATTATATTTGTTATTGGCTTCACTGTATATGTCGACCAGTTGTACCGAACAGGGTACCGAGGAGGTAGGAAGTCGGAGGCGTTTAGAGCTTCTAGGTTGAACCCAGTTGGCCACTCGTTGAACAACGCAATCGGTGGACGATTTAGGAATGATATTTCATAGAAATCTGACAAAAGGGGATTTGTAAGTCTGGCGCTAACCTCGGATTTTGTAAATCAGATGAAACGCCTTGATTTATATTAAGTGTTGGGATATCTTAAGAAGCTGTTCATGAGTTATTTATCTAGAAACCCTAGTGGAAACTGTAGCAATAACAGCACGCTCATCGACGTGGGTGACTTCCCAATTTCTTTTGATGAACCACTCACGGCCATTCAGTACATGACTGAACTGGGCACCATTCTAAAGAAAGGAGAGATGAAGCTTACAAAACGTACTCCGAATGGCCATGAGGTGCCAAGCATTATCCCTGGGTCGGGGAAGACCGAGTGTGCGAACGGGTTTTTGGGGTTCCTCTGCAGTTGAACCGTAAATCGGATTTCGACGGAAGACCAAAAGCTGTGAGTCCTCACTCCATTTTTATCCTCGTCAACGACCAGCTTCTCGAGGGAAAATTTCGCCATTAGCCGCAAGTCTCCGTGGCTCTTTAGGTCCTGTTTCACCAAGAGCACTACCCGGAAGGAGCCTGCTTTAATCATCATAACAGTTAGGCACACTTTGAGACGAATCTCTACAGAACTAGGATTTAATACAGTGGCTTGACTGGTTAGACAGCAGGGATCACCTGGGAGGGATCGAAATAATCGGGTGCCTGACAAAATCCAGATACGCGCGCAATAACCAACTTTACCTGCTATCAAATGCGTCAGAAGTGGTCTACTGGGAAGCGGTTCAAGGCCTCTGGTCAAGCGGCTAGCTGCACAATCAGATGGTTTTCGAGAGGATGAGAGTAGCCCGACGGAAGGTTTCATCCATTCCAAGGGTAATTTAGTCGCACCCACGATTTGCTGACTCGATTCCCGTCCTGCGATTGGAGAAGCAGAACGATAGCTTTTGAGGGGTTTCGGTATTTATATTGGTTACCCTGTATAAATGACGGAAGAAGGGAGACTGAACAAACTAATGGCCAGAGCGGATGGGCCGGAGCACGCCTTGCCTTTTTGTTACTTATACTGACGTAAATTTCGATGAGATCGACTATTTCGATACCAGGTGGACTTAAACAAATCAGATTTCAAGCAACCAGTCGATTGAGGGAACTGATGCTAGACGGAACCCCTGACCTTTTGAAAAGCCTGGTCATTGTTTGCCAAGCCAGTTGCGTACCTCATTGGATGACTGGTGAGGATCACCCAAATGTCCTAAAGAGTTTCTAAGATAGGTTGATGTTTCCGACCGAAGGAAATTATAATACCGCTCTGGGTAAATCGGGCCTGGATGAGTGCAAGTACTTCGAAGTGCTTTTGTCCTAACTACAAGCCACTTTATGTAACTGGGAAGAACGCTTCGAAAAAGAGGGTTGCCTATAGCTAGAGGAGGGCCTGACACCGGAGGTGGCCGCTTTTAGGGAGCGGCTGTCAATCCCAAGCAAATCTAAGTGAAAATACCTATTCATAAACAAGGCGCGCCTAAGCTCTAAGCTCGCTGTTGCATTCCGTTGAGTTCGGTGCATGCGAAGCCGCTGCAGTAGAACTGACTTCCTCAGTATTGACCATGAATTCTTCTATTTTGATCAACAAATGTTTGGATCGAATAGACAGAAGATTGTGCTCAAGGACCGATTCATCGACCTGTTGCTGCAGCTTGTTGCTAAGTTGACACTTGTCCCGACGAGTAGCAAATATTTGGCTACCTAATACCCTTCCACGTAACTCGATTTCTTTTTTTATCGCCCCTCGTTACCATAGCTTCTCGTGCCGATTCTTAGTCTTCCTTCTGTGAAACTCTCAGGTTCCAGTCATCTCTACTTGGCTTAGCTAGGTCCTCTCTGATTTTGACTTCGAAATTCATCGGGCTTCTAAGCGAATATATCCTTGCATTCTCTTAAACTCCCTTCGTCATTCTTTGGTGTGCATGTATTTTCCTCCCTCTCATCTCCCTTCTAAATCCACCTCCTCTTAGTTTGTCACTCATTTTTATAAACTTTTCACGAATTTTGCCCGTCAATTTTATCGCTTGTAAAAATTGGACCGTACTTCTGGCACGTTTCGAGCGTCTCCGAAATAAACCATTATTATTTTTATCAAATCCACCGTATCCAACAGACCCACCAGTTAGTCCTTTTACCAAGGCCGACCAGCGGAATAACTTACAGTCCACCAGCAGCCCGACCGGCTTCTGTTCGGGATGCCCTGAGAACCAAAATTAGAACAAGAACTAGAAAAAATGTATCCGTGGACGGAGGGGCAGGAGTTCCTAACTGCACCTAGAGGTGTGTTGGGCATTACAGAACAAAGGCCCGCAGTTGGTGATATTTTAAACAAAACGATGAATTATGATTGCTACCCCGGCAGAAGCCGAGAGCCCGTTGAAAAATGTGCTTTTTTCGAGATGGAATACAACTCTGACAGCCGGTGTGTTGTGTACCAAACTCAAGTGATGTTGACGATAATGGAATGCTCATGACCAAAGAGCAGGTTAAAGGTAGGAAAGATATTGCCAGGCTTGGTGAACCGGGCCCGGGTCGGAGCTTGCACCTACTTCAACTGCACTCCTTCCCATATGCGAACCATGAGCCGTTTAGGACTGACCGGAATGCTAAGAGAAGCAGGCTTTTACGTAGTGGTATGCGGAACTTGAAAGTTGTGCCAACTTACGGCGTGCGGGCAGTTGGATGGAGGTAGAAGAAGTCTAATTAGAGTACGAATCGGAGCGTCCATTCATGCGTCCTGGAAACCAACAAATAAAGATATATCTCTTCCTTACCTAATGCTTGCCCACGAGCGCAGCCCAGCATCATATACCCAGTGGCCACGAGAGCCGTCTGCTCAGTTATAGACAACCAGCAACCAGACCATGGGACATGGAAACAATGATTTATTTCTCGGTGAGCCCGGGGAAAGCAAGAACAAATGGTGCAGGTGAGCCTACTAGGGCTTACTTAAGGAATATACGTATAGATATATGTACAAATCAGAGCACAGGAGAAAAAATGGGCGCACTGAACAGAAGCGGTGATAACTGCGGAATATGAAAGGTGAAACAGACAAAGTTAGATGGAACCCGTGGGGAATCAAGTAGGAACAATGCATATTTTCAAAGATAAAGTTTTGCCGCCTAAGGATTCGAAGAACAATAAGATGCCGCAGTGGATGAGGTGGATATGGCTAGCAATTGGCCGTGAAATAGAGTGGGTCGGCTGAAATTATAACCAGCCGTGATTGCTGGACAGCCACTGGAAAATTCACTTCATTCAACAGAGATCGCACGTCAGGTGCGCAAATGCGAAAGTTTCAATGAGAAAGTGGACCGATGAGAAAAGGAATCATGAAGAATTGGAATTATTGGGATGACAACTGATAACGGGAACCGGCAGATTCAAAGGACTGGGTAGTTGGGAATTAGTAACTGGTCTTTACTGTCCAGGGGGCATGAAAAAGCCGGCAGAAAACAGACGAAAGGGGACGGATTATTCCTTGCCCCAAAGATTGATTACAGGATACCAACAAACAACGGGGTCTGCTGAAAGTGTTCAACTACGGCGAGCAAAAATCAAAGGATCCGGTGCCTCATATGATCAGGAGGACGCAGAGAACGACCTAAATACTGATGATTGGTTCCACTGATGTGGAAAACGCATACTCACGAATCCAACGAGACAACTGGAAGCAAACGAAGACGATCCTCGAACGGTGACTTCCTCCGGGACCTGTATTGCGGCATTTTTGGTGATATTAGAGGTGACAATGCATGCTACAATAGCGGCGCTATTGGGTTCAATTTTGGGGAATGGAAACGGAAAAGTATCGGTAAAGAATTGGTGAATAATATGGCATTACAACGTTTGAAAGGCTCCCTAAGCAGGTTCCTTTGAGAAAAATGTTGGATTCGTCGAAAAAAAAAAACGATTGCTGTGTGTCACGGAAAGGGATATCTGGGATAGTGAGTGGTGAAATATGGGATAAGAAAAAGAAAAGAAGTGCTCTTTGCTGGGTACGGGGGTTACTAAAGCGGTACTGACATATTAATTATAAGCTCGATAGAACTGGAAGGGAACAAGATAATCTACATTGAGGGGTGCATGCGAGGAACTGGGTAGTGAGGGAAAATGAAATAGTCTTTTTCCAGCCGGTGCCAATCGGTGGGGTTGGCCATGGGCCGCACGCTTAATATGAAAACACTTCTTGTGATGGGTGCAAGGGGCTCCCCACACGTGCCTTATTGCACTCGGACATCTTTGCAGGCCTCCAGCAAGCTTGATACGAGCCAGCTAAAGCGGCCGATCTGACTGCACCCCTCGTCGTTGGGGTTAGGACTAGTGTCCTTTCGTAGGGCTTCGCGGGAAGCGCAACCGTGTACATACAATAGTTCTTGTTGGCCGCGGCCGAGGGGGTAACAGCTTTTAGGTAGCTACACTTCGATGCCTGGCAAAAAGCAGTTTAATAATCCAAAGCTTTGACTGTTTTGGAAGAAAACAGTTCCATAATTGTTGAAGCCTCAAGGATGTTGCGCAGCACAATTCAGGAGTCTGGAAATGGCGTGATAGAGTGACCTATTCTAAATGCATCCCAGCTGCAGATCAGCAGTTATCGGGAAGAAGGCGTATCTGAACGGCGGATCCGGGAAAAGACTGAAGGAGGGTAAATAGACCACGATGTTTTGTAAAGTAAAGGGAGTTCTTATTGAGCTCGTGACCGCTGGGAGGGCATCCAGTTTATGGCCTTTGTGCGGCCGTGGGGCTTCTTAAAACAGAAGAGTGAAACTATTGTTTCACCGAGTACGGGGAAGTGCTGAGGCGAAGGTTAATAACAGTACTACCAAATTAGGGGGAAGGGATTTGGTAAGAAAACTCAAATAAAAGAAATTAGTGGATATTGGTGATAAAAGATAGAGGAGGTTAAATCCAGCTAAAGAGGTATATCGAGTGAGGGATTAGTAGGAGAAGGCTTGCTAATTTGTGGCCAGGGGTAAAAGTCAATATGTCAAGCTCTAATATAGAATGAAAACAAAGGGAATATATGAATATCAAAACGTCATAGATGTAATGGCGACACTGCGGCCATCGGAATGAGGATGAAAAAATGGTAAAACTATGAAAAGGTAAATGCTAGATTCAGTGCTGATATGGAGACTGAACCTAAAAAACCCAGAAAGGAGAAGGAAATTACCCCAAGAAGTGGTAGAAAAAACAAACTTATATGACCGTGGGCAAGTAAATTGACTATGATCATGCTAGGACTAAAGCAGATGAGACGGAAAGATAGCGAAACCTAGTAAAAAAAAGAGCCACGAGGTTCAGCAGCGGGATTAGGACCGGACCTAGAGTTATCAGCCCACTAAAAAAAAATTCTGCGTGAGGTGGATGAAAATCCAAGAATAAAAAGTAAACAATCGTGCTGTCATTGGGGCAGGAAAGAAAAGAAGCAACCGCTGAGTAAAGGTGCAGTTTTCTGTGACAAAGTTTGGGTTAGACCTAGGAGTACCGGTCTGAATAGAATCATTCTGGCAGGAAGTGAAGGAACAGAAGGAAGTCCTGTGCAGTGGAGAAATAATTCGACAATAACTGAGCTACGGCCATAGTAAGAACATGTTAAGTTAGTGGATCTGTGGGAAAGCAAGTTGTAGTCGGTCTGGTAAGTAAGTGAAGATTGCACATGGAACTATTGGTCTGAAGATACAAATATTTGCAAGTATTCATGGAGCAGAATAAGCTGGTGTTTCGACCAAAACGTATTGGTCCTGGCCAGGGTGGGGTTTGTCTAAAGAGTCACAGCCCGATCTATGGGATAATTAACTTCGCTCGTTCTGGATAGCTCCTTAGAGCCTCAAGTTAACACGGATTCCAAAATAAAAGCAGGATGGCTGCGGCAGTGTGAGCTGAAATATAAGTATGTGGCGATCATGCCTTTGACAGTAGGCTTCAGGCACTATCCAGCAAAAAGTTGGTAAAAATCAGAAAGGAAATCTGTTCTGCCATCCGAGCGAAAAGGGCTGGTTTTGCGTGCTTAATCACGTCCGCCAAATGATTTACTGAGCGCATTTGCCAAAACTCGATGTAACCAATCCATAAAGATCCGTCAACGTGAGAAGAAAAAGAAACTGACAGTAATAAACAAACTGCCTTGAGTCAGTGCCGCTCTCCTTACCAAATGTCCACAAAGATACCTCATCAAGAAAGCACGGCCACAGAAAGAGTTAATACCCCGGTAATAGAGAAACTGGTGGCCGTAAGACGGTGAAAGCGATAGCAAAGTGAGGGAGAGTATTCCAAATTCCTGCGAAAGAATGTATGAGGTTAGCTGATGAGAAATTTTCAATCACGGAGAATATCTCGGATAGAAAGTGGAGTATAGGAACGAAATGAATGGCCTCATAAAGGAAGGTTTAGTTCGGGTAAAGAGGTACTTCAAGTGAAGGCATTGAGACTGGGTTTACTATCAGAAAGGGGTTGAGAAAATTTTGGAAGACCATTTGATGAGGTTCATTGTGAAGGAGAGACAGAGTATCTGGATGAATATCAAAGCTGCGAAGAGGTAGTGATGACTTCGTTGCTACCGGATGAGACAAAGACGGTTGAATAATGAAAGGTGAAGGTTAAAATATTCGGTAAATGCCGTTACGTTTGGACTCAGGGGTACCAGTCTGAAAAAACTCTTTCATCACGGTTTCCTAGTACAAAAGAAGCAGGAGTGTGTTTGATGTGAATGGAGACCGTCAGAAATAGAGGCTGATGTTCGCGGATGAGGCACTTCCACTGAAATCACTAGGGCAGAGAAACCGGTGAACGTTTTGAGAATTACGTAAGATTCAATAAACCGAGTCCAGGAAACAAGAGAACTGGGGTGAGCAGATGAGAACCAAAAAGGCATAGAGTCAACGACCATTAAGTAGCTATAGGATAAGAGAAAAAATACACGGCGACAACGAATAAGTCAGTGATGCAACTCCGGTAATGACGTTGAGGTGGGACTCAGAGTTGTCGCTGTGAAGTAAACAAATTATCCAAACAAATGGCGAAACAGAAGTCAAACAACAATGTACTAGAAAACCTGTAGTGGCATTTTTGAAAAGTGGAACACAAATGGACAGTATAATTTCAAAATCCAGTTGGAAAGATGCAA
Organism: Fasciola hepatica; assembly: GCA_948099385.1. Taxonomy (NCBI): domain Eukaryota; kingdom Metazoa; phylum Platyhelminthes; class Trematoda; order Plagiorchiida; family Fasciolidae; genus Fasciola; species Fasciola hepatica. The sequence continues at coordinate 14,568,426 of CANUEZ040000120.1, read as the reverse complement.
CACACGGATAAGGAAAGACAGTTAGTTAACGGAGTCATGTTTTGGAACAACAACGTCAAGTCGTAATTATAGAAAATCAGAAAACTGATAAGTTGAAACAGTCACCAACAAGGGAAAAACATCTACCCAGGTGGCCGGGTGATCCAAAGGAGTAGAATGTTGATTCGTATTCAGGGCCCTTTTTTAAGATTTGTCGTCCTTTGCGTGACTGTTGGAAAAGTACAAAATCTTTGGGACAGAAAGGAATTCTCCTATGGCTTCCGTGAAGGCATATTTTGATTATGAAGATCGAATAGACAAGGTGGGTTCCTTTCAAGTTAGGAGAAGAAACTCGGAAAGTAGAACTGTCCTTGCACGGGGTGTGGCAACGGTATACCTTCGATCATATGATAAATATGGAATGGATACTACGTAAGGTCCCAAAGGCCAGGTGTGGTAATGACCCGGACGACAATGACTTTCTGTCTGCCACCTGAGAGTCTGATAGACCATTAACGTCGATAAGAAGAACATACGAATTTGGATAATATTCTTCTACGATTTTGGGTGACCATGGGATTAGAGGCAGTCAGGAGGGCGATCGGGAGTCGCCTAGTAAGTAGTAGCCGAAAAGTAGTAGCAGGTAAATAAATGATTGCCCCCTTCTGGCCGAAAGTTCAAGCTGGATAGTGTCCATTTGTGGAGGCTGACGTCGACCATTTAGGTCCGTTATTCGTTCAACAACAGGAAAGCATTCAGAAGGGGTACGGCTGCCTGATAACGTGTACAATCCAGAGCAGTTCATCTGGGAGTAGTACATAACATGGCCACTTATTCTCTTATGGTGGTTTTCCTAAGGTCCATCTCCAGGCTTTCCGAAAAATGCATTTTTAGGCAATGTTCCAAATTACGTTCAGTGCAGAAGGAGTCAGAGAGACAGAGAGGGCCTCCCGGACCGTACTAAAACACAAGACAAGACCATGGCTAAAGGAACAGGATAGCACTCCAAACCACTCTACGCCTATCATCGCAGTGGAGTTTGGGGAGGACTGATAAGATCAACCAGAAAAACTCTTGGGACTCCTGTACCACAACAAGTCCTCGAGGCCGGAAAGCCAAAAGCCCTTATAAATGCAGTGGAATGCATACCGAACACCTGACCCGTAGAGCCGACTGTCCTGAATCCGGAAGGCTACTCCGCTTTCATTCTCACTGGTTTGTATTTATCGCGGTCAAAAGCAGAACCATCCACTTCGAACTATAAGTGGAAAGTATATCGCGGAATGGAAGCACGTCAGCCACATGCTTTCTGGAAACGTAGGACGGGGAGTATTCACCCATACATTTACTCGGACAAAGATGGACGGCCAAAGAAGGGTCGTCCAGACCTTGCCAGGGAAAGCCACTTATGCTAAGATGAATAGCCCAGTGGAGTGATCGAGGCCTTACTTACGGAAATCTACGGTTTGTTACCCACAGTGGTGGTGCAAACAACGAGAGACGTACGGTGAGACGTCGGTTTGGTGTCTGCCTGAAGGGGATAGCGCGGAGGGCCACTTCGAAGTGACAGACCAAGCTGAAAATGAAGATAACGGAATACCACTGAACCCTCAGTGCCAACTGTTCCGGGACTCGTCTCATTATTTTCTCGTGCGTCTCCCAAAAGACCTGACCTTCAACACAAACTCGGAAGTACATCTACATCTAACTCATGCGTGTCAAGATACGTCAGCAGAACGACAACAAAAGCAAAGTTTGTTTGCTCGGTTTTTGCACGGTATTTTCCCTATCGAATTGCTTAGAGGGCTGAATGGTAACAGGCCATTTTAAGTGGAGTTGGAGAGGTAACGAGGACAGTATCGGTGGTACGTCCAGGAGAGTCTTGGGTACTGATTCGGGGGATAATGCCAACTATCCGTCCATGGAGTCCGTTTTGGGTTCGCCGATCTCAGGAGCAATATGATTCCAGATGCCAACAATCTGGTGAGAACCAATAAGGGGAAATGTAAATATCCTTGCGGCGTATTAAGCGGCCGGACAATTTGAAAATTCCATTGGTGGTCGACTTTTATGAAATTCTAAACGACAGAGCTAAACTGGAAGAAAATCGAAAGAAAAAAAGCAGCAGTCCAGACGGGTTCCAGCTGTGGTTCACTGGTTAAAGGTGTGAATTTAATCAAAAACGTAGACGAACTTCATAAGCCCTATCCTCCGTGATGTAAGAGTAGATAATATGGATTACTTTGAGCACTACGAAAATTTGTCTACCTTCGTCCTAGAAGCTGATGGGAGGTCGAATGAACGAACTTCTAGTGGCATTTTATTCAAAAGTGAAGAGAACCTTACTCTGAAGTAATAAGACCACCGACTTGTCTTGGAAATTGAGACGGCCACAAAGAAGCCGATTAGGTGTAATGGGTGCCGAAAGTCAGTGGGTAATCTGAGTTGTGATGATGGACCACAAATCCGACTTTTAGTGAGCTTATTGAAGAAGGACAATTATTTTTAGTCTTCGTGGCCAGGGAGGACCTAGATGTAGAGGAGTGCAGTGTTGGTTGTGGCTCAGTGTCGTAGAATAACCTAGTTATTGCTTCGTGAATGTTCTTTGTATATTCCTAATGGATATTCGGTCACTCTGTTGCGTACTGGAATAGACTATTGACCCATAATCCAAAAGTGGTCCGACATGGGTCTTATAGACATAGAGTTTGCTTTCTTGTAATAGATATGTTCTTTGAAGTAATTCAATCAGCCTTCGAGCACTCGATACTTAAGCACCTATGTGTTCCGAGAAGTTAAACGAGCAAGAGTACTGAAGACCCAAATCTCGTATCGATGAATTGTTTGCAATTATCTGACCGTCTGTGCTAAGCAGCCACGGTGATGTAGTATATTTATAAATCAGAATACTACTTTTTCCGGCAAAAGCTTCAATAACCAAGTGGTCCCCCGAGTGCTTGGTGAAGTGATATCCTGAAAAATATAACTAATGGTAGTGTTCAAAGAATGTGGGTCAAAGGTATACAAAATGTTTGCGTCATGGGCAAAGAGGAAAGGAATTCCGTGACCGATTACGCCGGACATGTCCTTTGTGTACATTGGGAAGATTATTGGTCCTAGGAGGCTTCCTTAAATGACTCCACTAGTTACAGCTTTCGATAATGAAACTGTACCACTTACGTTTACCACCTGATAGCTTGAAGGCGAATAAGACCATAGCCAGGAACACAAGATGCCAAAAATTCCATAAATTTTTACTTTGGATAAAAGTCCAGAGTAAGAAACTCGGTCAGAAGCCTTGGTCATATCGGGGAAAATTATAATCATCCACTTGCAGTTGTTGGCGGCCGTCGTCATGAGATTTAAAACATTGGTCATACAATTAGAACATGAGCGGTTTCCAAGATAACTATGCTGGGCCGCATTCATAAGGTTGCCCCCGAGAAGATGATTCGTAAGCTCAGCTTTATTCAGCCCTTCATTGTCCCTTGAGACAACTGGGGTGTGATTGACGGCCCACGTAGCACACCCCAAGTTTGCCCCATGCGTGCCTCATGGGGCAAACCTGGGACTAGCCCCAACCTTTGGGCAGCCCCATGGGGCAAGCTTGGGGCTAGTCCCAACCTTGGGGCAGCCCCACGGGGCAAACTTGGAGCAAACCCGGGGCTAGCCCCAACCTTGGTATTACGTTAAACGAAACCAGATCCAACCACCGTGTCACGGTCTACTACTAATGTATAATTCTAATTTGGCCGTTTGCGTACTCCTTCCACATACACCAATTTGTGTCTCATATGTAACTGAAAATTGAAAGCCATATTCTCAATACGAAAACTTTATTTACGTTCAATAAATGTGTATTTTGTACAAATTTGTAATAATCCATCAAAATACATTGTCACTGAACGTTGGAGGCAGTTGTCTGTGGTCTCGATATCTGCAGATGAGAAAAAATGTATACTGTTATTGACGAACTGTCAGTAAATCACTCCACCATTATGTGTTGAGTAACAATGGCATCCGATATAAATATATTCTACAAACGGCATGGTATTTTTCAACGATGCTTGCAAGTTGAAATAAGATGAATCTGTTAATATTTCGTAATGGAGCGGTCTGTCGATGTAAACCAAACAACACAGGCTTGCATATAACTGCTGCCCTTTCACAAATAACATATGATACGGATAGCGAAAGTGGCGTACGGGAAAAAACGCGGAAGTCCGACGTAATTCAAGAAACGATTAATGTACTTCAAATGTTGGTCTCACAGTAAACATGTTTCTGCAAACCGTATCGAAGAAATGGGACAATTCCTTTTCATTCTACTTACCTACTATATCTGCTACCTGCTCCGCGGTCACGAGCACTGTGGAACCAATTTCTGATGTGCTTGTCGATGTTGATATTTGGTTCTACGGCAATAAAGTACTAAATCTGATAGCTTCTATTAATTGGTGAGAGCACTAATAAACTGATATACCTTTTATTGCTTTGCTGAGTCTATGATCGCAAACGGCTATCCTATTGCTGCCCCGAGCCAGCAGCACCTCACTGCGACGTCGTCGCCGACCACAGCAGATAGCGTTTGCTTAACGGCTTCCTGACGATTTTGAGTTGTGTACCGCCGCAGTGTTGTGACCTATATTCGTCACCTACACGTATAGTGACTTACCATCTTATTGAAAGCTATTGGTGTTCCGAGTACATCATGTAAATGGTGAAATTCATCCACAGTGCTCACACTTATGATTGGCTGCGGCATAGCTTGTGAGCATGACCCCTCAAAAGTGGCGGAAAGAGATTCTATAGAGGCACTTAGTTCCTCCACACTTCTTGTAAGGCTGTCTATGGACAGCAGAATATTTTCTCGGTATACTAAAGAATAAGGTGACGGCACTACAAGTGAACTTGCATAGTACTTGGCGCAGGTAAGGGGCCAAGTTCATTTGTGTAGCGCTGCTGCTCGAGCCGCTACTTGTATTTTAACGGGCAATATGAAACAAAAGTGTATTAATTACCCTGAGGATGCGACTGGCACTCGGGAGCTATCCCGAGCAGACATGGCGGACTGTGAAGACAAATGAGGCGAACTAACACAGAATTCGGTTGTGCATGTTAGAAATTTACATCTGCATTCCCCCAAGACGTTCCACAATGGGTGATGGGGAGGGTGGCAAGTCCAGCATAACTGGTTTTGCGGTTCCCAGCATTGCCTGGGGACTCTCGTCGGTGGAGGATTGCTCGGAAACCCTTTTAGGCATGTGCATTGTAATGGTTAATTATCTCTTTCTTGTGGAATAGTGCTGCAAAAAGTATGTCTGCTTCTCTGTTTCATCGGGGAGCCCAATATGACCAGACACACATTGTGACAGCACTATCTTCTTACAAAAACGAGATGTGTGCGACAGGTTCCTCGGCTCCCTCGGTATGCCGGGCAAAATGGTTTAGAACGTTCAACACACTCCTGCGCTGCTGCATCGTAAGTCTGCAGTCAACAAATGCATTAGCAAATGAACGTAACAGCGCGTCGATTTTGCTCTTTACGGACGTAATTTTCCCCAGTTCAGTGTCGACACCTACGGATAACACTTTATATAAAGTCCCGGAAAAAATATACTCACCGGCACCAGCGGTCAAGTTTGTTTCTGACGCATGCACACTCATTGTTGATGGCTATGGAAGTTGTGACTGATGTCCGCCCGAAAACTCATCACTAGATGACCATTTACCGTAGGCTCGGGATAGAATGGAGTTCACATTATGCTACAAATATTTAGGTACCCGATGACGTCATCTTCGGACATCGATATCGGTGGGCCCAAAAGGACGCCTCGCCGCACTCACACACGGTAGAGTACTGAAAGCCCGCTTAAGCCTACCGTAAGTTTGCCACTTGCTTGGATGGTCTATGTGAGTTAGCTGTCCATTGTAAACACAGAAAAATGGTAAACACTTAACCACATTTTTCTTCATTTGAAATCAGAAAATGATAAGGGAAAAAAATATCCATAAGCAATAAACATGCGTATGCCAGGTGCCCACGGTATCCGCAAAGATGGTGGTGTATCTTATGATAAACCTATACATATATATATATACTGAGAGGGACATATGGCTCGCCCTCAATTATAACTATATATATACAAGTAACCGCGAGTGTACTCCCGTCGAGCTGCAGTTCATCTACTTACGATGAATATATTCTGTCACTGGGTGGAGATAGATAAATCAGCCAACATAAGGATAGCACGTAAAAAGTGCTCCAAGGTGCCACAATCTTGGGGCTAACCCCATGTTTGCCCCAAAGTTAATTAATGGGGTGGCCCAAGCTTCGGGCAAACCTCAGGCATGCAGCTTAGCAGGAATACAAGCACGTATAGGTGGTGTTCAACTCGGTTTGTACGAATCTGATGCTGAAATCCTGGGTCACGTGCCAGAGAAACCACACCGCAGTCAAGTGAAGGACAGAACGGCGACTGCGCGAGACGGCGTGAAGATCGCCACGAATGGTGACGTAACAAAACAAACCAGGCCACAATGAGGGTGCCTCAGGATGACGAAATATATGCATAAGGATATAATTCCAGTAGTGTCGTAACCAGTTAGCATCTTTTTCACATGGAAACTAACCTTGGGGCAAGCCCCAAGTTTACCCCAAAGGTTGAGGCAACGTGCTACTTGGGGGCCTATAGCTTTCTGGATCTTGTTTTGATCCCTTTTTATAAACTGGAATAACAACTGAGGTTTACACTGGCTGGGATAAAATCTATACAGCATAGATAAGTTAAATATGTTTGATAATAAAACCGGATTATCAAGCCCGCCTAACCTGAGAATGGAAGTAGGTAACGCGTCAGTCCCAGGGTGGTAGGACAGTCTAATAATTTTCAGCAGAGGTGATATATCTTTTGGGTGAAAAGAAACCGTAGCCTGAGTTTTCGAGGAATTAAACATCAGAATGGGAATAGCTGCAGAAGGCTCATTTGTCAGCCTGGGTGCAAAAAACTCTGAAAGACTCCGATGTGTCCTGGGCTCTGTTCACACAAGCATCATTGTGGAAAAGAGAAGAAATAGCTGAAGTGGATTGAGCGTTTTCACGTTTCATCAACTAAGCTAAAATTCCTAACCATTTTGGATTGCACAAAGCATTTTGTTCTTGGGTTTTCTTATCCACCTTGAATGGATGATACCTCGAAATAGGTGGACGGATGGTACGTATAACAAGAAATCCTCTGTTTTGAGAATAGTTCGTTATAGTTTCAAGAGTCGCTGTTGCATTGGGGATATTTTATTTGGTTTTGCACGTTTACTGCAGTCATTTTTGGGCGTGATCATATCGGGGTAGCAATTTACAATAGCATGAAGCTTCTCCTTTACCTTTTCTGGTTCGTAAGATAAGAAAAATTCATCCCAATTCTGGGTGCTTATAAGCAAGGTTAATTGGTCCCCTGTAGCGTGATGAAACGAGCTAGTAACTGGTAGATTTTGGCGGAACATTTTTAAGATAGAGAACCTTCAGGAGACCACGGAATGGTCACTTACAGAAAATTTCTTTTCGACCACATTGGCAGCTGTGTAACACCCACGGTACTGATCAAGCCTGGATGTTTATTTAATCTTGTCAGTAAAGACATGTTGAACCTATTCCCCAAGGCGGATCTTAGTCACAAAGTCAAGTGAAATTTGTGGAGAGGAGAACTTTGACCAAGGAACATCTGGTGCAAGAAAGTCACCTGCTGCGAGCTTGGGTCTACTATGGAGGTCTGCAACGAAAAGGAGTTCATCGGCAATAGTTAAGAAGTCACAACTATTTCGGCCAGACTGACGGTAAACGCCACCGACCAAAATCTCACTGTGCTGAGTTGTGATGCTAAGCAGCACTGAATCTTCCATACTGTTCAGAATTGGATGCTCAAACAGAGATGCGACGACACCTTCATTTACATATATTAGACAGCCTCACCCGCGCTGGTTTGATCTATTTATCTTGAAGGCCCTAAAACCGGCCGTATCAGGGTCTTCAATGGGAGTAGTATCAATTAACGGTGTTTCACTTATTAAACTGAAAAAAATAATCTCCTGTGGGGGCCATTGAAAGCAATGAGTACATTTTGTTTCGTGCCGATCAAGCATTGACTGACATCAAAGATAGAAGCCCAGGTTGGAGTTCATTGTTGTGAACACTAACAGGGGCTCCACTAAACGTATGATCATCGCGTAATTGCAGTGCGGGTGGCAGCGGTCGATTCGGTGGTGCAGATGGATTTGTATGAGATAAAGGTGAAAGTGATAGAATGTGAAATTGGGCAATGCCCACCAAATTGCTGAGGACATTTTTATTTGGAAAGTTCATAGTTCTAGGTTGTTGCAAAGGGATTACTTTTTCCTGCAAAACCTAATGTAATCGCTTTTTTGAGCAAGCACACGACCGTGTATGTAGTTTGCCCTTGCAGGATACCTATGCTTTGGGCTAGTAATGATGAAACGGAGCTGAACCTGAGAGCATCAACAGGTGTGATAATGAACGGAGAAGATAAGATTTCTGCTCTGGCCTGCCGAAGACTTGGTCCCCACAAGGAAAGCAAATTTAAGGGGAAACTGGATAAGAAGGTGAAGGTAAGTTTAGAAATGAGTGTGTGGGAATGGTAAGTGGGGAGGGATGAGGTCGTGGGGCAATCAAAAGTCCCTCGGGCATTTGAAGAAACGCGCCTGGGGAGTTATGCTTCTGCACGACAATAGAAGGTGCAGGTGGGAGTGGTTGTATAAGTTGATATTAGCACTCTGAATATTGATTACTGTCAAAGGAGTCTTAAAGGGTTGTTTTCGGGTGGCGCATTTCATTTTTCAACAAAAGAGGCTTTTCACTCGGACCTCTTGAGAACCTGTGACGAATGACGGTACTGATCCAGTTGTTTCTCTCAGAGGCTATTTTGTTGCCGTTATTGTTCTGGGGAGATGACGGTGTGTGTTTTGTTGATGGTACTCTAGCGTTTAGATGCGAATTATTAGGCGTAATAGAAGCACCCACTAGCAATTCACTGTCCTGAAGGGTGAGCCCTAAGGGAGGGGATTCTTGGAAATAGAGGATATTGCAATGCTTCGGACTGGAGAGAAGGCGGTGGCAGTTCGATCTATTCGAAATCGCTTGCCAGACGGCTGTGCCAGCGACGGTGATAGGGATTCATCTAAGTCAACCGATACCAGGCGAGATTTACAAGGTAAAGTTGGTGGGAAAACAGGAACTTCGATGCGCGGCTGCCGTTCTGAAGGTGAGGTTTGGGACCTAAGATGGTGGCTGGCATTTTGGTGCTATTTAACGATCTAGCAACCTCCCTATGCAAGGGCTTTCTTCCGGCTGTTACTTCGATGGTCTTGAACGAAGTATTACTCACTACAACCGGATGATTACTGACAAATTCTGTTGCCATACATTCACCTAAGAACTTCACATGTAGGGGCACTTGTTGCTTTTTGTCCGCTTACATGGCCTAGTGCAATGACACTAGTGGTGTGCCACATAGCAAGCACCGAGGATAGTATTCTCAATTGTTGGCAGAGGTAAACGGCCCGGAATATTGAAAACAACTGCCATTTTAGAATTTTCTGTGCGCGTATGCATTTCCGCGGCAAGTGTATTAATAAGGTTTCTAGCCGCAAATAAACTTCTAGAGTCTGGATCTAAGGCCGGATCAGTAACATATGTGAGGGGTACAAGCCTGGCCAGCTGATCTCCAACTGATGGCATCAATTTACCCATTTGGGTTAGTTTTATTTCTATTATACTTGCTTTCTTACTAGCCTCGTTAAAAATTCAACTAGGGCGACCAAGCGAGGCTTGTCGTTTAGCGATACACTTGAAGGTGTTTGTATTCCCTTAGGGTTCCTGGAAGTAGCAGGCCGTGCTTTCAAGTGTTTGGAACGCTTATTCGTCGGTCTAAAAGTCATGCTCATGAGATTTCCAAGCAGCACTGCCAAGCTTTTGCCCAGTTGGGCTAGGGTTGGGCAAACGTTGGGCTAGCCCATCGAAACGTTTGAGCAACTCCATTGAAATGCTTTAGGCAGAGTTACCAGCGCTCGATAGGGCTAGGATCGGGCATGCCCAAGGCATCAAAAAAGTCGTGGAAAATGACTATTTACTTTTCGCCAACAAATCCAATTTCGCTCAATTGCCTAATGTATCATTAAAGTGTCCTCCTTCCTTTCGAGCCCAACCATTAAGTTACCCCTGTATATGATCAAAATGGCTATTTTACTAAAAAAGTAGATAAATTTATTAAAAATAATATCGGACTTATTTACAAAAAGCCGCTGACCGATCTTCATCAATCCATCCTACGCGAGGATGTTCCTGGCTCCTCTTCGTGCTGTTCACGGGATCTGAAAAATTAAGGCATAGAAATGCTAATATTGGTTACATCGTTGGCAAATGAAATAAAAAGCTGTATTAGGAGTTTTAAATCTTAGATACCTAAAGAACAATAATTATGCACAAGATTTCATATATATATACATATATATTCAAACATATTACCAGACCCTGTACAAAATATCCACTCAGGAAACTGCTTAGTTACAACGGCGGAACCCGTAATAAATCACATGTCTAGGTGAACATATAAACTGACGTAAACTGTAACAGCTGAAGTTTGTAACGGAGCAGTTTGCAGGAAGTAAAATTGTTATGCAGTCATATATAGAAGAATAGCGTACCTTCTTAGCCGTCTTCCTTCCCCTCGGTCCCGAGCGTTGATGAACCAGCGCTTTATATGTCTTTCGACGGCAGACAATGGCTCTTTGGAGAACCGCTCTATTCCTTTTATAGCATCTGATGTTTTGTACGACAGTAAATTTGAACAACCTACCCTTAATGGCGGCGACCAACTCAAGGTCGTTAACGGCCTTTCGTTAAGGGCTTTCTTGCCGACAACAGTTAAGGGCAACGTCTTCCCCGCTTGATGCGAACAGCATGCTTCGCACGGTTTCGGCCGAGTAGTAATCCGCGAACAGCTTGAACGTTGTCACCTGAAAGTGTTCAGTTAAAACGTACATACCCACCATGCCGGCATACAGATCGGGCGAGCTCAGAGCCTCGTGGAGTTTCTGAAATTCCCCCGACTTCTCGGCTCTTCGCTCCTTGAACGGCACGGCCTATGCTCGCGTGGCACCCAACGCGACTGTTAGCCCATCAAGGGCACTTTCGACCTTGCGAAAACGGTCGCACATATCGTACGTCGTGCCTATATTCATGCATGAATATATGTAATAGTCACTCACGGATAACTTCACGCAAATCTTTGCAAAATCTCGCCACTGGCGCTTCGCATGTAGCAGAAGCGGAAACGTTACTATATTATAAGTGGTTCATGGCATTCGATAATTACGATTATCCTTAGTCTTTCAATAGACTGCGGTGAATTCCAGTGGCTCGAGATTTGCTTGCCGCAGTTGGGGTTGACGTGATACGCGGCATCGTGTCAGATAAACAGAAAGCACTAGTTAAATAGGACTGGAACCGTGATGTTACGATGGAGCGCAAACTACTCTATCCAAAATCGGTGACAAAGACGGCAGCATTTCGAAAGGTCTGCAAGGTTCACGAGATACCAAAGTGCGCACCTCTTCAAAACTGTCATCCGACGTTAACAGTGTTGGTACCCTTTGAACAATGTTAGCTCACAATCCTTCCTACCTCCTGCGAACTGAATAGCGCTGGCCAAACAGCGTCTGGGGCACAGAATCATCAGTGCTGCAGATGGAAGATTCGTGTAACAGCCTTCCTTCGAAAACGAAAGCGTCCCCGAAATTGTCTAGAAGAATTACGTTTAAAAATATTTACCCGTGGCGAACATCTCCACGATTTCGTGATCCGGAACCGAATAAGGCAATGGAGCACCCGAGAGCAGCAACTGCCGGTACTTGCCCGTACTTTTGGTCAGCGGCCACCGGACGCGGTGACAATCGACCAACCACAGCATACGAATAGTCCTCTACAAACGTGACCACGAAGTACATCTAAACAAGATCAATTATACGTATAAAACAGACGCCACTTTCGTCACTATTTTCCACGGACAACGAACTGCCATGTATCTATATTTTGAGGCGATCCAAACGTGGAAGGTCCTTGGCCCCGGCGGGATTCGAACCCACGCATGGTCACCACCCTCGCCTTAGTACCGCAAGTGCTCTACCAGCTGAGCTTCGGGGCCACGCCAGAGGACCTTCGACTTTCTGCATACGGATCACACAGGATACCCGCCCAAATTACAGCAGCACATGGCATCCACCACAGTGAACTGGCTTGTAATTCGACTGCCTACAGCAGGATTTCCCTTTGTACTGACCGGGCTCCACCAGTTAAGTGCATTGGGCGTGCTTTTCAATGTGTTGATGTTGCGCAGATTTTGACATTGTTTTGGGGTGATCCAAATGCGTGGCCTCCTAGCTCAGCTGGTAGAGCACTCTCGGTACTAAAGCGAGGGTGGCGACCATGCTTGGGTTCGAATCCCTCCGGAGCCAAGGACTTTTCACATTTGGATCACCTCAAAACATTGTCAAAATCTGCCAAACATCAATATATATATATATCCAGAAAGAACGGCAGTGGAAAGAACAATTTTATAAAAAATACGTAAAATGGGGATGTATATATGGTAAGAGTTGACCGATAAGAGTGAACATTTACAGGAGACAGTATGAATGGAAGCGGTTTGGATACCGGACTGCAATCAGCCTACTGAAAAGATAACTAAAAGTGTTGAGCGCAAAGCATGCGTAAAAAGGTCTCCGACAATAGTAAAATACGTGAAATGAACTTCATCGTTTAAAATTTTGACTACGGTTCATTGTTTATCGCTGATATTATTGGGACGCGCATTAGAGAAAAATATCTTGTTAACGATTCACGACCAAGGTGTTTTGGAAGAACGAGGTATAGGCAAGAGCGTGTCATCGAGGGCCAAAATATGTTTCGAGATGAGAGTGAACAGTGTTCACTTCGTTCAGGCGCTTGTGCAACTGCTCCGCTGATCTAGCCCGTCCTTTTGTCAAACATTTTATCCTGCCCAAATGCGATTCATGAGGAAAGCTTAAGAAGCTGTCCAAAGTTCCACGTCTTCTCACATCCTCTGCTAGATGAGTCAGGCAATGAACGTTGTACACCACTGAATTGGGGCCATACGGTTCCGCAATCTCCTGCACAAAAACACACAAACGGCCGCGTGCAAAGTCTAATAAATGGACATGTAAAACAAGATACGAAAAAATATATACAGAAACAAACAACAGTAAAAAGTATCATATAAATCATGGGGTACCAAATCACGTAAATATACAGCACCAAGGTAAAGGAGGAACTGGCGAAATTCTGTCGCCTCCCAGCCTTCGATACCGCGCGTGTGACGGCATTTGCGCTGGAAGCCACAAGTGAGAGCACTGTGGGTTCGCAGAATCCGGTCGCTCAGTTCCCCCGCACTCGACCTACTCAGACGGCGACGTGATGAATGACCGCCTTCCAGCCAGGTGATAAGTAGTTTCCGAGTAACCCCAAGGCAAATTAAACGCATATAATTCAACGAGAATGTGGCCAAAATATCGATGGGTAGGGATAGGAACGGAGTGATGCCTATGTGGTGACGATGATACTTCCCGGCGCGAAACTTTCATCCGTTCGTGCGGTAGCCTCGACGGCGGGAAACGTCATCCTCCCATCAATATGCAAGCCGCGTTGGTTGTATTTATCACGGCCGAAATAACCAGCGGGGCTTTTGATTTGACGGACAAAGGCCCTGGCTGGAGTATCACGGATAACGGCCTTCAAGCAACATCGTAGGGAAGAATTACGATAGCTTAAGCCTTTTTATAGCAGTTGGTCCAGTTCTTCCACTGTGTGGCACAAGAAATCGTGTACTGGACATGGTTTTTTAACACCACAATAAAATCCAACAGTGATGATTTGCGCACACATAGGCCGCATTATCCTTGCCGAAATCGGCCACATTTGAAAGGAGGGTGCCCGAAACAACGAAGGCCCATCAGGTGCAGGTCGATAGAAAGTGAAATAAAATCCATGCTGCTTAGGCACATACGTATTCCGTCTGTCAGTCCAACGTGAATATATATTCCACTGTTTAACTGAATTTTCTCACAAGAAAGTGGTGTACGAGAAATAGTCCGTGGGTCACGTGGGAGACCGGGCACAAACATGCCCACACAGGAAAGTACATCTCGCCGCTGTTTCATGCTTAAGTATGAGGTAACGAATAGATCAGAAAGCGACTGTTGCACCATGTCCATGTTTACCTTTATGGATATATTCCTCCCCAGTTGTACATTTTTCTTCGCTTAAAAGTAACCCAATATAGATAAGATACCGTCTTACCCGAGGGAACAATCCCCACGGACGTGCACGCGATGGGAGTTGTATCTCCACTTATCAGGTCCTCGGGAACTCCTTCAGTTTTTACCTTCGGCATTCGTGGCTCCGCCTCAAGAAATGCACCAGAAGTGCTAGCTGTAATTGCTGCTCAACAACTCAAATAAATAAATCCATTGTAAGGGCATACTCCGGATTCTTTCTTTGGGAATTTAAGTTCTGTGCTCCCACACACAGGCATAGTGACATATGTGACACTGCACGGAGCCTAGTTCCATCTTTCTCCTCCTATGCCTTTGCCACTTGTGCTCTTTCGGTGTAACAAAATGTTTCTTATAGAATTCAGAAAGGACAAAACAGTGGGTTCCAATAGGTAACCATTTTAATAATGAGATTTTATTTCCATGAAATACTAATTGCCTCTATATTGACAATGTGGGAAAGAAACTTCTACTTTTATATGAAGTATGGGATGTTTCAGGCAATTAGTACCTTCGATACAAGGATCGAACGACAGAACAGTAACAACACAGTCTAAACGATACTTATTCATGACAACCGGACAGCTATCCTACCCATCGCAACTAAGCACCGCTGAAACAACTCACCGGCCGACAAACAATGAGCAAAACCAATAAGGGCCACCCGGTCACGAGGGCATACAGCAAAACAAAAAGTGTGCAAATGTCACGCAAGATTTTGTTACCTATGTGTACAAAGTTTGTATATATAAACGGCGCCCTGCAGTTCAGGAAGATCTATGCCTTTTAGGTTTAAAAGTGTCGTCATCATGCTCCACCCCAAAGCTCCGTTGGGCAGTGCCCAACAGGGTTGGACAACGTGCCACTTGGGTTGGTTTTCGAAGGGATGGCTGTAAAGCAAGCAAGCGTAGTGTAATTTCAGCAATGGTTGGCTTAGGCTTTATGTTATGTGCCAATTATTCGAAGGAATTTTTCACACGTGCACGTGTATACATGTATACACGAGTTGTTATAACAAACTTTAGCGGATAAATGTGAGTCCGATCAATACACTGATGTTTACCCGAAATTTCAGTGGTAAGCAAAAGGTTCCTCAGTAGACAACAGCTCCTTTAGTAAGAGATCACTTCCGAGAATGCATCTAGGTTTGTACGTTAAGGACGGGTTTCCGGACTGTGGGGTGGGGCAAACCACCAACTGGACGTGATAAGGCTGAGAATCTAGTAAGGCTTTCAGAGTGGAGTTGTTCAAGAGGGATTTCGAGAAGCTTTGAGCTTCGAATTTTCTGGGAAAGCTTACGTAACTACTTCGCGATAATGGATTACGGCCCTCCTGTTGAAAGGCGCAACTAGTGAGTACGCTGAATAGCCAATTCACACTGTTCAACTGAAAAGCTAGAAATTTTATCAACCTAAGTCCGAACGGGCAGAAAGGCAAATAAGACAAGACAACCTGATTTCAACGTCGAGGTTACCTTGAACCCACTGATGGAAGTGTGTAGCTCGCGCCTCGTGGCCCATAGCGTTTCCTTGTAACGACGTACACTTTAGCCAGGCCTTAATGAAAAACACCTTGGGTATGATCTGCAGTGAGGCTGGATCATTGCGTCATTTCGAGTGCTTGATCTCTCACGTCGAAGTTTTACAAGAGTGATATTTACGTGCACTTTCGAAGTTAACTCTTGTGCTAACGGAAAGCCTCAAGTACAATTTTTCCTGTCTTTTTGATAGTTGTATTCCTAGTTGGTTGAGAAGAAGGGTGCCTGTTCCGCTTCCGGTTATGCGATTGCCTGCCTCTTGGTGTGGTGGAGTCCATTTGCTGTAACGCACTGCATATCTCCCACAGTTCACAACTGAAGGCTTTAACACCATACAGAAAGCACCGCTTTGACTGCCGTTTGTTAGCCTTTTCAACTCGTGCTGTACATGTCCTTGGGTTTGGGCACTGCTGTCATTTGGGACCATTGCCAAGGTTTGTGCACAAGTTATAGTGTTGATTTGTTTTATAAGAACCACACAATTGTTAAAATTTCAATGGTTTGAATTCCGTTCACCTCCACGGGACTTGGTCGCAATTCGACCATTGAATTCACAAGTTGTGATAGTGATTGTTGACGCCCCAGCGGATCAATAAGATGAGGCACGATTAGCGTTGAATACTCAAAAGTGCGCCTCGCTCGAACCTAGAATGTCCACAACCACTATCTATTGCAGAGATAATATGTCAACACTCTCACCCTTGAGCTCGCCTTTCACGGTTTACAGCCTTTCCTTCTTTGACACATAACAAGGGCCAAATCAAACGTTTCTACGACCTTTCATTTGCTTTGAACGTTCCAGAGCTTCGACTTTTCTCCGAGCTGCTCTGTTTGTCTTCTATTTTCCGGAGAAAATGTTCCCATGCCCGGTAGTCTGTGCTCATATTTCCCACTTGGCCGACCATTGCCCTCCTTATTGCTAGCCACAGGAGTTTTATAAGACAGGGTGGGGCACATTTGAGGAAAGATGCACAAGGACGTACCGTGCTCTGCACTTGAGATTAATTTAAAGCTCGGTGCATTGATAGGAACACATCAGCTTGTTTTCAGGAAGTTGCTGAGTTCCGCATAAAAGCCTCTTCACTAACTCCATGGCCAGCGGCCAGGCTCTACTGAATCTGTCAGGAATCTGCAGCTCCTCACTGGTTGTAAACGGTCCACTTTGCCCCGTTGCTGTCATATCTACTGACTCTTGTCGGCAAATGGCTTTTTCTCTCACTTTATTCATGTCCATGTGCTTGCCTATTTTATCCCGTCATCAGCACCCCGAGACTGTAACCCCCGAGGAAATTACGCAAAGCCCTTGTAGCCATCCACAAAATAAAGTACCACAGCCTCAAGCTTTTATCTGAGTCTTTCATATGAGCGAGGAATAAAACTGCCCTTGGAAATGATCCCCGAGGCACGTCACCTTATACGCTCACAGGTTCAGAGTTCCACTCACCTGCTCCAAACTAAAATAACCTGTTAGCCGGGAAGTCGGCCAAGGAACCACGTAGATTTTCCTCTGTTCAACAGGACTTATGAATAGAGAGTACTTGTCTGAGTCAAACTCCCAGCTGAATTCTAGACAGATGACCTGAACTATCCTTCCATCTTCAAGGTTCGTCATTTCTTCCAGGAACGAAGAAGGTTCAATGAACTTGATCCCTCTCTCAAGAACCCATGCTGAGCTTCACGCAGCAGCTGGTCTCGCCAAGCTCAGCCGAAAGTTTTCTGTCACCAGTTTTTCTATGCAAAAGCGGAAGATACATTTAGGGATTGCGGGTCTGTAGTTTGGTGCGTATGGGGGCTTTTTACTTTTTTCGAATGTCACCACTGAGTCCGCATTCCACTTGGTTGACGACGCGTTTTACCTAACTGCTGAACAAATAAGCTAAAGGACAAGCCCACTTAATTTGGGCATCATTGGGTGTATGATGGCTAAACGAGCACCATTCGGTTCCGCTGGTCTTTTAGTCCTCATGTTCTTAGCATTTTCGCCTTACCCCTCTCCGTCAGAGAGGTTTGTGAAATGTCAGGTGCCTCTGATGGGTCTCTTGCCGGCTTCTGTCGTTCCCCACCGCGTCACTTCCCACTTTAAGGGTGCAGAAGGTTTGCGCTCCTCACACTGAAATAGGTTTCTGACCTTTCTGAGTGCAGTTTCTGATTGTAAAAGTGTGCAACATCTGTTGGCTTTTTGCTCAGTATTTTGCCCGTACTAGCTCAGAGGTTCTGTTCATGCTTTTCCAGGTCTTTACATTTAACATTTTCTTCTGCTTATTGCAGTCGGGGCTTCACATTTTTCACTCATCGAAATTTCTGCTGGCTCTTTTTGTTGTTTGGAAGACTTTCTGACTGCCGTTGTTATTCTGTTGGGCCTACTTCTTGCTTGTTTCTTGGCCATTGGGAAAGGTTTGTTGCAGCACGTGTAAATGTTGCTTAATTATCGGCCACCTGCATTCGACTACGTGATTTTATAAGTCTACACCCTGCCCCAGTTTAGTAAAACGGCTTACTGAAATTTTTGAGCAATTTTTCCGTGGCCCACTGCAGCCTGGGACTGGGTGTGTGATTTAACAGTACATGGTCACCCTTGCCTGAAATTGGAAAAGGGCCTATTCCATCTTTGTGGCCTTCATGTTTCTTACTAACTAGGCCTCGAAGGAACGGCTGATTTCCCGCTCCCTATTTTCTTTTTTCTAAGTAAAGCCTAGTCTCTCCTCCAGCCGACTTATTTATGCAAGTTGGCTGCCACCTGGTTCTTTATGTTTCACATAAAACCTTGTTTAGCAGTTTGTAGTCAACATCTCGATGCGATCCTTTCCTTATTCCCATCGGTACACCTGGGTTCTACGTCTTCAACTCTTGAGTCCATTTTGAAGGCTGTGTGACAAGGGTCATTGTCGAAATTTCTTGGCCTTTCTATACCGTGCTCTTTAGAGCCATAATCCTTCACCATCCAGCTTGTTGTGTTATTTCAATAATGACTGTGAACCATTCGTAACTGTTCATGCTTTCTGAACCACTAAAGAGTGAACTCGTAATGCGAAGCAAACGGCGACTTTTACTATTAACAGCCGGTGTAGCTCAAGAAGAAAAATGCTGCAGGCTCCGGGAGACCTGTCAGGTGAGTACGCGAGACTCAAAACCTTTTCTCAAACGTTAGAAGTTGAGCACCGCAAAGGAATTGTGTGTTATGTCTTTTATATAGAAACGTTCCAGCGTATGCTCCCTTTAGCACTCCAAAAGCGTAGATTTTCTACTGAAAGCTGCAGAGAATATATCAAAATAATTGACAAATTCAAACCACTGTTAATATCTCCATTCTTCTACGGCGGCACATACTTAATTCTTTTTACTATTCTTAACTCCTGATTACTTTTGGTCTCCAGCGACAATGGATTTTGGTTCTATCATACCAGTCATTTGGGCCTCTCCAAAAAGGGCTGCATTTTTTTATACGTGTGCTGTAGAATACCGTAGAATACCCGGAACAATTTTGTTTTGTTCTCGGATTTGCCCAGTTGTCCACGAGATTCTCCAATTAAAAATAGCACTTCGCACATGCTCACGTTTCGCAGGGGTCTGAATCCCTATGATTTTAACCAACGTTCACAAATACTGCTTTTTACATGAATATACACCTATATATATGTGAATATAGGCACACTTGGAAACTGGTTCCTAGCCAATTCCTGATGGTGGCTCCTTTTACAAAATACACCCGTCTTCATTCACTGATATCCCAGCTCACTTGCCCGTGAACATATCCATATAAGTTCTCAGACACGCAATACGTAAAATTCTTTCCGCCTTGTCCTAACCCGGGGCTGTACAAAGCTAGACTGCAGCCACAGCTGGACTACGTTTCCAGATACCGTTATTTAAGTACTAGCAACGGCACACTTATTTACTACTGAGGTCTCCATACCACCATCTGGGTTCTCAAGGCCCGCCATTGAACCCCACCAAATACCACACCATATTTCTCCCTCGTAATTTAGTCCTCTGCTTCTCTGTGGAGCGATTCATTACAAACGAAAATGAAAGGGTATTCAAGCTCTAAGCATCCTCACTTCAATCAGTAAACTCCTTCTAGCCGAACTCTGGTGAGTTTGAAAATGGTAATCTATGCACTACTGAATCAAAGGATCTGATACTCAAGGATCAGAAGGCCGGAACAGTCAAGTCCATGATACTGGATGGTGGGAAATTGGTTGCATCATATCTACGAACAAAAACACTATTCTTGTCAACTGGTTACATTTCTGACAATATTCTCCATATTTCCGCTACCATGTTAACATGGAGGGTCTAAAATATGGCTGACCATTGCCATCCGAGAAGGCTAGGCTGCTACGTCTCCTAGAGCAATCGGTTAACTCTGGTACAACAAATAATGTCCGAACACACCGGAGCATCCATGGCAAGAGGAGCCGACACATGGCCAACCAGCCCAAAATATAGGGTATGATCCAAAATCAAGAGTTCCTAAGGGTGATCAGTTATGCATCTGCTGTACTACCCACTCCCAAATATTTTCGAACTACGAACATTGGGAATAGAATGGGGCATGACTCTTGAGCCTGAAAATATGGTACGCCAGGTTCATTGAAATTTGATTTACCTAGCTTCCACATGTTACCCATTCTATGTATTTATTTACCTACTTTTCGCGTGACTTTTGACTAACATTTAATGTTTCCGTGGTTGATTCAGTAAAACCAGAGTGTCAGTAGTGTGTCCTGATCAGCTGACATCAAAAAGAGCCCATTCGATCCAGATAAGCTCCATGTGGTGCATCGAGGCTAATCTATGTGGTCCCGTGGCATGCTGTCGAAAAAGTCCCCACTGAATAGATATATGTGACAAAGTAGGTAAACTAATTAATGAACGAATAAGTCCCTCGCATTCTCTCCATCGAAAAATGCCTTCGTATGTCTGTTCCGGCCATAAGCATATCGTCATCCTTTTCCAGAAACTTCCCT
This sequence comes from Fasciola hepatica, assembly GCA_948099385.1. Classification (NCBI taxonomy): domain Eukaryota; kingdom Metazoa; phylum Platyhelminthes; class Trematoda; order Plagiorchiida; family Fasciolidae; genus Fasciola; species Fasciola hepatica. The sequence continues at coordinate 14,547,582 of CANUEZ040000120.1, read as the reverse complement.
GAACTTCTATCTGCTTTCTCCTTCAGGAAGAGTTCCGGGGTCGGTGGTGCCCCTCCGCTATCCCAAGGCGACACTCCATGGTTGGAAGGCGCACCAAAAGGGCTGATATTCTTTACTTTCAGAGAAACCTCATGAACTCCTGTGAAGGAGTTGAGGAGACCCTGTTCCTTTCATTATCATCAATATTGCATACAACATTTTTCATTTGTATGAACAATGTTTGCCGGAAATCCGGTTATTTGTTTATTGCCCTTAATTCTCCTCACAAACCGAACTCTCGCCGTTGCATCGAGTGTGAGTCGCTCAGTTTCAGCTTCGTTGTGACAGTATTTCCAGCTGCTGATGAGCTGTTGTTCAAGTTGGAGAGTGACAACCTAGAAAAGACACTACTGAGGTGATAGAGTCCTGTGGTCCAACCTTAATGATGGCCAAATTGGCGCTATTCGGGGATACTGAAGAAAATGGTTCGAACTGATGAAGTCATTCCTGTGGAAAATAAGAATGGTGTTCTTACTTTTGCGGCGACTTTTGTTTAAGTTAGCCACTTCGTAGTATATAAGGGTTGCGCAAGGCTGTTACCGCTCACACCTGTTGACTGTCATGGCCGTTGCACGCGCTTTCGATGATGACTGAGAGTTTCTCCAGACATGCAAAAGATGCCTATAAATTGTTCTCAAGGTTCGAGGAAGACTTTCGGTTATTTCAGCAGCAGACTTTCACCTCGTTTTACGTGTATGAGAGTTTTGGTGCTGAGAACTGGCTTCGTACGCATCCGGCTGCACTGCCGAAAAATTTCCCATACTACCGGGTTAAATTTTGCTGCGTGCACAATCGACGCCGAAATAGGACAGCCACTACGTTTGCGTCCACTGTCTGTCTGATGAAAAATAAGTGGGTTACAATTACGATTTTCATTTTGCCTTGTACCAAGTAAAAACAGATAATAATTGTTTCCATTTCTACTTTACCGACAGAACACGGCAAAACATTACAACGTCGAGGGTGCTGGACGCTGTTCGATCCACCGTTATGACCGTAGAACTTCGGCACGGAAGTGTGAATGAAAGGATCATTTTGTACCATTGAACAACCATCTTTTAATACACCTCTTATTCTTCATTCTGTCCTCCATTTTGCATTCGTTACGGATTGGGTCTGTACGTTTGGTGCAAAGTATTACGATGTGGGTGGTTTATGTGTAGGTAGGTGCGCCTAATGGGCGTCGTGCTTCAGCTCGCGTAATCAGAGGTTGGCTTAGTTGCGGTCAGGGAAGCAAAATCGTTCAGGCAGGAGTTGATCGGCTAATTCCAGAAAAGCAATCCCCGTAAGTATCGGATCTTCATTGTGGTTACGTATATATTTATATATTTTTATAGGTATCTATATATATATGTATATACGGATATATGCACACGTAAGTATATGTATAGATCCGTATACACACATATATACATTACTATATAAATATATAAACAAGTAAATAGATAAATACACAAATATGTTCTTACGTGTGCGTACATGCTCATAAACATATATATATATATATATATATACAAATATGCGTTCACGTGTGCACATAAACATATATATATATATACATATATATATTTATATGGGGAATACACTAGACCTATCTACATTATTTAGGTATACAAATACAATTGGAGCCTATCCTTTCTTATGAGCAATTTAGCTGTATAGTGCCCCGTTTTGCTGTACAATTCCCACATTTGGGTATCGGTTACCGTGAACCGTATCTTAGCACAAATTACTGTACTTTGACCAAAAAAGCAAATGAGTTATCGCGCACCCAATCAAATCGACGCAAAATTTTCAAATAACGCGCTGTTGGACCACAGAACGCTACCCTACCGAGGTTTCATTATTTTGAAACTCTGTTCAATTTTGAAGGTCGAGCTTACAAACAAACTGATGGTGTGTCCTTGGGAAGCCCTCTGGGCCCAACCTTGACAGATGCATTTTTGGGTGTAGTTTTGCTGATCCCAGTGTCTCACATGCTGTCTATCAGCTCATTTGCATTTGCCGTGACGTATGCAGTGGCAAGAAGGATCCCAGCTTGACTCAACGAGTGTCAGAACACATACACAAATGGCTGTCAAACTTGATGACGCAACCTGCTGGGGCGATCCATAACGGCGTGAAACCGCCCGCCTCTTTGATTGCAAGAGACTAGATTGCATCCTATCACAAGGTTCACCTGACCCGGTGTTTCAAATCATTGTTGTGCAATCCAACATCGAAAATATTAGCGCTCATCGAGGCCATTCTAATCGCGATGCATCAGCTAGAACTCTGTGCACAAAAACAATTGACCCAAAATAATTGTTTTCCTCGGTGTAAACGCTACAGACTTCACTCTCCCCAAAGTAAGTGCTGCAAGAACTTTCGATCGTGCTTCTTTACTGTTGCATTTACCCCCCTACTGTACCTTGTATATATACTGACATGTTTTACGTCCGCGATTGACAAGAGTAAAAGAAATGCTTGCTTCTCGCGGCTTATCCCTTCTCTCTGTTCTAATGATTATTTTGAAATTGCTTAAGATTTTTCTATAGTTCGGTAGCAATTTGAATGCACCCCGTTTTGAATTGTGACTAAGTTTGTTCCTACGAGTCGCTTGCAGTTCTCGTTGGCTGGACTTTACAATAATCTATGACCCTGACAGCCGCTGAAAAATGAAATTAGGCAGCAGTTCGTCAAACCCTTTCGGATCAAATGGAAATACCCTGCAGGTGAACCAAACCCTTTTGTCCGTAGGTTTAGTCATGTTCCCTGCTCAGGCTCTATTAAATAAGTTTCTTCTAAGATTAGTTTGGTTTCCCCTAGAGCTTGAGCTGGCTTGATGTTGGCAGAGTTGAAGGACAAGCAGGTTGCAGAACAATATGAGTTAGATAAGCAGCTTAGGCTGCCCAAAGTGGGGAATGAGACGGAAATGGCGAAACCACTTTTGGCACTCCCCGAGGAAGAGGAAAACCTAGTCACCATAGGTGAAATCAGGAGTGAAGCAATGGTCAGTGAACACCTCCCTCGCTACCCGGGGTATTGCCATGTACAGAACGATACACCACGAACAACACACGCGGTTCCACTGGCAGGGCCAGCAATAGCTTATCGTTTGGTTTTACCCACGTCGGAACTGGAGTCATTTTCGGGCTGCTCGCCAAACTACTGGTGGTTTGTGAAATAGTTTGAGTATAACGTCGAAAGTACAGTTCCAGACGATGGGCAGTGTTTAATTTACCTGAGCTATTATTGCAAGGGTCAAGCAAGAGATGCGATTTCGGCACGCCATATGTTGCTTCCAAGAATGGCATGTAATAGGGCTAGGTAAATCCTAAACGATCTGTATAGACAAGATCACGTAGTGGCTCGCCTACTGATTGATGGATTGCCGCAGGGTATAAAGACTCTGGTGGAAGATTCAGGTATCCTGACCAAGTTGTCGTTTAAAGTGCTTTACTGAATTGCACGTCAGACATCAACCCACTGCAGACCATGGAACGGATCGCTCAAGTGCTACCAAAGCGTCTCCAGGATTTGTGGGCTAGGACCATTGGTGATATCCTGAGAAGAGGAGGTGAACCGAGGTTCCAAGATCTGAAGCACTTAGTGCCCCATAAGGCAAGGATTGCTCAAAGTAGGTTTGGTAAACTGGCTGCCGATAAGAAGGCCCAGGGGTACCCGCGGTCATCCGGTCGGAGGAATCATGCACAAAAACCGCATCCAGAAGCAACACTGTTCACGACAAAATGGGATAGATGTTCCTCGGTCGCCGCCTGTAGGTGCTCGGTACGTAATGGAATATACGCACATGAGGAATGCCAGCGCTTCCTGTCTCGTGATATATATCTGGTGGCTGTACTTTTGTTAGAGAAATCAAGGCTTGATTTTCGTTTTTCAAGTGTGGACACCTGTCCAGCATCTGTCTCGCTTCCAAACCATGTTCAACGTTGAGTTGTCGGAAGCGACACCACCGTCCATTGCATGGTGCACAGAAATAATTTAGTGATGGAGTCGAGCGAGCCTCAGCACAAGAGCTGCGACTGGATAGGTTGGGTACGGACTATGCAAAAACGCCTGGGCAATGGACCAACAATTGTGCAGCTACTCTCAGGCCAGAATGTCTTGTCGGTGTAGGTGTGCTACCAATACGAGTGGACGGACCGGGGCCCAGTGTAAACCTAGGCCCCGCTGGGCAGCGGGTCCGACATGGCTTTATTAAGAGAAGACCTTAGGAAGCTGGTGGGCCTGAAGGCATCCTCACCTCACTTTCGGTTTCGACCATAAGTGCCACTTGAGATTCGGGAATAACGGGGCTACGACTGAACTCATTGTTAAGAAGTGATTTCGTGAGTATAGAACGATTATTCTGTGTCGATGAGCTACGAATCCAGGTAGCCCAGTACTGCTCAAATGCGGACTTTTTACCCCGGTCTCAACTACTCAGCGTCCGAAGTCAGAATCTGAAGGCTGCGGGAGCGCGAATCCTGGTGGTTGCCGGAGTCTCAGAAACACATTGGGCATTAGAGCAAAGACTCGGTAGGAGGAAACACCCGTATGCCGAGCGGACGATTCTGGGATGGATTGTTCTTGGTCCGATAGAACACAAACCACAATTTGTGGGGGCGGTGAATCACACTCAGTTGGGAATCGATCCCTGAGCAGAACAGATCAATGGCCCATAAGGCTCCGGTTTCTGTGACAGAGATGCATCCAAAACTCCCTTTCATTAGAGGACACACAGGCTGTTGATATGGTTTCCACTGCCATAACCTTGTTGGACAGACACTATGAAGTTGCATTTCCATGGAGAAATCCTGTGACCAGACTTCCAAATAGTTATACTGCGGCCAACGGAAGATTGAACGGTTTGGAAAAAAGGTTTGCCCTTGACCCTGAATTCTCTGGTAAATACCCTACCGTAATAGAGGGGTACATGCGCAATGACTGCACCTAGTTATTGCCCTATATACATTTGGGAATGGGTTTTGGGCCTAAGTGGTACTTACCACATCACCCGGTAACGAACCCTAAAAAGCCTAGCCGGTCGAAAATAGTGTTTCACTGTGCGGCTGCATTCCAGGGACATCACTTGAATGATTACTTGCTACAGTGACCGGACACGACACCGAGCTTAGTTGAAATGTAGCTCCGTTTTCAAAAAAGTCTGCCGCGTTAGCTGTGGATACTGAGGAAGAGATTATGCAGGTTCAAGTGCCGACAAGAAGCAAAGGAGCACTGAGGTTCATTTGGTGGGAAAATGGTTGACTAGGTGGTAACCTAGTTGAATATCAAATGGATGCCCACATATTTTGTGCCGATCCCTCCCCCGCTCTGTGCAAACTTTGCGTTACTTCTCACTGCGGACGATTGGGGTGAACAGAATGAGAATTACTTCTCCGGGGCAGTGTACGTAACTTCCATGAAGACGACTGTCCTGTTTCCTTGCCTACTCTTGAGAGTGCTAGAGTTTTACTATTCAAATAAGCGAATCAGCATCACGCGGTGGCTTCCGGCTTCATAAGTGAGTGTGTAATCGTAAGGTGCCGGATATATTGCCGAAATCTGGGCTGGCCCATCTCACTTGTATGTCGATGATTGCGAGCTAGTGCCGGAGAGAACTTTGGGATAGCAGTGGAAAGCAATGGAAGACACGTTCCGGTTTTCACTTACAATACGCGGAAAACCTCAAATAAGGCTTGGCTTATTGTCGATGGTGTCATCGGTTTTCGACACACTGTGGCTAGTTTCACCTTCCGTTCTACGAGGCAAGGTGTTATTGCAATCACCGCGCTACTTGAATCACAGCTGCGACGACCCAGTTGTGGAAAAACCCCTAATATGCTGGAATAAGTGGTCAAGGAGCACGGAACAACTTTGAGCATTCAAAATTCAGCGTTGTGTTCTTAGAGGAGACTTGCTGAACGAAGCTTCACAGCTTCACTTGTTTTGTGACCCATCTGAAGCTGGCTACAGAGTGATGGCATATTGCAGAATGGTTTCGAAGGACATAGCCCCTTATTGTATCCCACCGTTCCCAAAACCAAGAGTAGCTTCTTTGAAGACCGTAACGATTCCTCCTTTGGGGTAAGCCGCAGCAAGACTAGCCGTTAGAGTCTCTCGGATTCTTGTAGAAGAAACTCGAATCAAATTTGATAAGACTTACTACTGGACTGACTCTGCTAAGGTTTTGCAATGAACAAACAATACCTAAACGAGATCCAGTACGGACGTTGCGAATCTTTCTGCTGGAATCCTCCAGTGGTCTAATCCTTGGCAGCAGCGTCACGTCAGATCGGAGGCTGATCCTGCAGACTTAGCATCAACAGGCACAGCATCACCGAGTGATATCAGCTGCTGGTTCGAAGGTTCTAACATTTTGATGAACGACGAAACTCCAAGGCCGATCATTCCTACGGTTACTGCAATACCGCTGGAAGCGTAGTTGAAGCAGCCTTTGAGTACGGTTCGCACAATCTTGCGGGATAAGTGGACGGACATTTTTCTGGCTAGATACTACAGTTGGTTTTACTTGCTGAGATTGGTAGTGTGACAAGCCCGAGTTAAAACACATTTCAGTCATGAGGACCGGTAGCGCAGATCTAGAATTGGAAACTGGGCCGTTGAAGTTATACGATATTGCTAAAGCGGAGGAAAGTGTTACTCTGATTGTACAAGCCAAGGTCTATGGTGAAGATTCGGAATGATTCAAGACAGGGGTAGTGACCCAAGAGCTAACAGATCACCTGTGAAAAAGACGCTATCGAACCTTGATCCAATTTCATTGAATAAACTAATCCATTTTGGAGAACGACTAAACTACTCCTATTAGCTCCAGGGCGCGGGACATCCTTTATTACTACGGACTGGATATTCCGGTGGTATCACGCAATGGAAGGACACTCAAGATCATCTCAGTTGCTCGCGGAGCTCCGCGAACTTTTTTGGATTGTAGAGAGGAAGGCCGCCGTCAAGAGTGTACTTGGAGGATGTTGAAAATGTCGAAGGCACTTGGCAGTCGTAGGAAAACAGGTGATGGCTCCTCTACCAGCCTTCAGAGCCCAAGGACGTTAGTCTCCCCTCAACTACGCCTAAATAGAATATTTTGGTTAATTTTCAGTTAAACGTGGTCGCCGCGTGTAGAAATGATACGGAAACATTTTTACCTGCCTCCAGATAAGTGCCATACATATTGAAGTTTTCTATTCTCTGGGAACGGATTTATTCTTTATGACTCTACTGCCTTTCATATAAAGGAGAGGGGCATCTTGCGAAAATTTTGGCGACAACGGTACAAACTTTATTGAGAACTGAAGAGTCTAATGCAAAGCTGGTCCAATGATAAGATTGCCGATAGATTGCTGCAACTGGGCTTGCAGTGGCACTTCAATCCCCCTCATGCTAGTCACCGCGGTGGCATAGGGAAGATCACGGTGAGCTAAGTTAGAAGAGTACTTCTTTAAATTTGTGACGAACAGCCGATGACTGACGAAATATTGTCGACATTTCTTGCAGGAAGGGAACGGATAGTAAACGGACTGTTGTGGTCTGCCTGTATTCACTCTCAATGACCTACATATTCTTAAGGCGAACCCAAGAGATATCCCGACGAATTCGTTGCGAGATAGAATGGTTCGTCAGTGGGGGCAGGCAAAATATCTTAACCCTGTGTTTTGAAAGACATGGGCCAAGGAATATCTTCCATTATTACAACAGCTGCAGGAATAGGTAACTCCAGAACTCAACTTCAGATTGGGTGATATAGCGCTACTAGTTCCGGAGGCCTTGCTGTGTGCCGGTGACCAATTGGAGTTATCGAAAGAATTTTGGCTTCAGCCGACGGCTTGGTACGAGTGGCAACAGTGCGAACAGAAGAAGGATTAGTGCTCCGTGGCTGGAAAGATTTGTCTTATCAAAAGTGACGAAGACACTGGTGGCGTAAGTTCAACAACCAACTCTCCTCAAGTGGGAGGCGAGTCTCCAGATCTGCCGAACCGGTAGAGACCACGGAGAGTTGATCCACTTGCCCAGCTGGAAGCTGCTATCGACGGTGATCAGTTTTATACGTTGGAGAGCCGTAGGGCGGGCCGACTCATGAGGCCGACCATGCCCAGCGGTGCGTGAGAAAAATGTGCGTCGGATTTTAGGGGCCGGTGTGACGGATTTAGGAAACCGTGTTCCATCTATCAATTCCATATCACAAACAACATTTTTATTTGTACGAAATATGTTTACCGGAATTCCGTTTGTTTGTTTTATTGCCCTAAATCCCCATCACACACCAAATTCTCACTATTGCCTCGAGCTTGATTCACTCATCTTCAGCCTCGTTGTGACTGTATTCCCAGCCGTTGATGAGTTGTTCAATCTGGAGCGTGAAAGCCCAGAAGGAACACTATTGAGGTTTGATTATTAAAAAATTGCCTAGTTTGTTGTATAAAGTGAAGCAGGTATTAGGATTTGGCCTTAGTTTGTGTTGTTTCGGGATTGATTGCCACCCGCCACTCGAAGGTTCCGTTGACTGAAATTTACAACTACTAAACCACATGGTGGCTCTTTTGTTTCTCGTCCGAGGCCCCTGAAAATGACGCCTAAAAATCCCGTCAGACCTGAAAAAACATTTTTTTGACAGTTCAAGCAGGCTTGAGATCGACTAGAGTTTTTCACATTCAGTCCATTCAAGTATTTTCTTTCTTCTTGACAACTGCTAACCTAACCGGAGATTTTTCATGCTTTTATTTCAGTGGTCTTCTGACAACTGGGGCTTCACTCATTTGTTGCTAATCACAGCATAATAGTTTAAGTCACCATTTCGTGTGGAGGCCTAATTCAGCACCGAAATCGGTGAGAGAACTTAACAGTCCTTCAACTCATCAGAAATCATAATCAGCCCACACTTTCCAGGACTCATGGTGCTTGAAATCACGGGAAGAACGATTGTGAGTCGAAAGACTAAGCTCCATTGTATCATTCCTGGCCCTGAACACTTTAGTAAACTTGGAGTTCAAACAATACTAATAATCCTCCTGGGAGTAACCTCATATTTTTGGGAGACTGTTCCCATAGTTTGTATGCTTGCTCACTTGCGCACTTTTAGTAATTTTACCTGTTGTGTCCTGTCTGCTTTTTACAAGCTAGACTGATCTGTTTTTTTTCTCGGATAACCCCCTTCTAAAAGACATTTAAAGAGAGTAACTTCAGTGGAGCAACGTGGAGTTTAAGTTGCCTCACAAAAGTGTAATAGATCCATATAACCTGAATTTTTCTGCAACTTCTGCATTCTTTCATCCAAAGCACTTTTATTTTAGTACGTCCTGATCTCTGCCGTTGAAGAATATTATGCACAGAGACAAGCTTTTCGAAAATTTTGAGGAACAGGCCAGTAATTCGGCCCTCTTTCACCATGCTTTGAACAAACCTTCCTCTATCATCGTTTCCTAATTTTACTTCAGAGAGGTTTAACAGGAGACTGGCCATGTTATGTCATTGTAAATAGTAACCAGCGCACAAAATTAAATTCTCTACCTCAGGCTTTAATAACAGGAAGAATCCGTCAACCTACCGCGTCAAACAGCCAAGTTAAATGGCGACTAGTCATGTCAGCCAAAGCCGATAGCGAGTGCAAACGAGTGTCGGGTGGATAAGTCAAGGGTGAGGTAGACGGAAAATACTGTGGAGTCATTCCCAACAACTCCAGTGGAGAGTAGATTCGGAAACATCTGTTGCACCAGCCGCAAAGTACAACTTATAATTCCAACCCTGACTTTTGTCTACCAGCTTCCCGAGCAAACATTTTTGCGATAAACCACAACCAAATAAAGCAGGGCGCAAACGGTTGGATTAACTTTAAGTTACCGGGTAAGTACCAGTCACCTTTCAAGGAATACACTTTCTCAGAGACCACATGAACGTCCCCTCTTCCGCTGGCAATGTGTACGTTCCTAGGACGTAAGTCGACCCGGTACAAAATTTTTCCATTCTCCCGAGCGCAGTCTTTCCACGCACTAGTGGGGAAATATCTCCTGGTCCATTGAATCGGGGTGAGCACAATCGTCTGTCAAAAATTAATTGCTTGTTGACATTCATTGATTCACCAAGGATGGATTTCCGCCATATGTGACAACTTCTTCCAACATCTGACGTACCTTCCACCTAAGAGTCTAAACCTTAAGGGAACTTCATCAAATTTTCCAGCAAAAAGAAGTCATCCAGCCGTAAGGCTCTACCATTATTGGAATCCCAATGAGCAGGTAAAAGTGACTGATTGTTCAGCGCGCGTCCGTATTCTGCCAAGAAACAGAGAAGCATAATTAACATTCAGAAGTTGTACTACAGCAACCGCGTGAAAGACACTTGAAGCCAAACGGACTACTTCCCCCTAAACTCTGTTCCTATTGCCGGATATTATTGATTGTAAATGCCGCCGATTACTTCAAAAACATGAAAAAAATCAGAAGGCAAGGGATGCTACTCTGTATATTACCGCTCGTAGCCCGTTTAGTCTTAGGACGGTGTCCATTTACCGAGACAACCTGAGAACGATGGGATAGGTGAGAAGTGATCCAAGATGGTAGAAGGCTAGGGATGCCAAAGGATCGGATTTCAGTCGAAAGATGAGGGCGTGGTACGCAGCCAAATGCCTTTGACACATCCCAGTAAAGCACCGTGTCAGTCATTCCATTGTCTGTTGTTTCAATGATGTGACTCAAAAAATCAGGTTGGCATACCGCGCAAGATCACTACCAAAGGGAACCGCGTCGTCGGGGATTAATAATGTCCGATGTAAAGGGGTACTGCACGATGAGTTCTTTGGCGATTTTTTCCATTAACCCGGGGGGATGAGTGTATGATCAATGAAACGGCAGTTTCTCAGCACATGCAGTGGGCCTCTCTTGTGGCGCGGGATTAAATTTGAGGACTTGCAGCTCATTGGCACCGGACTGGAGTTAATCGATGGAGTAAACAGACTGAGAGGTAACTAAGGTGAGTCGGGTCTGGATGTACCTATTGCATTGGGCGGTGAACCGTCAGGCCCTGGGTAGGATGACGGCTTAAAGGTGGCCAATAATTGGGAAATAATTGCAACGTCAAACTCCACAATGGACAGTGTTGGGGAGGTAACCGGAGAAAGAGGAAGAGGGTAAAAGTTGTTGATAGGGGGCACGGTATGGGCAAATGATGAGCCAAAGGCCTGGGCAATAGTTGGAGAAGTAGGGACGGATAAAGTCCTGTCGTAACTATGTGTACAACACCTGTACAACTGTCAGACGTTCTGGCCTTGTGTGGTAATGACAGCCGCGGAGAGCCATTTGAGTTTCGCGGAGCGTCCACTTCCTGGTTACGCAGTTTAGTTTCTTCAGGCTTTTAAACAGTGAGAATGACACTAGCAAGTTGAACAAGAACTGCGAATTCGTGTGTACCCTAGTAATATTTTGAAATTTGGCATGCTTCGCCTGCTGAGAGGCGATGTAGGATTTCTTATCATCATCTCTAATTCTTGTGGGCTCAAGTTGGCCGAGCGTGCTATCCCTAGTCGACTGCGTTCCTTTGTTGCTGGTCGAAATGACCCCCATCGATTTCCGTGCAACCCCCAACAGATGCCCTCTGGATGCGGTTGCTTCAGTTTGCCAATTCATTCAAACAACTTGAACCGTTCCGTGAGTTCCATTTGATGTATTTTCCTGGAATATTATCTCGCATTCGATTGGGTTCCCATTTCTCTACTTCGAAAGTTGGAGTCCCACAGCTGTCTAATTTCCTTACTCCCGTGGTTCGAAAACTACTCTCTAAAAGGAATTCAAAGTCATCATCATTATCCATCTAGGGCAAATAAAAAGCTCAATACCCCGAGACAATCTAACCATCCCTCACATCTTAAGGGGTTTGCCCACTTCGCACTTCACTACAGCCCGACACCATAGCATCGCCAGCTTTTCCGCTTCCAAGAAAGCAAAATACTACCTAACAGCTTACGGATCAAACCCCCCAATCCTTGATGCTGATTTGCCACTGGCGTATGGATCTGCAAGTCAGACCACAAATCCAAACTGTCCCACACCACATGACTCACTCGACCAACCAAATTCACCAAGACTAAATGCTAGCAGCAACACCTCGTTGATTCTTTTTGTTACTCGATCAATTATAAACAAAATTCGGCACCTACGATAGCTGGCCACTTGTTCCCACTTTGATGTCATCTTGACTACCGAAATGTGGTTAACCTATTACATTTCCACTGGCCAGGTTTGTTTGGTAGGCTATAATGTCTTCAGGGTAAACAGGAAAACCCGGTGCTGCAGAGGCTGTTTGGTATTTGTCAAGCAGATCTTCACTGCAACAACACTTAATTGCCACATACTTGAATCCATCCAAGACTCACTTTGGCTTACTGTCCACATTCCCGGCTTTCAGTTTCATATTACATGTGTTTGCCGTCAACCAAGCGAAAATTCCTCTGGACCCCCTCACGTAATTGATGTATTTGAATACGTCTGATTACTGCCGTCCAGCGTAAAGATTATTGCTAGTGACTCTAACCTACATAGGATAGTTTTGCCTCCCCTATATGCACCTGCTAGTCTTTTGCCCTTTGTAAAAAGTAATAACATGGGAGAACTGGTACAGCATATCCACCGTCCTACGAGGACAAACAGCATTTTAGATCGTATTTTCACCCGCCACAACTCTCACATAGTTGTCTCAGCCTCCCAAGACTTTCTAGGCGGCGATCACAATACGGTTATCTGTCGCATCCCCACTCACCCGCAGCCCAACTCAAAATTACGCTGCGTCAAGCCCGCTCATCCTCCTGACTGGAAGCTTCTCCCTACGACCGTTTGACAGGCCAATTGAAGTGGTTTATTTCTCTCCAGCGACCCGCAACAAGATATAAGTACTCTTCATGCACACTTTTCCTAATATCTGGAGAAGGTTACCTGCCTCTCTCAGCAACGGGAGGGCAAGGAATCCTATATCAGAGTGGCATCCCTTGCCTTCTGCTCTTCTTCATTTGTATAAACATCATGTTTATCTCAGTGAACTATGGCACCCCGTTTCCACTTGCTGACGACGTTAGAATGGTCTACTCATTCAAGGCTGACTGTCTCGTCACCGCTATCTTAAACACCTCCGGAAAACACTTGCACTCGACTGTTGATACTCAAATTAGCAGGTGAATTTTCTGCTGACGAGTGTGTGGGATACTTACACAAAGATGCTGCCTACCTCCAAGTTCATACACTCCTTGGCTTAAGCTGTTCCTCTTCGTTTATATTTTTACAAATGCTCCAGCTTACATGTTGTTAGGTCCAGGAAGCACCTAGGCCTAACTTTTTGCTCCTTTCAGCTTCAAGGCCGCATTCCCTCCCTCTATTAATCGCATGCCAGGTCCTGTTAGAATACTGTTCGTAAATATTTTCCAGTATGCGCAAGTCAGACAGAATCGGCATCCAGTCTGTCCAAAGAATTTTTACCAAACGACCGATTGAATAAAGCCCACCCATCAACCATAAAGTACGTGCTTGTTTTTTAAACTGGAAGCTTCGTGGCCTCGCCGTGTAAAAGTCAACCATACCTTCCTGTATAACATCCTACGCAGCCGGTCACATTTCTAATCCAATACACTGCACGCTTATTTCTAGCCATCCATCACGTTGTTGGATTCTTACCCTTTCAATGCCATTATCAACACTAGCTTACCTTCAAACCTGTCGGTCACAATGTACTCTAACTTATGGAATAAACTACTGTTGGATTTAAGCAACTTCACTTCCAGCCATCGGTTTGGAAATGCATTGGATGAGTTTACCATGGTTACTTGAACTCTACCGCCCCTCGAGATAAATAAACCCAATGACCAAGCCTGCTAAGAAGGTCTAGACCTTAAAGTCGTGCAAACACTGGCAGTCTATGACAGATGAAACTGATTAAACGTTCTTAGTCTGTCTGCCTTCTAAAATCAAAAACTAGTCCCAGAGATTCACTGTCTGTCAACGTCTCTATTCATATTGATTCCCGTTTGTCCTTAGCTGGGAGCAACACGGACTACGCTTCTTTACTTTTTTTAATTTCAAGGCCATCATTCGAGTGCGCTTCTCTCTCAATAACTTTTATTGCCCCTAGGACCACACCGGTCGCTCATCTGGAATATGCGTCTACCTGTTGATCGGCTGTTCACACGTTAACCAACTGATGCTTCTTTGGTTACGTTCCGGGACTCTTGATGCCTGATCACCCGGTCGTTGACTACCTGATATTTACGGCCATTTGGCCTCAGTAGGAAAGCTCCTACTAATCCAAACAGTGACGGGTGTGGTCAGATTCACCGCTTTGGCCGGTGCACATAGGGCGTGCAGGTAGTCTGCGACGATGTGCGGGCGCAACTAGGTTGCGGATTGCACCTCCTGTCATCAGAAGTGGTCTGCAGGCTGGGCGCTCAGCACACGGCCAACTTCACCAACTAACACCAATTTCGGATTGAAAAAGCTTCCTTGAATCATGTTGCCGCCCTCCATTGCGGCAAACAAAATCCAGTATACATCTGGTCACGTTCCGAATTGATTTATGTGCATATTGTCACTGGGCTCAGCAAAACACGCCATTAACCGCTACTGCCAACACTTATCTCCACGGAATCTCCTTCTCTTTCTCTGAATTGATCTGGTTATTAACTTCATCCTACTTCGTTCAGGTACCAGATTATCCACCGTGAAACATCCAGCGGTCTTCCTGTTTAAATACTCTTATTATGAACATCACAATTCCTGATAAACTCTTGGGGAGATCACTCACCTACCGGGCAACTTGTGTCTTACCACGCAATTTACCCAAACAAAACCATCATTTGCATGTCATTTCTCTTGCCTGCCAACAATATTACTGAGCACGAAGTGGTCCTACTTCCAGCGCTCCATCTGTAATTCAGTTCTCGCGAATCGAGCAACGCGTAGCCAATTCAAACGAATCCCAAAACCAGAACACGATTGATTCTTAGTTTATACGGTACTAAACCGAAATTCACGAAGGGTACAAATATATACAAACCTCATTTATGCGGCCAAATGAACGTCACAGTATAACCTAAAAGTTCAAAACCCCGTGGCTCGAGCACGACAACCAGAACTGTTTCAAGACCAAATTCAAATGTCCGACATGGATGAGCAAACGTGAAAAAGTGTGGTATATGAACGAGCCTTTCGAAGTTATGACAAATATAGTCAAATTCACAAAGCACGTAGAACATTTGGAAGTGTCTTCAGTATTTGTTCTTTGCACCACCTGCTTGACATTAGCTCCCTGTTCTTTGCGTCATGTGTATCCTTCTCCTGCGTTTTCGGTCATTCATTTGCACTTCTTGACAGTCACATTCGTAATGAATAATCCACAATCCGGGATATCGGTCGTTCAACTGTTTCCTCAGCGTCCCATGTCAGACTTTCTTTGGCATATCGGGCTATGCAATCACTTGCACGTCCTGACAGGTTCCCACATGAATTATTCGTATATGACCCCATCGGTCCAATATATTTTCACCTCCAACATCCCTTTTGATACCAACTTCTGATGTTCCCACGCTATTCGCCAATGAATTCAGAAGGGTTCAAAACTAATTCACATTTCACTCATTCTGCCGCTGTTCTGCCAAATTGTCGGGACCAGGCACCTGCGCCACAATCGATTGAGCGCCTTTTCCATATCCGCAGCTGGAAATTAACTACCCATAATCCAGGTTACTGCCAATCTTTTGTTCTCTCAGTGTCTCAAGTTGGACTTTACCCAACGTACGCGGTCGCCTAATCATCTGTGCTTTTGACAGTTACAGCAGTGCATTTCTTCCAGTCGATTTTGCCGGATGTCCAACATGTATACCACTATTAAGCCCATTTCGTAATAAATCCGTAGTCCTCACATGTCGTCCTCGGATTCGCCCCAAGTAAGCTAATAGTTGAGCACCATTCCACCCATCCTTTAACTGTTGCCACTTTTTCCATCAATTTTCCACGACTAAGAGAGAGAGGAGAGCCATTTGAAAGTCGCGGAGCGTCCACTTCCTGGTTACGCAGTTTAGTTTCTTCAGGCTTTTAAACAGTGGGAATGACACTAGCAAATTGAACAAGAACTGTGAATTCGTGCGTACCCGAGTAATATTTTGAAATTTGGTATGCTTCGCCTGCTGGGAGGTGATATGGGAGTCCTTGCCCTCCCGTTGCTGAGGGAGGCAGGTAACCTTCTCCAGATATTAGGAAAAGTGTGCATAAAAAGTACTAATATCTTGTTGCGGGTCGCTGGAGAGAAATAAACCACTTCAATTGGCCTGTCAAACGGTCGTAGGGAGAAGCTTCCAGTCAGGAGGATGAGCGGGCTTGACGCAGCGTAATTTTGAGTTGGGCTGCGGGTGAGTGGGGATGCGACAGATAACCGTATTGTGATCGCCGCCTAGAAAGTCTTGGGAGGCTGAGACAACTATGTGAGAGTTGTGGCGGGTGAAAATACGATCTAAAAGGCTGTTTGTCCTCGTAGGACGGTGGATATGCTGTACCAGTTCTCCCATGTTATTACTTTTTACAAAGGGCAAAAGACTAGCAGGTGCATATAGGGGAGGCAAAACTATCCTATGTAGGTTAGAGTCACTAGCAATAATCTTTACGCTGGACGGCAGTAATCAGACGTATTCAAATACATCAATTACGTGAGGGGGTCCAGAGGAATTTTCGCTTGGTTGACGGCAAACACATGTAATATGAAACTGAAAGCCGGGAATGTGGACAGTAAGCCAAAGTGAGTCTTGGATGGATTCAAGTATGTGGCAATTAAGTGTTGTTGCAGTGAAGATCTGCTTGACAAATACCAAACAGCCTCTGCAGCACCGGGTTTTCCTGTTTACCCTGAAGACATTATAGCCTACCAAACAAACCTGGCCAGTGGAAATGTAATAGGTTAACCACATTTCGGTAGTCAAGATGACATCAAAGTGGGAACAAGTGGCCAGCTATCGTAGGTGCCGAATTTTGTTTATAATTGATCGAGTAACAAAAAGAATCAACGAGGTGTTGCTGCTAGCATTTAGTCTTGGTGAATTTGGTTGGTCGAGTGAGTCATGTAGTGTGGGACAGTTTGGATTTGTGGTCTGACTTGCAGATCCATACGCCAGTGGCAAATCAGCATCAAGGATTGGGGGGTTTGATCCGTAAGCTGTTAGGTAGTATTTTGCTTTCTTGGAAGCGGAAAAGCTGGCGATGCTATGGTGTCGGGCTGTAGTGAAGTGCGAAGTGGGCAAACCCCTTAAGATGTGAGGGATGGTTAGATTGTCTCGTGGTAGTGAGGTTTCTATTTGTCCGCGATGAGGTGATTATATTTGATACCTTAGCACGGCATCCTTTCAACAACTCCGATTTTTGAATCAACAGCTGGGGTGTCAGTTGAGGTATTTGTTCAGTGGTAGGGCATAATTATTTGGTGGGCTATAAGATGGCAAAACTGAGTGGAATCCATGAGGTTGCTCGATGTGCAGATTGGAAGCAAGATGCCGATTTTCACTTGAAATTGAAGGTGAGGACTGGGTGACCAGCAATGATGACATGCGGGCTGTCATAGCTGGGGCAAAACAAGAAGGTGAAATGCTCCTGAGGAAACAATGCCCGTTATTTGGCGCTCTACTTTTGAAGGGATTGTTACGAACGTTTGAGCAATGCGTAGCCAAATTCGCAACGGATCCCGAAATCAGAAGGCGATTATCCGTGATAATTCTACGATACTAGATTATTAAAATAAACAATGACATAAACAATATACAAACCTCAATAATACGATCACAAGGTCTCAACAACGAGAAACCGAATAGCAGCGTGTGAGCAGACAGCACGTGCGTCACGCAGGTCCTGAACAAGGATGTGCCAAAATAGCGCTCTGGGCGCGAACAAACAACAATTGGTCCAGAAAAACAACCAGTTCGTAAAGACAAGTCAATAGTGTATGGAAATGAGTGATGTTGGGAAAAAACACTGAATCGCGAGGGAAAAAAGGGGGATTTTCCACGACCGGCTGTTACACCGCCCACCGAAATCCTCCTGGATCCTTAGCAAAGTCAAAGGTTCGGTATAAAGGTACTGATTCTTCCTACCTGCCTAGGCCCTGCTGTCAGTGCGCGCGTCTAATGCTCGTCGTCGACGTTCTACTACTGGTCGCACCTAACCCATTGGCTACATAGACGTGAGGCTAGTCTACATCTTCCACAAGACCAAATGACCGATGGCGGGCGTGAATGGTCACATAGACGTTGTCCTCGTAAGGGGCCGTCCGGTCCTGGATGTACGCGCTTGAGTGTGTGTGTGTGTGTGCGTGCGTGTGTGTGTGTGCCGGGGTTACAATGAAATCACAGGTATGACTACACATCAAAGGAGGACTTTCTGCAATGTCAACAAAAGACCGCGTGGCAAGAAAACGAGTAAATGTAGCATGCATGTGTGACCTGAGCTCCACTACTTCCACATGTGCAAGGGGCATTCGGTAGCGTCAACAAAAGGCGAACAAAGAACACTGTCACATGTATGATGGGTTTACGGGATGTAGAGTGCGTCGTGCATGCGCGTATGTATCGGGATGTATAATGGAATCGCGCTCATCACCACATATCGGAAAGAACCTTCTGTAATGTCAACGAAGGGACCGCGAGCACCTTAACGTGTTTGACGGAGATTGTGTGGTATATATGGTGTTTCTTTATCCACCTCGATTACTGGTGTGAAAAAGGTTTACTAGGCCACAGGGTTATCAGCTCCTCCGTCTTCGCTCTCGAGTAGGTTAATACTGCGTATGTCACGAATGAGCATTCCGTTAGCTGTCTTCACCTTCACCGTTCTTATCATTTCGTCGGTGCTTTTGATGGTTTCCGTAACTACTCCCAAAGACCAAGCGCTAAAATGTGCGCGTTCGTCGGCGATCATAACCACGTCCCCAACTTTGAATGGTCTTGTTTTGGCCATCCACTTCTGTCGAGTCTGCAAAGCCGGTAGGTACTCCCGTAGCCATCGCCTCCAGAAGACCTTGGCCAGATAGTTCGCTTGCTTCCACCCATGGAGGTAGCTCCCACGAAGGTTTACCGGCCCTTGGAAACCCTCGTTCGACCTTAGCGTCAATAAGTCGTTTGGGGTGAGCGCCAGGTGGGTGGGGTCGCCGTTCAATACTGGAACCAGGGGGCGGTTGTTCAGGATTCGCTCCACCTCAGTCATGACGGTGTTCAGGGTCTCGTCGTCGGGAGGCTGCTGCTCCATGATTGACAGCAATATCCGTCTGGCGGACCGGATCATGCGTTCCCATATGCCGCCTCGGTGACTGGCCTGTGGGGGGTTGAAATGCCAGCGTATGCCGTAGGCCACGGTTCGATTCTGCAGTTCGTCCCTGTTTATGTTCTTGTGCCAACGCTGCAATTCCCGTTGAGCGCCCACAAAGTTCGATCCATTATCTGAGTATATGTCGGCCGGTACGCCTCTTCGGTTGATAAATCTTTGCAAGGCCCGTAGAAACGAATCGGTCGTCATCGAATGTGCGACTTCTAGGTGCACCGCACGTGATTTCATGCACGTCATGATACATCCGTATCGCTTTTCTAATCTTTTCCCGCACTTGATCCACAAGGGCCCGAAATAGTCCAACCCGGTGTCACTGAACGGCCACCAGCCCGTAGTTACCCTGCATTCTGGTAGCGGGGCCATGAGTTGTTTGTCTGCTGTGGCATTGCGTCTCCTGCATTGCACACACCGTCGGATCACGCGTTTTACAGTCTCTCGTCCTCTCAACAACCAAAGACGCTTTCGGATGACGCTCGTCACTTGACTTTCCCCGGCATGTCCCTCTACGGCGTGGACGTGTTGAATCATTAGCTCTACTACGGGTTGTCTCGCAGGCAGCAGTATAGGATACTTTGTGTCGAAGTTCAGGTGGGCGTTGGTCAGCCTACCATCCACCCGCAGCAGTCCGTTGATGATTTTGGGGTTTAAACGCTTCAGCTCGCCTCTTGGAGATGGCATGTCTTCATTGGTCAGCCCCACTTCTTCCGCCCTCTTGAGTTCTCGGGCGAAAGCCTCGCGTTGTATCATTCTGAAAATATCGTACTCTGCCGCTTGTAGCTCATCGGGACCTATCGGGCCGACCGGTATCCGACCTGAGGGCCGTAGCCCTTTCATGACTAGTAAATTTCTCTTGAACCTGGTTAACCAAACTAGCGAACGAATCGTCTTCATCCAGGAAGAAAACCTGACAAGTCGCGATAGAATGGATGTCGCTCCGACGACGTTGGCCACCATCACGACGCCTTTGATCTCCAGTTCCAATTCCGTAGGGGGTTTTAATTCGAACACGGGCCAGTCCTGTTTGGGCAATTGCAGGAAGTTCGGCCCTCTCGTCCACGTGTCCAGTTGCCTGAAGTTGTTCGCACCTCGAGAGCACAGGTCGGCCGGATTATCGCCAGACCTGACATGACTCCACTGGTGCGTGGCCGATTCATCGTGGATAATCGTGAGCCGGTTAGCAACGAAAGTACTAAACCGGCTCCGTACGTTGTTAATGTAGTAAAGTACTATCGTTGAATCCGTCCAGAAGCTCACCGACCAAATGTAGAGATCGAAACATTTCTTCACAGCTTGCACCACCCTGACTGCCAACACGGCTGCGCCGAGTTCGAGGCGTGGGATTGAGACCGACTTCAGTGGAGCAACGCGGGCTTTGGCGAACAGGATCCTCGTGGTATATTGTTCATCTCCTGCGCACCATCGTCCGTACACCACAGCTCCATAACCGACTTCGGATGCATCGGAAAAGGCATATAGTTCTCCAGTCCGTGTCGTATGGCCAGGGGTCAAACATCGTGGTATTCTTATGTCCCCTAATTTCTTCAAGGTGTTCAAAAATTCCTCCCAGTCCAGCCGGTCCCCTCGGTCCAGTGACTGGTCCCAATCAACTTTCTTACGGCACAGCCGCTGCAGCAAGATCTTTCCGGGTAGCAGCCATGGTGAGGCGAAACCGAGCGGATAGAACAAACTAGAGACGGCAGATAGTATGCCACGACGGGTTATTGGCAGCTCGGGAACGTTCAGTTCGAAAACAAAATCGTCCGTTTCCGCGTCCCATTGTATCCCTAAAGTGCGCTCGATAGGAAGTGGGGAGCCATCCAAATCTCTTACCCTTTCGACCTTTTCGTGATACGGGATGACCTTCAGCACTTCCGAAGCGTTCGACATCCATTTAGTTAGATGGAAGCCACCCTCTTCCAGCAATCTCGTCAGACCCCTGAACTGCTCTAGAGCTGATTCCACATCATCGAATGACCCAAGGTAGTCGTCGACGTAGAAGTTCCTGCTGACGCTTTCTACCACCGTCCGATGTACCAGATCGCCATGTTTGTTCGCTGATTCTCGGAGGGCGTAGTTGGCACAAAATGGTGACGATATGGCTCCGAAGGGGTGGACGGTCATTCTATAATTCACCACTGCGTTGTCCCGGTCGCTCCCTTCCCACCACAGGAAACGCAAAGCATCTCGTTCTCCTACCGGAATCTTCACCTGATGGAACATTTCCCTAATGTCGGCAGACAAAGCCACTTTGCCCACTCTGAAACGGCACAGAACATCGATCAGTGGTGTGGTCCAGTCAGGCCCCTGCAGTAGGCGATCGTTCAACGACTTGCCCTGGAACTTGGCCGCACAGTCGAAAACCACGCGCAGTTTATTGGGTTTTTTGGGGTTGATAACCGGATGGTGAGGCAGATACCAGATACCCCTTTTGCTGTCGGTGTTAACAGGCACCCTTTCAACGTAACCAAGGTCCTCGTTTCGCTTCATCAAATCCGCGTATCGTTCCCACAGATTCTGGTCTCGAATGAAGCGTTTTTTTAGTCGTAGTAATCGTTGGAGAACATAATTTCTGTTGTCAGTCCACGGGTCGACCGGTGTGCGCCATGGGAGGGGAACCTCGAACTGTTTTTTGAGGCCTCTAGAGCCTTGCCGCACCGTTTGTAGAGCGAAGTGATCCTCTTGAGACAACGTCGGTCTTTCGTCCCCAATGTCATGAAACTCCTTTTCATAAAGCCGTTGCAGATGATACTCTATGCGGTCCGTTTCGGCGGATAAGTAATTCACGGAACCGCGTACCCCTACTGGACCGTATAACATCCATCCCAGAGCCGTGCGTACGGCATAAGGTGCCTGGCGGTCGCCCACTCTTTGGTCAAGCACCCAATGCGCCTCTGGCACGTCGCATCCGATGAGGAGATCCACCTCATCATCTTCCCAGTCTACGACGGTTACATCCTGCAGGTGGGGCCATCGAGTCAAGATTGCGTTCACCGACCTTGGTGCTCGCATGGGAAGATCCGCTAACGTGAGTGCCTCCGTTGGTTCAATTTCCTCGTTAGTGTCTAGAGAGATGAGTTGCAGCCTTAATCTACCGGCAGTCATTACCTGTGTTCCGCCCACCGTGCTCACTGCTAACGACGTCGCCCCTTTAGCCAGTTGGTGTTTGTCGGCAAACCGCTCTTTCACTAAAGTGGTGTCGGATCCACTATCAACGAAAGCCAACGCCTTGACTATCCCAGTCGGAGTCACTACTCCCACGGCCACTACGCCTAAACGTACCGGTTTACTGGCAGATTGTGAAGTTGAACAGATCACGCTGGGCTTGGCACTCGCCTCGGATATGGTTATTCTCGCCTGATGCAGCAGCCGATGGTGTCTGCCCGTGCAGCCCTCGTAACCACATCGATTCCTTGTTCTACAGGCTGCTGCCCGGTGCGTGGTGTTGAGACAGATGAAACATGCTCCTGCCATCCTCGCCATTCCCCACCGTTCGTCTATTGTGGCATTGCCGAACTTGGGGCATTCTGGTAGGCCATGGCTAGTACCACAGGATCTGCAATTTGGTTTCGCCGTAGCATCTCGTGAAATGACGTGTGTGTTGGTCCAAGGCTGGTACTTTGGATGTTCCCGTAAAGGGGTTTGGACTTGGCTAGTACCGGGCTTGTTTGCTCGGTTGCTGTCCCGGATGAGTCGGCCGAATCTGCTGTCAGCTATCTTCGTTTGCCTGTCTAAGTATTCAGTCAGGTCTTCGAAGTTGGCTTCTCTGTCGCCTCGGCTTATCCGTTCAGCTTCTTCCGCCCACCGACCCTGTAGTTCGGGAGAGAGGTGACGGACTATGCCTTCCAAAGTGTGCATGGCGTCTAGGTCAGCTCTGTACCCTAAATGGTCGGGGGCTATTGAGCAGTTCTGCATCTTGATCACCAGGTCGGCCATGGTGTAGACGTCGCCCTTGGTTTTCTTTGCCTCTGCCATCACGCCCTCTATTAGGTTACGGGCTACTTTGAAAGGTTGGCCAAACAAGTCCCTCAGAATCTTTCTTGCCCTTGTGTAGCCTTGTTCTGGATCGAGCATGGTGCATCCGTCGATAGCTTCTCGCGCTCGGCCTCGGCAGTAGTGAGTAAGGTAAAGAAGCCTTTGCCCAGGGTCGGTTACCTTGTTTTCAACGAACGTCTCGAACTGTTTGACAAACTTGCAATATTGCTCAGCTCGCCCGTCGAAAACCGTTAACTCCACTCTAGGCAGATCGATCGATGGTGGTTTGTAGTCGGCGACCTGCGTGGGGTTCCCTACCTTATTGCACTCTAACCTATCGGAAGTGTCGAAGTCACTGGTCCTATACTCTCGCTGTTTCTGTGTACACTTCTCTGCTTCATGCGCCTGTAGTCTAGCCGAAAGTAACTGTTGCTCTAGTTCTATTATTCTCAGCTTATATAAATCAACGTCCTTACGATCAATATTGCTTTCAATAACACATGAGCTAGCACTGACAGGACTAGGCGATCTAGCATTAACTAAAGAATCATAAGTACCCAAAACCTCCCCAGAGACTTGCCGTATTACTTCCTGTCCGGGTTTGACTGCCTTTGATCCTTTCCTTGGCATTTTGCGTGAATTTTCCTCGTTCCAAATAGATCTATTGAGTATTGTTACGAACGTTTGAGCAATGCGTAGCCAAATTCGCAACGGATCCCGAAATCAGAAGGCGATTATCCGTGATAATTCTACGATACTAGATTATTAAAATAAACAATGACATAAACAATATACAAACCTCAATAATACGATCACAAGGTCTCAACAACGAGAAACCGAATAGCAGCGTGTGAGCAGACAGCACGTGCGTCACGCAGGTCCTGAACAAGGATGTGCCAAAATAGCGCTCTGGGCGCGAACAAACAACAATTGGTCCAGAAAAACAACCAGTTCGTAAAGACAAGTCAATAGTGTATGGAAATGAGTGATGTTGGGAAAAAACACTGAATCGCGAGGGAAAAAAGGGGATTTTCCACGACCGGCTGTTACAGGGATATTGACCATTGGTCCATGGAAATGGAGCCCAAGTAACGAGAGGGGCGTGCCACAATTTGTCTCCATTTTATTTTTTGTATGCGGATTCGGATCGGGCTGAAATATGAACAGGGTTCTTGATCCAATAAAGGTGCAGGCTTTCAAGTCAGAAGAACCTCAGGCAAGGAGCCTGTGTTATGGATATAGGTGTCCGCCCTAACTCCGCGAATGACACGGAAATAGGGAGTTTTGCGAAGTGGTGTATTGACTTGGTGTCTGGCTCGACGGATAGCCATCGGTAGTGGCTATAAATGTTAGTTGGTTGCCTGCCTGGTGAACGGTAGTGAAAGGGCCTTTTCTCCCAAATTCCAGGTGTATGCGTCGGCTGTGTCACCGCGGATATATAACGAGGCTTCCAGATCGATGTACTAGGCAGCTATGCAGGTGATGCCGGTAAATTATTCGACGGGTGACAAAACGGGGAAGGAGAATTTTTAGATAACACTTTAGGCGACCCTGATTGCGGTGCCCATGAAGTTGCTTTTTGCTATCTACCTTGGTAGACATAATAGGTGGGGGCGAGGTGCCGGAGTTTTCTTGGCGGTTGAGTCAGTGACACATGCAGCAATATATCCAAGTCCACGGTGACCGACGGCGTCAGGTTCACCGATGGCGATGTCGATGCAGTTTTCTTACAGATTCATTTTTTTAATTTTTGCCACAGTCAGCCTGCGCCTCATGGATTATACAAGATCATTTTGTGGGGGCCTCTTAGGCGTGTCTTTGGGGTAACGTGTCGCAACCTGGAATACGTTGCACAGAGTGAGCGTGGGATCCTGGGGGCTAGACCGACCAGCATCGACCGATGCCTTAGGGGCTGTGGAGATCGTAGGTGTTCCGATTGAAGTCCTGTTCATAAAAGTGCGCGGCCACTGACCGCCATTTCTTGTTATCTAAGGCCCGTGGAAGGCGAGGTTTATTTTTCTGCCTGCGGAAAACCTCTCTTTGAGGGAGAAATTTATTGTTGTGTATGTTGATATTTTTAAATTACTAAGATCCTGTAGTCTTTTGAAAATTTACAGTGAACTCGAAGGCTGATAATTGGCTGGAAAACTGGAAGACCTGGAGAAAAGGTAACTAGCTGGCCGTTTCCGCAGCCTTGTAATGACATATGCAATGGGCCAAATGGCATGAGCCCGGCATAGTGGTCTTAACCGACTGCACGGTCACTCTGTTGGGAAAGTCTAACACTATAGCACTGCCAGCGTTCTTTATTCTTCTGTGAATTTCCGAGGCATTTTCATCCGTATTAAGGCCGGCTTCTGGATAAGACTTCGGAGTCAGCTTTATCCGTCAGTGTGGAAATCTTCGATGAAGCACACTCAGTCGATTGCCATCTATTATATAAGTCGTTTATCTTCTGTTCCAAATAACTGATTTCTTTTTTGCCCAGCCGTATGAATCAACCGGTGATACGGAGCATGTACTGACAGCCGTCGTCCTGTCGGCCTTCGAGTTTCTTCTAAGTGGAGGCCCGGGGTGTTCGTTCTAGACCAGGCTGACAAAGGCGCCCAAATATTGACTTGGACACAAGTGTTGAGCCATTACATCGGCAGCCTTGTTTGTAGAGGGCATGCAGGCTATATCTGAGCCTCGAAAAGGTTTTACTGGACCGCTACTCTTTGGGAAAAAAGGAGTATGGCTATATCTCTAAGTCACTCTATCAATGGAAATAGTTGTTTGGATCGACCGAGGTTGATGTGCTTGATATGCCCTTGTTTGTGAGGGGAGCAAATGAGGTTTAGAAGGCTTGGGCTTCAAAGTTGGCTCTGTTATCAGTGATTATTCTAGGGATTATCTCGTAAGATTTCGATTTTTCTGATTAGCTGGGTTACTTTTCAACGTGAAAACGCTAAACCGGGCCAGAGGTAAGAACTCAAGGTGAGATACCTGCAGATACCCACATGGCGTGATTCAACCAAGAGCCAATAATCTTTTTGTAGACAGGGTTTTGAAGGATGACTTTATTTAGGTTTGAACCAAAGGTTCATCGAATAGGCTTATTTTGGTGTTTCTCAACAAAAGATTACCATCCCGCCGCGGAAAGGGAAGGTCAATATCTCTACAAACTCAATGCTTCCATGTGAATAACATTTCCTGTATGCAGTGCAGCAAAACCGAGGCCAAATGATGGAACAAACGAGTGAACCTGGTTTTCACGTTTTGACTCTGACTTGTCGGATACAAGCCCAAAGTAGGAAGCTGCAGTTGCCCACCTCAGGAGCATCACAAAATAAGTGCTACTCAACTTCCGTATCTGCTTTCAAAACATCATATCCATACCATCGTGGCCCTCCCACCGGTTTTATCCCTTCCACAGTTCTCTGCGCTTCCTTCCACTTTGTTTCAGTGTCCAAGGCCGCTGGTCAATCCCATCCAACCCCTTTCCCGTACAAGTCTTAGAACGTTTTTCATTTGTGAGGTGGACAGACCAGCCCAGTCTAAAGGATCACAGACCGTTTCCAGTTGTTCCAGGGCCGCTCTTGTTAGCGATCGATTCTTGATGTAAACATGGTATTCTTAAGATTTCAGTTCAACATTCCAAGCCATAACTAGTGCTCCAGCAGTCGGCAGTCGGTCAGCTTCAGTGGGGTTTTCGGAGCGGTATCTTTCATCAACCGGAATGACTCTTAAAACCACCGTTAGTTACTCATCCACCAGGTTTACCCAAATCGGCCCAGACTCAAGAGACCATGCAGTCCCGGCATCAAGCAGAGTGCTTCTGCAGCCTTACTAAGGGACGGTAAACAATCATCCACGTAAAGACCCTTTTAAACCATTTGTGACGCCGACGACTCAAACTGGTACCCAAATTACGTAGTTCTCTATTTCGGACCAAAACACGTATGAGATTATGAAGAAACTGCTCCAGAGGGGTGAATCGGAAGCTTATCTTCCTTCAGTGAGCAGTATTGCCCTCACACGACCAGAGAAACCGAAGTACATCTTAGTGATCCTCGGGCACCTTGACTTCTAGGAGCATATATTCGATATCGACAAACACGGGCCACAAGCTTCTGACGAAACAGCAGAAAGACTCCAGTCGAACAAGGAACTAAATAAGCCCCTTTATCAAGTGCTAAATAAGTGGTTTCCCTTGGAGCACCGCAGCACAGTCGGAGACAAAACAGACGTTTTCAGGCTTCTAAGGATTCACCGCCGCTCGGTGTAGTAGATACCATCCCACCCTCTTATCCGCCACGGACTCCTCCCACACCTGCACGGCATATCCCCTTTCAAGGTAAAGTCCAACCACGGCCGTTTATTTAACCTCCGGTTTTGGATAATCAAGAAGCCCAGTCCTCAACAGCCTCCAACGATGGAGAGCAATCGACCGATTGCAAAGCCTCACGAGGTCATTGTCTTTCCAATGCAAAGCAATACTAAGATGTCCCCCCTCGATCCGCAACGACCCATCCAGAATTTCCATAGTCCCTACATTCCCCGCGGGTGGTGAAAACCCCGACGGACCACTGTCGTTAAAATCTTTACCGTGGAGCTTAAGGAGGTTATTCTCAATAACCTGCAGACTGCGTACGGCTCCAGCTCCAAATTGACCCGAACTAAAAGTATCCAATGGGCCTCGTATGACCCAGTCCAAAGGAGTGTGGTCAGCCCAAAGGCCTCCCTTAGAACACCGCTGTTCCAAAGTCCAGTGCGCCGAAGGAGCGTCTAAGCCAATTAAAACTGCGAGCGCTCGGTCTAAAATGGCTTCATATATCATCCCTATCAAATAAACCCAATGGGACAAACTTTCCCGGCCAGGTGCCCCAGCCTGTATGTCCGGAATTGATGGAAAAGTATAGGTGCCCTTCACTCGAACACCTCATTACCATCCGAATGCTTCAGATTAAATGACCCCTTTTCACAAAGCCAGAGGGTGTTTTCGGTGGAGGTGTTCAAACTAGTTTTGGCTGCCTTTCTTACGAGACCTGAGGGCTAAACCTATTCGTGACGCATGAGTATGGTGTCTGCCCGAGTGTCGGGCAGCGCAGTAGTGCTTACGGACTTGTTCAGACCTCCGATAGTGACCTGTACATTTCCCAAACCAACACCGAGGCCAGTGGGAAATGATTGACGAGATGGGTTGAGTACCGGAACTTAGTTTGTCCCGTGAAAAAAAGTATGATACCGACAACTGCGATTCTCTTCTCCACTAAGTCTTCTTAAAAGACATCCGTCTGCACGACACCCTGGATGCAAGCGAACAAAACACCACTTGAACCGAGGCACAAAACTTCCAGTGGTCTTCAGGTTACAAAGCCCGAGACTCTGATCAGTCTTCCAGGTTACGTCTGCCACGACAATTAGAGCGGCTTGCATCGTTTGTAGATAACGCAAAAGTTTTGTGATTCAAATGGTTTGGCCTACAAACGTCCAAGGCATTCTTCCATCCACGGAGAAGGCAACTGTATCTTTTGCCTTGCTATCTAGCTTTAGGACTTACGAACTGACACGGATAGCGAAACCCTAGTTTGTTGTCTGCCTGGTAGACCTCGTCGGCCCCTTTCACCCGATCAGCTGCCATGCACCTGGTCATCTTACCGAAAACTGCCTCTATGATGCAAACCAAATCAGGGCCCCTGAAATATCCTGATTGCTCCAGTGCAACCGCACAGCCAGTTAACTTGTTAGCAGGCTACAACAGAGCTTCCGGATCTAAAAAACCAATCCTGGCTTGGTTATTTCATCTTGCACGCAGAGTACAGTATGATGCTTCCGACCAAAAAATTCTCTTGGTATGCCTCTCGCTAGCTTATAACTCTTACTAGCTAGATAAATAAAAGCAACCTTGAATAGCTTCCTTCACTCTCCCTTCACAATGCTGAAACAAAAGCTTCAAATGCTGACCATCATTCTTTACTCGGTTATTGATCTGACTCTCATATTTTCGAAAGAACGGAACTTACTGTGAAGATGAAAAGGCAAGCCTAAGAAGTTTACCTTTGGGCGGCTCCCGTCTTACTGGCAGCCGGCTTAGCTCATCCGTACCACTCGAAAGAGCAAATTTATCGACAACATGCGTCGTCACAGCAGCTCCCACCAGCACCAGGACTGGTGGTATCTACGATGTCCAAAGGAGTGTGGACTTCAACATCAGTCCGTTTCCCAAATTATGGCTCCCCAATATCAATCTTACCACCTTATCGTCCACGAGTCTCAGCCGGTCTTTCTTCGGCTCCAGCCGCCCCATACATAGTCCCAGAGGCTTCCACTTTATTTAAGCACTTCCAATTTCTAAGTTTACTTACTTGCGAGCGTCTGACAAACCACTACCAACAAAAGCGGCAGGAGACTTAATGATGGGCGGACCACCGACTATTTCAGTTGCTGAATGACAATCGAAATTATCCTTACCATCTGATTCCATCGGCAGCGGCAGAAGACTGTGGACTGGCAGATAAATTACGCGAAACAACAGGGATGAGTTGAAAAGTAAAGAGCTCACAGTGGCAAATGCATAAGCATGGCATGGATTTTATAAGTGGTCCAATTTCAAGCAGCCAACAATATCCGACGAACACTGAAAGCAGACCGACCGATACGAAGTAGTCAAACGGTTAAAAAGGCTCCTCGACGCAGTAGACAAATGCTGTAAGCTCGACCGGAATGTTAGCCTCTACGTGCAATGAACAACGGACCTTTACCCCTTGCAAGCTCGAGACGAAGGAAATTCGATAAGTCAGATCCATCAAGAAAAGAAGGCATATAGTAGTTGCTGCGGTATCCAAATACGGAACAACAAAAATCGGAACTTTGCAAATAGCACTTAGATATGCGCCGATGGCAAGAATAGAAGAGAATCAAAGTTTTTGGACAACCAAAAACTCATTTGTCCACAATGTGCGCAACGAAACAGGAAACTGAAACGGTGGAACAAAGTGCGAAGAAAGGGGAGGAATAGCCAAGTTCAATGAACCAACTAAATTTCGCGAATCTTTTCCAATATGCACTTCGCCACGACGAATCAGAGGCTGTTACAAAGGTTAAGTCAGTGTAATTTGTTGTCTCTGACTAAATTCCATACGCTGCTTGTTCCATTCCAAGGTCCGTAGGAGAACTAGCGTCCATAGCTGGAAAACGAAGAGCTTTGTTTTAATAAAGCTATAAGGTGAGGCAGCGCAAGACGAGGACGCAGGTAGACGGATCATGATTTCCTTCGAAACAAATCTCAAGCTGGCTTTCCTTTTGGGGCTGTTTTATTCATCTGGCGCAATGAAATCCTTTCCAGGCGCTATGAAGGTTAGTAAAAATTATTCATCACCCACGACTCCACCTATTTCTTACATTCTGTTCACCGTTTATTTGATACTCTCCTATCCCGTTGATTATAGTTATTTTGACACATGAGTTATCGGACCTTATTCTGTTATGTTGAAAGCCGTTTTCAATCAAACTCTTCGAAACCTGCGGGCGAAAGCGTTTTCTTGTCCAGCTTCTCCTTAAGTGCGTCTGTCTCTCCCTTCCACATCTCCGTTTTTCAAATACGGTGACCGCGTAACACGAGAATCATAAGCTTCTTCCAAAAATTCTGTACGAAGCACTCCTCAAGTTACAAGTTTGTACGAGCTTTCGGCATACTACTTTCATAAAAATTAAGCGATTCTCTCAGTGTTATTACCACCAGTGATAAACTGGTGGTTTTCAAAGGAAGGATGGATAATGGGCAAATATACTAAGGAATGGGCAGTCATGATGGATTGGAAAAACAGGAGTTTCTTTTTTCCGGCTGTTTTTCGGAGATTGTCCGTAACCGAAGCCCTGCCAAATGGGAGCAGGTAGCAACGCTTACCGTTTCTAATGATGCAGCCCAGCATTAGTCCGAGGTTAGCTCGACATGGGCCCAAAGTTAGCCCAAAGTAGCCAGAGGGGCTTTGAACTGTGAGCGCGTTGGGAATGCCTTTTGGGGGCATAGCAGACTTCAGGCCAGGGTGTACGCACGAGTGGAATCATAGCAAGAATCGATGTTAGGTGTACTGTGAGGGGGAAACCACGTCTATTCCTCTTCTGTATGAATAATTTTTCTAGGCACTGAAGCTCCCGTGTTTTTTATTTACAGACGATGTAAGGGTTGTTGGATACGATAGGTAAGGTTTACTGGCTGATAGTGTTGGTGTGGTAAACGGGTAAACACAAAGGACCTGCTTTCAAGTGAAGACGAAATTCGTTTATTGAAAGAGCTTCAAGGGTTTGGCAGTAGCGTTGGAAAATGGGTCGTTCTTCTTTGACGTGGCCCAAGAGGTAACATACTTGGTTGATATTATAACTGCAGGCCTCAAATGAGCAAAATATAGTAAGTTGGCGGTTCGTAGGGCTAGTTAAGTGCTACTTAGATCTAGGCAAACATTTTCCGCGAGCAAGCAGATATGTTCTTACCCTGGCAAAAGCCACAGTAAGGCCCCACTTCGGACACTGTAAAAGGGCTTGGGCGTCTTTCCTCAAAAGAGAAGCGACCTGTCTTGAAAACGTCCAGCGACTAGGCGCCACCATAATGGAGAGTCCGCGAAAAAAGACCTGCACCCAGAGGCTGCGGGATGTAGAGATTTTTTCTGGCAAAAGGAAGGGAGAGGGATCTCACGGAAGGGTTTAAAATTCTGGAAAGCTGAATGATAACAAAAATGTGGAAATATTAGTGTTTATTCCCGACGAACGGGCAGCAGGGAACGGCATAAAAGTATGGGAAGCCAGCTGAAGGCTTCAAGTACGGGCCAACTTGGGTGACGAAGCGGTAGCATCGAGGGATAGTCTGGCTGAGGAGCCCGTAAGCCTGAGGGGTGTGGGGTCTTTCGAGAAAATGTTACACCGCGAAGGAAAGAAATTACTTCTATAGGCAGTTTTTGGAACCGGAGCAAAACTCTTAGAGACAAGTAGTGGTAGGTATTATGCACGGGAAAATCAGGACATTCTCCATTCGGTAGAACGCTCAACTAACGGTTGTACCTTGTCCGGAATGTCGCAAGACGCTTCCACTCTTCTCCGTA
Source organism: Fasciola hepatica (assembly GCA_948099385.1). Lineage (NCBI taxonomy): Eukaryota > Metazoa > Platyhelminthes > Trematoda > Plagiorchiida > Fasciolidae > Fasciola > Fasciola hepatica. The sequence continues at coordinate 14,515,163 of CANUEZ040000120.1, read as the reverse complement.
GAAAGCCCCTCTGTCCTTTGCTAGGATGTGGTAGCCGAAGTGTGCACGCCCGTCTTATCAGTGGTCGATACCTATTGGAAAGAGTACAGAGATCGGCAATGAAGGTGGTACGTGGCCTGCGAAAAGCTTCTTGCTCAGCTGGCCTGTCTGAACCGAATCTTTATCCTTTAGGAATAAAACGTAAAGGATGAGATGTTTCTTATGTACAACTCGTCTGCAAGTTCGGTGGATCGGTGTTTCACACTTTGCAGCCTAGATTCTTTGAGAGGGCGTAGTGAGAAACCTCTTGGGCCCCGTCCCCAAACATAAATACACCAAAGTTTGTTCACCTACAGGATCATTTGGTTGTGGAATTATCTTCCACAGGAAATAACAGGGGCATTAAACAGAGCGGTGCTAAGGGCCCGTCTGGATCGCCAACCTGGGTTGAGCCCTGGCCTATTCCCAAATCAATCCAACCTTCTAACAAGTTGTGTTTTCGGGTCTCACTTTTTCTCCTTCTCAACAATCACGAAAAGATTTAATAAACGAACAATGAATGGTACCTTTGAGAGAAAACGATAAAGGAGACTAGGTTATACTCCGTGTTAACATTTTGAATTGATGTGCCCCAAATTATTTACGCCGTCGCGGATTCAGTGCTGCAGACCTGGTGTGCAGCACTCTCCTGCCTATGTGGCATAACAGCTTAAATTTTGGATGCGGCCATGTCCGAGTGCCATTTCCAGAATACTTTAGTTGTTGGCTTAGAAACTCACTGACGGTTATTGCTTGGTTTGTGAATGTTTTGTCTAATGCTCCTATTTCGGTTAACTTCCAGACTTTTAGTTGGCTCTTTAGTCATGTATAAGCTTGTGCCTGTGGCGATTCCGCTGCCCCTTCGTTTCGTGTAATGCTGTCGTCTTGTCAGGTAGAGCGGGGAACCAGCAAATGATTCACCCGTGTTTAGGCTTTTCATGCTTGGTGTATACCCTGATACTGAGTCATTGAAAGCCAGTTTTCTGAAACCTGAGCGTCTTTCTATAAATACAGTTCTAAGGCGCGCACAGTGGCAGAAAAGGGCGTCCACTTGCCAGATGATGTACTTCATTATTTGAAAATATTTTACTGCTTCCAGCTTCAGAAGAAAAGTGATAAATCACCTGCGTTATCATTCAATGATAAATGTATTTCCTCCAGGTAGCCCAATTTGGAACTCCAGGCCGTTCGTCGCTGATGGTTTCGCGGGCTCATGGTACTTTGGCCCTAGTTGGCCTAGTAAACATTCTCATAGTTTTCTAGCGGGAGTTGAGGACTTTTATGCACGAAATCGTAGGCTGACATACTAACAGGACGTTTATGTGCTGCAACTAGGAGAAACTTTCAGGGAAAAGTGAAATCCAGGAGAAATTTAACTGACCTCTGAGTCATGGAGATATGACAACTATAGTGAGAAGGTTATTCAAGAGGGAGTCGGCGAATGGAGCAAAAATGGTTGAAGAGTTGCTGCAGGCCCTCGGTTATTCGGAGTAACTTCCGACGGCTGTGAGATAAAGTGTCTTTTATCGTTCCGGCCGCAAGCTGACAGCGATGTTATTTACGTCATTTTAGCTGTTGCTGCTCACCAGCTCAGCCATGAAGGGGCATTCTAAGGTTTGTAATGATAGATGGCGGGACGGGGTTAGGTAGCTCTCTGTTCCGTGCCATTTGCCCAAAAGCGAACATAGTCTGCGATCGAAGGGCTGTTTCCTTCATGAGTGTTAGATACGTACCTCCGATTCCTGAACTATAGCCAAATTTATCCGGTTGGAGTGACGCGCTCTCCTCAGAAACCAAATCAAACTAGCTGAGGTTTATTAGCGGTACTACAAACAATGATCAGTCGAAGGGGTGAGTGTACAAACCTCAAAGGGTGGCATCCTCAGGGAAATCACCGTTTACTAACGTCCCTTACGGCACAGAAAAGAAAACACGTACTATGGCAAATTGACCGAGGCACAAGTCACCAAGCTGGTTAACGAAGTGACCACGACAAACAATGACAAGGAAAGGAATGTGCATTTTAGGGACACGAACGAACGGAAAGACGAACAGGCGGAAATCGATCGGTGGTTCTGACCAACCAGTGAGTAGGGCAGGGATTCGCTTAGGCACGCAAATACACGATTAGTCACGGGTAGAACAGGTCACAGTCTTGTGCGGGTGAGTGTGTGCATGCGTCAGTGCATATGAGTGATTATACATGCCTGCCGGATGCAGCGGATCAGAATTCGGTGCCCAATCTAACAGTCTAGTGTAGGTCTAGTCAGTCAACCGAGTGGTGGTTCAGCGTGTGTGTTCGTGTGTGACGGAAGGGTAACGCTTGGCAGCAATGAGGAATCATGTGGACTGATAGCCGTGCTATCAAGTGGCCAACGTCTAATGAAATAGGAATACGTCAACCGGTCGAAAATTAGAATAGGTTGGTGTTTGTGAATGATCAGGGTTCAAACGGGCAGAACGATTCAACAATGAGTGAGGTGCTGCCTCAGACTGGGAACCGTAAGGCCATCGTAGTTGATAGGAGTGTGGCACAGGTAAATACGTTCAAAGGCATCTATCCAGAAACCCGTGTTATTTTGTCTTTTTCGTACGATCCAAGGCATGAAACTCAGATGCAGCAGCCTAAAAGATTTACAACGAAGTTAAAAGCTACGCGTGTGTCATTGGATGCGTGGTCTAGTGCAAGCTTAATCAGGTTTTCATTTTTCAAGGATTTGAAGCGGCAATAGAAGGCAGAAGTAAAGTAGATGCTGCATACTGCAATAATACTGTAATGTCCATGTTGATTGAAAAATTCCTCTTCTGCTCACATTCCTGTACTCTATGACCGATTTTGGACCGCCTTCTCTAACCCACTTCATGCTGACACTGTTTTGTGGTCGACAATTATTCTACGCTTGGTGCACTTACCTTTTCTTTTTATGGTTGTGCTTTCTTATTGAGATTACTTTGAGGACAGTTGGTACGATAGTGAGATGCACTGGTTCAACACAGTTTGTTTTATTACTCCTCGGTTTCGCTTTCTCGCTCACGTCGACTGACCGTAGACGTTCAGCTCGTTCACGTTGATTTTTGGCTGCCACGCTCAGGAAATTGTTCTTTGGGCCTGATTAAGCGTGGAGAACTTGTTCCCTTTATTTGGACTTCAGGACAGGTATTTATTATTTACTCTTTTTGGCCAACTATTCCTCTTTTTACAGAATTTGTCCTATTTTTGATCACCTTTTTGGCTTGATAGTGACTGAGGCTCACTGTCAAAGGTATGATCATGTTTGTACTTGTATTTTTACTCGCTAATAGTACCGTAGAATTTGCAGAGCAATCGTGTTCTTGATTTGGGTTCTGCATCGATTTGGGCTACGCGTTGCTTTGAGGCTCCAAGGTGCTATCCAGAACGAGTGAAGCTTATTAATCGGTGAATCGATAATTGAATCGTTGGTCAGGATTCACCCGGACCAGGACTTGAGCGTTTTGGTCGTTACGAACACTTATGTATCTTTCAAGCAGCTCTGGACCGGACTCATGACCCGCTTAGCGACAGTTGCAACCACTGCCTGTTAGACTACCGGTGAACCACACCCCGGTCATGTCCAGAATCATGGAGAGAATGATCAAGGAAAGGCTGACACGTCAACTTCTTAACCATAATTTAATCAACGCTGGTCAGCATGGTTTTCTGAAAAACAGATCATGTGCGACGTGCATGACAGATTTCCTCAATCTGGTCACAGAGGCTGTCCATATTGGTAAATCGGCAATCGTGATCATTTTGGACATGACCAAGGCGTTCGACCGAGTATCCCACGATCGGTTACTACAGAAGATCAAAACATATGGAATCGTGGACCCAGTGCTCGCTTGGTTTGCATCCTGTTTATCAGCCCGAGACCAGGTTGTAAGCATAGGCGGAAATTTGTCCGAACCCCGTCCCGTAACTAGTGGGGTGATACAAGGTAGTGTACTGGGCCTATTACTGTTCGTAAAGTACGTTAACGATATATTTACCATTTTCCAATGGGGAGTTCCCTTCCTGTTCGCAGATGATATCAAAATCGTGTACACTTTTGAGCCCGCGGCGTTAGCCTCTACCGTAGATGACATTACAAGGGAACTGCTCGCTCTCAGCTCCTGGAGTGATGCTTGGAAAATGAGTTTTTCCGCCGAAAAAAGTAATATTAATACTTATAAGTGTCACGTCCCCACTGGAAGATTTAGTATAAACGGCAAATTCATACCCAATAACTCTCAGGTACGTGACTTGGGTCCACACTACTCATGAACGTTTGAATTTTCGGAACACGCAGCCATCCAGGTGGCTAAAGCACGCCGTACGATCGGGCTAATCCATCAAACATTTATTTTGCCAGAAAGTAAACCAAACATTTTTAAGTCCCACGTTAGACCTTTTCTGGAATACGGCTCAATCATTTGTTCCAACATGCGACAAGGAGACCAAATAGAGTTCGAGAACGTACAACGGGCATTCACGAAAAAGAACATAGGTTTTTCTTCGCCCTTTAATTACATGGAACGTTGTGAGCGGCTGAAAATCGATCCCTTTCGGCTGCGCCGCATAAGAAATAACCTATTCTTTCATAATATCTTGAAGAATAGATCATGTAGTTCAGCACCGCATGTGAGAACCCTTTCTACTTATCACTTACGTAACAATGAGTTCTTGGTTTCTGTCCCTTTGCCAAAGCTTGCACTTCGGTCAAACTTCTTCATTGACAAGTACGCTTCATTGTGGAACAAGCTACCACAACGAATTCGGGCATTATCACCTACATAATTGGCTTTCAAACGGGAAATAAGCATAGCCCTAACGGTGGACATGCTGACTAGGATGTACAATCCCTATATTTCAAGGGCTCAGGCCTTTGAGGTAGGTATAGGGTACCAATAAATCGAATAACCGCCTTGAGCAACCTAGTCTCAATTAGACCCGCATAGGGTTGGCCCCCTCGCTGCAGCAATTACGGAACTCAGCGGCTCACTCACACTATCTAGGACAGCAAAGCAATCTCAAATTTTTACCATCAAATACCTTTTTTGCGGCAAGCCAACATAGCGGCTCATGGCTTACTCAGGTATAAGGGCATCACGTTGTTAGGGCTGCAAGTAGTGCCCCACCCTTGTGCAAACTGGTGTTTCAGTGAGCTTGGACCCCAACAAATAATCGCAGGCTGTGGTTGACTCTACCTTCCCCCACATTTTCTGTCCTATGTCAACCGCATTGGGGATGTGACTTCACGGATATGGCGAGTGTTACCGCGGCACATTCGTGAGCATTCCTGGCTGTGATTGTCTCCTTGCACAGAGCTGACCACCGATGAGACGACAGAAACATCAAAAAGAGGTTGGCATCAAAAAAGGGAAAAAATACCCTACTGCTTTGTCCTCCAGGTATACCAGCCTGGTCACATGTGAGCTTTGTCCCCAGGCTGCCGTTTGCTACGGATTGACTGGTGTGGTTGACCTATTCTCAACGCGGCTTGTTACACGCGGTCCATGTTTCGGCCGGGGCTTGGGAGCCGTGGTCACCCACCAAAAGCAGCTCCGCCTTCTCTGAAAGCCAGATACCTGACTGTGAAAAAACCAAAAAAAATAATAATAATAACGTCTAAAAAAGTGTGGTTCACTCTTGGAGCGGCACGGGCTGGATGCTGATGGATGTGTATCGTGCTGCCTCCCTAACTGAAGCAGGCCCTAGTGCTGCCCACCGTGGGCACTGAATGTAAACCGTTAGAGTTAGCTTTCTTGACGAAAATTTGGCCTCATCCCGTTCCCACCTCTCGCGGCTCTTTAAACCACTTCTCACAAAGGTGTTTTCCTGTTTTGCAATATGCTAATGACGAGAAAGATATCACGGTAACCATCCAAACACCACTATATCGGATATCCTTGCTCCTAAACAAATATAACCTCAGCACACTAGCACCATCGAGTATGTGCATAGACGAACTTACGGCTATGTTTCTCGGCACGAGACCAATTTCCTTTAGGCGTCATCACCGACACCATCATAGTTTCTTCCACTTTAGAGCCCCTCAGGAACCATTCAGTATAGAGCAACCACTATACCGGAGAAGACCGTAACAAATTTAGTGCTACGCTAGCTGGGTACCAGTCCCATTAACTCTCATTGTTCCTTCATTCCCACCTTACCGCCTCGGTGCTGAACTGCAGACTGCGTAAGCAAACTAGATCAAGGGTTTTCATTTCTTGATCCTTTTAACCTTAAAGCTCTAGGTTTTTCTTAGTATCTTAACACTGCCACACCAACTTGCGAACCAATGATCCTCTAGAATGCACACAAAATGGCCCAGCCGTTGGACTCAACTCTGCTAGCCTGCAGCATTATAGCTCAGCCCTCGACGAGCCTGCTCCACCCAGAACTTGGAGTAGGTGCCAATGACCGCCTAAATGAACTTTATCTTTGCCCCATTCACATGAACCAAGCCAATTCATTACCGTTGTCGTCATATATTACCCTAACCCACAGCTGGAACCACGTCCAGAATGTAATCCCTATTTATTTTAGCTATATTAGTCGCCAAACTGGATAACCAAAGATGCCACTATGACTCGTACCGACCAGAACCCAAGTGGGACCTTTCATATCATCTGGGAATGCAAGCAAGTCACGTGGCAGAAAATACCCCCAACTGCCTATCGTATTAATTAGGGTTTTCTAACACAAAACCACTCCTGCTGATATCAACATTACAGCCAACACAAGTAACCGTTCACGCGCAACCTGCCAATATACCAGTCGTCATTTACATCCGTCATATCTCGCCACACTGGACTGATTGACCGACACATATCCTTCACCCTGCCAGGCGAACTATACCCATAGAATGTAGCACATTACCAGTAATGACGCTGAATACAACGGAGGCTCAATGCGTTATTGTATATATATTTGTCAGTGAAACGGCATAATATTGCCCAAGTCAATGTGGAGATTTTCCACTTTAGTATCTTTTGCAACTGTTCAATTTTCTATCGATCCAAGTCCGGCTGGAACTTGATCCTCCACTTTTCCAGGGCCCTCCAATTGCACTTTCACATTTCTGAATGGTACAGGTTACTGATCCTGAAATTTAACTCACCCTCATATGGACCTTTGTTATTTGCGCATTCACCAAAGTACAAAAATGTACATTTATAAAATTGGTTTCATGTCTCCTTGTTTCATAACTCATTCCTTTTCTTGAACCCTGGTAGAACCGACACTCGGGGTTTGCACCAGCTTTATGGTTTGCTATTCTCTTCGCATGCATCAATTTCCCCGAGTTTACTGCCATACAATCTCTTTTTCTTCATATTTGAAACTTCGCTGTGAGCATATACCCGGTAAACCGCCGTTTTTCATGGCTTGCATCATTTTCGTTGATAATGCGCCTCTAGCAGCTCGAATGAACGACCTTTTCGATATCTCCGCTGTGCGCCACCGCCCAGCGCGAAACCGAAACCGGTTCAAAGTTGGCGCGCAAACCATTATTAGAGTGATCTATATAAACTATCGCTGGCTATGTTTTTCTACAGCTGGCACTCCTGACTTTCATACCTGAAGTTTGTGATTATTTCATTTTACTGAGTAACGCTGTGCTCCATGATCATGCGCCTGCGTGTGTGTCTCGACCATAGCCGAGAAATATACCATCATCATTACTCGATGTAGTACCGGAACACAGGGATCAAGACATAGTGCTGTCACTACAGCTGATCAATAGAGTATTGCGTAGTAATTTACGGGGACGTCGCGAACCAATTTGGTCTCAAGAGGGACTTTTAGTGTGGTTGTTCATTCGGCCATCGGTGGGCATTCCCCTGCAGGCATTTTTTGGTTGTTCCACAGGAGAACCAGCTACACAGTTGAGGAAACCACGCGTGATTCATGGTCCATCAGCGACAGCATTTCGACAGCGCAATAATGCATAATTTTGTTGAGGCTTGTCAACCAAGGTCCGCGATAACCCCAAAAAATGCTCATTGGTCTGAGCCGGAATTTTCGGCCAAAGATAAAGTTACAACTTTGAGTATGATAGTGGAAAAAGATAATGGGTATTGTGCCAAACGGATAAGCTTTCCATCCGAGATTCTGGCTTTTTGGCTCGGCTCAAAACTGTTGTACCGAAAGCCAAATAGTGAGGCTCCGGTTGCAGCTGACTCTGATGCCGAAGTATCCAAGATGTCAGCAGCGGCAAAGAATGTGGCACTTCAAAATGATCCAGTTACCAGTACCCGCCACGACAAGGCTGATCATTCCCGAGCCGTCATACATGAGGATGGTAAGTCCGCGGGTCAGCAGCCTAACAGTAATTCTGTTTTGGTATCCGGAAACATATCCAATAGGGACTTACAAATCCCATGGAACCAAGTGCACTCAGAGACATTCGGGAGGTTCAGGAACACAAAGTCTATAACATAAAATGTAGATTCCAAAGGCTGCGACTACAAGTGGATGGCTCGCCTGTCTGGCAGGACTTCCGCAGTGTCTGCAAAAGGGACCAACCAAACGTGGACTTAGACGAGGAAATTCGGTCGGCCCAATGAGGGACCTGTGGACGATGGGCACATTTCCAGTGTGCGACATTTCCAGGCAAGAAAATTTACCATCGCTGACACGTATGGCCCAATGACACCGATGTAACAGTAAGACAGAGAACCCAAGACCTCCTTCAGGGCCACGACACATTGATTACCAAAGCTTTTTCCGCCTTTTTAACAAGTAAAGTTGAGCAGATGGCACATGAGTCTTTCTTTATGTCAGCAACTCAGGGATGGAACTGCGGTTCTCCCGATTAGAACGCAATAATTACTCGGATTAGAATAGAATTCTTGCTCGTGGCCAGTATAAGGCTCGGTTTCAGTTGGTCGTTTGCGGAGCCTGCTATATACCACGCTTTCCTCCACGAAAAGCATTCCTTACCTATGAGGAATTTGGCTACCGTAAAGCATTACGTAAAACAGGTTTGAACCTTTGAGATCGAGGTTGATCCGGCAGAACTAGTTCACCCACCTACCGTTTAAACAAATCCCGTCACACACAAATCTCTCCACCAAACCGTGACTTTATCAGCTTGCAGCTGCTTATACACTACATAAACCATGACTTATCCCCATCAACCCACTTCCCCCTAGCTTCAGCCAGCAACACCCGACTTCAAAGTCCTGTCCATGGCATAAAGTATGTTCCACCGACCGCCAAAATGAAGCTTTCTCCCTGCAGTAATAATACACCCAACTCATCACGTAAAGCCTTCCTTTACTATCACAAGCTCCAGCTGGAAAGTACTCCAGACAGCCATGTCTCCGGTCTCCCTTCAGATCATGCCGGCCACTTGGGTGGCCACAGGTCCACTAAGAGCCACTTTCGGATTAAATCGAGGACTAAATTAATCAAAGTAACCGAACTGGACTACCTTCCACGCTGGACGGCCATGTTTCGAACTCAAACTCACGCTGGCAGATGCTATGGGGAGCCTCTACATCGCACCCCACTTCGATTACTATAGTGCCACCCGGATTACAAGCCATCATAACGGTTTTACCCGACCGCAAGAACGGATTCTCGACATCGAGCTACATCATGCACTGGTCCAACAATTACTTCCATTACACTCTCCAATCGGTAGCGGTGGTTCCCAAATCATGCCAGAAATCCTACCATCCTTGTTGCACTATCAACCTTCGTTCCCCGATTCGCCAATCAAAACAATTTTAATTCATTTCTGCCTGCTACCTAATCATTTTCTCCATGAACAGCCAGCCGAGTCTGGTAAGCCCGTCCATGCCCGGGCTTTAGCTCGTGACCAGCCGTCAGTGGCAAACATGAACTCTATGAGATAAAATACCAGTCACTTGCAGTTGGCCGAAACTTGCCTCTATATCCTTTTGCTGTACATACGGAAACGCTTATCCTTACACTCAACAACATTCCTCGTCACCTTGGGTCTGGTCCTCCGCAATCCACTGCCGTAGGGCTTGCGTCCCCACATCTCATCTTTTCCCCTTTTGCTTCGATGCATCTGCTCCATCTCCTCGTTCCAGCTGACTGCCTCCTCATGAACTCTTTTTGGAGCCCCTAGCTAAACGTCCAACCAGCATCCGTACTGCTCCGGCTGAACATTACATTCCTTGTGAAGTACTTCTCTCCATGCCTAATGTCAGAAGTAGAGTCCTTCTCTCCATATCGCACTGGAATTACCCAAAGAAAAGACAACTAGACTAAGCTTATCCGACCTCACAGGCTCACTCCTTCTTTGGGTTTTCATGCCACCGTCCACCGGCCTTGGGATTTGTCCAAATGACCTCAGTGAAATGTCGCTGAATATAATGCTGATGGTGCTGACGGATGATTTGAAGTTGGCTTTGCTCTCCACCGTGTCCGGATATTCATCGGTAAAAATCTCTCTCCGGTCTTTCGGCGATCAGACGGCTGATCCACGCTTTTCATTCTATACATCCCAGGTTCTCTTTGCTGTCTCGACGAACCGTTGTTTAAACCACTCGTGTACATAGTACGCCATTTCCGTGCTTGAATGACGCTTAAACCAGCGACTTTGCGTTTGGCAAGCTGGCCAGTGCACCCAGCACCCGCAACCAAAACAGCTTTGCACTTCCCGCGTTAACCGTTTTCACTTGAGTGAACTTAGACACTGTCTAGTCCTGTAGTACTCTGACTAAGATGTATAAAACCGGCCTTTTAAATTTGTACATATTTCATACTGCTGTGATAAGCTGACTCCATTACCATGCCTTGTGCATGTGTCAAGATCCCAGTCGAGAAATATACCAATATAGTTTTTATGTTAAAGGCCCCCAGCGTCAGAGGTTACCGCAGAAAGCAGGCACCGCTCTGCACCAACCAGGAGGGGCGGTCAGCTCTAGGAAACGGCGGGCCTAAAGGCCACTGTGCTAGGCTTTCTTCTGGCCCAATCCGGAAAGGCGCTTTTACGCGTGGAATCCATATTTGGAGTGGGACTTCGAAGCTTTTGAGCTTGCCCAAAGGCGATTCACATGAAGGTTGGCAGGATACAGATGTTTGCGCTACGAAGCGGGGTTGAGGCAGCCCGAATACTTTTCTTTAGGACTTGGAGGCAAAGGTGGCTTCACGATGGCTTTCGAAACACTCAAAAGGCCAACAGAAGCAAGCGAGCACAGAGAAGCCCTGCTTGAACTATCACGAAAGGGCTATCTAGGAGGCCATCCGCTGGAAAGCGGGGAACAGAGGAACGTCGCTCGAATCAGGAGTCATTCTTTTGCCGTTGAAGCCAGTACCAACTGGAATGAGCACGCATTATGTGTGGCAACCACCGGCAGTGAAGCTGGGCTCAGAGGGAATTTGGATGAGATGCTAGTGATAGAATCTGGGGAAAGATGATCAGGGGCCTGTGTTGCCGATTTCTCAGGCTACTGACTGTTTAAGTTCCTTGTGTCACCCCTTTTTACAATAAAAACAACCCTTGCTATTTGATTCATGTTATCAGGGAAAGTGGCCATGGAGAAAGCGTGACCAGTGGCCCCGTAGTGCATTAACAATAAGTGTATATGGTACACCAAGGTAATGCCAACGCCAGTAAACAAGGACTGGTGGAGGAGCGCGTTGGAATGAAAAGGCAGAATGGTGTGTGACAGAATGAAAAATGGGACGGGATCAATAAAGCAAGCCCACAGCTATCCACCGTTCTTGCGCTCGGGAGGTGAGCTATAAAAGCTCACCGGTAAATATGTTCAGCTCGGTTCAGCCTGAAGTCAGTTCATTGAATCAGTCGGAGCGGTGTTGAGACAAGTATTTAGCAAAGCCGTTGAAGCTCACACTTGGATCCGATTTGTGTAATTCCACACAGCGTCAAGAATCCAACAGGAGGCAAAGAGGACCTTCGACCTGGCTCTGGACAAAGTGGTTAGGCTGAAGAAGAGTTACCGTAGATACGTTCAATCAGAGGCTATGCCCAGGAATAGAATGGTGTCTTCGGTCTGGAAGAACAGTGGTCAAATATGTAATGACGATCAGAGCAAAGCCTTTGCCCTCGGTTTAAAATTTGAGGGTGTACACATACGTGATGGAGGACGACGGACTTTGGTCAGAGCACAAATGTTTGAGCTCACTTATTTCAGCATGTATATAACGGAAGAGGAGATACAGAGTTTATTGGAAGCGCCGAGCATACACAGGTCGGCTGGGCTTGATTTTAACTTACATGCATAGAAATCCTCCCCAGCCGTTGTCATATACTTGTATTGTTTAGGCTATGCTCTTTATTTTATTGAATCTGGGACAAGAGCAGCGTGCATCAATTACTAAACTTCAACATTGGCTTATGTTTTGCTAACGTGAAGTGGCATAATTTTGACTCGAACTTGGACTGCCGTGACGGCGGTATCTGACACTGGCCTTTGTTGAATTCTGGTCCACGTTTTTAGATATAATGGCGGTACAGTTGAGGTTTGCACACATTTATACGCGTATAGCTTGTGAATCAAGTACCGTAGAAACCACGAATCCATCTTGTTCTGGTTTTGGGATTAGTTTTCAATTGGCTACGCGTTGCTCACAGTCGGAATAACCGTTATACCGATAGCAAGCAAGCAGCCTGTTGCAGCTCCGATCACTGGAAGCCTCTGTCTTCTCTTCCGTGTCCTACTTAATCAAGGGGACTGCAAGATAGCTACAGTTCTGGTAATTCACCAGCGGAGTCATGACTGGAGGAGGTAAATGGCCGTTCTGCGAGCCTTACATGCATTCTGTGGAAGTGCTTATTGTGACTGGCAAGGGAACACATGTAATTTCCTAATGATCCACGAGTTGTTCAGTACGGCGCAGCTCGGGTTCTAAGAGAAATATTTTGCCTCGAACATCATAACATTCGTAGGCGAAGCCACAGACCAGCTTGATGAGGGCAAGATGGTCGAATTTTACTACCCAGGCCCCACCAAGAATTTTGACCCAGGCGTAGAGGGGCCTAACGCAATACCTCCGGAGTCAGTGTTAGGTTCACTGTTTTTTCTTCTCTACATAAATTATTCAGAACAAGATTTACCCCTACATGCATTAATTTTTGCAGACGATGTGAAGTTTTTTGATCAGGTTACCTGGATTATTTGGCAAGTGGCCTGGCGCAGTATTTGAGTGATCCGACAAAATGGAAGAGTCACCTGCTAACCAGAGCTTCACAGGGAGTAACTGTAATGGGAGAAAATGGACCATTCACTGTTGGGAATACATGGTCAACAGGTGACTTCGGTGTCAAAGTGACTGCGGACTTTGAGTATCCTGGCCAGTGCATAGTGGCAGCTCACAAGTTAACGGATGAGCTCATTTGGCAACTCTCATCATTTTCCCACAGAGAAGTGGTGTTCATACTTATGTACAATACTGTGGCGAGGCAGCTTTCAGAACTGTGTGTAGAGGATTGGGCCCATATTTCGATAAGAGATGCAGCCTGCCTAGCAGTGATTCAGCGACCGGCCACTCGGATGGCTGAAGGACAACAAGAGAAACCATGTGAACAGAGACTGCAGGATGTGGGACTCGTCCCACTGAGGAAGGGAGACTAGAAGTAGACCATATTGAGGCGTTTTAAATCTCAAAGGGCTTATCGGGCTTAAGCGCATGGGGAAGTCTCTGAACAGGTCACTGATCACAAAAACACAGGTAAAAGAATAAAATGGTAGAAACCATGCTCTGGGTAAACAGTGCGGGCAAACTTCTTCGGCATCAGAGCAGTAGGAATGTTGAATAGATTACCTGAGGAAGTGAATAGAATCGAAGGTGAAGGACTCTTTAGGAGGAAGCTGGTTGCTAAGCAGGACGAACTATTAACAAAAGTGGAGCACTGAATATTTGGAGGCCCTCAAAATTTACTCAAAGTATCCAAAATCCGTGTCTAAGATCTGGGGCATTTGGTGTGATGAAAATCACACTTTGGGATTTTCTCTAGTCTCGATGGTGTGAAGAGAGTTTCCACACCTTCCATTCCGGCAGAGCCGGTAGAATGACCCACTCCGTAAACCAAAACTCAAAGGAATTACGAAAGTCCCAGTGGCGGATGTATCCATCTAAAAGTAAAGACTCGGTCAGGGTGAAGTCTGTCCAAAGATTCACTGATTGACCTACGGAATAGTTAGGTTCACGCCCGCGGGGTAGAGCTTCGGAACTTCGAATGAAAACGTAGTCCAAGTCGATGTGGATCCCAAATCAAAACAAGATTGCTTCGCAAATTCTAACGTACTCTTGGTGAGTTAAAATATAATTACATAATAATCATAACTTTGACAGTGGGTATTGGTCACTATCCAGCCGAAAGGTTATCAAAATCAGGACAAAAAATCTGTACAAAGAGAACAGCCGACGGAAAAGAATGAATAGAAATTACCTTTCCTGCAGTCCAAACAAGTTGAGTAAATTGTGCACGCTTATTCAGGCCTACAGAACAATTTCCTGAGAGCAGAGCCGGAAAATTCAACGTAAACGAGTTTGACTTCCACGGTCCGTCAAAGTGAGCGGGAAGGTGAAACAGAACAGCAACAAAGAAAACAGTCTTGCGTCATTGCGGCTCACTACCATGCGGAGTGTCCGAAAAGTTATCTTACAATTAAAACACGACCAAGGGAGAAAAAGTTAATGCCTCACTTTTAGAGATGACGACCACAAAGCGGCATTAGCAACAGTAAGGTGGGAAAAGTAGTCCAAACTCCGTAAAGAGAATGTATAAAAGCAACGGATGGCTGATTCTCAATCATTCACGATGTCGCCGTAGTCGCCGACCCCTGTGCAAACGACTGAAAGAATTTTAAAGGCTTCCTCGACTCAATGACCTAGAGGCTGGATCATGATGAGAAGGTCGTTATGTGCTACCCTGATATCAGCAAGGCCTTCGGTATAGTGAACTACGGACTTTTTCTGCACAAACCATGTGGGCTGATTCTGACTACAGAGATGACGGGCTGGTTTCACGCCTGCCAGTATGACAGTCGGTTCCGCGCACGAGCTGAAGGAGCTAGGCCCATAATGGCGACAACAGCCAGTGGGATACCGCAAGTGTCAGTGTTGGAACCAGCACTTTTACGGGTATATGTAAGTGTCTTTCCATATTTCCTTCGGCCACCAGGATTTATGTCCGAGTACGACGTGAAAATTCTAGGAGCTAATGAACCCACATAGGTTCATGAGGGCCCAGAGGCTATCCACAACTGAGCAATAGCCTGGGAAATATACAGGACCTTTGGCAGATCAGTCTGGGGGAACCAGATACCTTAAACGGGACTGTCCGGAGCCAACTGCGCAGAGGGCAGGGATCCGAGATTTGGGGACAATGGTAACGAGAAAATTTACGCCGTCAGTGCAATGTCTGTTGGCGGCCAACAGGGTAAACAAAATTGTTTACCAACTGCGAAAGACAGGAACTTCAAGGCACATCAGAATTAGACCACTCATTCAAGTTGCACTGGTGAGGCACCACCCACGGCATGCAGTTCAAGCCCGGGCTCCCCAGTTGGTCGAGGACACCCACATACTGGAGGGCGTCAAAGGAGGTTAACGAGACCGACTTCCGGCCTGAGGGGACTATGGTAAGGGGGGGGACTGGCATTCGAATTTGTTCTCCTTCGTGCACCGAGGTGAGAGGGGAGTTTTGCTGGAAACAATGAAGAAACTATAAGGTTTGTCAAGGGAGAACAAGCCATCCTTTTCCAGCGATGAAAACCACCCTTCAGGGGATGTGCCGATGCTCTTTAAAGCAAGGGCCAACGGGAATATCAGAGTTTATTTCCTCCCACGCTGAGTAATACATGACTGGAATAAAATTTCTCCAGGTGTTGCGGCAGCAGACAAGGTCGTAGTTTTCAAAGGGAAGCTTGGCTTCGTGCGGCACATATTTCTGGAATGCCCATGAGACATTGCATAGCATTCACAAGAACATCTACCCCGACTTCTTTTTTTACCATTTTCCTTTTTCTCCATTGACTCTTCACCCGTATCTTCTTGATGCTTCCTTGATCAGCCACATTTCCTTCTTTGCAAAAGAGATGACATTCCGGCGACTAGGCTTTTGCGCGGCGGATGAGTGTGCAGTTGCGGAGGCTGTACCCTGTCCAGACTTACTGTAGCTGCTCTCTCCGGCGGTGACCCAAGAAGCGTCACGTGCCTCGAACTGCCATCCACCGGCGGACGAGAATGGATTCTGAGAAGTCGAAGCTACGTGAGACTGGGGGGCATAGGTGCAGGAAACTGGACTACCGCTGGCACCGGCCGTCAGTCCTGTGGTCTGATTTGGTTTGGTTGTCCCCGGCTATTATCAGTCCAGTACGACCCGAAGTGGCCTGGCATGATCAAAAGAAAAGTGAAGAAAAACTGGCGAAGGATGCTTAGATCATCCTCAAGACTTGCAGTAATTCCGTACAGTCAAAATCGGCTCCGAGGGTATCCGTAGGCGGCTTAAGGGACGACCAAGGAGGCCACGCCGAAGCCAGCTCTGATAATCCCGAAGTGCTCAGGTTTTTCTCCCAACAGATTTACTGATCAAGCAGTGATAATGAGGGTCGATCAACAGACGATTTGATCCTTATTCCGAGCATGGAGGTAGCAGTAACAGATGCACCAGGAGTAGCCACTGCCTTCAGAAATTTAGAGATATCCAAAATGACAGGGCCCGATGGTTTCCAACCAGCCACTCCTAAGCCGCTGGCTGGAGTATTTGTGGAACCTCTGCCTGCTCGGCTAAACTTATCGGTGGAAGAGGGCATCGCCCCGAAGGATGGGATGGGGTCCACAGTGTGCCCAGTTCGCAGGGATGGAGACGAGGAGAGTTCCTCGAACTACCGCCCGATGAGCCCTACCTCTGTAGTAATTAAAGTGCTGAGAAGGATTTTGGAGGATAGGATAGAGACTCACGTAACAGCAACTCACCTAGTGGTACCCAGTCAGTACGGCTTCGTAAGACGTCGTTCATGAATGACCTACCCCTTTAAACTTCCTTGACGGGATAACCGGCGGGATGGAAGGGGGTGGGGGGAAAGTGGAAATGTTATCTTGACTTCAGGAGGGCTTCCGACTCAGTAAATCACTGCCTCTTGCTTACCAAACTGGAGGTTTTCGGTTCAAACTCCCATGCGACAGCTTGGATCAAGAACTATGACAGATGGAGGCTTCCCGGTTAGAGTGGGGAGAGTGTTCCCCAGCGGACTTTCTGCATAGCGGCGTACCTCACGGTTCAGTAATGAGGCCTCCACTCTTTCCAATTTTCGTAAACGACCTCGCCGTGGGGTTACAGAACTCCGCATTCGTATTTGCGGACGACGCCAGCGTCGTCACCCTCACATCGGAAGACTCTATCCGGCAAGAACTAAAAGGAATATACCAGAGGTCCGTGGAATGGGATCTGCCAATGGAAGTTAACAAATATTTGCATTTAGAGAGTGACAGATGGATGCACCCCTTGGAGCAGTTGGAGACACTGGGGCAAGTGGTGACAACCCCACAGGTAGGTAGGGTAAAAGACCCAAGAGTTGTGACCGCTAGTTATTTCAAACCAAGTGAACAATGTTGCGTGGCTGCCCAGAAAGCCTCCAGATCTCTCTGGCAGCTCAAAAGAGCAGCGACAATGAGGGAACCAATGGTTCTATTACCACAGTATAAAACGTTTTTGCGTGCCGATCCGAAAAATGGTGGCCAGGTCTGGCGGCCGTACATGGAAAGTGAAGGTAAATAGTGGAGCAGGTGCGGAGATTTTTTACGATGTTGTTTCCCCCACTGCGCGGGCTCAGTCATGAGCGGAGCCTCAAGAGATTGAACCTGCACTAACCGGAAAGTAGAAGGCGCCGGGGTCACCTGATAGATACTTTCAAAATAATGAAAGGAATAGTTACCATTAGTGGAAGAAAGGGACACTTGTTGATGCCGGAGAGCAGGAACTCAGGTTACTGGAAGAAAGAGTATGGAAGACTTTCGAGAGCGGCTAGTGAAAGTATCTTCCATTCGGTCTGACAGTGAAATACCAGCGTAATCCCCTCTATCGGACGAATAGAGGAAAAGTAAGTCGATTGGCAGATGCAAAGGAAATGACCGCAACGGCTTAGCAGGGAGAAAACCGGGACAGCATATTATCGAGATAGACGGAAAACTCGGAAATGTCAGTTCAGCAAAACGTACGCAACCGAAAAAACAGTGGGGTAGATGTCTGACGTCAGAGAATATCTTAGAGGAAGTAGACCCAAAATGATGTCCTGAAAAAGGTCAGTCTCCCAGAAGGACTGAAGTCACTACAAGAGTAAGTAAGCGGTTGCAGCTTCGACAGTGGAGGAGTTTAAGAATCTGCTTGATGAAGAACGGACCGGAGTGTCGAAACAAAGGGCGGACAAGGGAGCATTAGAGCCCTCTTACATTCCGCTTTAACTTTATGGCATTTTTCAACGGGACCTCTCCATTGCCATCTAATTTGCCATTTCATCTGCCTTTTACTTTTGAGCCTTCAGCCTTCTTGTATCACATGGCCCTATAGATGACGTTCAAGAGCGACTGATGAAAGTGTCTCCTATCGGGTCTAGCGGCGAAATACCAACGATATCCCCTCTATCGGACGAATAGAGAAGACGCAAGTCGGTTTACAGATGCAAGATGTATTCTATATATTGTGGAACCGAAACAGTACCGATACGAGAGATACACCGAACGAAAAACGAAACGCAACGGCTGGGCAGAAAGCGAACCGCGAGCGCGTACAATTGGCGAACGACCGGAAGTGAAAGTGATTCAAAACGAGGTCGACGGGAACTTCGGAAAAGTCCGTCCAATAAAACGTACACAACCGGACAACACTATGAAATCGATGTCAAACGTCGGAAAAGATCGTAGAGAAAATAGATCCAAAATGGTGTCCAGAGAATAGTCATTTTCTCAGAAAGATCGAGGTCACTGCAGCAACTCCCCACTAGAAAGCGCGGAATGCTTTCGAAAATTATCAAGGAGGAGAAGGCATACAAACGATATTCGTGTGCATGAATGCATGCAAAATAAGTGAATGCAGCTGGGCTGCAGGATGCTGACGGGCAGAGTCCGTGGTATGCAGGAACAGTAGGATGATGGTCGAGCGTAAACCAGATTCGTTGCCAGTAACATCGGTTGCATGAATCGTCATCCAGGTGTGCCACACCAATAAAGTCCAGCGTGGGGTATTCGTTAACCTTTATGATATCCGGCAGCCAAATCAGTAGGTTCGTCAATGGCAGGGAACGACACCGGCTGGGCCGATCCAGAATGCAACCTTTGGTGCCAAAATTCTCCGGCTTTCGTGGGACCAGGAAAGCGTACCATATCGCGAGGTTCCATGAAACGAAAAGAAACGAAAAACTGGTGTAGCAGCAGCAATGGACTTGACTAGAATACAGTAATAACTAATGATGTATGTTGAATCGTGTCGAAACGAATAACACGAAAGTTATTACTGCGAAGTGCGATGACTAGGATCGTGTTTGACCTAGTTGCGAAAGCGTGCTGGGCAAGCGATCTTCCGACCGGAACGTGAGACGGGTGCCTCATACACGGACGGGTGCGTAGGCGTGCTCTGCTGACTTGAGCGTGGGACAGTATTCTCGTCCGAGGACGTAGCAGGGCCAACTGACTGCTGACTTGAACGTGAGACGACAGCCTCATTAGAAGTCGTAGCAGTACCAACTGGGTGCTGTCCTGAACGTGAGACGACAGATCCATTCGAAGTCGTAGCAGGCAAGGCTTACTGCGGACCTTGATGTGACACGGAATTGTCTTCATTAGGTAGTGCGGGGTTAACATCGAATCTCATGTCAGCGGGCGACAAGCTGTCGTCAGCGTACGCGGCTTTGAGATGATCGATGCTAACGGTATCGACGCGACCGTGCCGATCAACCTTAAAGGTCTTATCGTGACGAGAAATCACGCGAAATGGACCTTCGTAAGGCTGTTGTAACGGTTTCCGTACCGAATCAACACGAATGAATACATGCGAACAAGTTTCGAGTTCGGTCGGAACAAAAACCTGTCGTCGTTGCATTCGAGTCTGCGCCGGAGCGAGATTTTGCATGTGCGTAGACAAAAAGTGAACGTAAGTCTGTACGGCAAGTGAGTCTGTACTCCGTGGCGTAAAGACTTCCCCATGCAGTCGTAATGTCGTGCCGTAGACAAGTTCTGCGGCGGAACATTGGATATCTGCCCTTATGCAAGTCCTGATACCAAGCAGAACTAGTGGTAACGTTTCGTACCACTCGGAGCTCTCGTGTGCTTTAAGAGCCGCTTTGAGTTGACGATGAAAACTTTTGACTAAACCATTCGATGCCGGATGGTACGCGGTCGTGCGGGTGCTTTCCGTACCCAGCGTGTGAGTTAATGAAGAGAATAGATCGGACTCAAATTGTTG
Source organism: Fasciola hepatica (assembly GCA_948099385.1). Lineage (NCBI taxonomy): Eukaryota > Metazoa > Platyhelminthes > Trematoda > Plagiorchiida > Fasciolidae > Fasciola > Fasciola hepatica. The sequence continues at coordinate 14,494,740 of CANUEZ040000120.1, read as the reverse complement.
CCCTCGATCCGTAGTGATTTTGGAAGGACAACCATATAAAGCTATCCATCGTTCTATCAGATGTCGAGCCACTGATTCGGCCGTGACGACAGAGATGGGGATAGCCTCGGGCCACCTCGTAAATCTATCGTGCACGTTAGTAAATAGGTATACCCATGTGATGGGGTCAATGGACCCGAAATGTCTACGTGGATATGATCGAAGCGAGCATCAGGAGTGGCAAAAGTACCGATAGGCGAAGCTAAGTGCCTATGCACTTTAGATCGTTGACATTGTAGACCCTGTTTTGCCCACACACGAACATTGTTATTCATGGACGGCCAGACGTATCGTGTAGCTACTAATCGGAGACTGGCCGCGATGCCTGGATGTGATAGTCCATGTAGGGTATCGAACACGAGACGTCGATATGCAGAGGGTACGACTGGCCTAGGTAGGCCAGTAGACATGTCGCAGAGTATAGTCGCAGCACTGGTGACCAGAGGTACGTACTGACACTGTAGCGACGAAGACTGGGCGGGTTCCATACATGGGGAATCCTGTGCCTGTGCTGCAGCCATGGCCGGGATGTCTAAAACAGGGGATTTAATATCATTCAGCGAAATACGCAACAAAGCATCTGCAACACAGTTCGACTCACTTTAACGTGTCGTAGGTCAGTCGTAAACTGAAAAATATAGTTCAAATGTCTGACTTCTCGTGGGAAGTAACGGTCAGACGTAGTATGCAGTGCATACGTCAGAGGCTTATGGTCGGTAAAGGGGATGAAATATCGACCCTCGACTGCATGGCGGAAGTGTCTAACGACATTATATGCAGCCAGCAGTCCGCGACCAAAGGCACTATATTTGGTTTCCGTGGGACTGAGGCGTCGAGAGAAAAACTCGAATGGCTGCCATATCTCAGAAACATACCGTTGCAGGACTGCTCCGATGGCAGAGTCGGATGCATCCACCGCTATGCTTAGCGTGGCGGACGGAACTGGGTGCATTAGGAGCGTGGTCTGAGCTAATGTCACTTTGATCTCCAAGAGCGCTACTCGTGCGGCATCCGTAAGCGACAACTTACGTGGATTGCCACGAAGTAGGTCAGTTATTGGAAGCAAACGTTCAGCAGCATGGGGTATGAAACAACGATAAAAGTTAACTAACCCCAAAAATGCCTTGAGCTCCTTGATTGAGGACGGTACGGCGTAATCTAGAATAGCACGCACTTTATCCTCGCAAGGCCTGACACCCTCTTGAGTGATCTTATGGCCGAGGAACACAAGTTCCGGTTTGCCAAGTTCACATTTATCAGGATTGACCACTTTTCGATGTTCGGACGAACGTTGAAATAGTAGCGTCAAATGTTGGAAATGTTCATCTACGCTGGACGATGCGATTAGCAAGTCATCGATATAGACGTGAACAAATTCCAAGTCTCGCGTAATGCTATCGATAAACCTCCGGAATATCTGAGCAGCATTTCGCAAACCAAAAGGCATACGTAAGAACTCAAGCAAACCAAAGGGAGTCGTGAAAGCGGTTTTCTCGACATCTTCAGCGGCGAATGGGGTCTGGTGATAGGCTCGTACCAAATCGATCTTAGAAAAAACAGTCGTGCCGTGAAGTGATGCTGTGATGTCGTGTATGTGGGGTATCGGATAGCTATCGTAACGGGTAACCGAATTTAGTGTGCGATAGTCGCCACATGGTCGCCAGCCAATGCCATCTTTCTTAAGAACCATAGCAGAGGTGGGGCCCATGGACTGTGAGAAGGACGAACAATGCCTTTAGAAAGTGAAGTGTCAAACTGACGTTTGGCGAAAGCCAATTTGTCTGGTGCCAGTCGGCGAGCCCTGCCGTGACTGGTGGTCCGTTAGTGACAATGTAGTGTGCCCCACGATCGGTCACTGTCTCTATCTCTTCAAATGGTTTAGTCAATGTGGGGAATTTAATAAACAAAGACTGAAAATCTTGAGGAATGTTAGAAAACAATCCAGTGATTCAGTGTGCATCTGTTCAAACTGCGAGACCCGTAACTTTAGAGTCCGATGAAGGATCGATAAGCTGCAGCCAACAAGTAATTCATGGTGCTGCAGAAAATCGATTCCCAGCATGCCTGTGGGAACATCCGCAAGAATGAACGTCCACAGATACCGTCGTCGTGGTCCCAGGTTGACCTCAAGCTGTCTCACGCCGTAGGTAGGAGTGGAAGAACCACTCGCCGCTGACAGCCGAAACAGAGAAGCTCGTGGCTTGTCTTTACCAACCGGCAAGACAGAAACTTTGGCCTTAGTACCAACTAGGAACCCAGCCTTAGGGCTCGAATCATGCACGTAAAATAAACGGCCAACCTGAGACTGATTGCCGGCGAGTACGGCCGCTTCTGCTCGCCGGCAGTGGCTTTTCCCGCCGTGTATGAACACGGCTGTCTGCACCTACGGGCGGCTGGTCCGAAAACGCGGTGGAACCAACAAAAGCCGCTGGTAGGCTGATCTGGTTTGGACGAGGCAGGTGAGGCGGATTCACGGCGGACGTGGGCAGCGGAGGGCCCAAGTCCGTGCCGTTGCTTATTTGGGCTGCTGCGAGGAGTCGGTACTTTAACTTTGTCCTTGAAGGACAGTCGGAGCTGGATGGATCTAGAGTGCCGAGGCCTCTCCGGCTGTCTATCCAGACCAACACCCCGAGGATTGCGCGATGTCGTGGTGGTGACGGGATTAGAACCACTGCCGAAAAGTGCGACAACCTTGTAAGCCACGGCAGCTGCTCCTTCCAAGGACAATTCCTCGAGGAAAGCAGTTGCGGTGGTCTGAACATGAAAGGGTAAAGAGCCCAACCACAGTTCCTTAACTATCTCCGGATCCTTATCGGAGGGCCCAGCCAGGGACCAGAGATGAGCTAGGTGGTGGCTGGGTATTGTATACCCTATGGGGTGCCGGGCAAGCAGCTGACGTAGGCTTTCCTCCCGAGAAAGAAGGAAATGTTGCAGTATGGCCTCCTTAAGCCGATCGTACGGCTGCTCTTGAGGAGGATTTAATACTAAACCCCTCACTGAGGCGATAACATCACCTGGAATTGCCTCTAAGGCATAGGAAAATCGTTGGCGCTGGCCAGTGATCCTAAGTGCCTCAAATTGCAGCTCTCAGGCTGCAAACCAAACCTCAGGATCATGTGGGATAAATGCCACGGGCTTAAAAGCAACCGCAGACAAAGTGAGGTCTGTGTCGAGCTGCATCTTACCCTCCGACACGGTTACTTTGCGATAATATATCGTAAAAAATATATATCTGGCAACAAAATGAGGAGGTGAAACAGCAAAAAATCACAGACTCACCGGGTGGGCGAATAATCTAGGAAGGTTCTGGAGGTTTCAGGCTCATCAATTTAGATAACATTCAGGAGCGGCTGATGAAAGTGTCTCCTATCGGGTCTAGCGGCGAAATACCAACGATATCCCCTCTATCGGACGAATAGAGAAGACGCAAGTCGGTTTACAGATGCAAGATGTATTCTATATATTGTGGAACCGAAACAGTACCGATACGAGAGATACACCGAACGAAAAACGAAACGCAACGGCTGGGCAGAAAGCGAACCGCGAGCGCGTACAATTGGCGAACGACCGGAAGTGAAAGTGATTCAAAACGAGGTCGACGGGAACTTCGGAAAAGTCCGTCCAATAAAACGTACACAACCGGACAACACTATGAAATCGATGTCAAACGTCGGAAAAGATCGTAGAGAAAATAGATCCAAAATGGTGTCCAGAGAATAGTCATTTTCTCAGAAAGATCGAGGTCACTACAGCCTTATGGATGACTGGCCACCAGCTGCAGGCGGCTGCCAACAAGGGCTCTGCACCCCTTTCGGATTGGTGCACGTTGGCCGGAAGTCCTCTCTTTCACGCTGCACCCCAGGGTTAGATTGAGGCCTGGCCTTCACTCCTGCCGCAGCATGGGAGATCCAAGGAGCTCACAGTGCGAGGAACCGGGCAATCATGGAGCCCCGCCACACATGTCCTGTGAACCGAAATGAACTGAACTGAACTGACCTGAACTGACCTGACCTGGTGTAAGTGCCGCGTGGTTTGAATTCATAGTGCTCTCGTCTTTGAATTGAGCTTTTGAATAGTTTTGTGAATTAACCCAGTTTAATTCACAATACTGAGCGTATCATAATTGCATTTAAGGTGCGCTTTATCCGGAGAATATTTTTATTCTCCTTGCAGTATTGCCGAGTAGTGTTCGGTGTTGTTTTGAGGCGATCTTTCCTCGCTTCTAATCTTGCTTTTTGTTTTTGTTTTTTGTGTTAGCGGGAGTTACCTGCTATTGTCAGAGTGCGTATTTTGTGTTTGGGTAAAGAGCACTTGAGTTGTTTTCGCCCTCGTTTTTGGGGTTTTTCGGTGTGACACGCGTTTCCGACCCGTGTCTAGCACCTAAATGCGGCAAAACGTGTGGTAAATGGTATAGAGTGCGAGATATGCAAGAGGTGGGCTCACCCAAGGTGTTCAGGGATAGCAAAGGACATCTATGTCCTTTATAAGCAGAACTCGTGGGCTGAATGGGTCTGTGCCCCCTGCAAGGAGGCGGCCAGTCTGGCCTTTAAACTGCAGGCCCAAGGGCAGGGTCAACATCCACCAAGTAGTACCTCGGTTGTAAGCCCCAAACCACCGCAAGCAGGTTGTAGTAAGTCGTTTGCGGAAGTAGTATCAACACCCGAGAGGACAATCATCCGAGCGAATGGACCAGCTCCGAGAGCTTGCCAGGCGGTCGTTGCCTCAACTCCTTTGAAGCAGACCGACGAGGGCCAGTGGACGGAGCAGAAGCCGAGAAGGGCGAGGCAGGTCAACAAGAAGGGCGACCGTCATAGAGCGAAAGATGGGTTGGCTAGGGTGGATGACCCTGCTCTTCTGGTACTAGAAAACAAGGTGAAGGACCTGCAGAGGCAGATCTTGTCGATGGGCAGGGTCTCAAGCCACAGGCTTCTGATCCTAAACCAGGAAGAACCCGTCATAAGGGAATCGAAGGCCAGGAGAGACATTGACAGGAGGAGGGTCTGCGACATACTGCGAATCGCAGGTGTTCCGTACCCTCCTACTCTAAGAAGGGTGCACAGAGTGGGGACATGGAAGTCACCACTAGGGAACAAAGGCGAAATTCGTGCGAGACCAATACTGGTGGAGTTCGCTGATGAGGCTACCCGGGATAGACTACTGGCGAGGGCAGCGGTAGTGGCTCAGATTACCAAGGGCAGATACCAGATTGTGCCGGACGAGCATAGGGTAAAGCCTGGTGGTCTAGCCCCGGAAGGTAACCTCGCTCGACCAGCCAGGGCGCTGGTGAGAAACCTAAAAGGTCAGCGGAATGCCGTACTCGGCTCTCAGGCCCCGACCCCAACAATAGTAAAGAAGCCACGTGCGGGGTCGCTAATAGTTGTAATTGAAGATGCGCTGGAAGACGAGAATTAGCAGTACTGTCCGAAGATAGATGACAGCGCGACCCCTGCCAGTCTGGATGTTGTGGCCACTCCTATAGAGATGGATTGGGAGTCGTCGGAAATTCCGGGCCATCAGCCGGCTCCATGCACCCCAGTGGGGTCATCTGAAGCAAAAAACGGGTCATCATCTCAGGCGTTGCGCCTGAGAAACAGTCAGGAATGAATAACAAAAGACACCTAGGCGACGGAGCAAACGCGGTGGTGTTATATACTAACGCGTGTAGTATTAGAAACAAATGGGCGGAACTTGCCAAAACCGCTGACGAACAGAAAGCGTCAATAGTTGCCGTCACGGAAACGTGGCTTTCTGAAGAAGACCATGTGCCAGGCCTAGTAAGTAACAGTTTTGCAGTCTACAGGCAGGATCGGGAACAAGATCGCCTTGGTGGTGGAGTAGCCATCCTCGTTAGGTCAGGTGCAAATCACCTTGGGTCCCAGACCAAGATGCGCACTCGCCATATCCAGCTATGCGCCGTTACGATCATCCTTCCAGGCAGAAGGGTTAACGTCGTCTGTGTCTACAGGGCACCAAGCACAAACCACGAAGAGGACGTTTGTTTGCTGCGGACTTTGACTGAACTAGTTAAGGACGCACAAAAGACCCTCATAGTTGGTGACTGCAATCTTCCGCACATCGACTGGGTGGCTGAGGTGTGCGTGCCGGGATCGGAGGAGCAAACCTACTTAGAATGGCTGCATGATAATGCGTTGCATCAGCATATTGGGGAGAATACCAGATATAGGACTGGATGCGTTCCATCCTTGCTGGATCTAGCTATAACGAACTTCCCCAACGATGTGGCTGGACTGCACTATTGCGCACCGCTGGGAAAGAGTGACCACGTGTGTGTCAAAATAGTTCTGTGCATGCGGCAACCGAAGGTACCCTCAAGGCTGATTAGGAATTTCGGTAGTACGGACATAGATAGGCTTCGTAATAGGGCGATGGGTTTGACCTGGGATGCGCCAGAGGAGGCTACTGTGGAGGAGCGCTGGCAGGCCATAAAGGGATCCCTGACTGCCCTACAGGAAGAGTTCGCACCCTTCAAACGAAGGAGTGGGGAGGGCAAACCGATGTGGTGGAAGGCTGCAATAGCCAAGGCCATCAGACGTAGAAACCGCTCCTGGAACCAGTACAAAGCTTCCGGCAGTCAGCTAGACTGGAACCGCTATACGAAGCTAAGAAACGAGACTGTAAGCCTTTTGAGAACTTCTAAGCGGGAATTTGAGCTCAAATTGGCCCAGTCTGTAAGAAAACAGCCGAAGAAGTTCTACAGCTATGTACAATCTAAAGGCTCAACAAGAAGTGCCGTAGGTCCGCTATCCACTAGAGACTATGTTATTGTCACTGATGACCAGGGCAAAGCAGACGCCCTGGGGAATACTTTGGTAGTGTACATAGGATAGATAGTGGGGTACGAGTAGATCTGGCCCTGGTGCATCCTCCTCAGCTAAACGAGCTAGATCTCTCAGAGGAGTGCGTGCGTAGGTACCTACAGGAGTTAAACTTCCACAAGTCAGCGGGCCCAGATGGCATTCATCCAGCTATCATCAAGTCGTTGGCGGATATCATAGCTCCATCGGTATGCAGATTGTACAGATCCACGTTGGACCAGGGTAAGCTGCCTCAGGACTGGAAAGTCGCGGCAGTCGTGGCAATACATAAGAGTGGGCCCAAGTCGGATGTGCAGAACTACAGGCCGGTAAGCCTAACTCGCATTCTCTGTAAAGTTCTCGAGAAGATCATCCGTGCCCATATCTGCCAGCACTTACTGCAGCACTCCATGCTAAGCCCGGCGCAGCATGGATTCCTGAAAAATAGATCTTGCCTGACCAATCTCCTATGCTTATTAGATGAAGTACCTCGACGACTGGACGAAGGTAAGCAAGTTGAGGTATGCTACCTCGACTTCAGCAAGGCGTTCGACTCCGTTAATCATCGTATTTTGCTACGCAAGATGGAGACTTTCGGTATAGATGGGCTAGCATATAGGTGGCTGGAGGACTTCCTCTCCCACAGGACACTTTACGTCAAAGTGGGAGACAGGTGCTCCAGTTTGGTGAACGTCACCAGTGGTGTACCTCAGGGATCCGTCCTAGGCCCGGTCCTATTCTTGTTATTTATTATTGACCTAGCATCCACTCTTCAATCGCCCAGCTTTATTTTTGCGGATGATGTGAAGATTGTTGGATCTAAGGGTAGGGCGGACTTGGGCAGGAAAATAGGTACCGTCCTGAACTGGACATACAAATGGGACTTACCTCTAAACGCTCAAAAAAGCCATTTGTTGTCAAGGACAACAGAGGGCCTAACTGTCGCTCATGATCAAGGGCTGTTAACCGTAGAGGCAGCCAGTAGGGTTAAAGACCTGGGGGTCATCATGAACAGTGACTTCAAATGGTCGGAGCAATGCAATGCTGCTGCGCATAAGGCTCGTGGGGGAGCTCTTTAGACTGCGATCAGCTTTGTCTTGCCGGAAGCCGGAGGTATTCGTACCTATTTACATGGCTATAGTACGACCTCACTTAGAGGGTAGCGTGCAGGCTTGGTCACCCTTCTACAAAAAGGACGCCGCCTGCCTCGAGAAAGTCCAACGTCTCGCCACGCGAATGGTTGAAGGGCAGAGGGGTAAGACTTACAAGCAGAGACTCTGTGACCTGAATCTTTTCTCGTTGGAAAGGAGGAGACGTCGAGGGGATCTCATAGAAACGTTCAAGGTAATGAAGGGCTTTTCTGGCCTTAAACCAGATAGTCTATTCCAAGTGGCCGTAGACTCCAGAACAAGGGGACACGAAAAGAAGTTGATAAAAGCCCGATCTAGGTTGATGGCTAGATCGCACTTCTTCAGCAATAGGGTTGTGAACAGTTGGAACGGTCTGCCTGGTGAAATGGTAGATCTGCAGACAGTCCAATCCTTCAAAGGTGCCCTAGATCGCAAGTGGTACGAGATCTTTCCTTGTAGTGAGCCTTGAGTATATCGACTAGATGGATGACGGGTAGCCCTGTGGTCATTCTGGAGTATGGTTTAATAGACTTTTTCCCTCATTGCATACTGTCTCAGTGAACGCTCACGATGCATAATGTCTCACGCAGTTGATGTGCGATGAGGTTTTTCGTTTCCCTCTCATTTTTAGCGGGGATTCGACGAAATACACTCGGCAGTGGTGGGTGCATAACTGGTGTGCATACCATCGAAGGAATTCTGGACGCTCGATTGGCCGTGGCCATTACCTGTCCTGTGCAACCTGAACTGAACTGAACTGACCTGACCGGTAATGTACAGGTCAGATCCTGCTTTATTAGGATCGAGGGGCGTACAGTATGCATTATCTGTATCTACAGGGCACCGCTAGCCACAGATGAGGAAGATGTTGAGCTCTTCCAAACGCTGGATGCGGTGCTGGCACAGACAAAGGAGTTCATCTTATTAGGGGATCTCAATCTACCCGAAATTAACTGGGAAAGCGGGATCGCACCAAGGGGATCAACGGGCGACAAATTTCTGCGGTGGGTCCAGTTACATGCACTTACGCAGCATGTGACACAGGCCACTAGACACAGAGGTGGACAGCACCCGTCTCTCCTTGACTTAATCATAACGCGGCACCATCAGGACGTTAAGGAAATTAAGTGGGAAGAGCCACTTGGAAAAAGTGATCATGTAGTCCTAAGGGTCACACTAAGACTAAGCAAGGCGCCGAAGGAAATCGTGTTACGTCGGCGCTATGGGAGAATCAACATAGGTGAACTGAAGAAGGCGGCGGAGGAAATTCAGTGGACACCGAGACACACAAATGCCTCCGTAGAGGAACGTTGGGAGGCCATCAAGATGGGGCTACTCGAACTTACAGATGAGTTCGCACCCCTGATGGTGGCAAGCAGTAGAATTCTACCCCCATGGTGGAAGTCAAGGGTCCGCAAGGCCATAGTTATTCGTAGGCAACGATGGGCGGCGTACAAGCTGTACAGAACTCAGGGGCATGGAATAGCTATAAGATGGCTAGGAACAGGGCTCAAAAGATCCAAAGAGTGGAGAAATATGCTTTCGAGCGTCGGTTAGCGGCGTCGGTCCGCACAAACCCAAAGCGATTCTACGCCTACGTGCAATCTCACAAACGTATGAGAGAGAGCGTAGCAACTTTGGAAGGAGCACAGGGACGACTAGCTCTAAACGACGAAAACAAGGCTGACACGCTCTTGGAATTCTTCAAGAGCATATATCGACCAGAAAATAGTTTGGAGGAAAGAATGGAGGGCCCACAGGCGCCTCCAATACCCGAACTTACTGTAGGAGAAGAAGAAGTGTACGCGGAGTTGCAAACTTTGAATAGAAACAAAGCAGCAGGTCCAGACGGGATTCATCCAGCAATCGTTCAGCCTCTGGCCGAGGTCCTGAAGGCTCCGGTGACGAAGCTGTATGAAACGTCACTTAGAGAGGGAATTGTGCCGGGAGACTGGAGGAGAGCAACAGTGGTAGGCATTTACAAGAGTGGACCCCGGCAAAAGGCGGAAAATTACCGGCCGGTTAGCTTGACTTCAGTACTGTGTAAGTGCCTGGAGCGAATAGTCAGGAAGCAGATCTCTAGGCATTTGGTTCAACACAACCTCATATCAAATGCTCAGCATGGGTTTGTGGCAGGGCGATCCTGTCTGACGAATCTCCTGCTGTTCCTCGATGAGGTAACCAAGCGTCTGGACGAAGGGGAAATCGATTGCGGTCTGCTATGCAAGATGGAGACTTTCGGTATAGATGGGCTAGCATATAGGTGGCTGGAGGACTTCCTCTCCAACAGGACACTTTACGTCAAAGTGGGAGACAGGTGCTCCAGTTTGGTGAACGTCACCAGTGGTGTACCTCAGGGATCCGTCCTAGGCCCGGTCCTATTCTTGTTATTTATTATTGACCTAGCATCCACTCTTCAATCGCCCAGCTTTATTTTTGCGGATGATGTGAAGATTGTTGGATCTAAGGGTAGGGCGGACTTGGGCAGGAAAATAGGTACCGTCCTGAACTGGACATACAAATGGGACTTACCTCTAAACGCTCAAAAAAGCCATTTGTTGTCAAGGACAACAGAGGGCCTAACTGTCGCTCATGATCAAGGGCTGTTAACCGTAGAGGCAGCCAGTAGGGTTAAAGACCTGGGGGTCATCATGAACAGTGACTTCAAATGGTCGGAGCAATGCAATGCTGCTGCGCATAAGGCTCGTGGGGGAGCTCTTTAGACTGCGATCAGCTTTGTCTTGCCGGAAGCCGGAGGTATTCGTACCTATTTACATGGCTATAGTACGACCTCACTTAGAGGGTAGCGTGCAGGCTTGGTCACCCTTCTACAAAAAGGACGCCGCCTGCCTCGAGAAAGTCCAACGTCTCGCCACGCGAATGGTTGAAGGGCAGAGGGGTAAGACTTACAAGCAGAGACTCTGTGACCTGAATCTTTTCTCGTTGGAAAGGAGGAGACGTCGAGGGGATCTCATAGAAACGTTCAAGGTAATGAAGGGCTTTTCTGGCCTTAAACCAGATAGTCTATTCCAAGTGGCCGTAGACTCCAGAACAAGGGGACACGAAAAGAAGTTGATAAAAGCCCGATCTAGGTTGATGGCTAGATCGCACTTCTTCAGCAATAGGGTTGTGAACAGTTGGAACGGTCTGCCTGGTGAAATGGTAGATCTGCAGACAGTCCAATCCTTCAAAGGTGCCCTAGATCGCAAGTGGTACGAGATCTTTCCTTGTAGTGAGCCTTGAGTATATCGACTAGATGGATGACGGGTAGCCCTGTGGTCATTCTGGAGTATGGTTTAATAGACTTTTTCCCTCATTGCATACTGTCTCAGTGAACGCTCACGATGCATAATGTCTCACGCAGTTGATGTGCGATGAGGTTTTTCGTTTCCCTCTCATTTTTAGCGGGGATTCGACGAAATACACTCGGCAGTGGTGGGTGCATAACTGGTGTGCATACCATCGAAGGAATTCTGGACGCTCGATTGGCCGTGGCCATTACCTGTCCTGTGCAACCTGAACTGAACTGAACTGACCTGACCGGTAATGTACAGGTCAGATCCTGCTTTATTAGGATCGAGGGGCGTACAGTATGCATTATCTGTATCTACAGGGCACCGCTAGCCACAGATGAGGACGATGTTGAGCTCTTCCAAACGCTGGATGCGGTGCTGGCACAGACAAAGGAGTTCATCTTATTAGGGGATCTCAATCTACCCGAAATTAACTGGGAAAGCGGGATCGCACCAAGGGGATCAACGGGCGACAAATTTCTGCGGTGGGTCCAGTTACATGCACTTACGCAGCATGTGACACAGGCCACTAGACACAGAGGTGGACAGCACCCGTCTCTCCTTGACTTAATCATAACGCGGCACCATCAGGACGTTAAGGAAATTAAGTGGGAAGAGCCACTTGGAAAAAGTGATCATGTAGTCCTAAGGGTCACACTAAGACTAAGCAAGGCGCCGAAGGAAATCGTGTTACGTCGGCGCTATGGGAGAATCAACATAGGTGAACTGAAGAAGGCGGCGGAGGAAATTCAGTGGACACCGAGACACACAAATGCCTCCGTAGAGGAACGTTGGGAGGCCATCAAGATGGGGCTACTCGAACTTACAGATGAGTTCGCACCCCTGATGGTGGCAAGCAGTAGAATTCTACCCCCATGGTGGAAGTCAAGGGTCCGCAAGGCCATAGTTATTCGTAGGCAACGATGGGCGGCGTACAAGCTGTACAGAACTCAGGGGCATGGAATAGCTATAAGATGGCTAGGAACAGGGCTCAAAAGATCCAAAGAGTGGAGAAATATGCTTTCGAGCGTCGGTTAGCGGCGTCGGTCCGCACAAACCCAAAGCGATTCTACGCCTACGTGCAATCTCACAAACGTATGAGAGAGAGCGTAGCAACTTTGGAAGGAGCACAGGGACGACTAGCTCTAAACGACGAAAACAAGGCTGACACGCTCTTGGAATTCTTCAAGAGCATATATCGACCAGAAAATAGTTTGGAGGAAAGAATGGAGGGCCCACAGGCGCCTCCAATACCCGAACTTACTGTAGGAGAAGAAGAAGTGTACGCGGAGTTGCAAACTTTGAATAGAAACAAAGCAGCAGGTCCAGACGGGATTCATCCAGCAATCGTTCAGCCTCTGGCCGAGGTCCTGAAGGCTCCGGTGACGAAGCTGTATGAAACGTCACTTAGAGAGGGAATTGTGCCGGGAGACTGGAGGAGAGCAACAGTGGTAGGCATTTACAAGAGTGGACCCCGGCAAAAGGCGGAAAATTACCGGCCGGTTAGCTTGACTTCAGTACTGTGTAAGTGCCTGGAGCGAATAGTCAGGAAGCAGATCTCTAGGCATTTGGTTCAACACAACCTCATATCAAATGCTCAGCATGGGTTTGTGGCAGGGCGATCCTGTCTGACGAATCTCCTGCTGTTCCTCGATGAGGTAACCAAGCGTCTGGACGAAGGGCAATCGATTGCGGTCTGTTACTTGGACTTCAGCAAGGTATTTGATTCCGTGAACCACAGATTTCTGGACGTCAAACTGCAGTCCGTGGGAATTGTTGGAAGGGCAAGACAATGGATAAGTAGTTTCTTAGCAGGGCGAACCTTTAGTGTTAAGGTGGGGAGCCATGTTTCAAAACCGGAAGGTGTAACAAGTGGGGTGCCACAGGGCTCGGTGCTCGGCCCTCTGCTCTTCCTCATCTTCATCAACGACCTAGAACATGAGCTTACAAACCCCACCTTTATGTTTGCCGATGACGTCAAGATAGCTGGAGTAGATATAGAACTTGACGTGTTAGCAGTACAAAACTGGGCACAGAAATGGGACCTTCCACTAAACCTCACCAAGTGTCAATGCTTGACCACAAATACAGGGGCTAGTGAGAATGATGTGGGTTCGTTGCAAGTGGTCTCGCAGGTCAAAGACTTGGGCGTTATAATGGACAACAGCTTTAAGCCGTCAAAGCAGTGCACCTCAGCAGCCAATACGGCCAGGAGGGAACTCTTTCGAGTTAGATCCATTATGTCGTGTAGAGATCGGGAGATATTCGTTCCGATATATCAGGCCATAGTTAGGCCGCATATGGAGTACTGCGTGCAGGCCTGGGCACCGTACTACCAGAAAGATATCGACTGTCTGGAGAAAGTGCAAGGGCTAGCCACTAGAATGGTGGCTGGGCAAAGGGGGTTTAACTACACAGAGCGTCTCCGTGCCCTAGACCTATTCTCGATGGAAAGACGGCGCATTCGCGGGGATTTGATAGAAACCTTCAAGGTAATGAAAGGACTGTCAGGAATAAGTCGAGAAGACCTTTTTTCGCTGATCCCCGAGAGAGGCACAAGGGGGCATAGCCTTAGATTACAAAGGAAACATTCGAGGCTCCAAATTAGGGCGAAGTACTTCTCAAATAGAGTGGTACCCTATTGGAATAAGCTCCCGGAAGAGGTCATAAATACCACAACAGTGAAGGCCTTTAAGAAAGCAGTAGACCTATGTTGGGTGGCAGTATACCCCGAGTTATGTTAAGCAGCTTTTAGGGTCAGATGCAATTTACTTATTGTTTCCACCTTACTCTGCCAGGGCTGATACTGCACAAAATTTCTGCCTTTCAGAAAAAGAAAATCACGCAGTGTTGGGAGCTACGGAAACGCGCCGACAACACAACTATCTGGACACACGATTGGCTCTAGCCACACCAAGTCCTGTGCAAACTGAACTGAACTGAACTGAACTGACCTGAAGTAGACAACTGAATTGAACTGAAGGTCAAGTACTTGTTATTTTGATCCTGTCTGGGGAGGTTGTTTTGAAGTTTTTTTGGAAAATGGCTACTTCAGGATTGCCAAAATTTTCCGATCTTTATGAATTGAAGGAGGAACTTGGGAGGTGATTTGATTTCCGAAAATTTTTCTAACTCCTAAAGGGGTGCGTTTTCCATCGTCAGGCGATGTATTCAGCTGTCGACCGGCTTGGAATTCGCATCAAAAATCATCAACACCAAACGACTGTCCTCAAGAGGTATTTTTAATTTCTCTGCTTGTCTTTCCTGATCCTATTTATCCGGTCTATTCGACTATATCAGTCAGTTTAGCCATGTTTACTACCCCTTGTAGCACCCAGCCCGTTCGTAACATCGAAGCATATCGTGTATTTCAAACGATTGGCACAAACCACTCAAAGACCGACCAAAAACCGCTCCGAAACCGATCGGTTTTCGGCTGATTTTCGAACGGTTTTTACTATTGCAGCGATCGGCTTACGAGCGGTTTCTGGGTGATTTTGGGCCGATTTCCTGGTCGGTTTCTGAACGGTTTCCAAGCAGTTTGTGCCAATCGTTTGAACTACGTGATGTGCTTCGTTAATTTCTATCACTTTTCCCAAATAAAGCTTCACAATGCTCATTTCTGTCTCCTTATTTATGATTTTCTAATTAACTGTTCTTATTTCGCCCATTTCGAGGGAATAAAATGAAGCGATCTATATCGAGGTTTTCAGGGCATTTCGATAAACTGAAGCAATATATCTAAATAAAACGCCGACTAAGCGTTGCGCATTGCTTTAGTTGTCGATCTCCTCCGTATCAATTTATTGTTGATCCGTGTAGAATGGCGACTAAACAAACCGACGGAAAGCCGTCCGGAAACCGTTCGGCGTGATAGTTAAAACCGATCGAAAACCGTTCAAAAACCGGCCGAAAACCGGTCGGTTTCGGAGCCTTTTTTAACCGGTTTTGCTTCAAGGGACTTTTCGATGTTTTTTCATCGTGTAATTTTTCGAAATTCATTTTTTATTTTGTGACAATGGTTGCGACTGATTACTGGCTGCCAAAATGGGAAAGCGACCGGCGGCAGAAGCTGAATTTTAACCCGAGACAAGGGTTGGAAGCCCACGATGACGACCGGTTGACCACCACCGAATGTAACACGAACCAACTCCGCATGTGGTATAGGTAGTTTTCGATGTTCTCAGAAGCACGTGGCAGCTTTGCATCAAACGCTTTTTATCGTGTCATGATGCACGCGGCTTTCTATTTTGTGTGAGTGATTGGATGGCTGAGGACCTTGAAAATTTATACAGTAAAAAAGTATCCGGAAAGTTTGTTTGTTCTTCGTAAAGTGGAGTTGAATCAGAAACTATCTATATATAAGCGCACTGGAAAGTCGTTATGGACACAACTGTCACGAGCAGTTTGTCACAGCCCAGTGGATGCAGTTTTAAAGCACTACTATTCCGCGATTGCTACCAGTATTCTTTGCTTTTCGCTCTAAGCAGCTTTCTTCAGTTTAAATGAGTAAGATGTTAGTCTGCTTTTGCGGTTCGCTCATACGTGATAAACGTAAACCGGTATTTCTAATCGCTAATAAAAGGTGCAGATACTGCCGATCCCCACAGCTTTTTCCATCTCACTGCTGTTCGTGCGTGGTTGATCATACACGGTATCTGGTGGAATGGATCGTCGAGTAATTAAAGTTGAGGATGCAAATACTAGTCGCCCCTGTGTGCGAACAGCTCTGGGGCTTGGTGTTGCATTGGTTGTTTTAAATAAGACCTTGCCATGTGACTGACTTACATCTAGATTCTCAGCATCGGATGGTAATTTTGTCTGGTAAACATCCCGACGGTTGTCGTATAGTAACAGCGACTGGGTATGCTGTTTGCGTTGTTGTCGGTTCGTCTTCCCGTGAGGCGCAGGCAAAATCACGTGCAAAGTATGCTCTGAGTCAACAGACGTTTAATAAAGTGAGCAGTAGCGCTAACGGACAGAAAGATTCTCAATCTGGATATAACCTTATAGACAACCTGGGGGCTCCAGCTGAATCAGCGCCGATTCCCGTTTTTCACCATCAAAGAATTGCGGTCAGTGTGGGCATGCCAGAAAACGACAAACAAGTATAGACGCTTGTTATAGACAGGAAAAGCAGTAATAACGGACAGTGAAAGCAGCGCGAGTGAGGTCCACTACTCACGTTGGAAAGGGATAAAAAACATTTAAAAGAATGGTGGACAACAACATTTCATTCTCCTCGTTGAGGTTAGGAACGTTAGGTTTAATTGTGTAACGTCAGTCAGCGATTACGTACGTACTGAATGCAAAAGACTTCGGGATACCGATTCAGAATGTAACGCTTCACTCAACTAGTAAGAAGCGTACATAGGCTGAAACGCAAAAAACAATAACGTAAGTACAATGTATAAAATAAAACCGTAGAACGAGAAGTGAATTAGGGTGATATTCACCCCCACCAAGAAAAAATAATCAATTTCAGTGTGCAGGGGGGTCACAGTAAGCAAGAGAGGAAAATGACTGACTCAGGCTTCTCTGTTTGCACAAAATTTTACGGGTGAGTTCTCTGTTGTCGAGTGAGAATGTCTGAAATTGTGTCGGGTGCAGGAGTGTTGGGTGTGGATAGGGTCATAGGTACATCTCTGGCATCATGTTCCATCGCAGCATTCAAGGAATGCAGATTTATTTGTGGTGTACTGGGGAGGACTTCCGATATCTGAATCAGTTTCAATTCTGGCACCAGTGAATTGCCTGTCGGAGCTAATCGTCGTACAGAAGCATTTTCTTCCTTGCCACTGGGCACTTAAACGCGGGCGCACGGGATTAAAACTAACTAGCTCGACTTCTTCAGCCATCGGATCAAATTTGGAGGACCGGTCCATCCGTTTGACCAGTACGGGGCCTGGAACTGTAAGCCATGTTGGCAGTGAAGTGCCGTTAGTTGATCGTCGGGTTGAGTTAAATAGCGTCTCATGCGGAATGCAATTCGTTGCCGTACACAACAGTGAACGGATGGGCATCGAGGACAGCGGTCTCCCAATGCGAGATTGGTAGACCCCCGGTTTTTAGAGCGAGAGTGATGGCTTTCTAAAGCGTGCCGTTCAGGCGTTCCACCTGTCCATCTCCCTGGGGATTGTATGCAGCGGTGTGACTGAGAGCCCTGCCCTTATTTTGCAGGAACTCAGACAGCTCAGTCGAAATGAAACTCGTCCCTCGACCAGACTGTATGTAGGCCGGCATGCCGAATATGGTGAAAAGTTGGCATAGGCAATCGATGACAGTAGATGAGTGCATATCCGCACCAGCAAACGCGAAGGGAAAACGCCAATATTCATCAACGGTAGTCAGGATATATCGATTACGAGTCGTCGAAGGCAGAGGGCCTTTGAAGTCATTTTTTCGAACGGTTGGGTTGCTTTGATAAGACGACGGACAAGGGGGGGGGGGGGGGAGGGGAGGGTAGTTGAGTCGTAGCTTAATTTCCGCACGAACGGTGCACCGCGACATCATGTTTTCATCTCTTCAATCGAATAGGGCAAGTTTCTTAGGTCGCACAAAGTGGGCCATTCGGGAAACTCCGGCGTGGCATAGTGAATCGTGCAGTTTTCTTAACTTGGCCGCATCAAAAAGAGTACCACATATGTTGCGAGAAAGCATATCTGCAACTGCATTGTCTTTTCCGGGCCTGTAAATTATGTCATAACAATACGCAGGTAGTTCAAGTCTCCATCGTTGAATCTTGTCATTTTTGGTCTTGCTTGTCTTCCATCGTACATGAAAGCTGCAGACCGTTGGTCGGTGATAAGCTTAAAGTGGTCGCCTAGGGGATAATGTCACCATTTACGAAGGGCCTAGACAATTCCACATGCTTCTTTTTCGATAGCAGAGTGATGCCTTTCGCTGGCTGTTAGGGTAAGAGAGAAGAAGGCTACGGGACGATTATTCTGGCTCAGCGCCTTCCATCGTCTTTTCGAGGAGTTCGAAGGCACGTTTTAGATTTTCTGGCAGAGGAAAAGCTGTATTTTTCACAAGTGGATTGATCTTATCGGAGAACGATGGTATCCACTGCTGGTAGTAAAAAAACACGCCAATGACACAACGCAGGGACTTCGTATCTTTTGGTGGTGAAACCTCGCGCTGTCAGGGTCAAGTCTTACTTCTTGCTATATCAGGTAGCCCAAAAGTTGGATTTTGTTTACGACAGTCGAAGTTTTGGTCGTATTGAGTGTTATGCCGTATTTTGCGGCTTTCAGGAAACGCCCACGATCGCGGTCTTCCTTGGTCATGCCGCATACTGTCACGTCGTCTATGTAGCCGAAGGTATGTATGACACCTTCAGCTTTCAGGATTTCGTCCATGGTGCGTTAAACACAGGCAGCTCCGTTGGTAACCCCAAACGGTGTACATCTGAATTGAAAGAGAGCACCACATGCTTCAACTGCAGTATATGGCTTTTCTTGCTCCGCGATAGGAACTTGATGATATACACTGTTTAAATCCAGGATACAGTATATATAGCATAACTAGATATAGCCTGAACGATTTTGTCGATTCGAGGTAGTTGATAGGCATCCAACTGAGTGAAGCGATTGATAGTTTTGCTATAATCCACAACCATTTTTTCTTGTGGGTCGCTTTCTTAGTTACACAAACTTGCGCTCGCCAAAGGGAGTTGGACGGTTCAATGGTGTCATCATTCAAGAGACGCTAGACTTCAGCCCGTATGAAGTATTTGTCCTCAGCAGAATGTCTGTGAGACTTTGTAGCAATGGGTTTGCAATCAGGCGATAAGCGAGCAAATAAAGAAAGAGACTACCTTGGCACCATCTCGATCACACAGCGAAAACGCACCGTGTTTGCTCCCGAATGGTATTTCCACCTTGTCATGTAACCCGAGAAAATCATGGCCAAGCAAAATATCAGCGCAAAGGTTACTCATGACAGAAATTTTGAAATTATCACACGAAACTTTTTGGTAGCGGATGTTTGCCAAACAATATTTTGTAATAGCACATAACTGAGACCTAAAGGTCATTCTTATTCGAGAGTCGCATGGTCGAACCTCCCAGCGATGAGAGTCTACGACAGACTGTGAAATGTAACTGTCAGAACTACCAGTGTCTATGAGTACTTGAAGTTCGGCAATATTCACGTAGAATCGAGTAATCGCTTCGAGACAGACAAGTAGGTGCGGCAGCCGTCAAAACAGAGGACAGTAGTGAGCGGGAAGCTGAGGTAACGGATGAGTTAATCGGTTTTCAACGACGTAACCGCTTGAAATGACTTGTTTCCCCACAAGCCTTGCAAATGGCATCTTTGGCAAGGCACTTTAAGCGAGGATGCTCAGAATAACCACAATTGGTTCTGTCTCGTTCGTTGGATTGACTGGTTTTGTCATTGTTGTAGAGCACACCGGGGTAGCAGAAGAACACGAAGCGTTCTTAGTTGCGTAGGGCCGAGATTGTTTCTGAGCCGTCTCTAATAATCTAGCCATATCATATACCGTTTGAAAATTTAGGGTAGGTTGTCCTAGTAGTCTTATTCAAATGAAGTTGGATTCAAGACCGGCAACGAATCCATCAGTCATAGCATCGTCACGATATTATTCAGCAGATACAGGACGAAAGTCACAGTCCTTTGCGAGTGTTTTGATGTTCTGGACGAATTGATCTATGCTTTAACCAATCTCTTGTTTGCATGTAGTAAGGAAATAACGGACGAAAACCACATTTCTGGGACGGACGTACAGGGACTGGAGGGTTGTAGTGGTACCGTCAAGAGTCTGAAACTCGGAAGAAGTGAAATGAACGAGTATGTCAAGTTTGTCGGCTTCTTCAGATCGCGCTCATTTCAGAAACGCAATGAAGGTCCGCAGCCAGTATATCCACTGTTTGGATGCATCGGGAGCGTTTATGTCAGTGTAAAATTTATCCGGGCGCAGATAACGGTTTGTTTGTTTGTTTCTTTGTTTTACTAGTTGAGTAAGTTGTAACGTCGGTCAAGGGTTACGTACGTACTGAATGGGAAAAACTTTGGGACACTGATTCAGAATGTAACACTTTCCTCAACTAGTAAGAAACGTACATGGGTTGAAACTAAAAAACAGTAACGCAAATACAATGTCTAAAATAAAGCCACAGAACGAGAAGTGAGTTAGCATGACATTGTGGATGGTGCAAGTCTAAGGTGAGCAGTGTTCTTTTGGTTTTATATTGTTGTGAAGCCTCCCTGTTTCTCAAACAGTAAGGATAAACACCATTCCGTTGTTGACTGAGTGTGTTGAGTGACGAATTTGTCATGCGAATCACGAAACCGATTAGACGTAAGTTGAGTGTCAGATGTTTTGCAATTCTCTATGTTAGATTCTATTGTCGAAGGTAAATCTGTCTCTCCTTTGCCGCAGTCGATCACGATGTGCTCATGTTTGTCCTTGGTGCGATTTGAGGCCAAGTTTCGACTAGAAACGGTGTTCTTTCCATCTTAAAATTGAACGTGAGCATAGTACGGAATAGAATGCGTCAGTCTTGTAAGGATAGTGGTATTGAACTTTTTCCTGTTGGAAAGTGTCACGGTGAATATGTAGATGGTATAGTACCTCTGAGTGACGATCCAGGTAAATTGCAAGCTTTTCTAGACAGCTTGAGTAGCTGTGTGGCAATGTTCGGTATGCGTTTTGCATTGTTTAAGTACAGGATACTATTGCAGGGCTGGGTTAGTCCAACACCAGAATTTCCAGTGTCTGGAGAGACTACAGACCAGGTAGACGAGTTCTGTTCTCCGGGCAACTGCATTTCACCCGAAAGTCGGATATCGAAAGAACTGTCTTTGCGTATACAGAAGGCCGATTCGGCTTTTGCCAACCTGATTCATATGTGGCGTCGACATGACATCCGTTTGTTTATCAAGGGTAAAGTCTACGCCGCAGCATTCAGGCCAGTGCTTTTGCAAAGTTCGGAAACACGACCACTGCGACAGGAGGATATACGAAGATTGTCGGTAATTGAACACCGATGTCTTCACAGCATTACTGGAATCTGATGGGAACACTAGAAGCAATGCTGAGGTTCGGTATAGAGTCCACAAACCAAATCATTAGATAATACACCTAAGCTTGCCAGACTGAGCTGGTTTGGGCGTGTTGTTTATGCCCCGTGACAGGATTCCTCGGCGCGCAATGTTGACTGAGGCGGATAACGGTTTTAAGATGAGTAAGGGTGGCCAGTCCATGACGTGGAAAAATGTGCGATACCTATTCACTGGACCTGTCCATATTTGGACGTGTTTGGCTTCCTGGATGGTGTTTAAAAGACTCTCCTACTCAGTGGTAGGATACATTGGAGGATATGGCTAGGGAAATCCAGGCCTTAGGATATCAAAGAGTGCCGGGCTCCGGTGGGCCTCCCCCAGCCATTTTTAAAGATGGCGGGGTGCCATTTGTTAGGGAAAATTTGTAATTCTGTGCAGGTTCCCTCCTTGTGGGTGGGAATCGATTGTTGCCCCCATCTTTAAGAAGGGCTCGCTTAGTGACTGTGTTAATCATAGGCTGTTAGCACTATCCTGCATCTTTCATACTTCGCAGGTTGCATCAAACACGCGAAAGTCAGACCCGCGGGGACAAGCTGGGTTTCGCACTGGTCGTGGATGTACCGATCGAATCTTCATCCTCCGACAACTGCTAGATCACTGTCGCACTTTCCAAAGTCTAACAATCATCGTGTTCCTGGACATCTGAGCCGCCTTCGACCCCGTCGTTAAAAATGCACTATGGAATTGTTTGCTGAGAAATAGAGCGTCCGAGAAGTGTGTATCAGTGTTCAAAGAGTCGTATTGTCACACTTCTGGTCGGCCAGATTTCTCCCTCTCTTGTCGTTTCCAGTAAGGTACAACAAAGCTGCCCCCATATCCATATTTCTTTTCAAATTAGAGGGTGTTCTACAGAATGCCTTATCTGGTCTTCCAAACGGTGGAGTTGAACTCCCCCCAGGGAACAGAGTTTTCGAATTAAAATATACCGATGATATCACCTAGCTGAGTAATAATGCACAGGTAGTTCAACATGTTTTGGACCGCTTGCCGATTGAGGTATCGAAATATGGTATGCACTTTGTGCCTTTCAGTTGCATAGTGCTTTTCAAAATTGACTGAAACCGGTACCCGCACTCACCGTTTGTGGTGATCACTTTGAGTTATCCGAGAGCTTCAAGTACATTAGGAGCCTGATAACGACGAGGAGGAAATCCGTTCACGAATAGCAAGAGCTAGAGCAGTTTTTTCAAACCTTTGGCCTCACCGTAACATCCAGCTTTCTCTTAAGGGACGGGTGTATACTGCCGCGGTTCGCAGTGTTTTACTCTACGGTTGCAAGACCAGGTCACTTCGCGTTGAAGATGCTCGACGTCTTTCAGTGTTCGACAACCAATGTCCCCAAAGCATTGCTCGCATCTTGTGGGAATATCTAGTGAGTAATGGCGAGGTGGACCGTCGTGTGTTAGGCACGGGTAACCACCGTCCTAATGAAGTGATCGCTCTACATCACCTCCGATGGCTGGGTCATGTTTTACGAATGCCTGCCCATCGTATACCTTTTCGTGCTTTATTCGCAGGTGCTGGGCAAGGCTGGAAGAGACGACGCGGCGGTCAGACCATGACTTAGCATAGAAGTATGAGGAAGCTGGCGTCAGCATTGGCCTCGGTTGGTGCTCCCCGCCTACCTAGTTAGGGCCCAAGGGACGAGGATTTGTCGTTGGTTAGAGACGTTGAGGGACATGGCTGAGAATAGAGGCCAGTGGCGCGAATGCTGTGTGGTCTGTCTGTCGAACTCTCGTGTCCCATAATCACAAAAATGTCATTCCTACAAACAGAATGACAGAAACATCCCAGGTCTATGGTGAAAAGCAAAAAATTAAGCATTTTTCTCTCTCACTGATTGTTTGTTTTAGTGTATTGCACTCCCTTCCTCTATTTTAGTAATTGACATTGCTGTGTTGACACTTTGCTTGATCTCAAGCCGGTGTAAATATATAGTATGCACACACACACACACACACACATATATATATATATATATATATATATATATATATATATATATATATATATATATATATATATATATATATATATATATATATATATATATATATATATGCATGGCTAAGAGCAGCGACCAGTGGCGCCCTTATATTCTTCATCGACTTGATACCAATATCTGTAGTTCTGCTATTACTTTCATATTCTTGTTCTTTTTAATTATTTTCTATTGAGATTTCCGCTCGGAGTTAGCAGTGAAAGCCACTGCACCCAATGCGTGGCTAATTGTTGTCTGAACTGAAATGAATAATTGCTAGAGTTGAAGAAAGATAAAACGAAGAATCACAAACGTCCAAATAGAGTAGACAACAACACATCAGTGTTTTACGTGATGTCATAATTGCCCCGTCTTTTGTTGCGGTATTGACACCATGCGTATAAACGTATGTAAACTTAAAATTCAGTGTAACTTTGTATGCTCAACTCAGTGGAAGTGATCTTGATGCCAGCCTAACTATGAGTACGGAGAATGAAGCGTGTGCCAGTCTGTCATAGAATCTAAGTGTAATTTCTGAAGTGTGTTTTTGTGCACCTTTTGGAGACACAAAGTTTCTTGAGCCATAATTAGGGTGACCTGCTTTATTATGCAAAGCTTAGATACGCTTAAGGTCTCCAAGTGAAAAGGATGTTTAGACTTGAAATATGCATGGATTTACTTCCAGCTTCAGACCTGTTTTATCGGGGCTCATTCTTTTCTGGTCCTGATTACTTTGAGAATCCGCTGTCGTGGCTGAAAATCCTAAACGTCAGGGAAACAAGAGTCAGTATTTTGTTTCCTGGACACTTTCAGCCTTTGATTGGACGACCTGATCTACAACATGCAAAAGACTTCGAAAATCCGGTCAGGAATATATCGGTTTACTCAACAAGTGTGATACGTGCATGAGCTGAAACGCAAAAAACGGTAACGTAAATATAACGTATAAAACAAGACCACAGAGTGAGGAGTGAATTAACATAACACCTTACTTTTTGACTCCTCCCAGTTTCCTGTCCACCGTTTCGCTGATTGTTGATCCGGTTTTGGTGTTCAGTCATTAGCCTCATGGATTTATGGGAGCGAGCTGAACGTGGTTGGAGTAATATCACTTAGGCTTGGCTTGCTCAGCTTTATTGGACTAGTGTCCAGTGAGCAGTAACTTCCCGCTCCAGGTACTCCGTCCACAATCTGGTCATTTTTCGACCGATAAACCTTACTCTGTCTCTCCGTTAGGTGTAATTTTAAGAGGCAACGCTTTGTTATAAACAGTTGTTGGCTGCCAACTGGTTCTATGGCAAGAACATCAGGCATATTCTCACTGACCCTTTTACGCACGGTTTCATCTTCTCAAACTATAATATTGGGTCACGAAGACACGCAAACCATTGCATCACGTCAGTTTTCAGTCCCATCGTGATGACGCGATGTGAAAACCAATGCGAAAGCCTCAAAGTCGCACTCCAGGAGCGGAGAAGGTGCACAGTGCAAACATTGTTTTTTTGTTATGATCTAATGATCATAATTGATGGTAGGCAGTTATCCACTGTCGCCCGGTTCGTTATCACACCTGATCTGTTGGGACCTATTGTGATTCTCCATTTCAAGTCTTAAAATCTGGATGCCGGTTATCCCTAATAGTGCATTGGGTCTTCCAGGCCATGGGGTGTATGTTTTCCGTTGCACTCGCGCGCCAGCGTACAATAAAATATAGGATATTCGGGCCCGCCATAAAGCACCTAGTGTTTGAAGACAAATGTCATTGCTTGATACAGTCATATGGTCACCTGGTCACTTTAACCAGTGTTATCGTTTTCTTGATTCTTTCAAGAATATCCCCTACCACTCAAAGCTTGAATTTCATTATGGGACGCAGCAGGTAGCCTCTTTCGTCATAACTATTGGTTCTGTCAACCAATACGAGTTTTTCGGTGTCGTTTTCTCGAGAAGAGATTCTTATTTAAAAGCGAATTACTTATCATTGAGTCCACAGTCTCTTGATCACAGAATCAATGTTTTTCAGATATGCAAAAACTAGAACGGGAAGCAAGAATTTGCCGGCTCCTGAAGCACCCAAATATCGGTAATGCTTTGTTGATAATTGGTTGTGAATATTGTTAACGTGGAAACTTGGTATTTATGCCATTTGCCGCTTCTGAACCATTAATTTTCATATTATTCCTTCTGATGTGAAATCCATTAAAATCACGAGTACAGGTGTTTAGACAATAACTTGAATAACACTTTCACTCGAGGTAGAATTGATTACTGACTGAGAGACGCGTCTGACTAATGTTACAAGTTCTGAATAGCTCTTCCATTTTAGTTCTAGCCAGCCTGAAATTATTTATTCGAAGCATTGCGTCTTGCAGGAATATCCAGCGAGTAATGGCGAGGTGGACCGTCGTGTGTTATGCACGGGTAACCCCCGTCCTAATGAAGTGATCGCTCTACATCACCTCCGATGGCTCGGTCATGTTTTACGAATGCCTGCCCATCGTATACCTTTTCGTGCTTTATTCGCAGGTGCTGGGCAAGGCTGGAAGAGACGACGCGGCGGTCAGACCATGACTTAGCATAGAAGTATGAGGAAGCTGGCGTCAGCATTGGCCTCGGTTGGTGCTCCCCGCCTACCTAGTTAGGACCCAAGGGACGAGGATTTGTCGTTGGTTAGAGACGTTGAGGGACATGGCTGAGAATAGAGGCCAGTGGCGCGAATGCTGTGTGGTCTGTCTGTCGAACTCTCGTGTCCCATAATCACAAAAATGTCATTCCTACAAACAGAATGACAGAAACATCCCAGGTCTATGGTGAAAAGCAAAAAATTAAGCATTTTTTCTCTCTCACTGATTGTTTGTTTTACTGTATTGCACCCCCTTCCTCTATTTTAGTAATTGACATTGCTGTGTTGACACTTTGCTTGATCTCAAGCCGGTGTAAGTATATAGTATGCATATATATATATATATATACAATATATATATATATATAATATATATATACATATATATAGGTGGATAGATAAATAGATATGTGTATATTTGCGAATTTGCTTCGCCAGCCAGATACTGTACAGGGTATCGTGTCGTAACCCTGAAGTTGTGATTTCCCTCCTCGAACGTACTAGTGACTCGGCTTTGAACAAAACTACTATGTGTGGTAGTCTTTAGATTGAGAGTTAGCTGAATTTCGCGTCATTTTCTCATCTACACTTTGAATTGTTCTCCATTTCCCACAGTGCGGCTTCATGACAGTATTCAGGATGAGGGCTTTCACTATCTGGTCTTCGATCTGTAAGTATATACCGATGTTCTGTGGATCCAGTATTGCACGGGTCTCCTCGCCTTTCGATCGCAGCCGTAGTTCACGTTTGTTTTCATGCTGCGTTTTTATTCATTTTGTTTGTTTATTGGGAGTGATAACTGACGTAGCACTCAGTAGAGAATTATTTCGAATTGGATGGAAAACAGTCATATTCTGTTATTTAGAATTCTGTCGCATGCGGTAATGTATATATATATATATATATATATATATATATATATATATATATATATATATATATATATATATATATATATATATATATATATATATATATAACCACCTGATTTCAGGCCATGTTCAAAACCAAACGTGATACAACCGGGGAAGAAAAGGTAGATGAAATCAGGTCCCATGATTTGTTTGCGAGTGCAATACTGTCAGGGTTCCGAATCCGTAACAGGTAATTTTCCCAGGGTTCAACAATCTAAGCCTTTAGCTATCCGAAGCTCAACCTTCAAGGCAGCGGAACGATGCGTGGGGTCGGTAACCCGCCGGTGGCCGGTGACTGGTTGCTCAGTTCATACGTCCTTTGGATGGGGCCAGACATCCTGAACGCAAGGTACACCCCTCCGCCCCAGATACCGGTGAGCATAGTATTGTACGCCTCATATCGCACCCGTGGTCGTCTTGGGATTGGGGTTTAACCATCTCCCTCAGACATTTTCAGTCAACCCGGTGGAGGGCGCCGGGTGTTTGCCCTCGTTCTCACACTTTGGTGGAAACACCGCCACTAGGAGACACTGAGTAGGACTTCCCCAGCAGAGGCTGTTCAAGACGCGCAGTCATTTAGCAGCTTCTCGAGAGGCCTTCTGGGCCAGTAGCCTTCTCTAAGCCCGAGACACCCACCCCCTGCCATACTGGGGCATTTGAAGGCTATTGTATACAGAATTCGGCATGCCATTCGGCGTTGCATACCGAATTTCCGCGAATCCTGTGATTCATGAATAGTAGCACATTTCGCCGGATAGTATGCATTTTCGCGTCAAGTGCGCAGCATAGGGAAGAGTAATTAACTGAATATTGTCTTTCGTTGGTCTTGTATCTTTTATGCCCCAGCAGTTTAGTCGCAATAATGGCAACAGTAGCTCATATTGTACTTGACGAGGTTTATCGGTGTCTATTCACCTAAAACATTGTGGTTACCTATTTTTACTTACCAGTGAACGCTGTTAGTTCATTGCTTACATTTTGTTCGGACGATTGGTCTCATTGGAAATGGAACGGCAGCCGCCTCACGATCGTCCTGGTATGATAATTTTACTGTCACGTCCGGTCGTATGATAATAATAAAAAGAGTAAGGTGTTTGGTTATTAATGCGTAGCATCAGTCTTGACGACAACTTATATTCCTCACTTTTGCCCTAGGTGGCCGACATAGTGAAAGTATGCTCGTTTTTTCCTGACGTGCGTCCATGTATCTATAGAGTGTATGTACGTTGTTACACTTGGTCTGTCTGTCGGCCTAATCCGTGCGATATACATGTGTGTATATGTGCATAAATAGGGGTGCAGTCGAGTACGTGAGCCATTGTCTGATTGTCCCTTGAATGATCAGTTCGAGCAGAGATTGATTCCCTCGTCATTCCACATGCCCACGCATGCACATACACAGTCTATCCACTTATCTTTTCCTTCCAAGTCTGTACGCTCAGTTTTGCTGTTTTCTGCAATCAGATTAATGTTACAGACTAGCTTCACATTCGGATTGGATACACACGTAAACACTTATTCGCTTGGATGCACACACTCGTGGTTTTCACCATCGCATACGTTGCTCCGTTTCCGTGCGCGCTTTGCCAATCGTAGAGTAGCAGTCAATCGCTAGTTAGCAAGATCAGACAGCTTTCTCCATTGGGATGATGCAGTAATGTGTGTGTCGTATGCGTGACTACTTTTTACATGCGGGTGTTTTTTTTCACTATATGCGCCGAACTGCGAAGAAGATATATATATATATATATATATATATATATATATATATATATATATATATATATATATATATATATATATATTAGAGAGAGAGAGAGAAAAAAGGAAGGAAGAAAGTAAGTAAGTAAGGGAGTGAGAGAATGGACGAAATCCACGAGTGATCATGTTTCTTGAGGTCCCGTTTATTTTACCGTTCATCGAAAGGTCTTCTCACCAAAACTTGTCAGTCATATCTTATTGCACTCTTATCGGTCTGTCGCTTGTCATTCCTTACTACGCGCGTCGGTTTTCAGACCAGTGAAGCAAACTGATCAAAGTTACCTAGCCGCAGAGTATAGCAGATTTGTTTTGTACACGCGTGTAGTGAGTCTAGCTTACATGGGGCCCTAATTCCATTGCTCCACGTACAAGTAAACACCAATCCGAATAGGCGTATCGTTCACTTTACGTCACCCAAGGACAATCAACAAAATTGGTTTACCAATACTACATTGCCACATTCATGTAAATTACGTTTTACTAGTGCATTTCACCCAGTTCCCCTCGGAAGCATGTCTGATTCTGGATGCAACACATTCCATGTTGACAAATTTTCTGGTCTTCTGTTCATCTCCGTGACCGTATGAACTGATTGGGCATATTCGCTGATAGCTTAAACGAACATGACCCTAACTTACTCACCGCACATGGTTTTATTAATTCGGTTAACTTTCCTGCTAGACTTAATCATCACCTGGATGTTTTTTTCGCAAACAATGCAATTGTTCACGGTCGGAAAACGTGTTCCACTCTGCATTTATGATCGTATTTCGTAGGTGTAGCCGACCGTAAATGGTAAAACCAAATGAAGATCCCATACAACCAATCACAGAAACTGCTGGTCGTGTGTACAGACACTCTCCCCCTCTGGCCATGCTTCCCCCGGTTGTCTTTCCCGGTCTTTCATAAGAAGACTAAAGCTTGTTGGAAAGATCTACAAAGCAAATCCTCAGTTGCAGTCCAAGTTGTTCTCGTTTATTTCAGTGAATTTCATCAGTTTTTTCTAGTCACAATCTCACGCACCTTTCATTCTCTGCTTAGTAAACTTTCGAAGACTATATCTACGCCTTGTGCACGCGCACTTCTATTACCATAATTACGTCTTGTTATGTCTGCCACGTTTGCTTGTTGATCTTGCGAAAGTTACCGCTGAGATTTATCTGTTAGGAAGATAGTTCAGTTTCTCCAGTATTAAGGCACAGATTACAACAGTGATGTTATTTCCCCCCGAAACTTCGTACTTTTCGAGTTGTTTGAATTACTTATTTATTTAATAATTTGAGTTTGTATCTCAGTGCGCCATAACATATTGGCAACCTACATGTTGCTTCCCTTCGATTGGTTGGTTGCCCCAGCTGCCCATCGATTCACGAGGTCGGCCTGCTCCGTCCTAGTAGAACCAGTATAAGCAGCCGAGTTGAGGGCTCCCCGAACCACACCACTTGGGTGCCCAATGAAACAATAAATCTCTGCCCATCTACACATTAACCTGTGTTGTCATTCAAGCTAGTGGATGATCTACTTTTGACTATTGCGTTTCTGTTGCCGATCAGATATCGCGATTCAACGAACAGTCGTGCTGGTGCGCATTCCAGGTGACATTCGAGCGTTTGATTCATCAAAAGATTGCTACTTTCGGAGTTTTCTGTGAAAGCCGCAACAGTATCCATGTTAGCTTGAATTTTTTAACTAGCAGTCATGTATATTTTTAAGTACGTATATTCTGGTGATAATTTCCTTTAGTCGCAAAGTTGATATACAGACTGAAAGTTCGCCTCATGAAGATGATACTGGATCTGTAGCCAAATGTGATGTGAAGCTAGTGCGAATCGATAAAACAGATCTCTTTGATGAACGAGAATCCGGTGAACAGTGGCTTGTATAGAGTAGGAAATGAGGGCGAAGTTCATTTTTAATCTCAGAATACGCATTGACAAACTACAGTTCCAATGCGCAGAGCGAAGAAGTTTGCAACACATTTGCGTGAGCAGATTTCTGATGTAACCGTGCATGCATTGCTCAGCGCACAACGTTAGAACTACAGTAGTCCCTTTCCCCCTTGAAGAAGCACTAATCGGGATCGCTTGAATTGTTTCTTACTGATAGGTATCGTATATAGAGAGAGAGAAAACGAAAGAGAATTTTCTCGCACTGCAAATTTTCCCACAGGTAGGATATTGCAATCATGGAGGTTGTAATTTGGGAGGGGGTACTACTGTATATGGTGCAACTGACCCAAATCGTTCACGTTCCAATAAGCTGTCGTTTTGCAATTTCCTTTTTACAAGCATGAATCGCGTTAGTTTCGCTGTATCATGCTTCAGTCCTGAAACGTTCTGCACTTCAGCTCACTGGTCATTTGCGTAGTTTGCAGATTGTGCAAGCTTTATGATGTCTGATCCAGTGTTCATTCCATCTTGGTGGAGCGGATGTTGAACTAGTTGGTAGGTCTGTAAAATGATTTAATTGACAGGTGTTAGATTCGCGTATGGCCTATCCTGCAACTGTCAAGTAATTCCGCATGTCGGTCTGAAGAAGTCAGTGAAACAGTGAAACGGAGACATATTTAAACCAGCGCGGATCCCGGTAAATACCGGCGTTGTTGACTATGTCCGGTAACGAAAAACCTCGAGAACTAATGGGGAAAAGTTACCAGATATTCAAGCTTATATGTTACGTTATTAATTAGCAAAACAGTGTGGCGAGCCGGACCGCCAGTCCACAACTAGAAACAGCAACTTATTTGTTTTATAGAGTGCTTAGAGGTCATTACATGTGATATAAATATGGTAAAGTGGCCCAGTATTATTACCTGCAATTTCCTAGGTATTTAATGGTCTGCCGTTCAAATGGGGATTGAAGTATTGTATTTAAATACTGGGGCGTAAGGAGACCTTTGGTTTGACACGCTTTCTCACTCCGATTTCAAATTGGACTGAAATTCCCCGCTGGGGTTAAGTAGATAACAACTGCATGACATTGGTCAGTTTTTTTTTTTAAATCGCAGCTATTCGTGGTAGGCACTTATTTCGCAACTCGTAATTTCTTGAACTGTTTTGCGATCGTCCACGTCATCATTTCCACCAAAACTATTCTCTGTTGCAGCGTTACGGGAGGTGAACTCTTCGAGGATATTGTTGCTCGGGAATTTTATAGTGAAGCCGATGCCAGGTGAGTGCGACACCATCAGCTTTGGGCTTTTACCGAAAAATGCCTCAGGTAGAACGTTGGGGATGTCGGTAATATTCCGTATATGGGCATGGTCAAGTATTCTTTAACGACATTTGAACTGTGTGCTTATTAGATTTATTTATTCTAACGGTAGATGAATTTCCGAGTCGACCAATACGCATTTCGTAGGTTCGATTGTTCCCTGTCCTCACTTCCTAGTTCTTCTGAGGACTGTTTTCTTATCAACTTTGTATCTGTTGGAATCCTATAGGTACCTACGATTCCTTGTGCACCCTAGTTCTGCTTTTCATTTCGTCATCCATCAATCAATCAACCGAAGAACGAACCAACCAGTCACTGAGTACATTAACTAATCAGCTTGTCAATTAATCATTTTTTCCACATCAATCCTAACTATAACGTAAGCCGTTCTCATTACTGTGCAGAATGAAACTAGAAGTCCGTTTGGAGAACAACGACTCTATCAAGTGACACCTAAGACAATAAAAGGTTAGAACAAAATAACGGTTGTTAGTACTCGGTCCTCCGACGGTTGTTCCCGCCGTTCAACCTTAGGGCTTGATACTGGGTTTGCAATACAACGAAAGGAACCAAATGGCAGACACCACGTGCGCGTGCGATCAGATCAGTAATTCAGACTGCTTTGCAGTTTTTTTCGTTTGGTACTCATCGCCGATCGTTTGCTAGTCTGGCAATAGCTTAGTAGTCACTGGCGATTGTTCAGTAGGCATTGTTGGTTACTTGGGCATCACGGCACGGTACAGTAACCAAATATTTTGGACAAACCGATACCGCGCAAGTACACATTACATGTGCGATTTTGGTCCCAGTTTCGGGGCTTGGTAGCGTTGTGCGGGTATCTGATTCACAGCATTCCGGAGAGTTAAACAATCAAAAACCAGGTTCGGCATGTTG
Organism: Fasciola hepatica; assembly: GCA_948099385.1. Classification (NCBI taxonomy): domain Eukaryota; kingdom Metazoa; phylum Platyhelminthes; class Trematoda; order Plagiorchiida; family Fasciolidae; genus Fasciola; species Fasciola hepatica. The sequence goes on along the minus strand of CANUEZ040000120.1, from coordinate 14,461,988 downwards.
GTGCAGTTATGCCAACAAACAATGGATTGGATTTTGCCCGCTCTATGCACGATATGTGACAGAAACAATTTCACTTTTATTGCACCTTACATAAAATATTCAGATTTGTAAACCTGTTTTGACGATTGGTGTGATATATTTTTATAAATAACCTAGATATCTTCCCTTGTGTATCGTACTTATTTAATTTATTGACTCGCACACCTACCGAGCCCCGTAACAGACCAAAATCTCACGTGGTGTGCCCTTGCGCATTATGAGTGTGTCAGAAATGTGTGGTTTCTGTGCCCTATGCCCTGATTCCTAGGCAACTGGCGGTGTCTACTGTGCAAGCACCAGAGATTAATAAGCGGACACGAGAGACCACTGAACGATCGTCAGTGCATACTAAAAGACAGGACAACCTGTAGTCGCTGCAGTATGCGAAAACTTTCGCGCCACGCAAGGACTTTCGTACCAGTAAGGTGCTGGGAACCCTGGGTAAAAAGCTCAGAAAATTGAGGGCGCATCTAGGTTTCTGCCATTTCAGTAACACAGACTATTACTAAAAATTGCAATAACCGCCTCTTCCTTCTCTCTGTTCATTCATTTCACTCTAAAAGGCGTTTGAGTTGAACCATGCCTTGGGACTTCACACGGACCCTGGCTACAAGGAATTTCCCTCACGCCTGTTTAAATACGGTATAGTTCAGCTTGTTAGAGAACTCCACTTTTTGTTTTCCAAAATCCAGAATCCTGAAAAGTATCCCTCCTCGTCGGATAGGGATCGATTGTCCTCATCTTCAAGGTGGGCTTGCGCGATGACCGCCAACCATAGGGTTATAAGTCTTACCCCAATAGCGTGAAAAGTGTTTGCGTCTGTTATACTTCACAGGTTGTACCCGTACGCGGAAAGACTAGACTCGCGAGAAACAGGCTGGGTTTTGCGCCGGTCGCGCTTGCGTCGAATAAATCCCCACCCTCCAGCGGTTGCCTGAGCACCGTTATACCTACGAGAGGCCTTTGTGCTTGTGATATTAAAACATCGACACCAATTCGAACAACTGATAGCTTGTTTTAGCTTTCGGACCGCTTTTCATCCGGTCGACTGATTGTTGTGGACTGTACTACAAGCAGATGGAATTCCCCAGGAGCTTGCCAGCCTCATGAGGTCATACTACTCAAACACGCTCGCGAGAATGCATATCTGCGGTGAAGAATCTAGTAATTTCTCACTGAATTTCGGTGTTAGGCAAGGCTATTTATTGTCACCAGTGCTGTTCAACTATACTGTCGACTGAATAATGCCTCCGGCACTCACCGATTGATCTGGTATCTAGCTGGGCCCCGGTGCTTTCCACTGTGATTTAGAATTCGCGAACGACACATTTGGGGACAGCCCGGCCACTTTACAGTCGGTTTTGAGTAGCGTATAATCTTTTGTAAAAATCATGGCACTAGAGATCAGTACATCAAAGACCTAGGTCTCTTCGATCTGCGCTACGCACTCCATACAGCCGATACGCGTCAACGTCAAACAAATCGAGTGCTTCTCGAGGTTCGAATATTTGGGCCTTACGATCTTCGCAAACGGTGAAGCCTAAGACAAAGTCACTAATATATATATATATATATATATATATATATATATATATATATATATATATATATATATATGTACTGCAGACGATCTAGGTACTCCCATGTTTTAGGGAATCTGTGGCTATTTTTTAGTAAGTCAGTAGCTGAGAATGCCATACATAATTGGTCTTATGGAACGCAAAAATGAAGAGGCGGATTTTCGGTAGAGTTTGTTAAGTGCGTTTGTTCTAACTATTTTTTGCCTTAGATTCCGTTCATTTTGCACACAAATCCCAATCAACCTTGGTGAAGTTGATGGCCTTCGCTATGCTGTTTTTAATAAACAGGTTGATTACTTTATCTCTGTGGGGTTTAACATTATGAACAAAACTGTCTGACCGGTTATGGTCTAGTAGTTCAGAACGTTTTCTTACCATATTGGAGATTAGAGGTTCGAACCCCGCCACCGGCGGTCACTTAGGTGGTAGACAGTAATCCACAATCGTCCGGCTCGTTATAACCTGACTTAATGGGGCTACATGGTTCCCCACTCCAAATCCCAGGATCTGGTTGCCGTCTACCCTTAACAGTGGCGTGGGCCTTTGAGACTATAGGGCACGTCCCTTCCACTACACTCATGCCCAAGTATGTAGCGAAAACAATCTAAGCTTTCACCATTTGTCAATAACCAACATCACGATAGGTGTGTATAACATCCTAACCCATGTCTTGTCGATAGATTTCTGCATTTAGTACCCATTTCCTGGTACCATCCCTGCTTGGTAAAGGGTTTCTTTATTATGCAATCTGTGGTAACGCCCCCTTCTCTTTTCGGTACCCGTTTCCTCAGCGATTGTCTTCATAGCCTCCTTGGTGCAGTGGAATATTGCCACGCATGTAACATCGTGCATCGGGATTTAAAGGTATCTGCAGGTGGTATTTTCTTAGTCAATCAGGCTGTCAGTCAATCAGTTGTTCAACCATTTTATTAGTCTCATCAATCTGTACTTCAAATCACTCAAACAAAACCGGCATTCACTCGTTCTTCTCAACTGTGTTCAGAAGCCTTGAAAACGGGTGTTTTGATTCATGATATCATTATCCCCATGGCTTCCGTAATCCTGTTTGCGCATCCACGTTCCCGCTCCTGTTTTCAAGATTTCGGATCTAGTCCTGGCTTTCACGATATTCTGATAATTGGTGTTTCCGTTTGATCTGGAAGTCTTTCGTTCTGTCGCGCCTTTAATGATTTGCATCCTACTCCTTTTAGTCGATTCTTGTGTCACAAAAACAATATACTTGTTATCCATAGGCAGGATTGCAGGTATCGAGGCGTATACCGTTATTTTTGAGTTTCATCCGCCATTGTCTTATCCTTAACTGCACTGTCATTGTGGGGGTGCCGCCGTGACGTACCATGTTTGTTTAATTTACGTGGTGTTCTTCCTTTCGTCCAGATAAATGCTATATTGCTCCCCGTGTGTTTATGCGCACCAGTAGGCATCAATTGGTATTTCTCAGATGGATCCATCTGTGACTAGTAGTTGGTGGGTTGTGGAAATTCACTTTGATTAAGTTCCTCATCTTATCATTATTGCACCCAATATATCCACCCGGCTCTCCCAAGATGTGTTGCAAAATACGGCAATATTGCTCTCAGGTGCCTCTGAACAAACAGAAAGTTTATGCAACTTTCGTTCTGGTGAATGTATGATATTCTGTTGTTTGAACGTACAGAGAATTTTGCAATTAAGCGATAAAGACATCACCCAGTCTATTTTGGAGATTGGGAATCACGAAGGTCAATTCAATTTTTCTTTTTTCTTCCACTGCATGTGACTACTGGAGACATCATGAATTGATTATACAATGATCCCTGATCAAGGAAGGAAAATAAAAAAATATTTAAAAATATTGTTGACTTCAGGATTTCTGATCCATCACATTGACAGTCGAATTACGGGATGGTTAGTGTTGCGTTCAGAAGTAAGCAGTTTGGAAGTAGAATGGCACTTGTAGTGAACGTAGTATACACCGGCCGTACGGGGACGAGCAAACGTAAAAGTCCGAGCTACCAAGTCAACCGGGAAGTACAGAATCGATACAGTTGAAGTGTCCGAACAGGGATGAAATTGGTTGGTTCGTAATATGACATTCAGTCGCGCGTCGTGATGATGCGTTCGTACTCGTGACTTGAGTGATGGGGCGATCTTGTGCGTTGATTACGTACGCGTGAATAACACGTAACGTAGACACAACAGGTAGTAAGATCAAGGATGGGAAATTTAATTTAATTTAATGTAAACATTGAGGCAAAGGATTGACTGCACATCCTTTTTATGTTCTATTTCACTATAGTATCGTTTTGGAAAGGATTTAGTCATTGCTCTTATCCGTTGTTCTATTTGGGCTGTCAGTAAGTCCGAACTGAACTGGCGAGTCTCGCCTCTAATATAATCTGTTATGGTAGTAGAATAAGCGAGCTTATACTGCTCAGTCTTATCCATTTCAGGCACACCAGACGGATCGTCTCGTGCTGGTTGCCCTTCCATTCGAGATTTTAATCGTGTTCGGTATGAATAGTTACGATTTGAATTCCACCATCCGCCAGAAGCGTAATACCGTCACACAGAGCAGGGTCGGTAGTTGTTCAGATTGACTGATCCGAATTGATTAAGCAATAGCACGATAGTTACTGACCACGCGCAACCTCAACGAAATTCTCGAGCATCCGATACTCCTCAGCACGGTTTGGTGTGTGCAAGGGACTACCGAGAACCAAACTGCATTAATAAATTGTTCGCGCCCGACATTCGTGGTTCGTATGTTAAAGACGGTTGATTACCTCACCGCTTACAATTCTTATCGTCAAATCACCTTACAGTACGGTTCTGTACGGTCGCAGCTGCACGTGTTATAAATCAAACAGTTCGCCCTGCAGTCAGTAACATGGGGATTGCCTTGTTTACTAAAGCCGGGGCATAGATTGATGTTTTGCGTAGGCTAATCGTATTTGCAGCGCACAAGCAATGTATTGCGCCCTCGGTCTGGTGCCTTATTAGTTACCTTCGTGTGCCATTTGTTTCCCTTCGCTTTCTCGTAAGATGCTTGCGCGAGATTTGTAGACGACACCTGGGTTGATAGCCATCTGTAGAAATACGAATCAAAATAAGCAGTAAAAATCGGAAGCTCCTAATACGCCACAGAAAAGCTTACGACTACGGTCTCGGTGAATAGCGTTTTCTTTGTGACCCTAGTTTACTTTAAATAGGAAACACCGATACGCAATTAGAACCTAACTTCATTTGTGACTTACCTTTTTTATCCTGTCTCGTTTAGATAATCGTTGACGTTATTCCTCCTCTTCCATGCACTTAAGGCATATATGACATGCCTTTTTGAATGAGAATAATCATGGCCTCCCATATTGATCTCTTTTGCAACTTTTTTTCAGCAATTGTATGCAACAAATCATAGAAAGCGTGAACTATTGTCATCAGAACAATATTGTCCATCGTGACTTAAAGGTTTGTCTTGAATACGCATTCATTAGGTGTTTACGCTCATTTATGTGAGCGCCCGTGTGCGTTTGTGCGTGTGTGCACTCGTCCTGAAATCTTCGAGCAAACCCTACCTCTTATTGTTGTCTGTTCGGTTTGGGAATGGTCTGTGTTCATATCATGCTCTGTCCGTGATGCGTATATGCTTGTCCCGACGGAGAGTTCCACTTTCTTGAAGTTTCTCTACTGCTGTATCCTGGATGGAGCAACGGTGAAGTAATGAGATAATCGATGCCCCCGCGGGTAGTGTTGCAACCTAAGTCATAGATATTCACCCTCCCATTCACGATCAGGTACATACGGACGTTATTGAATTGCATCTCCGACTTCATCTTGTGATAAGAATAATCCCTTGCGAGGTCTCATTTTCAATTCAGCTTATCCCATCACGAACCTCATAAGTAAATTCACTAGTTTCGTCTATTATCTTTACACGACTCAGTCGGGAGTTATGAATCGAAGTTCAAGATAGAGTCATAAAAGACGTTAAAATTCAACTATACTTAGACAAACTGCGACTGTTAGTGCGCAGCTGGTCGCGACTTGTCGCGTATCGTCTCCTATTAATACTTATGTGTCTGTTGGGTCCAAACAGAGTGCATGGCACCAAGAGTTCAATGGTCAATGTTTTAATGTAATCCCTACATCACGGACCTACAGCAATTCAGTTAGAACAGTCATAGACCGTGGACTGGGTTCGGTGGTTTTGTTTGCTATCTGAGTCAAACCCCAATTTAAAACTAAAAGGCAAGAGAGAATTACAAGTAGAAGCGTCCGGTAGATGTAGTTAAAGTACGGATACACTGGTGCTATTGATCATCATGTACGGGTTTTTCGAGCCATTGAATAAATGAATTAGTGGTCATAGCACGCCTTACTCGACTAAATTCACTGCTGGGGATTTCCAGAACTTCCTTTCCACACCATAGACTAGTCATCTCTACCAATTCTCCAACCACTTCAGCGAATATTACACACTGAAGCGTTTCATCTTTGGGATATGCAATACATACCTCGAACTTTACAGCTTGGTCAGCATGATTATTCACTCTAGTGAATTAACTGAGTTAAGCAATACTGTAGGCTTATTCTCAGCGTTGTTGACACGATGTTCCCTTCAAATATGTGACCACCTTTGACTAATGGATCTGGCTGAGTAGGAGGTGTTAAACTTCGGGGTTGGGGCTTACGAGACCCACCCACCGGGGTGGTTAGACACATTAAGTGACGTAGCTAGATACCGCGATCGGTGGTGCGGTTACATATAAGTCCTTTCTTCGTCTGCTCGTTCGCTCCTTATGTTTTTAGTCGTTTTGCTGTCAAATCGACGATGCCGCGAAGAAGTAGTTAGAGCCAAAGCACAGAAGTGCTAGGTTGAAAGAATTGAGCTGAACTGAACCAGATGTAAACAGTGGTTTATAGGCATCAGTGTATTCCACTTGCAGATACTAGGCCTTCAAACCACACAGCAAAGCTGCTCTCATTGCTGTAGCGTGCACTCGATGCTTGGTAGCGACTGGATGTCAAGTCAGTACCACAGCCGATTGAGGCTAGTAAATGTCAAATGCAACGTCTCTATACGCAACTGTATATTATCCGATCACTGGGTGAAATACACATGTATAACCTATCTACCTGGTTTATCACCTGATTTATTGTCTCCTGGAACGTTTTGTGCTTTAAGTGTGCAAAACATTACTAACGTAGCTGAAGTTATTCAGATTATTTAGAAGTTCTTGTAACTTACCTTGACCTTTGCTTTATAGCATTCCTGTATTGGTCACCCTCGGTCAAGCCATGTATCGCGGTGAACAATGCGATCCGCGTGCACTGTGTATCCCATTTACGACTAACCGTTTGATCTAATAAGTGACCTCGAGTACCCAGTACTCTACTTATAAGTTCAGCATCACTAGTTCCGCGGTTTCACCAGTTTCGAATAGTGTGAAAACAAAGGTAAACGATCAGCGGATAGTCTTCGTGTTTTGCCTTTGCCAGTTTCCAGTGACCAGTAATTACGGTTGCAGTAATACGTTCCTGCGGTGCGATCATCGCCTAATGCTCTGGGCAGTCGTTTGACACTCATTTAGTGGTGCTGTTGGGGTATTTCGAAGGCTCATTAATTCTCACCTATCTATTTTTTCAATGGAAACATTTTCAACAAGCTAATAAATTGAAATATTGAACTGTTTACGATCCTAAGCAGTTTAGTAGGATGCTACAGTTTAGTTTGTCTGCGTAGATTCCGTTAGTATGCGGTGCCGGTTAGCGTTTGAATCACAAGCCTATCACGTCTCACTGAATTGGGTTGGTAAACTGTCGTAAGAAAGACTATTCCATACTTTTCTTGCAAAACAGAGAAATATCACCCGTCTATGGTTATGGTTCCTGTGTCGGTTGTGTCGTTCTCTGCGAATGTTCTGGTTCCTATTATCATACGCATCGTTTTACTTTGCATGTTTTGGAATGGCACATTGCTCTGTTGCCTCAGTCACCTCGCCCTCTGCTTACTTTTCTTTGCATGCGGTAAGCATCTCACCTGTCCTGTTGTCTCCACGTTCAAACACATTAGTTAAATTTCAAAGTCCTCTTTCCTTGTTGTTCATTTGCCATTTACTAGTTCTATTCGCTTAGCTCTATCCAACACCCACTTATATGGCGAACTGGAATTTATCATGTTTCTGATTCTCCGCTCACGAAGTGCAGTCTAATGCCACATCATCGTTAAACGATTGCCGATGTTGACAGTACAACAACTTTGACATCAGTGACCAGTGATCAGAAGTGTCGCGTTTATGACTGCATGCTACGCGATGTTGCACCCGGTTATCTGCCATGGAACGTGGTTGTACCCGACCAAGTAATAAACCAATCGTCGTGATGCGTCTGTTAGATCCAACAGATTGTGTGCGATTTCTTTTCTCACTATTTAGTAAGTTGGCAACCAGTTCGACGAATAACTTCGTCTGAGGCAATGTTTACCTCATGCTTGTCAATCCTCAGATGTCATGGACTTGGGTCAGTAACCCATGAGTTAATCCAGTTGAGGTTGTGCACATTCACTAAACGCGAATTGTATTGCAATAGTCAAATGTGTTTTGTGCTATTCACTTTCTCCGGTTGTCCGATATCGTTCTTTCACTATTTACTCTTATCTGTCTGTTGAATCTGCGGAATGTTGGACTACGTGCATCATTCAGGGGCCATTTTTAAATGCTCTCCATCATGCTACGGAAAACGGATCCCCATGGAATCTAATTGACCTATGTATCTCCTGGCATCATGTTTATATCGCACACAATCTTCAAGCTTTTTTATCCATAGAATCTTCTGTTAAGTTGCTTTCAAATAGGAGGTTTAGATGGCGAAACTTTAACTTTCCAATCGTGGTACAGCTTCTCTATTCGCCTCCAGATCTGACAGCCTTCTTTCATCGAAGTATATCTAACTGCTGCTGCACACGAATCGGTATCGCATCTACCCTCTGACTGTCACATGCTGCTATCTCATCAGGTTTGCGGTGCATCATGCAAAGGCTCCCGTTTATCCTTTATTGGCCTCCCTAGTATACATTTTTGTTGCCCTAACCAAAACGGAGCTCACTTTTCGCATTTACTCTCTTACGCATTACCAAAATGCTGTCATTGACTCCCCTGTCCTCATTTCCATTTCTGATTGCCTTCTTAGCCGGAGAATCTTCTACTAGCAAGCAAATCCAAAGGTGCCGCGGTCAAACTGGCTGATTTCGGCTTGGCTATTGAGGTGCAGAACGAGCAACCAGCGTGGTTCGGTAAGTCGGGGTACCGCTTTTTTCAAGGAGAAATGTGGCAGTCATTCTCACTGGTAAATTGAATCGACCACTTTCGACAAATCTGGTCGCTTTGCACCTCACACTTCAGATGACGTTGTAAAACCGTGCACATGCTGTAATGGCCCTGGGAAAACCCTTTGCCACCTTTAAAACCCTTACTGCACTTTACGTAGGTGTCTTATCGGTTGCCGTCAATTCCCCGTGTAGTTGGACGCAGGCCTCACGATAATGTGACGGATATTGTCTAGAACTTATTTGTGAAGTTGATCTGAAGGGATGGTTGTTGGAAAAGCAACAGATTCCCAGGGAATGGTGTGAATCGATGATTGTACCGATTTACAGGAAAGGTGACGGGTCCTCTTGGAAAAACCACAGAGGAATTAGCTTGAGAAGTATCGCATCGAAACTGCTTGCCGGACTCATCCTCCACGGATTATCCAACCTGCTTGGAAGTTGTATCGACTACCTAACTCATCGTCACATTTTAGAGCACAGACACATGTTCCGTAAGCCCACAATCTTTGTCTTTCTTGATCTGAAAGCGGCATTCGACTCAGTCGACATCAGTGTAGCGCATCTCGGTGCGTGCTCAACACCAGAATAGGATGCTACCGCCTCTCTGTGACGTTTGCCAATCTCAGCCATCTGTGGTTCCGGCGTGACATCCGATTGTCTGTCAAGAGTCGAGTGATCACTGCATCAGTTAGATCGTTTCTTTTATACGGCTTAGAAACATGGCCGTGGAGGGTAGAAGATAGACAAAGACTGTCGATGTTTGAGCATCAATGTTTTCGTATTATTGCTCGAATATGGTGGGAACACTGTGTCAGCATTGCTGAGGTTAGGCGTAGGTTGTTGGGAGCCAGAGTCAGTCACTGGAAGAAATACTGAATCTAAACAGGTTAAAGTGGTTGGGACATGTGTTACGTATGCCCATTGACAGGTTTCCTCGGCTTACGCTATTTCTCCGACGCAGGTATTGGTTGGAAGGTAAGCGGAGGTGGTCAGTCCATGACATGGCAAAAGGTGTGAAAACCTTGACCAGTGGACTTGGCCAAGTAAGACGTGTTAGACTTCCTTGTTGGGTTCCACGAAACTGGCCTACCAGATAATTAGAGACATTAAGTGATCTGACCAGATGTCGCGACCAGTGGCACAGTTGCATGAAGTAACCTACTGAGACCTTAAATGGTCGTGAACTCCAAGTCTTAGAATCTGGTTATTCCTAGTAGTGCAGTAGGCCTTTGTGTCTATGGGATATATACCCCATTCAGAAGACGTCCAGGCAAAGTTCGTCTTTTGCGAATCACTGTTTTGAACAAGGTTGACATCAGTTGTTTGCAGCAGAAAACTCCATTTGCATCAAATATGCATAATCGTCGTCTTGACGGGTCCGCACACATTGTGCGTACCTGTACGTCTCGTTTAGCTTCTGTTCTGTTGTTGTGACTTCATCTTTTGATTCGTTCTGGTGTCCATACATTTTGCCGATCACTCATCTGCCCGTGAGTAGCATGTGATATTCTCCACTACACGGGGAACGAGAAAACTTTTCAATCTTGTACTGATTAGACTTCATTCCGTACACGCAGTCTGTACATACAATCGCGAAGTAATCAGGTAAGTTGTTCATTTCACAGTGTCGTACGTCATCTTCCAAATGATGGCTTTTGCATACGGTATAATTGAAGAGGATAAACGATTGCGTAACGTAAGCTGCAGCATCTCATGTGGGTCATTGATTATTTACGTAACGAATTTTAACGAATTATTCAAGAAAAACCGGGCTATTCGTTCGCTTGGTCGACACCCGTTCAGACAATATCAGTGGAGCAACTGTGCAGGGGCTCGGGTAGCATTCGTAGATCCTTGAGCATTAGGCTCATATGAACAAACTTACATTAGTGAACGATCTTTCACAGTGTTTTTGCAATTGAATATAAGACGACCTCGTTTATTATGTATATATCTAATTCAGGTTTTGCTGGAACACCGGGTTATCTGTCTCCCGAAGTGCTACGAAAGGAACCCTACGGCAAGGCGGTAGATATTTGGGCGTGTGGTAAGTCCTACTTCTCGGCTTGGGCTTGTCAGATGGGTTTTTGGTCTTGTTTTCACCGCTATCAATACACTTTCCGAATGCATCTACAGCATTCTTCTTGTCCCTACGACAGATCGTTGAAGTTAGCCATTTGTGGAACTTGGAAATAAGTAAAAGAAGTTGGAGTCTCGTAGGGTATCGTTGCATTATTGGGCTTGGTTTCCAGTCGTTCATCTCATGATAACCACCTGCCACATTTCATATCGATTACCAACTTGGCACAGAATCCTCCGATGCGTACTGTTTGAAGTGATTTTGTTGTTTCTTTTTGGTTATTTACCCGGTTATTTTAATTCAGTGGTTATATCTCTTCTTTCGTATCACTCGATTTCGTTACCAATTTCACTGCTGGGAGCTCTAAAAGAGATGCAAATGCGTTACATAATTTAAATAGTGACAAGAATATCAGTGTAGCACATCTCGGTGCGTGCCCAACACCAGAATAGGATGCTACCGCCTCTCTGTGACGTTTGCCAATCTCAGCCATCTGTGGTTCCGGCGTGACATCCGATTGTCTGTCAAGAGTCGAGTGATCACTGCATCAGTTAGATCGTTTCTTTTATACGGCTTAGAAACATGGCCGTGGAGGGTAGAAGATAGACAAAGACTGTCGATGTTTGAGCATCAATGTTTTCGTATTATTGCTCGAATATGGTGGGAACACTGTGTCAGCATTGCTGAGGTTAGGCGTAGGTTGTTGGGAGCCAGAGTCAGTCACTGGAAGAAATACTGAATCTAAACAGGTTAAAGTGGTTGGGACATGTGTTACGTATGCCCATTGACAGGTTTCCTCGGCTTACGCTATTTCTCCGACGCAGGTATTGGTTGGAAGGTAAGCGGAGGTGGTCAGTCCATGACATGGCAAAAGGTGTGAAAACCTTGACCAGTGGACTTGACCAAGTAAGACGTGTTAGACTTCCTTGTTGGGTTCCACGAAACTGGCCTACCAGATAATTAGAGACATTAAGTGATCTGACCAGATGTCGCGACCAATGATGTTGTTGCACTCGGTCTCGTTCTTTTTCCTCATGATTTCCGTTTATAATACGTTTTGCTCTTTCGTTCTCTATACTTCTGTTCTTTTTGCTTTTGACTCTACGATACTGCCAGGTAGGAACCAAAGTTGGAGCACAGAAGTGCAATATCAATTGTTGAATGAATGTACTGAACTTTGTGACATTTTTTTACCCCACTAGCTGTATTTTCGTATCGAATAGAACGTTTTCCTTGGACTCTTGATCCGTGGCTTAATTTCCCGTTTTTCTTTCACCACGTTTCTTTAAAACGTCGCTGTATATTTTGCAAATCTTTGACTTAATGTTTGACTGAATAATGTGCAAAGTTTCCTTAGAGGATTCAGTACAGCGAAGCTGGCAATAACATGATCTGTTGGTGTCCTTCGTAGTTCGTGTTGGTGATTTATGTAAGCTCTCTATAACTAAGCTTGGCGTCTAAAGGATTGATTGACCATGGCTGTTGAACCCAGTTGAGTGATTTGTTACCAATGAGCAGGTCCATGTTGTCTTTAGGACAATCGTTCTACTTCGAATTCATCTGATCCCGAATTCCGCGTGAGGTTTTTATCCATTGTATTTTCACACTCTTGTTTTAGGTGTTATTTTGTACATCCTCCTAGTGGGTTATCCTCCTTTCTGGGATGAGGATCAAAATCGACTCTACAGTCAAATCAAAACAGGAGCGTACGACGTGAGTACTCTCACTGATTCTCAGTCATATTGTGTGTTTATTCGAATCACGGGCACGCACAACTAGAATTGGAATATTTTTTAGCCAGGGTTTTCGAGAAGCCGTTGAGCAAGGTTTGGAACGGACTGGCAAAGCGTGCTGCTCGCAAGACAAATCGATGGGAAAACACCAGTCAACTGGACGTTTAACCATGACCAGTGACGTCACTCATCAAACGTGGCGGAGTCAGTTTTTTATCGGGCAGTATGCAGTAGTGGACAAACTCTTGATTATTGTTCTCTGTTTTGTCATCAGTCTTACTCGAACAGTGGACGATAAGGGCAACCAACTCTTTCTCCGAACCATCTGTGCTGTCTAGCCTGTTTTCAGTTTTTTTCGATTCGGTGCCATTGCCACGGGGTTTCGAACCAGTTCCAATCTAAAGGCACCAAATTCGTTTGTACCTGAACCACCCGATTAAATTTAGTTACACAATCAACTTTTTGGTTACTGGTTTATCTATTCTTTTCCAGAGCCGCCTAACGTTGCAGTTGTATAGTACACTTCTCACATAATCACAGTTTTTCCGACGACCAACAAAGACTGGAATAATGGACATTCATACAAAAGCACGATATCCTCTATATATCCGTGAATAGATCTAAAACAGCTCTACTTCCTGTTGAGAACAAGACGTTGAAAAAAGAATGACTGTTTCCAGTGAATCCTGTACATGTTCCTGAAGTTCATATAACTGGGTTGACAACAGAATGTATTGGTTAAATAAACCGTAAGACCATGTATGGGGCTCATTACGAATAATCGTTCGCTCTTCACCTCGTTGTTTTTAGTGGGACCACGGGACTATTCCGGCCGTTTCCTGTCCCAGTGTTGGTATCAAGCAGTTTCGTTGAGTGTGTTGACATCCAAATCTAAAAGTAAGAGAATGACTAGTGATTCTGGCGATTTTCACCACCAGATGAAAATTAAATGGACAAATTTTGGCGGCAGATGTGCTATGTCATGCTGCACGTTTAGCAATCGTTGTTTAGTGGATAAAAGATCGGGTGACTTGAAAACCGCTTTCACGACTGCAACTGATTGGAAGTAAGTTTACAGCATCTACTTGTACTCAGTGATTGTTGAACGATGTTACTGTGACCAATAAAGCTTGCACCTGGTTGATCGGGCCTACGCTAGAACTACTAGAGTTTTTTTAAGTTAATGGTCATTGGTTTATGCCTGGGTTTGTTGATGTTCGTACCCAACGTAACTAGGCGCAAGTGACTCCTCTTGCTTGGCGGTTCATGCTGAATCATAGCCGTTAACGGGAATAAGATGGTAACCTAATGACAAGCACCAAATTGAACCATACAGCAAAAGTCCTACGTAAATTAGAAGCGATATCTGACGATCAAAGTACTTCAACCAGGTCGGCGCATTTTGTGGACGGCTTGCATCCATTCTCGTCATTTCGGATGTTGACCGTTGGAGTTGGTCGTGTTAGATTCGTGTTGAATTTTCACGTTGCTTTTATTCTCTTCTTTTGTTCACTCTTTATTATAAAACGATGGCACAATATTTCAGGAAGGGGATCGCGGTCAATCTAAGGCTGCCAATTGAGGAAAGTGACCGGCGGCGATCCGACGATTCGATCTCGGGACATAGGGGTCTCTGGAGTCCATGGTGTTGACCGGTTAGCCATCGCCGATCAGTGCAATGCGTCACGATCTTCTGTAATACCGAATTTTGCATAGGTTTTTATGTATAAATTTGATACTGATCTGTTCATTAAGAGGTGATGAGTTACCCCTAATCCCACACATCCAGTGAAGTGAGTTGAACACGTTTGAGGATGACATATTTTTCGATGATGACTACCTAAATTTGGTGAATAATAGGTGCTCATTGGGGTACAGAAAACTGCTGCTGTTTGGTGGAACTCTCTTGTTTCCGGTTTCTGTGCCCATTTGCTGTGTAGGCGTTCATTGGTAAGCTATGCCTTTGCATTGTTCATGAGCGGGTTGAGAGGGTACACAAATCAGCGCATTGTGTAGGAGACAGCTTTATAGTTATGGTATTTTCCAGCACAGTTCTCTTATATTCCCTCTTGTTGTTCTGCATTTTCCGTTGCCCGAAAACTGATGTAAGTAAGGTCAGTGGTCACGAGGCTGCATTCGAACTGAATTTGATTCCACCCAGCGGCTTTACAGTAGGATGAAATCATAAATTGGTCACCCCACTTGACTGTTGGTTACAACTAACGGGTGGCGTTTTCCTCCTCAGGTGTTCTACTGTTCTTGGACATCATTGTATTTCCTTCCTCAATTTTCTTTTGAATATCGCTAGTATTTTTAGGACCTCACTAAATTGATGTGCCCTATTCCGTTATTCGTGGGTAATACTGGTGGTTTTAAGTATTTCTTTCCATGATTAACACAGTATCTACATCCCCTGAGTTAGGCAGTGTATCCGTACAATTTGTGTTTAAACTACAGTATCCTTCCCCGGAATGGGACACAGTTACTCCAGAAGCAAAGAGTCTCATCAATTCCATGCTTACAGTGGATCCCACTCGTCGGATTACAGCAGCCGAGGCGCTGAAACATCCATGGATCTGTGTAAGTTGTGTTACCAATGTTCGTTCGTCTATTTTCGTTAATTGGACCGAGCGGTAGTTGGCTGCCGTGCTAGCATTAGCCTTTCTTCCGGGAATGCTGTTTGCGGGCGGAAAAACGAAACAGTTAGTGATGATAGAGTAAAATGACCTAATTGAGGACATGAGGTCAACTAAAAGTTCACCTAGCGTAATTGCTCATTCAGCAAAAGTCGCCCCACTAGTTTACGTACTATACCTAGGTTTTTGGAAACCGCAATTGCAGTGTGTCACCTACCATGCCACTCGCTTAAATGTTTTCTAGCTTAGGGTTTCATGATAAAGGGTTTACTTGTTCAGAGAAAAATGCAACCATGCTTGTGACCGTTGTAGTATCTATGGATGATCGCAGCAGACTTTCCGTTCAGCATAAACAACTATTGGCGATGCACTTGATTGTGATGACTCTGGTTGCCGTCTCAGTGGTGATCTGATTTAGAAACCGAAATATTAACATGGAAGTAGCAAGAGCATTGGTGCAGATGGTAGTATCAAGTCGATGAAAATGTGTGAAAATACAAGGATGCCACTGACCTGTACGTACCGCCACACTGAATTTCGGAATCAGGTGAAATGTGATGCAATTTATCAATCAGGATTGGGCGGATCATTTACATATCTGATCGCATATCATCCGATATTCCGCGTTTATATCGTAACTCCACGCTTGAGTTCACGTTTGTCTTTCCTTTACAGCTTGGTGAATTTGCCTACTTCCCCTCAAGGGATTGTTCTTTTATATGCAATTGTTTTCGTATGACCACTCAGAAAGCTAATCATAACTTCCTTATTTTCCACGAGTGATTATAAATCAGTTATTCCGCACTATTTTCAACGGTCTAGTTGGTGGCTAGGTCTCTGCCTCGCAAGTATCCTCTTTTGCCCCATAGAGAACCAATTTTATATAGGTCCGACTTTCGACTACCGCCAGCAGCTGTCTTTTTTATCCATTTTTGCGTAATAATTGATGCACTTAAAACTGGCCTGAGATGACAACTTATAGTGATTGATTGATCGATTAATTAATTACTAGCTTTCAGATTAGTCGTGAGTGGTTCCGTATAAGGTGGTCATATCCGTTTTGCATGCGATCATCTGATTTAGTCCAAATATCTTGGAAAAAATTTGATTGCTTTTTCAAGTCGCATTGGTGGGAGGTGCTAATCATTTCGAATAACAACAAGCACTTGCCGATTGGTAATTGAACTGCATTGTCAAATAGTTGTCTTCGTGTGAATCAACACAAGAAAACACTAGATATTTAATTACCAGTTTCACATATACTGCACCCACATTATTTCATGCTCGTTTCAGCCTTTGGTTTTTAACTTAACGACTCTTAGCCGATAGGACATTTTTTGTTTTCAGTCGCTACTGAAGTTTTACTAGCATATTTTCCGTTTGCAGTCCCATGCCTTTCTGGTTTTCCAATCTATGCCTCCATGGTGATAAGCGTAGGTGGAATTCCAGTGATGCGTTGAATAGAAATTCGATTGAAAGGCTTTTCTCTCTCAACTGAAAATTATAACCTCTTCTATAACTCAATTAATGCAGGATACTGTAAGTCGCTCTGTAAACATATTGCTATGACGTAGCCTACTTATTTTTGATTCCGACATGCTAAACAACGACCGACTTCTTTATTCTCGTTTTCTTTCATTCCAAACAGCAACGTGAACGCGTCGCTTCTATCATGCATCGTCAAGAAACAGTTGAATGCTTGAAGAAGTTTAATGCCCGTCGGAAGCTGAAGGTAAATTTTATTCCTGTTTTTACGCGCTTTGGTATGAGCTATCTCAGAGCAACATAGGTAATGTATGCAGTACAAAATGATCATGTCATTTTTATTCATGTTCTACTTGTTCATTCTGTTTGACCGGGTCGTCGTTGTTTGAAGCTTTGTATCTTCTCCTCGGTATCGAACGCGCAAACAAATAGGTTGGCTGGAAGAGACAAAGTGTACATGCTGCACTGTGTGTACGGAAACTCGATAAATAGTTATCCACACCCACTCTAAAGGACGAATCCATTGTGTAGTAGTCGATCGGTTGATTATGGACGTTGCTGCCAAGGCTAACTAGGTGCGTTGCGGCATCGATAAGTAGCAGTTTTGTGTTAAACAGCCTACTCAGTGAAGTCGTCCTCACTAGGCAACTCAAATGCCAGATAACAAATGGAAAGAAGAACACTTTTCGTACCATATATATATATATATATATATATATATATATATATATATATATATATATATATATATATATAATGGTCGGTGCATGTCTGTTGTGTTGAAATTCTTATTATGATGAAACTCATGAAGTTCCCGTTCTCTAACCATCCTGGAATTCGTTAATCATTGGTTAGAAAGTGTGCGGATTGACTGTTGTGTAAACTCCATCCATCCATAGATCTATCATATATTCAGTAGGTTACCAAGCGTTTGAAACTGCTGGCGGATTTGTACCATGCTGTGTTTTCAAGATTTCACTTCGTAACCTCGTGGATACCTAGATTTGCAAACGGCATAGTTAATCCATTTTGATTGATTCATCATTCATAGGGCTCATTTCTAGGTTTGCGTATGGGGTGCCTAAATTTTCACTAGCCAAACAGTGAAATGGCGTCTTGCTGATCGAATTCTAAGTGACATTAGCATTCGTTCTAATTTTTAGTGGGTACTGGTCTTGCCCGTCATTTCGCTTCTGTTTGTTTGCAATTTTTCCGCAAACATGGGGAATCAGAATCGTGTAAAAGTTTATCGTCGAGGCTGTTCGTATTGCCATTATAAAAACTCTAATGAATTCTTGCACTTTCATTTGAAAGTTCTAATTATCGGGATTGTTGTTGCTATTGATCGCGTAGAAAAAATCTTTAGTTGTTATGCCTGATGAACAGTCAACCAGTCCTCTTTTTGCAGGGTGCCATATTGACGACTATGTTGGCAACGCGGAACTTTTCCAGTAAGTACCACATGCAGAACGATATTCGCTCGCCTGCCTGTTGCAGACGGAAGCGTTTGCCTAGTTTTCTTGTTCATCGTTAGTCGAAATGAGACATCGTGAGCTTCCGTGGTCTGATATTTCTTGACGTTAGCCGGCCTGTTTTTAATCCTTAACCGCAGCACTCCTATCACTTCCTTTGAAATACGATGGATTATTAGTGCATCAGTGCAAATAAGCAATCACTGCCAAGAGCATAGCTAAGATTGTCCTTCAAATCTCTGAGGTCGGACAGCAACCCAGCTGTTTGGAGAACACTTGTCCAAATGACGACCAGCCTACCTTATTATCACTTGATCAGTTATCTCCTCAGATTGAATCCAAACCTGGAGGAATTATGCATTGTTTTTTTCCTCCGTCTTCCATCACTTGCTCAGTGCGTTTTGTTCGAAATTCAGCCTCAGGTAAGAAATGCAATCGGGGGCGCGCTAACCGCCCATTTGTTCACATCACTTCAGAAATTGATTTTCCTCAGACATATCAGGTTCAGCGACCGTATTTGGAATTCGAGTGACATATGCACCACCGGATTCAGGATTTTTGGACGGATCTAAAATAATTCCAGGCCTTAAGAAAATTTCATACGAGTTTTTCGCTGTTTTTTATACTGTCATCATGACTTTACGAGAGTACAGTATCGCATTGCGGTTGGATTTTTGTCCTACTTTGATGCTCTAAGCTTATCATTTCGAATCTCGTTGTTTCTGCGCCCCAGTGAAAAAGGATGACACTTGTAAGTTGCAAGTCGGTGCGTGTGCACTGGTCCGTAATTGATTGCGTCAATACACGCACACGTACTATACCATTTTTGTTGGTTTTGGGCGCAGAGGCACACACGCGCATACATGTTGAATTAAAAACCCTGCACTTCAGCTGCATGTTTCATTTAAACGTTCTATGCTCAGCGTTTATTCGGATTCCGGTGACTATTTTATTTATGCCTTGGTTACTCCTTATCGATCATCGCTAGACACGACTGACGTTATAATGTAAATATATGATCTTCTCAAGGCCTCGTTTTATCATTAGACCGTTCACTTTGTACTGTCATTCCTTCCCTTGGACTGTTCTGTCAAAACTGTTCCTGTAATAATAGTCTGTATTAGCGTTTACTGCTCAAGATGTTGACTTCACGTGAATTTTCCTCCATTTTTTCCTCCTTTGAATCATATACAATCATAATTAGCGTCCGATTAATTTGTAAAACTGTAATATCGTATCTCAATTTTTTTCTTGCTCGATGGGCTTCTGTTTATCAAGTTTACCTTTTCTTTTCACACCAAATAGTTACGGTAATTTAAAGGTGGGCTCGGGTAGCTGTTTAGATGAAAATAGCTTTGTTCTGATCGGTGGCTAACAATCAAGCTAGGTGTCAGAAAAATCAGTTTGGGGTAAATACGGCGATCAAAAGAGTGGGTCTTTTTAGAACATGGTTAAATCTACAACTGGTCGATGATAAGCTCGAGTATCGTACAAAATGTGGTATACAAAACCCCAAACTCGGAATGCGAATTGTGCGTCAGAAGCGATGCTTATTCTATTGACTGAGACATCACTGGGTTATTTCTCGCTTATTTGAACCCTAAAAATGTGCAATTTAGGTGGTCGAAATAGTACAGTGTATATGTCCCCTGTAGTAGTGCACACAGAAATCCAATAATAACTTAGAGAATCGCTCTTTCGGGAGGGATTTTCAGCGGGTCTAACCAGAATCACTCTGCTCGGATGCAACGTCGACAATTCAAAGATCATTATTATTTCCACCATTTTGCTTACATGGTCGATTGTCGTTATTAACTCTTTCAGTAACCGCAGTTATTTCCTCATTACTCTGGTGATGTATATTTGAAGATGTTCCGATTTTAATGTCGGCACAGACGACAGTGTTGCTTTTCCCACGCTACCCGTCGTTTGGTGCCAATCAACTCACTGTTTCTTCCGTGTTCCGTCGTTGTTTGTTTCCGCCTCGGATTGTTTTTCTTTGAGCATGTGTTCTGATATGTTTGATGCAGCATGGGAGCTGTATGATAAGTAATTTTTAACGTGTAATTTCTTCTTACGACACAATTGCAGCCGGTCGAACTGTTTTGAGTGGTACTTCGGGTTCGGTGGCCAAGAAGACGAATGGTGCGATCAAGGATGCAACGGATATTCCTCGCATCCTAAACGAAGACGGAACAGACGGAAAAGGTAAATTGGAGTAGATCTTGTCTCCGCTTTTTTAAATTTTCTTTTCACACTTGTACTTCACGCGTAGGATTTTTGTGCCATCTAATCAAACAATTTCTTGATTTCTAAAAGTTCTATACTCATCTAGCACTGTCGTCAAACAGGATTCGTCAGTAGACAGTGAGTGTGAATGTAGAACTCTGTCTTATATTCAGTTACCGATTTGAATCTACCCATCGATGTGCATGCGCAGAGCATCACTGAACGCGACCATTGCCTGGTTTTGAAGTCACTTCTCGAGAAAAAATCGGTTTCACAGGTGCATACAAGCGAAGTGGTATTCCGTCATCCGGTTGACTGCCTACGTTCAATGGGCTTCTGGTACATGTATCTTTACTCAGATTCTGTCTCGTCCTGCTTGCCTCGTTGCCTGCCTGCTTGTCTCTTTTGTACCTATCGATTGCTGTTTCTTCGGATGAGTTTGGGTCGGAGTAGCTAATATGTGACCCCTAATATGAATTGAGGTATAGTTTTGAGCCTAGCTTCCAGTTAACGTTAGGTGCATAAACCGTACGTGTGTGTGTGTGTGTGTGTGTTTGCGCATGAACACCAGACCGTTTCACTTCTCATGCGATCTCTTCGAACAAGTTCGGTCGATGATTTTTATTGCATGCTGACACAGATGTGCATTTTAAAATGGGTTGTAAAACATAGGAGGGGAATTCGATTGTTTTCGTCCATGATGAATCCATGTGAATTGAGGGCAAGATTGTGTGAACATTTTGTATCGTGTGGGGATTTGCATTAGTTATTTAGGGTTTCCGGAATACTATTATCACTTCATCAGTTTGTCTTCTTTTAATGGTTTGATTTTAATATGATCAGGTTCGGGGTTCCCAGCTGTTTTTGCTATCCACTGTCCACGAATATATAAGCTCTGCGAAAACACTTACTTTCATTAAAATTGCATCAAGTGCACTGGTAATGCCTATTCTGTACTGCGTACCCGATATAAATCATACCTAACAATCTGTATTCTGTTGTTGTCGTTTACACGACATAACTGTCATTCAGGTCATTTCATCCAATTCCTCACTTCGTTGTCACATCCCATCATCACCATTATAAACAAATTATCCTTAGGCACCAGAACTAAAATGTACGACGAAGATCAAATTATGTTTATAGTGTTCGAGTGCAAGTACACCACGGACTGCTAGATCCGGTCATGTCGCCTCATATCTCCAACCAGTGGGTAGGTGGATCTCGTGATCTGAAAGGTCAGTACTTCCCATAAAACCAAGCCGACTGGTTAGTGTTTCCGTACTTTTTCACCACTTCATAAACTAGCCACCTGCAACTGTCCTCCAACCATTTCCTACCGAGAAAATCCGTTCATAGGCGTGCGTCAAATGTCTCAAACATCCTAATCTGTTCATATATAGCTTTCAGTCCGGAGACTGACCTCTAGGCCTTAGCACCTTAGGATTATCTGAGCATTTTAATGGTTTTGAAAACTGGTGTTATCCTTAGCTCGGGTTTACCCAGATACTAAGCTCAACGATCAGGAGCTTTCCTCAGCTTTTCTGATGTGGCGTTTCCATCATGCTGGAAAAATGTTTCATGGGCATCGATGTTCAAACACCGATAGTCTTTTCCTGTCTTCTTCCGGAAACGGAGATGTTTCTCAGCCGCGTAGATGGATTGATCTAACCCTCGCAGTGAAGGCTCGACTCATATTGGTCAAATAAATATCATGACGACGCCACAGGCGACTGAGTTTGGGAAAAGCCAAACTTCGTCCAATGTCGAGTGATATGTATATGTCCAGGTTACAAGACTTATATACATTGAGTGAGGCTTTCCATGCAGTGATGAAATTTGATGTTTAATCAATCCTTTTTTACTGTTAGTCACATAATCTGGAAAAGTCCACAGTTTTCTTTGTTCTTCATGCAGAAGCGCAAAGTCATTCGCCCATCCAGCGTCAAACAAACGTCTGTTTGAAAAAAAAGATCTTGCTTTTCTCACATGGGTATAGGGCTATTTCTCGAATCATCCAGAATTTGCACAAATAATAATGAGAATTGGCAACCCTGACAAGCGCCACAAGCACGAACTCGGCTTGGACCGTAAAGAGATTAAAAGTGGAGGTTGATTTCTTTGGCACGCCCTTCAGCGAGAGGTAGCTCAATAACAAAGAAAAATCAAGATACTAGCCACGCGGACGCTGTGCATATGGTCCTATATCTTTCATTGAGTACAATTGTAGTCGATACAACCGGACCATTCCCGAGACTAGTTTAGTTCTCGCGAGTTCGCATGCGTTGAATAATCGGCAGAAAATAACGCTACCTTGCAGTTTTGACGTCAAAATAGCAGCTTTCCCTCAGGTTTCGTCAAGATGTATCACCTTTTTTACATCAGTACAAATCTTGACTTATAATGACCCGGAAATTAGTTAACTTTTATAAATTGTCGCTCGTGGTTTCGTAAAGTTTTCACTGATGGGCAACGTCTGGTTCTAACCACTACGCCCCTGGAGAGGACACTCCAGCGAAGACCGAAGCAAAACGCCACGGGTAATTGCGGCTGTGATGAAAGCAATAGCTCAGGAGTTGGGTATAAATCAAATGCACTTCTTAAGCCTAAGTGTTCACTTCACTTGGCTGCCTTTAATGTCCGCTCACTATGTCAGATAGGACAACAGGCTGCACTAGCCAAAATACTTGACACGTTTAAAGTAGATATATGTTGTGTCTCTGAAACACCCCACTTTTGTGATCACTCTTGTCACCATCAACCTATGCATGAAAAACCAATCTTTGAATTATTTAGTCTTTTGATTAGTACGTTTCTCCAAAACGAATTTCTACCCTACCCGGCCATCTGTTTACTTTTATCATTTTCGATTTCAGTGGAAGTGCTGGTTTTAACCGATCCTAAGTGTCAACTTGGGGGTGACAGTAAGCCATCCGCGTGTTCTCAACGAGCATCCTTACCCTCACTGAATTCAATCGTTTTTCCCTTCCCGGGTGCCTGCCTGACCACGTACTATTTCGTTTCACCCAGAAAGCTACAGTAGAAGCGACCGCTAACATCGCTATTTCATATTTTCCCCGTTTTATATGGTAATGGCGAATATATGGACGACCTTTAGGAATTTACCCAATTAGACGAGATCGGTTATTTGCATTATAACTATCTGGGGTTTTCCACCTTTTGTCATTGTACTTGCTCAATGACTATTGAGTTAACTGTATTAAGTTTTTATCCTTTTCCTTTCATCAGTTAGCGGGTTTATGTGCATGTGAAGATGGATACTCTTGTTATCTCAGACTGATTCTCGTCACCGACAGAACTATCGTAAGAAAATAAGCGAGGGTTGCACAACATGACGCTGATTGTTTGTAACATTTGGTCGTAAGACTACGTTGTGGGAGCCATTGCGGCCAGGTTTCACTGACTATCAGATGCCCCGAATGTATTCCATACATGTTTTGCTTTTTACTTGGTTTTTTTTTGAATTCACTTCGCAAAATTGAATCGAATCGGTATTACTCGGTAACTGTTTTTTTGGTGACATTACAAATAACGGTGTTATTATCATTCCTTACTAGGCGCCCAATTTCTCCTAACCAGTTGTGAATAACAGTGCGAAGTTAACGGTTATTTAATCCGAGCATTTGTTGTAGTCAAAACATCGTCAGGCCTTCTGCGTTTTTGAGCAGGTCAAAGAACAGTCACCGGTGAATTTATCGTAATGAAAGGTGAAAGGTTCCGAATTCTAAAGGAAACCCTTTGGGCGTCTTCTCATTTCCAACAGATCAAAGCAGGAAAACTTTGTTTTCTGTTTTTTGTATTTTGTGGTCCTATTAGAGCGCAGGCATAATTTCATCCTCTCGTTTCTCGTTGTCAGTGACCACGGAATTCGATATTTGAATTAATAGTGTTACCTCTGGGGTCCAGGCCCTCCACAGATTTGCTCAATATTAGATTTTGAAATCCGTGGTGTCGCCGTTCAACACTGCCCCGTACGTCTTCTTCATCACGGTAGCTTGCGAAATAAAGGGGTGCCAGTCAAAATGGCTTGTTTGGTGATTATCCTTTTAATGGGACACGTCCCGCCGTTCTCACTGATCTGTGGGTTCTTTTGCAGGTAAAAAGCAGGACATCATTCGGGCAACTGAACAACTCTTGGCCGCAGCTGCCGCAGGGGATTTTGACACCTATCTGTGAGTTGCGTTGAGCTCATTCGCGTATATGGTGCCTGTTGGTTCGATCGAGCACTTGTCTTTTTGTCAACGTATTGTTCCAGTTATTATCGTCTTCATTTCATATTCTGTTTATAACCGTGTTTACTGAAACACTGAGGGTTACGAGTGAAATGAGCTTGAATGGGTTTGCATGACTGAAATGCCTAGCACATCGTTAATGATGTGGAAGTGTCAAGGAAGAAAACTGCCCAGTTTCTGTCACATCTCTTTATTACCTATTTTCTGTTTACAATTTGCGCGAACAAACCTTAGTTACCGTCAGTGCTTGAACAAACAAACCCGGTATCTCACGTCATTAAACATTGGAAGAGCTCAATGGTGTTGAATCTTGATGTTGTCCGTAGCTCGGGTTGATGGTTTTCATTTATTCCTGATCACAACTTGGTGTTTAGGTCGCACGAGTTTCATCATCAGCAGAGGTGATATCATCAATGCACAGGTTGGGGAAACAAAAATTACAAAGTAATGTGTCCTAACCATAACACAGGCTGTCGTCCGTATAGATCTAAAGTACTACTTCGATAAAAAGTGATTCCACAAAGTTGTGCACTAGTTGTTGAAGCATGTTTTTGTCCACTAATGTCGACTCCTCATGCTACCTAATGACTGATCATATTCACCATGTAGTTAAACGGACGTCATCTTGAAATTTAGAGCTCTACGATCCGGGTTTAATTCCTGCCACAACTGATCACCTCCCCATTCGACAGCCTTGGATTAGTCGCAACCTCCTTTCCGGAAAATGTTTTAATACGTACTTGTGCACGAGTGCAGTGGATGGGGTATACCACATAGCTACGAAGACCCACTACACTATTGGAGATAACCGGCGACTAGACCCTGTGACTTGGATTGGCGAAGAATCACATGAGGTTCCAATAGGTCAGGTGTGGTAACGACCCGGACGACAGTGGATTACCGTCTACCAGCAATGTCGTACATTGTGTAATAAATAAAGGAAGTAAATTATTTTTTAGATGTCAGTATCTCTATCTGACGGAAATATTGGCCCACCTGATTTATGGCCAACTTGTAAGTACTAAATGATTGAAGAAACAGACCATAGATAATTCCATATTCCCTGAGATTCTCTCAGTGGCTGACTAACAGTCAGTCTAAGGTAGATGGCTAAACCCTGATTCCAAACCAACCACGTGTGGTGTATGAGGCGTACAACGGTGTGCTCACCAGAATCTGTGGCGGTGAGGTGCACTGAGCACCCAGGATGCTTGGCCTCATCCGAAGGGCGAAGGAAGCGAGGAATTAGTCACCGACCCCCAGTGGGTTACGGACCCCACGTTTCGTCCCTCTGTCTTGCGGGTAAAGCTTTGGATAATTAAGGGCTCCGGTTGTGGATCTCTAAGAAAGCCGCCTGCTTTGGCTTGGGCAAGCTGGCACTATCGCGCCCACAAACAAATCATGAACTCGGATTATCTACCCCTTCCCCTCCCACCCTATTGTACCATGTTTTGTTTGGCACACAGTCCGAAACCGGACAAGTGTGATTATATATATATATATATATATATATATATATATATATATATATATATATATATATATATATATATATATATATATATATATATATATATATATATATATATATTCTTCGTTTTAGACTGAGAAATTGAACATTATTGAGGATGGCGCAGTCGAGTCCTGGCATTCCCTGACTTTGCGCAGTACCTCAATATTCTGGACGTATTCGATCAAAGTTCATTTTATAAAATGAACTAATGTATTCTTATGGATGAATAATTTTCATTCATTTGCTGCTCTCCACATATCTTCGTCATTTTTTTTTATTCGGTTTTAATGAGGGTCAAAAGAATCAGTTTACGGTGTGTGTTTATTCAGTGTCCCGCTATATTCAGTAATGTTCTTCGACTTTCATTTTGACGAATTTTCTGCTCAACGTTCATTCCTTTTCGCACTCAGAAAATACTTAGATCCCCAGTTCACTTATTTCGGACCAGAATCATGCGGAAACTTGTTAGAAGGGGCAGATTTTCACAAATTCTATTTTGAACAAAGTAAGTTCATTTGGAGATTTTCGTTCGTACTACCTGTATTCTCCAGACATCTCTCTTAGGAATTTCCATGTCTTTCGTTTAGACTATTGGTCACGTCTAGCCTCTAGGTATCTAATTTGTACACAAAACTTGGGTGAATTGTTTGGTGACCCATGTTGTCTTTTTAAAATTACATTTACCACCATTGGTGATTGGAACAAAATTGACGTACAAACCCGTTCGATTGTAACAAAGAAGTAGGAGTGATACTGGAGAATGACTACCAGAGCAAAAATCCTGGTATCTACCTGTTAGAAGCAGGTTCCTTCTTGAGATCCTCGCTTCACATTTTTCCGGGGTGTGATTTTATAGCATAAATAAACACCGTAATAGGAACGAGAATATCTTCTGTATTCTATTTTTTGTTGTATACTCGTTGGAGTCTCAGTCTTCCCACCTTACCGTTGACTCGCGACACGAGCACTTGGTGGTTGTAATCTACGTCGTGCTGCATTAGTCCATTCATGACTCACTTTATCAATGAGGAGAATGCGTAGTGGTTTATGCTAATCCATATCTTATGCAGATTAGGATTCAGTTGCACAGCGGTCAGTTGACGATAAATCCCGTGACACTTCCTCCGGGAAACAGATCTATTCACTTGTACAACCCTCGAGCAATATCATTGGCTGTTTTCTGTTCCAGCCGCGGCACTGTCAATGAAGCATTAAGTCGGTTCAAATATTTTTCTCAGAAGATGAAGGCAATACGACAAGTTCCTCCAGTTTATGACTGGTGTGTGAAATAGTTAAGGACGGGATAAAGTTTGGTATGTGCAGTATCTTTGCACTAAGATATGAGATGTCGCTCCTGTATTAGCTGCATAATGTAGGTTGGTTCAACGTCTGAAACCACCGTTTTCTGTGAATAAAGACGTTTTTAAAAGGCCATTTTGCGTACTTAAGTTTGACAGAAATGTCTATTTCATTCCACTGCTATTTCTGAGAAGCTCTCAAGGAGTTTTCTTGCAGTCCACGTTCATTGTCGATCTCTACTTCCCTGTGGTAGCTCACCCGTGCATATTGAGATATTGGCCGTCAGTGGTCGAGTGGTTTACGGCGTTCGCTTATCGCCTCGGATGTCGGTGATTTGAATCCCGTCACCGCCAGTCACTTTGGCGGTAGACGTTTACCCAGTGTCCTCCAGCTCGTACCACCTGACCTACTGGGACCTTATGTGATTCGCTACTTCAAGTCTCAGGGTCTAGTGGCCGTCTGTTCCTAATAGTGCAGTGGGTCTTTGAGGCTATCGAGCGTATCCTTTCCACTGCAGTCATGTGCAACCATGCATTAAAATGAATTATCCTGAAACAGTGTCGTGTTTCTTTGTACGAACTATGGATCTGCTTTCGTCATTTTCCAGATAATTGACTGCAGAAAGATAAATTAGATTGTTTCTGGGACAACTGCCACTGCCATGACAACTACGGAGCAAGTTCCATACCAATCTCAAAGTAGTTATGGAAGGCCGTAATTGTCAGATCTCTTTAAATCGTTAAACGAAAGCCGATTTTGATTTCAGTGTGGTGAGTTACCTTAGCTTCGTCAGCAGGGTAGGAGGGTCACCGAAAATACGCTTGTATTTTTCTGTCAGAAATCCTCACAGATTCAGATGAATTTCCATGACAAATCCCTTCACAAAAGCTGCATTTAATGACACGTAAGATCTTCCCGCTTTAACGCGTCAGAAACTTAAAATGATGGTCTTCCACTCTGTGAGAAACAGCAAGCAAACTAGGTCATCTGAATTAGTTTTCAATAAATTATACACAGGCATGGTGCCGACGCAATAACACCCGAGAAGGATTCGAAGCGTGGGGAAAACTGGAGTCACCAATAAAATTAGAACAAATATAAGCAATCTTTTCAAAATTTTTTCTCGACGCACGTTTTGTAATTTTTTACTATTTGTTTTCCAATTGTTTATGGGGAACGGAAAATCAGCAGACAGGTCATACAGCATTCGCGCCACTGGATTCTGTTCTGTGCCATATCTCTCAACGTCTCTGACCAACTCCGCTCCTCATTTCGGGTCCTAACCGGGACGGCGGGAAGCACCAACCGAAGTAAAAATCGAAGCTAACTTCTTCATACCCCTACACTAAGTCATAATCTGGCCGCCGCGCCTGTTCTTCCAGCCTTCCTTTGCGCGTTCAAAAAGAACGCGAAAGGGTAGACGATGAGCGAGCACACGCAAAACGTGACCAAGCCATCGGAGACGGTGTAGTGAAATTATCTCGGTCAAAGTGCGTCTGTCAACATCGAACACCAGACGACCTACCTCGTCACTGTTCTCACGATGTTCGCGTCAAATTCGAGCAATGCTTCGGAGATAACGATGGTCAAATACAGGGAGCCACCGAGCATCCTCAACTCTGAGGGCCCGGGTCTCGCAACCGACGAGAACAATACTACGAACCGTGGCATTGTGAACCCCTCCCCTAAGAGAGAGCCGAATGTCTTGGCGGCGCCACAGGTAGCGCAGGTTAGCGAAAGTTGCTCTGCCTCACAATTCGTGATTTGGTCTGCTCTTCAACACCACCAGCTGTGATCAAGCTCCCGAGGTAATTAAAGCTATTGACTACCTCTAACTTATCACCACAAAGGATGAGTGCGAGCACGGGCTCCTGCTGGTCTTGAAGAAATACCTTGCATCTTGGAGGTACAAAACGTATGCCGTATCTGGGACCCTCAATTGCCTAGTGATCCAATTCATGCTGAATTGCCTGTACGCTGTCGCTCAGCAGGGTACTATCATCGGCACATCCTAAGTCAAAAACTCAGTTCCCTGGGAAAAGTTCAACCCCACCGTTTGAAAGACCAGACAAAGCGTTCTGTAGAAAATTCTTTATAGAAAATTTGAAAATAAACGGGGATATAGGGCAGCCATGTACTCTACTAGAGACTGCGCAGGGGGTTCGAAAGCTGGCCATAAGCCCTAACCTAACATCACGAATTCCAGGGCGAGAACAGCCTTCGTCAACCTATGACATCGTCATGATATACGGATCCTTTAGGGGACTGGTGTACATCACCGCGGTCCGTAGTGTTACTCTACGGTTGCGAGACTTGACCATTCCGCGTTGAGATATCCCGTGTCTTTCTGTTCAACAGATGTCTCTGAAGCAATGCTTGCGTCTGATGTGGACATCGAGTGTGTACTGACGGGATGCGTCGTTGTGTGTTGGTGACGGATAGTCGCCCTCTTGCCGAAATGATCGCTTTACAACGTCTCCGATTGATCGGTTGTGTTTTGCATGCCCATTGTCTAATTTTTCTCGCTCTATTGGCTCGTACTGGGCAAGGCTGAGAGAAGCGACGCGGCGGTCAAGCCATGACCTAGCGTAGAGGTATGAAAAAGCTGGCATCAGCATTGGCTTCGGTTGGGGCTTCACGCCTTCCTGATTCAGGCTCAAGAGACAAGGGTTGTCGATAGTTAGAGACGATGACGAACATGACTGAGAATAGAAGTCAGTGGCGCGAATGCTTTGTGGTGTGTTTGTTGTATTCTCATGTCCGGTGAACACAAAACTGTCATTCACCTAAGGAAAATGACGAAATGCATCAAAAAGTGTACGATGGAAAAGCAAAGAAAAACAGTTTCACTGCCCCCATCTTGTTATTTTTGTTGCTTTTGCTTATATATATATATATATATATATATATATATATATATATATATATATATATATATATATATATATATATATATATATATATATAAACACACCACCCCCATCAGATGGCCATAATATGATGGTTCTGTACGTCTCAGCGCATCCTCTCTATCCGATCCCATTTTAGTAATTCCCAAGTCTGTGGTACGCTCGATTCACACAAGCATTCTCAATCCAACCGTTCATCTGATGGGTGAGGACTCTGCTTGCATAGCATACACCCGACTAACTCAGTTCCTAGATAAGTAAGTGGTGAACATTCCACGCATTTCATCTTTGTCATTAATGTCGCTTCGCTACGTAAGCGGGCTGTAACTGCTCTGTGTCGAGATTTTGGCGGTTCAGGTTTATTCAACGCGTTTCAAAGCGTTTAATGTGATGAGTTCATTTCACAATTCCCCATGGAAATCTCCAGTGTAATGATCAGTTTGAGATTTGAGTTCGGTCATATTGTGTACGAATCTCATTTAGTACCTACTATTTCAACCAGTTCAAGTAAAACATGACCACTTACTCACACCCCCTTTGTGCGACTGTGCCACCGTTTGGTCTGAATTCCACACCGCTCGTCTGCTGTTATGCCGTTTCATCCCCCACAGAGTATATTTTGGCAGTGGAAACCTTAATCAAACAGCTCCGAAAGTATTCATGAACAAATAACAACAGACGAGCTTAATTGCAATAGAACAAACGTCCCGGATGCTAGACTGCTTTTAGCCACGCAACTCCAGGCAGCAAGCCCGCACTTCGCGTTCTGTGCAACAGTGTACGCTGTCTGCTCAACAGGCTCCCGAAGTCTAATGTCCATCACAACACGTGTTCTATTCCTCCAGGGTTCATGTCTGAATGGTGATAGTGATGTCTGGGGTGAAAATAAATGAATTGATGTGCTCCCGCCTATAAAGAGTCCCATGGAGAAAACATTCGTAGCGGTTTTCAGCGGTATTAGCGCCAAATAATGTGGCAGGTATCGATCAGGTTTTTCTCCTGTTGTCGTGAGATTGATTATCTGTGCATTGCATCATGGCCAGTTTTTGCCATTTAGCAGTGTTATTGCTGCCAGTGTTTAAACATCACCACATGGCTTCCAGAACGTGAATAGCTTTTTACGATTTGTTCTCGCCCGTTCCCATATTAATGCTCGAGTATAATTTACATCAACGAACATGGATATCGGATGACGTGCCGTCACGTATGCATAAGGCGCATTTGACTGCTATCAACCTCAGCCATCTGTGGCGCTGGTTTGGCATCCGATTGTCTGTCAAGGATAGAGTGTACACTGCGACGGTTAGAACTGTCCTTTTATAGGGCTCAAAAACAACCGATAAGGATAGAAGATAGGCGAAGACTTTCGGTGTTTGAAGATTGGTGTCTTCGTATTTTTGCTAGAATATGGTGAAAAAATCAAACAGAAATACTGAAAATGGGTGTAGGTTGTTGGGAGCCAGAGGTCAGGAACAAATAAATCTTGAAGGTTCAACGTTGCTGGAGCATGGTACGCGTGTCAGCCAATAGGCTTCCTCGGCGTACGCTGTTCTCCGGGTCGGGTAGTTGTTGGAAGGTAGGTCGTGGTTGCCAATCCATGACATGGCAAAACGATATGAAAACCTTGGTCCGTGAACTTGTTCAAGTGCAGTGTGTTATATTTCCGTGTTGGGTTTCACGAGACCGGCCTACCAGATGGAGACATCAAGTTACACAGCCTGATATTTAGTTTAGTGTTATAGTTGCATTCGAGCTCTTTCTTCGTCTTCGTGAATTATGCTTAGTAACTTGTTTTTCATTCTTTTTCACCATATGCTTCTGTTCACTTTGCTCTTGACTTGACGATGCTGGGAGGTAACAACCGAAACCGGAGCACAGAAGTGCGAGGACAATGCTATATTCGGACACCCCACCGCCTAAGTTTTTCACTCAGACTGGAAGCCTCTCTTAACACCGGTGATCATATCATATTGCAATAACAACAAAATTTTTACTTGTATAGGGCCCATTCTGCATGCATTCTGCCTAAAAGATTTTCGTTATTAGGTCGTTCCCATTCACTTGCCAACCGTCCTTTGTCAAGTACTGTCTAATAAGTAGAAATTTTCCAGTATCTGACACAGTAGAAATAATAGATCGCATCTTTAATTTGGGTTCTCCTATTGAGACTACATATTTTTAACTCAGCGGTGTAACCCACCTTACTTATAACGCCTACATCCAAAGACCGATTTTGCGGTTAGGGAGCTCATCATACCTGTGGTCTGGATTGATGTGAACCAAAATCACACGGCTTGACTCCGTTTTCTCGGCAGTTATTGCAGTGAATGAGGGAAATGAAAACAGGCTGGAACGAGTGAGATTTCGGTGTAATTGGAGGGAAAACGACCCCACGAAGTATCTGAATGACCAGTTTGTTAGTTCATCAATTGATATTTTCTCGCTTACTCAATTTGCCAATGGTAGAAAAGTTCTACAAAGTTCCTGCTGACTTATGTCGGTGTACATATGACTACCGGTGTTCTGTGGTCGATGCTGTTGGCTGTCTTCTTCCTTATCACTAAGTTCTTTAACAAGCCGTGGAATTTTTCTTCCTCGTAATCACACACACATCAGCAATTCACATCGCACCTCATTCTTTCTTCAAAAATGTAGAATCACTCAAGCGTCCTATCTACTTCAGTTGTTCGGTGACGATAAACAGGAGCGAGCCAACCAAAGTCGGTAAAAATCACTGAGATTACTGAAAAGTACTACCAGTGTCCTGCAACGTGTTGTCCCTTCTGCGTTCACTTTTCTCAACCTCCGTGGACGACGTTACTCTTCCACTCCCTTGTCTTTTTCATTATCTCACTCGTCTGATTCGGCAGGAATTTTAGAAAATTTTACTCGAATCTACAACTTTCCATCCAGTCACTTAAACCATGCCGTGTTATGAAATTACTTTTCCCAGTATCTTGTTCGTGACTTCTATATTGCTCTTCCATCCTCGATTTAAATTCCCTTGTAAGAGTGATTTATTGAGGGGAGAGATTCTATAGTGTTTCGCTGGAGAACCGATTTGCGTTGTACCCACCATATGCATGACACTCGGAAAGTCGCAACATCTTTCTTTTCAGATCCTCAGACTGACACAGTTCAATGCACCACAATCAGTCATACCTTCCACCACGCGTCAGTGTGCATTTCCCATAGCTATTTTTCTCTTTGATATTTTCCCACAATTACGAAAAGAGAATGATTGCAGTTAGTGGACGTTTCGGTTATATTTCTCAATATCAGTTTACAACCGGATGTAAACCGGTCTTGAGAATGATTGTCCTCGGTAGCCGAAACGCCAACTAACTGCCGTCATTTCTGTCAACGTCCCATTACCGAACAATAAACGCTTACGTATAACGCTGATCATGGTGCATCGTTTTTTCGACGCAGTCCGAGCTGTTCCCAGCGTCGATTCATTAATTACGAAAGGTGACTTCTCGCTTCATTTGTAATTGAGTCTCAAATGCATTCTCGGTAGACCTCAAACGAAGTGTATCTTAGCTATGTTTCGTCGTCCGTCAGCTTCTCTGTAAGAATCCTTGATGACCCTTCACATTTGGATCACTCTTTGTCGGCATAACACAAGCTGATCCTCTTTTCGTCATCGTCCTGTTGAGTTAGTGAGGTGTAGAAGTTTTTTTAATTCCCCTTTCAGCTCAAGTTTTAATCAGCAGATTTGGCGTTGTATTCCATTTGGTGTGTAAATTGGTAATTTACATGGTCTTTGCCACGACTTTAATGACTCTGCATTAACAGACTAAAAAAACACTGTCACTATGTTCAAGTCAATGTATCAAATGCAATGTCTTTGAAATCATTTCGATAACGTGTGGGAGTGAGGTTCTATGATTCTTTTTGGTTGAAGTCATCATATCAACATGACCGAGTGGCCGTCGCTTTTCCTCAGTGGAGCCTGTGACATGCCACCGAATCATGATGGTTACATAGTATGTCTTCTTATCCAACAATTTCCACGTTTTTTCTCTCAGATATCCTGTTGAACTGCGGAACCATCCATGTCATTTGTCGAACCCTGCATATTGACAGAAAAATTCATCAACTGTACAATTCATAGATGCTATTTAACTGTTGCATGAAATCTCTCTACGTGACTCCTTGTTTCCCATTCTGTTTATGGTTTAGGTCAGTAACTTGGATTTGACATCCTTCTGTTCACGTTCCTTTAGGTATATGTTTCATTGGTGAATAGTTTTCTGCGAAAATTCCTTTATTGGGTTCAAGGGAACATTCTTCTTGCGAAAGTAGCTAGATTTTCTATTAGTACTACCGCAAATAACCATTTTTCGATTAATAATAGTTGTATTTATCAAGTGGTGACGGGATCAATTTAGACAAGTGTTCTCGCAGACTGAATTCAACAGTGACGTTCAGTTAGAACCTGTCCAAAAACATTTTGCGTCGGATTTTTAGGATACTCTACGTGCGCATATCAAACTACTATTTTCAGAACTAATATGCCACATACACAACAGACGGAGGAAACCCGGCTATGGGTCCGCCGTGATGGACGTAACTGGCAGAATGTTCACGCTCATCGTTCTGCCATGGCTGGAACCTCAGGATCTACAGGATTTCCAAACCCCGGATCCAACATGTCCACCAGTTTCAATTATCCAATCTAATCCTTGCAGCCGGTCCACCGATATCATGCACTGTATGCTTTGATTCCTCTTCCAACCCCCCTCCCACAGAATATAATTTTTTGCTTGCTGACGTTCATTGCCAGCTGCCTCGGTATCTGTCTCTTGCAGTGTTTTGCTTGTCCACTCACATGTTTCTTTGTTTTCCTGTTATTACTTATTTACGGACGCGAATCAAGTTGTCCAAACGTCGCAAGCACCAAACATTACCTGCACACACCGGCGTATGAGTGTGCTCAATAAAAGATGGGAAAGGTACAGCTGTATCCGCTCAAAATCATACGGTTGCATGCATCCCGAGAGCAAGCGATAGACAGACCGATGGTATTCACTTTCCAGCGTCGGTCCTTCCACTCAACTATTCTCACTTTCCTGATATCTGTTGATCATTCAACTTAATTTCCTATCTTCAAGTTTCCTTGTCGCTTTAAAAAATCTAATTTTCCTCATCACTATGAATCTGCCTCTATCCTCGAGAGCCCAATAAAACAAATCCATGCCAATATCACCGAGCATCATAGTTCTGCGAGTTTGGTCTGGTAATCTTCACACTAACAAACGATCGGACCTGTTACTGAAGTATCCTATATAAAGGTATATGTATACAGCAAGTGCACATCGATGCCTATGCATATTCCCATGGACATGTAAGAAAACATGCAATTTCTATATTTATCTAATCACAATACGCTTGTCACTCTGATTCTCATCTAAAAAATCAACCGATACAGACGCTTGTCAGTTCACGAAATTATCCCTTAAGTGAGATGACGAACTACTTCGGCTCCTAACCATTCCTCAGTCGTTCTGCTCGTTCATGTCTTTTTCCTTTCCTACTGGTTTTGGGCGATATGATTGATCGACTTTTTGATCATCTCCGATCTGCTAATCTCTTGATGCTTATGTGTGGTTTATTTTGTTCCATTCTCAGTTGCAACCCTTTTCTTATGCCAGTTGGTTGATCCTTTCATTGTCCCCTTTTCGTTTATCTATATCTTTGCCATCTACGACTCTTTGTCACAAAGGTACATACAGTTTCCGTCTTTCCCCCGTCGAATTTCCGGCTCCTATGAAGTACGTGAGTTTCATTCATACCCCTCTCCCTCTTTTTGGCTCACGCTGCTGTTTGTGATAGTACCTGATCACACGGCTGTTCACGGACTTCGCCGGATTCACCTCATACTCGTTACTTGATTCATTCCCTCTTCTCTCTGTCACATACGCACATCAAAACACTGCTCTGTTTTTTAGTCCCTGTCCCTTAGTGTCCAGTTCCTTTTTGTCACTTATCATTTAATTGACCGTCGAACCTACTAATTTTTCGTCCGCTCTCTTCTTTACAGTGTTCGATTCTCCCTCAAATATTCTCTGCTTTGTTTGGCCGTAATCGTAGCCTGTGATTCATGCCTTTTTGGCCTTTCCCTTTCCTCCGCCTCGACTGTTTTAAAACATTCAGAATCGGATCAACCTCGTTCCAAATTCTGAACGCGGTTATTGCACACATCGTTCTTTGTTTTTTTACTGTTGTGTTAGTAAATGAACTAATGAGAAAATCGGAACCTGGCACTATCCCTCCTCTAATTATTGATGTGCTTTATCTTCATTGTTTCGGAATTTGATCCCTGTGCTGTGTATTAAACGTGTACCACTTTCGAAGTTCTCTGTTGATTTGATCGCACGCGTACCATGTCCACGTGCAATCCTGTTCTTTTAAACCATTTTAAGTGTCTTTTCCCCTCTGATTGGTTCATGTCATCGAATGAGTATCTCCAAACGTTCTGTTCCCATAATAAACATGCCGCGTATTGAATTGTATGTGTCTTTCAACTTTCTGCTTGTGTTTTAGCTTACCCTAACTTCTCTGCTCTCCACGTTTGTCCACTTTTTTGCCCACTCAAAGCAGGGAGAACGTGAACGTTTGCACATCTTTATGTCCGTCTGTGTTTGTTCACTGGTTTTTTTAATCTGAGCGAACAGTTTTCAACTCTCGCTCCATGTCAATCTGATTCAATTAAGTTCGTTTTGATTTATCCCATTTCTTTGTTTTCCCGGGGAAAATCGCGTATCTGCGTTCACTCACCTGTCGCTTCTGCAATTCAAAACGGTTAATTTCAAGAGGATTTGAGCGACCACTCTCGAATTCCCTATTCCATTGACTTGCATCCCACCTACCTTCTGAAGAAACCTCAAAACATGTTCCGGTGCGTAGCGATCATAGCTCTCCCGCCAGTTGAGCTCATTCGTTCGAAGAACCAGAATCTTCCTAAACCAACCGAAATCCAGTCTCCTTCAGTGTTGACTTTCGACTGCTTCAAACGTGATGAGCCAAGCCGTTACCCTTGCCGTTTGTCGCGTTGTTCCCACTGCTCACTACCATGTTGATGTGACTTTCCTGGCCTTCTTCAACCGGCTCGCTCGCTCTCGTACCCAATTAGGTGATAAGTTACGATTCTATTTTAGTTCATTTCTTGTCTTGTTCCATCTGTTCACAAATGCCAACGCTCACTTGGTCTGCAAGTATTCGTCCATTGACCCATAGCTGTCTTACGTATTACGTTCCCCCGAATACCATAACTCTCAGTCTTATAGTCCTTATTGGATGGCACGCTGTTTCCTCCTCAAGTATCTTATGCTGCTTCCGTTTGTCTTGGAGCCCTTTCTCATTATCACTGCAGCCTACTTGGCTCCTATGACGGAGACTGATCTGAATAGTCTTCTTTTGCAGATGTACCATATATGTATGTGATCTCACTGATTCTTTACCCAACCAAATCACCTCGCAATCCGTGCACCATACCTATCGATGGAGTTCTCTATCCTACTCTGTTCCCCACTTTCATACTGTTCATTTCTTATCTTGTTTTTCCCTTTTTTCCGTTTATGGTCTGTAGCCACTCATTCGTTCTCGCGTATGTTCGCTTCAGCCTGACGGATTTTCTTCTTTTTTGCCTCATATCCACTGACTTTCACTCTGCGAAATTTATCATGAAGCTCTTCACCCAGTTTAACTGTCCAGCTCAGCACAAACAACCGAGCAATTTTTCCTCAAGTGATACATTGCGCGTTTCGTTCTGTTTCTGTACAGTTGTCCGTTTAGGCTTTTGGTAAGGGATAGTTCGTAATGGTTTGGGTGCTGCTTAGTACACGTAATGGTGTCACCTATGTCTAGTCATGTATGCACTGATAATACCGTAAACCCAATATTGTTCTGTCAGCATGGATTTGTTCCTGTTAGCAGTCCATTCAGGGATGATCATGGGTGAAGTGCTCGTAGTTGTGCGATAAATTCATGCTGAATGCTTTGTGAACTTATGTGTGCCGTGTTTCTGAATAGGAATGACTGCAACGCGCTTACAGCGGAACCACGAAACTTGTTTTACCTACGTGTCACAGGCAGTTCCGAACGACGTAGACGTGCGTATTGATGAATGTCGTTTTTATTCCAGGAGCACTGTGGCTGTTCTCTTGTGGGATGTCGTATTTAAGTCGATATAAGAAGATTGGTGCCGGGGGTTAAGCTCAACTGGGGAGTGTTCAATGTTCGTAAAGGGTAAGTTAGGCAACCGCATCCTAACTGAAACTGTTGTGAGAAACTGGATTGTCGTCTGGACAACTATTGTATTTCATCCCTAGCGTCAAGTCAACAATTCTAAAATTAGGTTATCATATTAAATGCGGAAATGGTAGTTACTACCATATAAGTTGTTCCGTAAGCGATCACAGAAATCAGTTGCTTCATGCTGTTCAGTTTTTCCTCGCAGCGGCTACTCTCAATTGGTCGGTCGATTCCCATTGACTGGTTTCTGGAGTGCATATTTCAGTTATGTATCTGCTTTTTATGAACTTTCGGTAATTAATCACTGATATCTGAGTCAAGATTGCACGTACATTGCATCAAATAGTATAGCTGAGGGGGGATTTACCAGGTTGTCGCAGTAGTCTGTGGTTTTAGGCGCCAGTCTTGTGAACTCATTTTGCGCTCACGTGTAGCTCATTTAGGTTTCTCAATTGTACACTTGTTTCTTGTTTGTACCCAGCTGACCATTGAAGTGAAATCTGATGAGCATAAATCCAGTCGTTTGCAAATTGGGATCGAAGTGATGTCAGTCTTTCTTAAGTTCAATTGATATACGGGCCAGGGCTATCCCAAATTTCTGTCGCCGGTTCATTCGTCCACCTGTTCGGCCAGTGAACCAGTTAGTGACTGGATTGAATATAGAGCTGGGTCAGCATGGTGTGGATTTTTTTCTGTGTGCCCTGATTGCTTGCGGCCTGGCGATTGGCTTATTATTACTGACTGGTACACAACCCAGAACTACCTGTAAATTAACGTGAGGCTCTGCGTGCTTGATCCCTTCCGTGTACAGCCTTGGTTTTAACCGGTCGGCACATAAACGTCCTGTAGTTTCATATAAAACTTCGATCAGTTCTTATCAGGTGGATCTTTCTGCCAGTATGTATACGAAATTCCGATCGTACCTAGTTGTAAGTACCTTTAATTTTGATCACCGCGTGTGAGCGGCGTGGCTGAGATCTGTTCTAACTTATCTGTCAAGTGGGCTTGTATGATTGTTGATATCATTTCACCGAAGGGGCACGTAGAAGACCTGAAGTGAGTAAAAACAGAACTAAGAAAAAAGATTGTGTGCGCTTCATGACATGATGCGCGTGCATTTGCATGCTAAATAAGGTGCCGTTTCTGTGTAAGATGCCCTAGTCATGATCACTTACCAGCGTTCTGAAGTGCCGCCAATTGAGGTATGCCAGGTTCCGACAGGTATTTTACCGGGAACCACCCAAAGCTGTTCAAAGTATGATGACCTTGAAATGGTAAGCTTGGTGATGCTCATAAGAGAGATGTGAAGGTTCTCAATACTTTTAAAAACTGGTGTTGATTGTAACTAAAGTTGATGTCTTACGGCCTATGATCACTAAGCTTGGCGTTTAGGTCGGAAACTTTTCACCACCAATGGAAGTAACATCATCAGTGCGCGAATAGCGATCCCGAGACTCACCTCCATGAATATATATATATATATATATATATATATATATATATATATATATATATATATATATATATATATATATATATATATATATATATATATATATATATATATATATATATATATATATATATATATATATATATATATATATATATATATATATATATATATATATATATATATATATTCCCAGTCACAAAGGAATTTAATGATAACTATTCTCTCTGGGTAGATCTATTGCTGTTGCAGCGTTCTGCTCTCTATCGAAATTCGGAAAACATTTATATAAGTAATATTTTGACTTTATGCTAGTCGTGTCTCGCTTTGACACCATATTCTGCATGAGTAATGTGAAAGAATGTCTAATCATTTGCGGAAGGGTTCGGAGCAATGCTCATAACAGTAGTACGTGCAAAATGAGTTTCCGAATTCTAATCTCGTTCACATTTACCGAAGTATTGAAACATTCCACTCCTCGGTGTTCATTCCTTGAACACAGCTAAAATAAAACAAGGGTTTAGTGACGGGTGCTCATATAACCATGATTTCGAGGTCAGACATTCTATATAGACAAAGGTTTTTCCCTCGTAAGCCTTCCATTAACCACGAAGTCGCTATTGAACTGCGAAATAATGCGATATAATCAAAATGCGTTTTGTATTGTTGTTGCTTAATTCTGTTACGTACGGAAGAACTGCTTCTGGAAGATCCGGCATTCATGTTTCAGTGACCTATGGTGAGCATAACCTTCATAATTTTACAAACCACTCATGTGTGATCTGAGTAGTAGCTACAGATGGGTGGACAAAATTTTTCGGAAGTACACGACCGGTGTCGTGGGTATTGCCGCTCATCAGGTATGTGTATCCGGTACTCCTCTGTCTATCCACTTGTTCTAATACTTGTACACTCCTTTCGTGTTGTTGTTGTGATCAAACACGTACGGAGTTTACAAGTATCAGAACAAGTGGATGGACAGAGGAGTACCGGATACACATACCTGATGATCGGCAATAACCACGACACGGGTCGTGCGTTTCCGAGCAATTTTGTCCACCCATCTGCAGGTACTACTCAAATTGAAAATGCCAACTCGCGGCCAGTGCCGTCGTTGTTGAGGTTAGCTGCTTCTAACCCACGTGGAACTACCAGCGAACCACCGTTGTAGTTCCTCAGGGGACCCTCTAACTAGGAGCTTTCAATCACACTCGTGATACACAAACTAGGTTGTTGTGAACAAATCATTCATATTTAGTTACCTAATAATTTCAAGCTTCAGGCAAATGTAACATAATGAGCTAGACCATGCAACTTCAGCTTCCTAGAAAACAGTACAGCTATCGCAAACAATAATAAGTAACACAGAATTTTACATTCCAAACCGTTATTCGGTAAACTATGAAAATTAGGAACGAAAACCCCATACTGAAGAATATACTTTGCCATTCAAATTTCGACAGTTCATGCGTTTCTACAGAATCTTTTTTAGTGCTTTAGAAGGTATGTTGATTTTGTACTAGTCAAACACAACCAAACAAGAACAGAGAGACGAAATAATAGGACTGAACTCTGTGTGTCACTCATTGATCGAGTTTTAGACAAACAAGAACAATATAAAAAAAAGTCGGATATTCAGCTAATCTTTCACACACAGGAGTCTGCCTCGATAAAACGTCAAACTTCTCTTGAGACCATGAGCATTTTGTCCAATGTAAGTTCTGTATTGATTCTTCGATGCAGAGGTAATGCATGTCTTCTCCAGGTAGAGCTGTTAGACTCTTCGGATGCGTTGATTGATTACACCATTTTTGTGCTACTACGGGCCACTCAGGGGTTTACTGTCGAGCAGTCGTTGGTAAATCGTAAATCCTCGACAGTATAACATTTTTGCGAACAGAGTGTATTATGAAAGATAGGTGAAAATATCAAGTCTGAATCACCGAATTCAGCTCATCTGCTTTCTTAGATGCTAATCGATTGTAGAACCAAACCGTATTATCTAAACATAGATTCCTGTACTGTTCTTGTAACAACGGAGTTGGTGGTTTGCTACGGTTTTAACCGTATCTGAGCTATCTGAATATCATTGTTACACTAGTAGGAGTCGGATAAGCCTCAATATATCAGTTCGAAGCAAGACCGCACAATTAAATTCCATCCATCTTCATAAGACCCCAGTCAATTTTGCTGTCTAAGTCCGCTGCTTCCATCACTTGTTTTTGACTATAAGTATTGTTCTGTAATGATGCACTTTGTTATCATGGCGCTTTCTGGTCCTGGGATGAGGTTGATGGCAGACAAGTCTATGAACGTCCTGGTTCGGCGGTCAGATAGTACGCCTTCGATCGTCCAGTATCAAGAAAAGATCGGGATCAGCGATGTCGGGTGATGGACCAGTCAGTGGCCAGCAGTTGTTTGAACCGACCGGAGCTAAATCAGCCAGCCAGCCAGAAGAGCCGCTCGTCCATACCAGTTCAGCCAATAAGCTTGCACATAGGGATTTGGTTATGGACACTGCACATCTTATTTAAACGATCTGTTTTGTATCAATAAACTGAGATGGTTCCAGGGAAGGAAAGCCTCTTTACCAGAGCTAGTGTGATGGATCAAAACATCAAGCATCACCTGTATTCCTAGTTCTTTTTATGAAGAACACTGCGGATAAAGCATAATTTCCCTTCATAATGTGAACACAATCAAAGCGATAGTGACGACTGCCTACAAAAGAATTCGCTTGAGGCAGTAATCACGAAGATGAGGAAAAATAGCAGTATGTTTAAAAAGCAAAGTAAAAGATATTGAAATCTATGAAGTCTCGGAACTCACAGAATTTTCATATTTTCAAGTATTTTTTCTGTTTTTGTGAAATTGATGACCTTGACCTCATTTCATCTGAAGTGTAGTATGCAAGACCAGTGTCTTCCGTTGGGGTTGCTGGCGTTCGATCTGCAAAATACAAAACACACAGAAAGCTCCATGAGCACCAAGGCTCAGTAAGTGTGTTTACGGGATCCTGCATTTACAATATTTGAACACCAATACGATTGCCTCCTCATTACAGAAGTTTCAAGACTGTTCCAATGTATGCATTCACCTTCAGTTCAGGGAAGCCTAAAGCACAACGTTATTCGCAAAGTGATTTGTCGTCTCTTGCAAACAGACATTAGGAACCACCTCAGCAGAACTACTTTACGCGCCCGTGATTCACTGTCTACGGGTATTTTGATAGTTGGTGATATAGAACTGAAGAAAGAAAAGTTTGACAATTTGTGGGACATCTCATTCTGTAGAACCCAAACTTGTTACAAAAGCAGAAATCAGAAACACGTCCAAATTGAGACTGAATAATCAAAAAATGTCTGTTCTGTTAGGACTACGTTGTATGCAGTGTGAGAACAAATGTAGCTCGCTAATTTGAGAAATTATCAATTCACCAATGAAGGTCATTCAGTTGGAATGAAGGAATCTTCAACTTTTTTCTCTCTTTCTTCAAAGAGAAAAAGTACGCTTGATTTAATCCACGGGATACTCAAAATATTCACTGACAGATAGAAGAAATTCTTTACTTATTTATACTGAAATGGAACATAGACCTGGGAATAAACTATCTGATACGGTTGTGGTAATTTTGTCTGTTTACGCATCAACAAAACCACTCAGCCTACTGTGTGAGAAATATGCAACCATTTTTGATAAAAACCTAACATCGATTTTGATCAACTACTGGCAGAAGAGTGATGATAACGTTGTTTCCTGTCAGTAGTTATCTTGGCTAAGAGTCTTCTTAGGGGCTTGCTCCGAATTCATTTGCTTCACGATTAGTTGCATGCCTCTGTGTTTTACCGTATAGAAAAACGCCATTTTCCAGAACGCTACAGTTTGAGTTAATTAACTTACTGCCATCCTCATCAAGTACCAGAGGGTTCGATCTGAACGCATACCAAAGGTTGCTTGTTCGTAGGGCTAAGCAGTTCTCAGTCACCTTCAGAGGCCTCGGTTTCAGA
Source organism: Fasciola hepatica (assembly GCA_948099385.1). Classification (NCBI taxonomy): domain Eukaryota; kingdom Metazoa; phylum Platyhelminthes; class Trematoda; order Plagiorchiida; family Fasciolidae; genus Fasciola; species Fasciola hepatica. The sequence goes on along the minus strand of CANUEZ040000120.1, from coordinate 14,417,714 downwards.
ACGAGGCGGCTAAGGGTGCAGCTTGTCGTACACCTTGCTCTCAGGTTGAGCTTGTGCCCAGTGTTCGCGAGCTAGGATGAGACTGATCAGACGAGATCGACCCTCACGAGAATCATATTGTTGAAACTCATGGTTCTCAGTGTGCCCCCGCAGCTGTGTCGAGGTTAGTCCTTCCAAAACCTTTCCAGCCACATAAGCAGGACTAAATCATAGGATTCCTAGAGGAGATCACAACTGAGCTGAACATGGATTCTAAGAAATAAAATGTCAAGGATGATGGACTGAAACTGTGATGCACTCTATCAAACATCTGCGAACCAATATGCATTCACATAAATTACAGATACCTGTTTTTAATATTTTGACCATCCGGTCCGATTCCTTCAGAAATATTTGTTCGATGGCGTTCTCCCTACCTTATCGCTGGTTTGGTAAATCAAATTAGAGCAATTCTCTAGGAAGATGTAAAAATGGATTAGGCTAAAATCCATAAGAAACACTCAAGGATACCGAAGCCCGCCAAGGGAAAATCCAGTCTTTCCAACGAACACAAATGTTCACAGCCTCTGTGAAACACAGATGACAAGTACCCAGTCGGAGGCGCTTTCTCTGGGACTGAGAGTAGAATTTTACCGGAAAACGTAAGCGAATTACAAGTAAGGATACAGTTCAAGTGTCTTTATGATCAAGTCAGAGATCTGCAACCTAAATCGAGAGACAACGCCGGGTGGTTTAAAGCCAAACTTGCGGATATTTCCGAACAATCTCTGATTCTTTCCACCAAACATGCTGCCTGACTTCAGAGGACAAAGCAGCCAGCAAACTAAATGACATGCACTATTCAGTAGTTCTTTAAACAAATAAAGGCTCTAGTGTGGTAATCATAGGGAAGGAAAACTATACTGACAAGAAGAACTATATTCTGTTGGATAACCAACGATTTGTTACAGACAAAACATCGAAGAACTATATACTCGTACAGAAATAGATATCTAGACCCTTGAACGTCCAACTACCGCATGGGTTCATTTCGGAAAATATACACTAGAAATTAAGACCTATCGAAACTCAAAAACCCTGTCTGCGGGAATCGCTAAGGATTCACAAGATTTGAGTTCCGTTGAGGACCAATTTATGCGTGCAAAATTCAGCCCACCACATAGTTACCCGATGGTTAGTGGATATTCTTGATGCTGTCTAAAGACGTCTTGTTCCTCATCGACCACGAGCTTCCTTTGAACTTGCGAAAATTCCCAACAGTTTTAGACTAGAGACTCAGAATGTATTCAAAAGAAGTTGAATCTATTTTTATCATTTTATCTCTTCGAGAAGCTGTTGATTAGCTTTATGATGCCATTTTATCTAACAACATTACACTGACTATCCCTATCTATCAATTAAAGAGCCTCGTTCTTCTGTGCACAGAGAATATCTGTTTTGAGTTTGAGGGAAAGGCATGCAGACAGATTGATAGCATAGCAATGGGAAGCCCTTAGCTCTCAGACTTGCAGATATTTCTTTGGAATGAGCAAAAACCAGCTGACCGATCAAACTGTCTTAATTGTCCTATTTATTATTTTTAGAATTCAACTCCGCCCTTTCAAGGAACTATTTATCTAATGGCGCTTGGTTGAATTACCTCTGAATATAATGTTCATAATAAACTACTTTGGTCTGTGAGACTTTAGCTCCGGGTTTATAAACTCACTACAAATTCATCGGTAGTTGGAGATGCGTTCACACAGAACGAGCATAGTGGATTGAAATCTGTTTAGTAGCCCAGGTATTGGATGTAACTAACCGAATAATGATCATTTTTCAAACAAAGCTGATTCCCCAAACTAAGTGGCCCCGGCGGGATTCAAACCCACGTACAGACGTAGTTCACGATTTCGTACCGCTTGCAATCTCTGCCATTTGGACTACTTAGCCGAATCGGGGATTTAAACAATCCATGGACCGGTCGTTTTGCTTATCCACTAAAATTATGCGAGTGTACGGCAGCCAGCATGGTGAACTTCTACTTTGTAATGATCCTCAAGATATGACTTGTAAAGGGATGTTCAATCAAACATACTCTTTTGAACTAGACTCACGTGATTGGGACGGAATTAGGTATCTCCTTCTCATAGGGGATGCATAATAAACTATAACTTAGCTCTCATTCCGTCGGAAAGGGCCGTCGCACGCTTAGTACGCCTTTGAATCTTGCTTTAGCTCGCTGCATTCTGTTCATGGGACTTCATTGCACTGTGTCGCTCCGGAGTGTGTAATTTTTGTCAGTCAGTCATAATACTTTTGAATAGTATATGAGACAATCCACCGCAATTAGACTGCTTGTAGTACAAATTCCTATCGTATCAAACGGTGACCAGCCTCTGAATAAACGGGCACGGCCAGCCCACGGGATACGAGTAGTCGGACTGAACACATTTTTTATTGGATTCAAAAGGGGAATAGTTGTCGGCCTCGGCGGGATTTGAACCAACGCGCAGTCGTCACCCACACCTTGTTTATTTAATTGTTCCTCGAACTTTGGTGTGTCGGCTTCAGAGAGAACTTTTCTGTGCGTTTTCAAATGGAATCTGTTTTGAAATAACTTGAAGCATTCCGTGAATAAACCGAACGACAATGAACCCCGTGCGATGGTACCGGAAACAGACCTGCCAGAGAAGACGAATGACAGACTGAATTAACTTCACCTTAACAAATGTGACCGTCACATTTGTTGGGATATTGGGATCTAGCGATTCCTTCATGTTTGAATTTTGTCCAAGACAAATCATTGTTTCATACTGTTACGCCGTTGAGGATTTCATACAAGTTCAATTTGTAGGGAGATGCCAGTCATGTTTATTTACTCGGTGTCTGCTCAGATGCCAGATAACGAAACAAAATTGATTCCACGGTAAACTGTGCGTTCAAACCAACGTAACACCATAGTCGGTCTCACTTCCAAAAGGATAAGGCATGACGTACCAAGTATCACTTAAGTCAGTGCAGCAAATTAAAAGCCTCGAACCGGACATGAGCACGATAGACATTCAAGGGTTTGGATCATGGTGCAAACAGTCGTTTACTGGTCTCTTTGATTGTCTGGTTGGGGATTGTAGGGTGACCTCCGAGTCCAGCCAACGAGACGACGCTTAGAATCAGTGGTATGAGTGTTACACAATATGCTCTGTTGAAAACGCATTTTGCAACTGCTCTCCGAAATTTTCAACCAAATGAAAGTGAAAACAGAAGGGGTTATATTTACTTCCATCTTTTATCTGTATTTGTTATAGACTTTCCTATTTGACTTTTCAAAGTAACGTCCGTCTTTTGATCGATGGTTCATCTCGGGCTCTGGATTCCTAAGTCACGTCCACCGAATAAAAGATCTCAGCTCTGCTCCCATACTGATCGAAACTGGGTCAGAGTACAGTACGTGGACACGAGGTACACCGATCGGGATAGTGAATTCCTCCATGAAATTCATCGAGATGGCTGGAGATTCAGCTGATCTTTCTCGTGATTCAAACTAGCCGTGTTAGAGCGGACCTTTGCCACCTAGTGTTTGTTGTTCTGTAGATTTTTTTTATATAAAAGTGAACAAGTGGAAAATGAAACCAACAGGATTATTGGCCGTGCGCATTTTCCATTCTCGGTGTTTTTTGACTATCCGCACCATACCCACTTTCATTTCTTGTAGTGCACGGAAAATGCACATTTTCAGCGGAAATATGATACACGCATTTTGTAAACTAATACACTTTGTCTTGCTTGAGAACCGTAAGTTCAGAGAACACAAAACAGCTATAAGTGGTATAGTGAAATCATATTAGGTGAGTCAGCATCTGACGTTTGAGTATAATAAAGGCTTGGTTGGTGAGGGTAGAAATATGTATGTGAAAAACGGGTTAAAGATTGTGCCTGGGGAGAGAGCTGGGCGGAGGATAGACGTTACGTAATGATTGAGAATGAACTTCTAAGTCAGCAGAAAGTAAATATGTGAGTACTCTCGTCACTGTGTACGTATCAGGACAAAACAATCGGTATCATAGATAAGGCAAGGCCTTTTTCCAACAACAACCAGAATCATGAACGCATTGATATCGATCGTCATGATCAAACATTCTGAAATATAGCATGAACAAGGGCTCGTGTTTAGTTTCTTGATGAATGCATACCTAATCTAAATAGACTAAACAACGGGATATGGAGGTTGAAAATGAGAGTCTTCTTGGTCAGCTATCTGGTCAAAATCCATCTTCGTCACAGGCGTCAGAGAAGCTCATATTCACACTTATGAAGACGAGTAACTAACATCATGAAAATAGACCTTGGACGAGAAGACTATTCATCATGGAACACCTGGATAGTCGGAAAACACTGAAGGCTAATTGAAAAATAATGTTGTCAAAATCAGTATGTGTGTGGGTATTTTATTCATCAATCGATCGAAAAATGGGATTACAAAGGAAAGGTGAAGACGATTCTGAATGATACTTCCAAGTTCACAAATATGCTAACTGAGAAGGATAGGATAATTGGGATAGAAGAATCAATTTTATTGACAAAATGATCCTTGAAACTACCAAAAGTCCAAGAAGAAGCCGTCTCATTAGACTGAACTTGGTGGGGCAAATTTCCGTATCACTCAGTAGTCAGACAATTGACTAGCTTTTAAAAACCGGTAGGTTACAGTTTCCATACACAGTCAATGAGACACATTTCATTTCTTAGAATCAGCGAGGAGTCTACATCTGGGAACCAAACAAGTGATGTCACTAGACGTTACCTCATCTTCCATTAAAGTCTCGACCACAGAAACGATCAACTTTATATCTGAAAACATGCAGAAGAACGATACCGATTAGCGGATCTCACTGGGTGAAGTAAAATTGCTACTGTTTGTCTGCATTCATTATATCCAGTTTGAGTCGGATGGTGAAATGGATGGTCAGAAGGACGGAGTGGCAATGGCTATATATCTGGGACCCTTATAGCCAACAGTTTCATGATAAGTTGTGAAAATAATCAACTCAAGTTACCAATCAGAGATTGTACTTGTAATGGAGTCAGCCTTTTTTGTGTTCGACTAGCATAAGTGTAGGATCCTGTTGATGGACCTACTGAGCCTTTGTGGTCATGGAGCTTTCTGAGGTTTAGTATTTTGCAGATCAGAAGCAATCAACACGCGCGGAGGAACACTGATCCTAGCATACTGCACACAGTAAAAAAAGAGTACCTTGAAGATATCCTGGGCGTGGTATATATCAGAGTTGATACAAGTCCATTAATTAACAATTTTGACACCGCCCAATTCATTTTGGAAAATAGGACAACGGTCTACCATGCTTAAACGCATGTGAATGTCGCCAGAGACCTAAATAGACTGTAGTCGAATAGAAGCACGTATATGTCCGTGTGACATTCATTGCCGACACGGACGACGAAGATATCCAACGAAGGCTAACAAGAGCAGTTAAAGGAATATTCCATATAGCGTAACTACAAATTCGATTCGCACCCAAACGGATCGTTTGTCTTCGACTAAAGCATAGAGTATAACACCCTGCAACTCCTTTGAGTGTGCATTCATTCCCCTGTGGTTGTGAGTACATTGGCCACAAGATCAGGCACTTATCCGAATGCCTTCCTGAACAGTAACCGGCTTGCATGAACACGTGGACAATTAGGACAATTACGAGGGCAACAAGTTCACACCCTGAGAGGTCAAACTGTCTAGTAAAGGTGATAAACACCTTTCGCGCCATTAGCGAAATTAGAGACAGGCAGTCAAGAGTTACCTTGTGTCTTATCTTGGCCACAGCCGAAGCTGTCAGTACTGGTCTCTACAATTCTTCCGTGTGTGCTCAGAAACAAGTCGTGCTAGCTTTTAGACTCCTGCGGCCCACTTATTCTCGGAAAAATGTGCAACCACTTGAAGGTTCTCCAATATGACCAATTTCATGCGAACACACACATACGGAGAAAATCTGGTTTGTCGTAGCTTTTCTTGTTTTGCGAGTCATATTTAATGTACTGTAATGGTATGAGTACGAATAACTGAAAAAGAGCTTGTTTTTCACTCAGTCATATTTTCAATAATACCAAGGCCGAGATGGTAAATGTACGGTGCGTTCCGGCTTCTGACCGTAGGATCGAACAGTTAGATGGTGTGATCATTTCTGAGTAGCCAGTGCGAGCCGTCATTCTGAAGATAAAGCACAACACAACAAAAGCTGTTGTGGACCAAGTACCAGCCAGTCCTGAAAGAAGTTAGAAAATCCGTCTATGGAGGATACAGTGGCTATCATATATATCAGTTTATCATAAGCTCACGAGTCGAGGTGAGATCATTACCCGCGCACTGATGCTGTCACTTCGGTTAATGACGATACTTTTAAGACCCAAATGCCAAACACAGCGCGATCAGGACCTTTAGGGACCCAACCTTGGTTACACGAAACAACAGCAGAATTTAAAACCAACGCAACACCGTTATCACAAAAAGCCAGCATTTTACCTTGCGACAGGTCAATCAGTTCCTAAGAATGAGCTTACCGTAAATCACTAATTGATCGTTATGATGTGTTTTTAACCAATGATCAATCATTCCGAGTTTCAAAGCTAATATATTAGCTAGATTTCCTTCTACGTCAAGAGGGTTGCTCACTTTGATCCGAGTGTTTTGGCCGAGACCACAACACTGAAATAAAAGCTGCGCATTCACCTAAGTTTAGGGCAGGTAGCGGACAAGTACCTTCTGTGTAGCTGCGCTTGAAACATTTAAAGCAACTGTCGCTTTTAAGCCTAATACTGAGTTTACGTGCTTATGCTTACCACAAGTATACAACCGTTTTACGTTTAATACTGACATATTCCCTCAATAATCATAAGACAAACTACTTGGCCAAAGTAAAAAAAGCAAACATGGACAAACTCCAAGTCGATGAGAACCCATGCGAAAAACTTTCTAATGAACGACTCTGTGCCCACTTTCTTGCTTATTTAAGCAACGTTTATGAATCAAACTAACCAGAGTTTCCCCTCCTATTCTCCAATTGTGACCATACCGAAGAGTATCAGTTTAATTATATTAGATGCTGAATGTTCAGTAACAAGTGGCAATCATCCTTTCTCCGCCTACTGCGCTAGACTACAGATCGAACAGCATTATTCGACTCAGAATACGATTAGGCTAACATGTGACATACTCATACACAGACACACACGACTCTCGATGGATGCGATCTGCCGTTCTTGGAAGAATACGACTGATCCACACGAAACCAAACCGGTTTCATGAAGCGTTGCGACGCATCTCGGTTCAAACGCGTGCTTAGTGAGAGTAAGCTCATCGAACTAGGTCACATGTCTGTCCAGGCCCGGTGTGTCACACGGGGAGGAAAGCTAGATTGGCTGTTGGGACAGAATGATAGATAGTGTATCGGAAAATAGCAGGGATCTACGGATGGCGCAACAGAATAAATAATCAATACATCGCGCTAGATTTGAATGACTCAACAAACAAATTCATTGACTTGTCCTTTCGGACAATTTCTTGAGTCAGTGGTCCAACTGCAATAAAGATAGTCGAGTATAATGATGTGCTGGATGTGTTCGTGACTGAAATTCATCCTCAATTTAATGATTCTGCATAGGACAAAAATGGGTTAAGTGAAAAGGTCAGAAGTTTCACGGTTCCAAGTACGATGACACAGAGGCTGCCCATGGATAAGCTTTTGTAAGCTGCAGATTGTAAGTGTTTCTACATTAAATGCGGCTATGTTATTGTATTCCGGTTTCACTCAACTCATGACATCGAATCATAAAAGGTTATTGGTCAGACACACATAGAATCTGTGCGAGAACTGCAGCTATCTGATGGGGTTTCCTCAAATATTTACTTGGATGTACCGGACGAGTTTGGCATATTTATAAACTTTTGCTTATCCAAGGTATTCTCAGTCGTCTCCATTGACACTTTTGGAAAATAAGGTGGGTGGTACACCATGAAGGTATAAGATGCTTTCACAGGACTGAATTAACCCAGCAAAGAAACTTACAGTGTAAAGAGAGACAACGAACCAGGTGGGCAAGTTCTGATAAGTTCGTAGCTCTAATTTACCTGGAGGTTGGATATCGGGTGAATATCATTACGAGTACAGTAATCACATTTGCCTTTTGTCAGCCTCATTCATCTATGCAGTGAACTTGAAATCCGTTCGAGTATACACTGCAACCAATATTCAAATTCTTCTGTTCTGCTCAGAAATGTGTCAACTCCAAGGGGAGGACACACGAAGATGGTCGGTATTCGAATACTGATGTCCTTGTAGAGCTACTCACATCTGGTGGGATCCTTGTACCAGCAATGTTAGCATGAGAGGCAAAGTATTCGATAAAGGAAACAATTGTTTCAAACACTAAAGCTTACCAGCCTGTGTGTTGGATAGGTTGAGTATGCCCCCCAATCAGTTTCGTCGGTGTGATGTACTCGCTGAGGTGGGCAGTGGCCTAAATGTGTGGTCTGTTCGTGAATAGAAGAAAGTTGTGAAAAACGTGACCATGGGATTTGACGATATAGTGCGTATTTATCTTCCTGAGTGTAACGTGGTGTATCCACCCACTTAGCGTTAAAGTCTTCAGTTGCGCATCCAGGTGCCACGACCAGCCGTGCTCCTTTTTAGTGTTATTATTCTATTTGATGATACGATCAGCGCTTCTCTCCCAACTTTTTCAAATTTTTAACTGATTTGATTCCCGAGTGATGTTTGTACTGACAGACAAAAACCAGTGCGATCGGTGCCGAGTTGATGACCACCAAAGAGAATCTCCGAAGCATAGCTCAAACTCTCATTGATCTAGTAGCACACGGCTCTACATTTATTTTCGATAGAGATTTTTGCCGTTAATCTAACGTCTTCAAGCACGAATCGTGTCCAGTAAATGGTGATGTGCTGGTGGTATTTTCTTTTGGGGAAAATAAATCGCTTTCTAGTCGATGCACTTACCTCTTCCGAGAAAATCTTTCTATGCATCAATAAATTCATTTCAAGGCACTTTGATTTCGACCTCCGAGAATCCAACTAACCTGGCGCTGTTCAAACTCACACCGTTAAATTAATGCTACTTAATTTTCAATTGCGCAATCTGAAACAGTTCCGGGTCCTCAACTGTTGCATTCAAACATTTCCACTTATGTCTCCTTTGTTTTGATTCACTCTCTCCTCGTTGGTTTTTAGCTCTTTAATAAACAAAGCATTTCAAGTTGCCCGCTTTTTTATTCCAATTTTCTTTTCTGAATATATCAATTGCCAGATCGAAAGAAGTTGACATAAATCTCTTTTAAAAGCTTGCGCAAAGAAATCTCGTAGACAGTATGTATTCCTTACGTACAGACATACGCTTTCATTGCAATTAGGAATACTACGGGAACGAATCGAGTGAACTACGGAGTCAACTGCGGCAATTAGTCAAAATCCAGAAGGAGATGAAAAATACATGAGTGCCTTGATAAAAACCCGGGAAAGACAAAATGGATCCCGTTGTCTGTCGGATGGAATGCAGCGAAACCATGGGAAAGATTTCCCAGTATAGGAAATTCAAAAAAATTAAATAAACAAGAATCATGCGCATCAGAAAGGGATCAGGCCAAAAGTGACACGAAGCGGGGAAGTAGTGGAATAACTGATCTTGCTGGAATTTGGGGATGATTGCCAACCAATCAGACAGTTGCATACGCCTTGCCATTTTAAATGGATTGATTCAATGAAAACTGCTGTGTCTCCGAATTTTGCCTTAACATCACACTATCATTTCCGTCACTCTCTTTAGCTCCTCGTACGATGGTTTTTACGGGAAATGTACTACCTCAGGCTCAATCTGTAAATCTGAAAGCAAATATAGCTCTAACCCAATTCCCCAAGGGTCTCAGCGGGTAATTCGTTTTTTATTCCTTCTGTTAGTGACTGACATCATGTGTACATCATTTTGAGGGGAAAAAGGTTGCACATCTTACAGCATAGCACGGCCTAAAGCGGTTGAATACAATGCAGCAGAATATAATGCAATGAAATACAATGCGACTCGATGCAGTGCAATTTATTTCAGTGCGACACAATACGAGTTTGCGGCCGCTCAGGGTATGACTAATTTACCACAGGCAACTGGAGGCGAATCACAGAGAGACGGAGAAAGAAAAATACGATGCGATCAGAAAGATTCTCATCAGTGAGAGTTTGCCCAATGAAAGAAGTTTCTTGCCATCCGGTATTTTTTGGCCTAAAATACCTATGATTAATCAACTTGCTAGTGCAGTTGATAAGCGACTTGGCAGCATCTCTTCTATAATCAACCGAAATAAGTTCCTCACTTCTTCCGCTTAAGTGAACACTATTTTTGATCAGTATCATTAGAACTGAGATAGGTTTTTGTCAAATTTCAAGCTGTTTCTTTCATTTACTTTTTGAATGTAGGAATTCAGATTGTTGTTAATCCTCAGTTCCCCGAGATTTTGGTGCACAAAATTCAAACAGGGACTTATGTCGATTTCATTTATTCTGACTTACAGTTTGTTCGAAAGAGAAAGTTGGAATTGAAACGCAAGCAACCTGAAATATTTCGTTCTTCAGCAACTCAATTTTCACCCAAAGGACACCATGAATTCCCGCGAGATCTGAGTTACCAAATCCAATTGGTGACCTCGAGCGACTGTGGAATTAGTTCACCCACATTGTACGCATGTGGTAAGGGGAAGTTTAACTGATGGCCATTTTAGGGTCCTAGTGACGTACTATTTTCAAATTTTTCCAGGGCTTTTAAGTTCGATAATACGAGAAACTGTAAATTGTGTTCTTTGGTATATTCACGAAGCCTTCATTCACTCAAGTAGTTTTATCAAAGGAGAGAAACTTTTTTCAGCCGAAGAATTCCACCGGAATATTTATTTTGTGTTTGAAGTCCAAATTATCGTAGGGAAGCAAAGAGCAAAAAATGCGTACATTACGTTTGCAAAATATTGATGCTCATTCCGAGCACACAAGAGGCATACCACAATCGGTCCTTCAAAAACGCTCCCGTCAGCTCAAACGGTAGTTATCACACCTGCGACTGTACCGTTTTTCCAAGGGGTGATTTCGCGATAACGATAGGACACGCATCTCTTACACAGTTTGGTAAATTCTATCATTCTGTTTCCATAAGTCACCCAAAACTGCCTTGGGATTTTTTCAAAATAGTCAAATTATTCGGAGAACGATCTGAACCAATTCAGGTAACAAATCAACACTGGTCATTATTTGATTGCACGAAAAATTCATCATTTCCAGTCAGCTGGAAGAGGCTTACAGACAGTGGTGAAACGAAAATCAAACTGAAAAATGTATTCAGACCGTGCGTGGAATCGAAAATATGGTACTACAAAAAGAATATTTTTATAACATAGTCTTCACATCCTCCATAAAACATTTATTCTTCCAGTTTGGTGAAAGCAAAAAAGTCCCAGTGCTCCGCAATTTTTCTTTTTAGCTGAGAAATCAAAAAAATGTTGTTGTTTTGTTGTTTTACTTACTTCATTTTATCAGAATATTTTGGGAAATTAGTACCAGCCAGTAAAGGGCCTTGAATACCAGGTGTATCAAGAAGCTTTTTTGGGACTTTTTTATGATTAGATCATTACAGTTCCAGGATGGTCGGTATCCTTGCTATTTTTATAAATTCGTTGGTCACAATTACATTTTATTTGTTGGCTTGAATAAAGTGAACTTATTATCTCGATGTGGTCATTGAATATGTGTGTCATTGATTGATGCGCGTGAGCGTAGTTTAGCTTCTTCCCATTGATCTTGCTTAGCAAACAAATACAGGTGATAGAAACCCTGAGTCAGTGCTACGATTTTGTCCCACTCAATAAGTTTGTGAGCTGTCTGGACTCAACGTGACCGTGTAGACTGTCTAGGAATCTGACTTGAAGGCTGCCCTTACTGAATGCATATTTGGGCAGTGTTTTAGTTCCATTTTGTATGTCACACAGAAGTGGTACATTATTTCACGAAGAGAGTGGTTTTCAGTCATGGGCTGCTGAAAAGGAAGTGACAGGCGATGACAGGATTCGAACCCGGTGACCACAAGGTCCAGGGTTTTTCACTGATAAAGGTTTGACCACTGCAGGTCAGGTAGGTATCAAGGTGCTTAGAGAACTCAATTTATTCAGAGTGAACACTTCAGCTCAAAAATGGAAAAGGATATATTCCATCGATCTGTTACTCCGGCTTTTGAGCTGTTCCTGGACACTTTTAGGATTCATCAAACTTCCCTCTTACTGGTCAGGTCTTTATTATCTGACTGATAAAACCCAAACAGTTTAGGTAATGAGAGCGGTGAAACTTTGGTTTTGACCGGGTTGCAACAAAAAATAAGGTCTGATCAACTCCTCCTATTCCGCTCAAATGATCACATCTTGTACACGTGAGTATCTCATGGTTTACACTTGCCCCTTTGAGCCCAAAAGCCCCTGTTTTTTCGCAGTCACAAGCACTTTCTTTTAACTCCAAATGAATGTATGAACATTAGTCACTCAGCACTATACACATGAAGGTCTAAAGGTAGATATCGAAAAATATTTCTACACCTAAATGAGTATTTTTTGAAAAAGATCACAGTTGTTGGCATTTGAAAACGGGGATTGACTACTAAAACCAAGCAAAAAGCGAAAATGAATTGACCGGGACAGATATCCTTCGGGTTAGAGTAGGCCGCCGTTTTGTTTCCCTGTACATTTAATACACGAAATAAGGACACATTTCAAGTTAGCTTCGAAACATGCAAAACCAGTTGGCTGCGAAGTTTTGTTTACAGTGACCACTATCCACTTGACAAGTAGAAACCATTTGAACCAAACCATGATCCGTTTTGATTCAAGTGTGCAACCCTTCGAAATATGACCAAATGCCCATAGCAGGAGAGAATTCTTGCTGTAGTATAGTTCCAGTGATTACATTGAAAAAGAAACACCGCGAGGTTCCCTAGATGCTTTCTATTTGAAATCGGTTGACTTTACAGCCGTGTATTCCAGTTTTTCATTTCTTTATATTTACTTCTTTTCATTATGCAATATTTGTACCGTATCTCAGGAACAGACCGCAGCTCATAAGAGGCTGTCCGACGGAGAAAGTGATTGGAGGTCGGAAGCAGTGAACTGAACCCTAGCCGGAGAGTTGAAAGTTCACGATGAGGACAACGTGGCTACTGCCGGTCATTTATTTGTAACTGATCTGGGTTATTCCCGACCAAGAATTTTGTTGTTTCGGTACTTTTCTCTATATCAGCAAAGTCGCATTTTAAACCGGTTCTAGAGTAGACTGCTCTATACATATAAACACAGAAATGGCAAATATTTATGTTCTGAGTATTTATTGTTGGCACAAGAAGCCTGAATCGTATGTAATGGAAAATCCACTTGCATGCACATTGAAAAGGTGGACGCGGCGTCCGACTTTTCGATGTGAATGCAAATATTTATGTGTTATTGGTTGACGTAACAATTAATTGTGATTAAATATTCGCTGTAACACAAACAATAGAGAATGGATTTTTTTTCGGGGTAACTCTGAGTTTATGATCAAATCACTTTTTTGGCGACACAGGAGATTTGCTGTTTCTAAGGACCGAGTTTACAAACTATTTTTCCCCGTTTCCATGATTTTCAGCACGGCCAGGCACACTGTTTACGTTTTAACTCAAACATGTGAGCAGATATTTCACGCTTTAATTTACTGATACTTGGACGCTGGGTGGGTTGATAATTGCTGTCATACAAATTACTGGGATTTTGTAATTTACCGGTGTCAGAAGGGGATTCCGTTGTTATTGCGCCAAGCTCATGCACAGTTGTATACACATACATTGTTGTGGGACCATACGTAATTAGAACCTCGGGGACCTTTGACTACCATTTTCTTTCATAAACTCAACGGAACGTGCTTACCTTGGCTTTCCAATATTCTTCAAACTGGATTGTACTGCCACTGAGAAACAAAATTTTCATCCTGACATAAATTGGAAAAAAAAACATTTCTAACCAAGCAATCGCCAATGATAGGAGCTTGGGGAAGTTCAGTTACATTGCTGTACGACTTCTTTAGCAAACTGTAGAACCTCGTTTTCTGCAATGTATTCATAAAGCCAAGTAGCCCACGTTTTTTTGCATGGTCAGCTATACACCATCTGATTGGCTTATATCGAGTAAGGTGTTTTAGAGTATATAGAAAACGCTTTGCTTTTAACAGAACTCGGGTATCTGCGCCACTGGTTGTGAAATCCATTTTGATGTTGAAGTGGAAATGTATATTGCTGCGGTTAGGTAAATTTTACTGTGGGACACTGAAACTTGTTCATTTCCGGTAGAAAATGTGCTCTCTATTTGTGTTTGGCCATCGATCTCGTGATAATGTTGTCCAGGTTCGATAGAAAAGTCAAACCAGCTAGACGGCGGCTGTGGATAGAGGATATTATGGGTTCAATTTTGGTCCCCAGACAAGTCACTTAATCTTAACTGATCCCTTTGCAGGTATCATTTTGTGCGTGGGTTTATTCGTGGTGCATGGCCGCATGGGGAAGGCGATAGTTGGAAGATGGACCTTAGCCTCGAGTCTCCGACTTAGCAAAGAGGTTGGATGGACCTGTCTAGAGAAAACTATCCCATTGTACTACTGCATGCGACACACTCTGTACCCACCAGTTGATTGTAGATGTTGCATCTGCACTCTTTCCTCGCTGTATAGCTTTATAAGTACGCAGAAAGCTGCACAAAATTGCAATGAATGCTTTGATGGAGTTGGACAGAAAGATACCAAATGGAATTGAAGGGCCTAAGTTTGGTATTAGATTTCGACATAACCAAATTCGGAAGTTCAAGTGTGCAGTAGACATAACCTAATATGTTTCATCAGTTCCTATGCAATGAGACCCCCAAATGGACGTTACAGATTGATAAAATCACCATGAGACTAATACATCTATGAATAGCTATTTGTAATGAACACGAAACAAGTTTTCCTTATTGAAAACTAAAATAACAGAAGTCCGGGCCACAGATTACTAAAATCAAAGTTGCAAAAAACTGCCAGTGTTGACCGAGCGTAGCAGAGGGTTTTGACAGAGGTTCTCATATATACAAATGAGTGCGGACACTTTTACTCGCGCAATCACGATGTCATCTCGACTGCGAGCTAAAAGTCCAGCTCAGCGATCACAAGCGCTTGATAAACTGCTCGTATCGTGTATCCTTTTCATTATCAGACATTTTAAAAACTCAGTGCTGTTTCTTTGTTTGCTCGATTCCGTTGGTCATGTCTACAGCTCGGTGATGGTGTCCGTTCGGAGGTAACAAAGACGAATAACGAGTTATGAAAAGTCCGGGAAAATCGAACTTCTGATCCGCAGAAACAGAACCAGAGGAATCAGCCGCACATTCGAAGTAGGGTGAAACTGATTAGGACTTGATTACAATCTGAGTGAGTTAGCCTAGTCTTAGAAAATTATCGGAATTCACTATCGTGATGTACCATCATCGGGCGGAAGACTAACTTTTGTCACGAACGATCGCAATAGATCAGGTAGAAAAAATAAACGAAACAGAACACAGAGGAAGAAGAGCGGTGATATCTACCCATTGATTCCTGAAGATCCATAATGACTCAATTCACAGGCTGATAGAATGTATTCAAAACAAGAACACCAACTTTTTACTGCATCAGAAGAGTCAGATATCAGCTCGGATACGAAGAAAACGGAGAGTGTGGGATCAGAACTTCTAGTGTGGCGGTTCCAACACAAGAAGCCCATTGAGTTGTGGAGCAGGCCCAGCTTCTCACTTTAATCGCAGTACAGGTTAGAAAGGAAACAGGGTGATTAGTGAGGAGGATAGAATAGCGTACAACGACCATGTAAGCTAGCTCCATAAACAAGAAATTCACGAAAAGCAAAGCAAAACGAAATAGAATTACCAATATAAGCACAGTAAAACGCTACAGGTTGCCAAGTACAACAAAGTGAAATGCATTTTGTTGGTTTTGTTGAGTCTGCACTGTTGACAGACATGCTGGACATCAAAATACTTGATGGAAAAGATTGGACAGTCGCTCGCAATGATCGGTGAGTCATGGTCAAGTTACATCAAAAGTATGTATGTGTGATCGTCTTTGGGGCATCAATGTGTTTGCGTTATTGTGTGTTACGGCATTTATATTGTATTGCAGACATTCCGGTAAATTATCGTAGCCAGTTGGATTTTGTGAGCTTCAGCTTATCTTTCATCAAAGTCGGTTTAGATAAGCAAAAATGGCGTAACCACTCGGGTTATACATTCTGCCTGGTAGAACAATAATAACTGTCAACCACAAAATGTCCCAAAGGGCCTGACTACGAGGCGGTTTTGAAATCGAGGTGAGCTAACTAGCTAATTTCACAAGCGAAAAGTTTGTTGCATCACTGTCTCGCTTAACCTATCTTAGGAGTGGAACAATAACTCACGTGGAGTTGCAGCACTTTGCCTACGTGAAAAAGGAAACAGAATTCCATTAGCTCAAACGGCTTTGTGAAACATGTCTTTAGTCTGGTCACTCAACTGAACGGGAGAGTTGAATTCAGGAAACGTTTTGCTAAAATAAACAAGTATATCTTGAGAATAATCTCTCACATTGCAAAAAAAGCATAACACTTTTCCAACTACTAGCTACTTCAAGGTAAACTACTTTTATTAGGCGATAAAATGGTGTCCGCGGCTAGTAATTGAGGTTTACTGATTGTTCCAAATTGTGTTTTGTCACTGATTTGTGAAGAACTTCAATTCTGATTGAGCCGTTTTTTCGTAGCATAACGACAGGTATCTGCTTAAGAATTGTGACTTTCAGAGAAGAAAAAAAATTTTTCAAATCTCATTTTTGAGGACTTCAAATATTTTAGCGACTTATTCAATCGACAAAAGCTAACACGCAGAAACAAGTGAAACTTCTCACTGATTAGTTAAAAATTGAATAAATCAACACCGTATCGTTCTATCAAAACTGATTTTCCTCACACTTACTGAAAATTTTATTGATCTCCAGTTGAACAATAGGATTTCTGGTCTGATTTATCAACGGAAACTCCCGTCAAATTCAGTCATGATGAGATAACAGACCAAACGAGACATTCACCTGTGCTCTGTCAAGCACAATTAGGCATAGTAGTGACGTGTGTGTTTGGAAAAGTCGGTCAACTGTTTATTTTAACCACCCATTGTTTCAGTCACAGATCAACACTTTGTTTCGATCACTGTGTTTGTCAAGTGTACTGTTGGTAATTTTGGTAAGTTGTATATTGACTTAAGTCATGCAAAATAAGACCACGTATGGATTTCACTTCACTTCAAATCTAGGCAAGTCAAGTGATCGTTTTATGCACCAGGAGGCAAAGCCAATAAACTCTCCTAATACAAGCACAGTATGGGGAAACTGCAAGCACGATGGAAATAAATTTTCAATCCAGTCATTTTTCAGTTTTTTGGTGAATACTTTTGGGTTCGTAAGGAACCTAGCGACATAGGAAATTGCAGGTGATTTGTAAGTGTTGGTAGGTGCAAACGAATGCTTGCAGAGGAACCTAGTAGATATCAAAACACACATTTACTAAGTTATCATGGTACGGTTAGTCGGGTGTGGATAACGTAAGTGCATATATAATGATGGATGAACCCCATTCCAGTGAAACACAGGAAATTTTCTGGGTTTATTCACTGGACTGGCTTCGTCAGTCACTTCCCAATGGGATGAACAGTACATGGCAAGAAGTGGTCCAATAGAGATTGAAATATATCTCTAGAATTTTGTTTTCGGCAAGTAGAGCCTGAATAGGACTTTTAAATGTGGAAGTGGAAGAGGATTTTCCATTTTACAAGATTCAGGCTATTTATGCCACTATTGCATTCTAAGAACATTTATTAGGATTTAGATAAAAATAATGTGACTTTTCGCCCTGTAAATTAAAAATGTCGTAGGAACATGGACATATTGGGGTCTCTTGTTGTGGAGGAGCTAGACCAGAGAGGATTCCACTATATCGAGGAAGATGTTTGTTGGATCTGACAATAATTTTGATACCAAGAACAAAGAACTCAGGAAAAATAGTTGGAGAAACATAGAAGTTTTGTTCAACTTCAGTTTGAATAAAGTGATACAGAACAATATTTCAGTCTTACTATGACAAGGGTTAAAGTCCTAATTTTCAAGAAAACGGTAGCCGTGTGTTCGGACCAGGAAAAATCGCGGCTGCTTGTACCTTTGAGTTTTTTTTGTTAGATGAAGTTATTGCAATGTGTTCACCATTTATGAGTAAGCGTAGGT
Organism: Fasciola hepatica; assembly: GCA_948099385.1. NCBI lineage: Eukaryota > Metazoa > Platyhelminthes > Trematoda > Plagiorchiida > Fasciolidae > Fasciola > Fasciola hepatica. The sequence goes on along the minus strand of CANUEZ040000120.1, from coordinate 14,399,340 downwards.
TGGATGAAAGATGATTAGAATACTTAATGATTTTGTAAAGATAACGCAATCTATCGGGCCATTCGGAAGGCTTCTTTTGTAGGGTGACACTAGACCGCTCGATGTCGAATTTAAAGGCACATTTTGAAAAGGTTCGAGCAAAACAATAAGAGGTTAATTCGGCAGCATACTTGGTGGGTACGTTGTCAATGCATACGGGCAACGGGGAGGCACAATGGTACTTTATAAAATCTCTGCTGTAGAAAGGTAATTTGAAGTGGTTCGTACACGAAATTGAGTGAACTGTTCACCATTGGAAAAGTAGTTGAACAACTTTTGTATGTGAGTTGTGTTATCTCCATAATCCAAAACAATCTGAGGTATTTTGAACCTGCCGACTCAGTTTATTGCACCACTGTGCTGAACAATTACACACACTGACCACCTAATATTTGCAGCTTGCTAATGATAAAACAAATTGGGTTAGTGAGGCGGGACGAGTCGAGTAGGTTTGTCCGTACGCACAGGGTGTCGTACTCGATCACATTGAGCCGGAGGGTGGGGGGGACCCACTCAGCACAAGCTTTGTAGACAGGTTTATTGCTCTCAGCGTTGCACATTTCGATGCAAAAACAGCCGGTGACCTTCCTCTTGCCTAAACCATTCTGACTCCTAGTGCCTTCAGAATGTCGGCAAATCTTGAGGTCTAATAGTACACAGGCGAGGGTACATAATTTGGATGAACCCTCTCTAGGGACCAAGGTAATGAAGGGTACCCTGTCGTAGTCGGATAGGTTTCTTTTGAGAGGAAATCTTGGTATAAACTTTGTTCTTACACAGTTTCAAGAAAACCGCTGATAGACCATCTGGAACACTGGCCTTATTTATCGAAAAGCGTGCTAATTCTTTGAATTCATCTGAAGGAGAAACGAAAAGTGCAACTGTTTTGTGTGGAATTTCTGGGTGGTTAAAAACAATGGGTCATCTTTATCAAATTCGTGAAAAGAGAAAAAAGATATTAGTAGTGAAATGCAAGCATTTTGTTCAGTCTTGTCAACCGTGAACGTAAAATATGTCAGCATATATGCAATACAGTGAGGAGTTAAGTGAAACAGTAAAGTAGGCAGGACTGAAAGTTCTTACAGTGAACATTTTGGGGTGAGTGAAGTCTGTTATGTTAATACCACTGCAAGTAAATATTTCGGGTCAGTCGTTCATGTGCACAGAGTACCCACTAATGCGTCAAGAGAAGAATCACTTCGCTGAATGCTAATAGTTTTGGTTTTTGATTGCGCAACAAAGTTTTGAAACATTGGGTCGGGCCAACGTTCGCATTTGACAAGAGCAAAAGAAATGCTTGCTTCTTGCTACCTGTCTCGTTTCTGTTCTCATGAATTTCTGCACGGGCCGTGACAGTGATCCATCGATTCAGTTTTCGACGTTTGACAAATGTGGAAGCCTACTTGATTTTACACCGCCTAAGTGAACAAGCTTTCCCAATGATCACGAAAGGTTTTATTGATCGAGTTTATCGGTTTCCAGACTGCGCTGCTTGGCTTTGATAAGCTTGGATAGCATTCTGAAGGTAAGATACTCTCAGGTCTTTAAAGCCCGACTATACTTAGAGCGTATCTATTTCATGCATGCAGGAGAAAATCAGTCGGGATGGATGTTTTGGGCTTCTATATAAACGGGAGTACAGATTCAGATATTCTGTCAAGCTTTCCCAGACTAAGGACGGATTGCTTTGGATAGATACGCTTAGATTTAAACAGATTATCTTGTCCTACGGTCTAGAAACATGGCCTGATTGAAACAATCGTTTCATGGTTTCTCCTTCGTGGCTTAGGGTACAGTTTTCACAGCTACTACTATTGCTAATAATAATAGTGTGTTAATAATTCTAACGTGTTTTAATATGATCGGGTGGTAAAAATGATTAGACTCATGTTATTACTTCAGGAATAACTATGTATTCACGTTTCAAAATGTTTGTATCTAAATGACGAACTCGAAAACCTGTTTGCATGAAAATACCGAAGTGAACCGACTTAAATTTATATAATCTATATTCTTCTATCTATCAGTAACAGGCCATATGTCACGCGGAAGCATGAGGGTTAATATAATCATCCGAATAATTATAATACATTTTATCATTCAAACCCATGTTGCTGTGAGCACTAACACCATCACCACCAGCAGCCTAAGAAAGTCATCCAACGCAGTTCACTGTGCCGTAGAGGCACGCAAATCATCAAACCTCATCAAGATGCAGTTATGTTGTGGCAGCTTATATTTTCAAAATTTACCTTAGACCTTACTGAACCTCCTGATTGGGGCGGTTTGTACAGCAGTTCTAGTTACTTAACCCTTTTGCCGGTAATTGGGAGTGATAGATCCGCAGAAGCACTATTATGAAAACTTCTAGGTCTTTATCTGACGGGATAATGATGTATGTATGTACCGGCAACATTTCAAGATGGATGCCAGAGTGCAATTAAAACTCTTGTTCTCTCGACAGAAATATATGGGTGTACTACATCCAGTCGCTGGAGACAGGTATGAAGTGTGTTGCCGAGAAAAGGGTTAAAAATAAAGATAAAAAAGGTTTGTGGCTACATTCTCGCAGAATACAGAAGCTTCAAATTCCGTGCTCATTTTCAGGTAGCTCAAAAAATTCTACAGCACATAGTAGAATTAAGACTATTTGAGTTGATAAGGCTTCAGGCACCGAGGGACACGGTATACAGCACAACTGGGTAAGGAGCTAGATGATAGAAAACCAGAAATTTTGTTTATTCACTAGTTGCAAACACGTCTAACTGCTGATGAAGTCAGCAAGTTACACATTCCCTCACTTCTGTCCCGGGTTAGACGATTCGTGATCACAGACTGATCCAACTGTTAGAAGAAGCAAGCAGTTTGTTGAGGCAAATCAGTCGGTGAACAACAATGGAATGCGGTCAACAACTCTGTAAAATATGCCAAACTCGTCAGTGTGTACGCACATTCGTTCCTAAATAACGTTATTCTTACGTAAACAATATGGTTCAAAAATATTTCGACACATTAGTTTTATTCAAGCTGTTTCAAATTCAATCTTTGAGTAATAAAACATGCATGACCTTAGTCCTTAAGGTAAAATTATCCTAGCTTTACCAGTTAAGAAGCACAAGGTGTCATATTTATAATTTTGATCTTCACCAGGAGTAAAATGTTTATTCTAAGGGGTTTCCAATAAACATTAGTGTCTACTGCTCCTGGATCACTCTTTTCTTCTAAATAATTTGTCCCACATTAACTCCCCACGGATTGCTTCCAAATAATAATTTCGTTGTCAGATTTCTCAGCTCTTATGTTCCATCTAACTAAACGATCCCCAGCTGATTTAAACATTATTGTCACTAAATACATTATACACTGCGCAAAAACCGAATACGTCACTCACCATTTTCCGTAGCCTACTAATTCCCCTATAGGTTCCATTTCATTACGAAATACATCTTCTCGGGCATAATTTCTGGCCGTGGTTACTTCGCAAAACAAATTTCGCATCTTGAAAACCCAAGAAGATTTATGAATAATTTGTGCACATGCTAGTTTCATAGTTTCATTTCTAATTGCGGTTTTTTCCCCAGTTTATTTCTCTTAGCAATACGTTTTGGAAATACCTGACTATAAAACGTTATTGGGTCATTCAATTCGTACAGTAGACTAACTACACGAACCGATACAGAGTTTAGTGGAAATATATCACCGAGTCCGAACTCATCCTACACGTCTCTCTAGCGACATCAATCAGAATAAACAGAGTTGTCCATTTTGTTTGTTGATCAAATCCTATTTTTGAAGTTTACTTTATTGAAGTCCTGCAAAAAACGGCGACGATCGCACGATAAATCAAAAACAAATCGTTCAATTAAACATTTGCATTCACATACATCGTCATCAGATCGTTGTATTTTAGGTACAGTCAAAGTCTACCGGGAAGATGGAAGATTATCGTTAAATTCGCAAATGTTCTGTGTCCCCGTGCGTTTGTGTGCGCGCTGAGATGGGTTGCTATTAAATTAGAGGGAATCAGCGGTCCCAGTCGATTATGTGAGTGGACTGAACGCTCGTGTCGTGGGATGGGCAGGGCATATTTGGTCTTTGTTTTCCGGTACACAAAGATGAGGTTATTCGGTTGATTTCGACCAGTTCTATTCCGGTCACTTGTTCAAAGCACCTCTCTAATTAAACGACACAAGGCACGATTGGTTTTTCGGGCACAGATCCGGATCGACAGCTTGTTATTCCCTTGGGATCGATCTCCTGACTGCGCGATACCCTACGTTCTTAGGCCTATCCTTCTCAACAATGAGCCGTCCGGTCGGACTGAAGCACCGGTTGATATTGTTAACTATTTATTGATCAAAAAATTACGGCAACCATGTGTTCGGGCTCCTAATATTTAGGTGTCCAAGTGAATCAACAAATAAATATAAAAACGTACACCTGTCCCAGAGACATTGTGTGGTGTACTGTCGCATTGGATGTTGTATTTCAAAATATCAGGGTTTCAATAATAACCTTTTTCTATACTCATTTGGGTAGGCTAATAGGTGGCAGTCATAATTATGACGACTAGTTGTAAAAGTAGTGCTTGTTTGAAAAATCGAATAAAACTGTTGAATTTACCGGTGTGGCCGTGAAAAGAGCCAACAGACGTCTTTTTGGCTTTAGACAATCGTGAGTTGAAAATAATTAGGAAATTCGGTATGACTTTGTTCTTTGAGATGGATATACGAACGTCTTGTTCCCCTGACTGAAGGTATATCATCAATACAACTATCTATCCAATGTAATAGTGAACTGTATACTGAAGTACTTGGTAACCATAACCGTTATGCTTCAGAATCACAACGCACTGTGACAGAGTCAAATAATGGATAGGCGAGTGTACAGTCATCGCTGGCTTTGGTGTCAGAAACAAAGTCACGAATGTCTGACGCTGCGGCACACACTTACACGCACCCCCACACACACACACAGACACACACACGAAACCACGAATCCGATGCGATGGGGTGAGTGCGAATCAGCATTTCAAAGATCCAGGGTAAAAGTTTGCTGCAGAGCACTCGAACAGCACCATTCGGGTATAAAACAAATCAAGTAACCCGTTGGATGAACTGTTGAAAACTTGCCTACCCTTTGAGTGATAATGGGAATGATCTGATTGTTTTGATTTGAATCCGAATTCAGCTGCCGTGTTTTAAAGCCAGTATCAACTCCCAACTTTTCAAAGATTTATCAAACCAAATTTATGGGTTGATCATTTTTAGCTTTTTATAGTTGTTCGTTAGAAGTGCACTGGGGTAAGTCATCAAAGGACTGATACCTTAGTGAATTCTTATGTCCTCACCCCTCAAGCCATAATCAAACCTGCTATCTGAGATTAGTTTTAAGTTTGCCGGTGATGATCACCTGCATTACGGCGAGCTGGCCCTAAAATGACTATTTTACAATCAGTCATTAGGTAGGAGGTAAGATTTCACCCACACACATGTTTAATCGAACCAGTGCCCTTTATTCTTAACAACTCACTCAACCTGACGGGAACATCCGACTTTCAAAGAAATGAAATCGCACTTTGTGAGATTCTTTCATCAATGATGCATACAAATTCGCATATACATCATTTCCCTGTTGCTCTTCTGCTCATTTGATGACAGACTTTATTGATCCGCTGTGCATTATCCTTTAGATTCCTGATGTTGATCAGACAGGAGAAACTTATTACTCTCTAGTGGTTGATTTTCCCATCCCACAGACCAAAACGAAAATGGCATCGATTCGAAGGTACGTTTTTGGCACTGCGTTAGCCAAACGATAATTTCAACTTCGATGAAATAGCGGAGATAAGAATGAACACCGTTGTTCGAGCCGAGGTAAAACGGGAAAAAAGGATTATCATAGGAAATCATTCTAAATGCTGTTCAGAAAATCCTAAAATTACCAGGATTTCGTAATAGGCGCCCGATCCGATCGGAAGTGAAGCCTCTGTTTGGCCCCGACTATTTTCCGGAACCATTCCTTTGCTTATCTGTATCACGCAGGCCAGGAAGTAAAAAATTATAATTATAACTATAATTATTATTGTGATTGTAATCATAAGCCCAGTTTCCAAATGTTCAATGGTTTTCGGAAATTTTGATAAACAGACTTGAAAAAATCAACGTGCTACACCTCCACTGCACCCAGGTTTTGGAAAATCCGTTGATTGTAACAAACTGAAAACACATTTGGTAACCTCGTTTATATCCAAAAACTGACTGAACGAATAGACGTTCATGAACTCACATGAAGTTGAGTCAGGTATTCTTCAATTCTTGTCTAGTGAGAATTACCGTGGTCCTTTGAATTTCGGGTTATTTTTGTGGGACGTAGCATCTAATTCAGTTTATTGTGCGGGTTCACGATTCTCGAGACCAGAGAGTGGAAATTTACTGGCAAAATATTTGGAAACTTTGTGAACATGCTGTCAGCCTTACCACAGTTCGAAAACTCAAAACTTTGAAAAACGGTTTGATTTACATAACTCTATTGGATAACCTTTTTACGTACAGGAAGAGCGCCATAAACTACTAAATGATTTTGGTTATTCGGTAACTAAACAAAGCATCAGTCGTGCAGGTTCACTGAAGATTATTCGAAAGGGATGGACATAATAATCGATAAACTGAATGTGAAGCTGTAAAGGTTTTTACTGGGGAAAATAGACGAATAGAAATAACATGCGAGAATGTGATTACTCATCAATGAATCAAAATAAGTTACAAAATGATACAATGTTAAAGCAACACATTCATTATTCCACTCAACTGAGGCGTGGTGGACCACTGTCTACTGATCAGTAAATGTTTTCCTAATGGATGTCTTGACTTGTTCAACGCATAACTTTCTTTGTGGTTGTTGCACTTTAGATTTTATTTAACTTTACTGCTATCAAGCAAAAGTGTACAAATCAATGTGGAAATGGGGCAGCAGGAAACCACATTTGTGATGACGGATGATGTCCTCCTGTACTATGGCCGAGTATATTTAGGAGATGAAGGATTTCCCGCACAAATGCACGGGAGTACATGCAAACACCAGATTTAGCGGAACCGCGTCACCCTCGGAACAAAAAGTCCCGTAAGTTCTTGACTCAGTTGCTCAAGGAATTCAAAATCACCTCTGATACGTTATTGCTCTTATCGATATATTTGTCTAACTTTCTGAGTTGCAACTAGAGCGTTTTGGATTTAAGGTGTCAATTTTCTTTGTCTGATTTCAGTTTTACTGGAAAACAGCAGCTTACCCAGGTAAACGTGTTCAACTTTGTGGCTAAGTAGATCTCCCCAAACGAGGACCATCAGTTAGGGATTCAATGGAACCACAGCTAGCAGATGAAAAGCAAATTCGGAATGAAGCAGATGATCCGTTTTTATCGTCAGAAAACTTAGCGTTGCTGAGACTGGCAGTCTATCATTCGGTGCAGTAGTGAATTAATTGATTCCGTCACGCGACAAAGTATTTCAATCTCACTTCTTATTTCAGCATTAGATTCGGGCACAATGAATGTGCTGATGTTTATTGAAACGAGCTCGGTAACATGATTCACTGAAACACCTATATGGGATTTTGAGCCGTAACTCAAGTTAATCGAAATGAAGAATACACGGGGTTGTATGGAAGAACAGTCGATCAAATATGGACAACCTTCTGGGCTATTGCACTACTCATTGAACCAATTCAGAGTAAGCCTTTTATTCTTGGGGTTCACCTCCAGCCTTTGAGCAGACAAGCATGCCCCACATAGCAGCAGCTTCGGCCCCAATAAGCAGGCGGCCCATTTGGATGGTTTATTCTCCTCCTCTGGAGACTATGTCAGGTGGGTGGAACACAACAAATAACCTTGGCCTTTTTAAAATCGTTTTAATGTGAAAAACAGCATTTTTGGTAGACGTTTTAAACTAGTCGAAGTTTTAGTTACCACGGGTAACCTGTTTCACGGCGAGTTTTCCAGTCATGATTCAAAGGCAGTCGTCACAAGCTAACAGATGTTCTGTCTGTAGCCTTATTTAGTGGCGGGTCACTTTTTCCACGTCATACTGAAGTCAGTACAGTAATGGTGTTTTAGAGCGGAGGAAGCTAGCCAAACGAAAATTCCACCACATCCTCGAACACTGCTGCTGATGGTCCAGGACCGATTGTTCGACGAGTCCATCATATTCCCAGTTAACTGCGGGTGCGGCCATTCCCGTAACAGCGACGTGGGGAAGAGCCAGGTAGCGCAGAGCTCTGCTCTGTCCGGATTGGACAACTGGGAGTTTTTGGCTTTTATTTCGCAATAAAAGGGCAAGCCTGGAACTTGAAGTCGAGTACCAATGAGCAATATTGAGGAATTCAGCTTACCACATGTCTTTCCACAATGATATCACTAAATAATGTAAAATATCTGTTTTTTGAAGAAGGTTACAAGTCTACCGATTTATCTCAACAGATTTTAACTGATGCGCCGTAAAATGGAATATCTAGAATTCTCTTTTGCGGTTTATTTCTGATTCTGACTTAGTTACAAGACGGTTTTTGGGAGGACTGAAATCCTTATGTCACGAATAATTACCGAACCACGGAGAAGCACGGTCTGTATGTCAAGTAACATCAAGGGTACAAGCAAATGAGTGTAATCAATAAACTCATTCTCTATCTTGAAAAATCACTTTCACTAGTTTCAAACAAGGTTCATCAGGTGAAAGTTCTTTTCTTATCCCAAGTGAAAGTATGTATATAGGACTGGGAGAAGAATCACTGGAATGCAGGTTACCTATCTTCACCCCTCTTTTTTAAACTCGGCGTCTGTTACTAAAAGCTTGCTCGCAGTCACCCCAAAGCCAAAGACTTTAAACATATAATCAAACACATCCTACACATACTTGTATTCATGGCAGAACCAAATAGTCTACTATGTACCATTCTGAGGTCATTCAACGTGACCTGACTGGAAAGGAAATTACTTACAAAGCTGAAAGTTAGTGAATAGAATCAGGCGCCTATAATTCACCAAGTATGGGGTGGCTAATGCCATGGGAGACCAACTGTTAACCATGGTTATTCCTACGCATAAATAAAGATGTTTCCTGAATCGATTAGGATGTCTTCGCTAAGTACGAACAGCTTTAGATTCCGGTGGTGTAAGTGCACTTTTACTAACCCGGTCATGTCCTTTTAATGACCGGACAAGTTAATAGAGGTGACCATTTTCAGTACGGTTATGATTTTGAGAATCAAATTGGTTTCCATTGGACAAGGCGTGCATGTATGTATCCAAACACTCAAAGCTCACTTTGATTCGCATTCCAAATATCATTTTTCCTGTAATTTAGACAATGAGGAATTCATATATATTCATAAATGTACATATATATTACACCGACTTAAGAACAAGCATGGTGCCAACGCAGCAACAACACAGAAAAGTTACAAAATCGAGGAGTGGAGGATCAAGGGTCAGTATAAAGATTACAAGTAAAAGCGAAGCTTTTTAAAAAAATATTTTCACCATACACATTTCGTAGATTTTTTATCTATTTTTCAATTGTTTATAGGGAACTGGAAGTTAACTGACAGGCCATACAGCATTCGCGCCACTGGATTCAGTTCTGAGCCATATATCTCAGCGTCTCTAACTGATGGCAATCCTCATCTCCTGGGCGCCAACCAGAAGGGCGGGAAGCCCCAAACGAAGTCAGAGCCGAAGCTAACTTCTTTATTTCACTGCCGTAACTCCTAACCTGACCGCAACGCCGTTTCTTCCAGCCTTGCCCGACACGTGCAAAAGAGCGCGAAAAGGTAAACAATCGGGAGGCATATGCAAAACGTGCCCGAGTCATCGGAGGCGAGGTAGAGCAATTATCTTGGTGACGGGGTGACTATCGGCACCGATGACGATGACGAACCCCGTCATTTCCAGCCCGATATTTCCACCACACACGAGCAATGAATAATTAGGGTCGATTTTAAGGAAATCTGACAGAGGCAGAATAAGTAGTTTTAAATTGATTAAAAAAGGATCTTATGGGACATGATGTTACCTGACCTACACTCTTCGGATTCGATAATGAAAATGTAAACCGAATACCCGTCTCGTCCTATCCTGGCAGTTTTGTCACTGTATTCTCTACAATCAGTGCTTGTCTCAGCCAAATCCATTCCAATTGAATCTGATTGGATGCAGCTCATAACATTCTATTTTATGACTATCTTCTGGGTCAGTGCGCAAACCATTTTTTGGTTATTCCCGATGACTAATTCCTGAATGGTTTGATTTCTAGGGAAAAGTAAGCAAGAACAGGTGTGGGAACTGTAGTTCCGTGTAGCCCAAAGTCAAAGTGTTATATAACATGAAAAATAAGTACATAGACACGGCGTTATTATTGATTACCCAGAGTGACGGTCAAATGTAACTGACCCACTTGGATCACAGCTAGTCTACAACTGGTCGGTTGGCGGCTTGGTGTGAAACGAAGGCAGTATGTTATCAGCCACTGGTCGATAGAAAAAATGATTCGTGATGGAATGATTGGTTCATAGACAAATGCGTCACGACTGCACTGTTGTGTGCAAAATGCGGACTCGTCTTTGGCCAAGGTTAACAGAGTGTTTGACCGTGGATTGAAAGAACGGTGATTGTCGCCTAATTGACGAAATATTTTAAGGTAAATTTTTCCACTCCCTGACACCTTCTCCTTCTAGTCGGAAGTTGTGGTCTCGAGTGCAGCTGTGTACCATTCTCAGAAGTCGTAAAAATGCCTCGGGATTTGAGCTCGTGACGATGATGTCGTCTAGATAGGCTGCAGCTCCCTCAGTTCCTGCCGAAATGGTGTCTATTATTTGTTGAGAACGATAGGAGCATTCTTTAGAGCAAAAAGCAGGCCAATGAAATCAAACAATCCACAATGATTGCTGCTTATCAGGAGTTCCCCGGAATCTTCATCTGCCTTCTTTTGTTAATACTCGTCTGAAAAATCTAGCTACGCAAACGATGTTCCACCATTAGGTTTTGCAAAGAAGTCACCCGGAACGAATAGGGCTATCGAAGCATATCCAGAGGAGAACTGAAGCCAGCTAGGAGATCAGCACTTAATCAAACCTTGTCAATAAACTTCTTGACCACGACGATTGGCGCAGCCCATACAGAATACCTCACAATTTCTTGGAGGCTTTCAAGTTACTGGTCGACCACCTGGAGGGCAGCTTACGGAACTAGTCGTTTTGGTCGGAAGATAGGTTTCGCGCAACAAAGCAGACAGGTTGGATTTGGTCTTGGTGCAGCACCCTGGACCATTTTGGAAAAAAGAGACCAATTTCTGCAGTAAACCTAATGTCAGTTCGGAAGTCAGGTGATAGGAGATGTGAGTACTTGGTGGTGACACCTTCAAACCGGTGCAAGCATGGTTAAGTAGTGAGGCCAGAAGGTGGAGTTTTCCATTCCTTTCAAACCCAAGGGAATTCAGATCAGGGCGATTAGTGAGATAAAAAGTACCGTGGATTGAATACCATCAAAAGTGATATCACAATATGGCTCATCTGTAGGCAGCAATTTTTCGCCTGAAAAGCTCTGCCCCATTTTGTTTGGTATGTTTTTTCGAGACTGTTCGATCATATTCAAGGATTGTTTGAAAATTAGTGTAATATCGGAGGCCGTATCGAACCACCGACTACCAGCATAAAATTGATGTTGATAATAATACGTTTTATCCTGGCTTCAGAGTCAGTGTTGAACGTGGTCATCATAGAATGCGATTTGGGGCCCGAATTATATGATGGATGACTGAATGGCGGGTTCTGCTCTCGGTTAAAATAAAACTTTATAAGTCGGCTGGCTAGACAACGATCCTCGTTGTGATCTTGGTTATGGTATTTCTGGAAAATGTGTTTCTTAAACGGACAGAAACAGATAAAATGCAATTCACTTCATTTCCATCAAGCGGTTGATAGCTTGCCTGACTTGGTTACGGGGGACTTTTGGACTGGCATCGACTCTGAGTTGTTGACGGCTTGGACCATTGTGGAAGGAAAGTACAGTCAGGGTTTTCTGGGATGGCCGCATCACGTTTTGCGTTCCGTAGTCAATGGCACTCGGTAGTCCATTTCCAGAGATTCTTCTCGGGGTCCTGTTGAATTTTGTTTAGCAGGTAGATTCTGATTTCAGCATCCCTAGGTGACTGTGAGCCACAGACAAATAAGAGGTATTTGAATTGGCTTTCTTTCGGTAAATGCGGCTTGAAATGCTCGCACTCGCGAATAACAGTTGAAAACAGCGTAAAGTGGCCCACCTCTTTCTTTACCAGCTCAAAAATCACTGGTAACACGTATTGGACAATGATGACTTTCATCCAAAGGATTCTAACAAGGGATTGACTGTGTCGTCAGAAGAGATCACGACGGGTTTTCGGTAGGATCATGTTCGAGTATCTCTCATGGTATTCTTGCGTGGCAAAAGTCATAACTGCCATGTGTAATCAGCCTTGTAAAAATCGAATTGGAGCAAGTTCGAATGACAAATCGAAAGTCACTCCCGAATGTGGACCACACAGAAATTCACAAATGCTGGCAGCAATGGCATCGGCTGACGTGGACTGTTTACCGCTGGATGCTGAGTTGCAGGACTGCAAACTGACTTGTCGCAACAATGATTCCAGTATTTTTAATTAACCTGCCTCAAATAGTGCCTGCTGTTGTTACAGGACTGATTGTAACTGTTTGGCAGAAACTGATACGGGGGATTTAGGACGTTTTCCCCATTGCCAATTTGTTGATTGTAATTAATGTATTTTGTTGATTCAGGAATTCATTTGTTTACAGTTTGATGCAAGTTTTAACACTTGAGATGTGACTTTTGGTGCGTACTTCCATAGGGGCAGATTCAGTGAGCTACGGGTGGAGAGCTTTGACAAGTAAACTCTTACAGACGACTTCAGGCTGATCGAAGCGCGTTGACCTGGACATAGTTATATATTCCTGATAGGATGCTTTATTGTGAACAATGCAAACCTTGCCAGTCGGAAAATCCGTGATATGCCAACAGTTGCATGAAAAACAGTTTGATTTGAAAAAAACAAGGGCACCTTTTTGACATGCATTACTATTTGATTTTTTCACAGAAAAAACTTACGCATTCCAGTGCACTGATTTTTACACAGTATGTATTATCCGAGTTTGGTATCCTGCCTGGTAATCCAAAATATCACGAGCTTTTGTACGTCACAGCCTAAAATTCGACCAAAAAGTTTCATTTCTTAGGCAGTAACTAGCAGGATAGGTTGCCACCGGAGTAGATCGATCTATGACGATATGTCGGAAACCAGTCTAGAGAAACTGCACCGTGCAAACAGCCGAAAACCGCTGGTATTTTCGCAAGGTAGTAAAACTCATCACGTTCGGTTAATCCAATTACTAGATCAGCCAGTACCTGTTTACGCTCTCTTTCCGTGGCAGACACACCATTAGAAAAGCCGCCACGGCCTAATTCCCCAAATTCGCTCATTTTATCCAACAAAATTTGCCTACAAACCAACCACGTGAATATTTGACTCCACTGGCTACGTTGTTAGCTCCCTTACTTATGCTCTTGATCAAGATATCCACCGTCGTCAGGATACTGTTTCTTGACTACACCAAAGCATCCGGTTTCCACCTTCTTTGGAGTTGAGTGTCGTAATTTAAACACCCGTGCTGGCTATTTTTCAAATGGCACAGTTTACTTGAGGCACACTTCTGTTCAAGTTACGTCAGATGTTTTGCAGGGTGGATCTTAGCCTCAATTTTTTCTCCCTGTTATTCGGCGACTTTTTCAGCTCACCTAATCCCATTGGCTGCGTATACTCCGGTGATGTTTTTCTTGGATGACCCTTTAACGGAAACGGACGTTTTAATTTTGTTCAAAACAGCTGACTGAACTTTGTTACTTGTTCACTTCCCATTAGCCTTCCCTCTATGTCCTAACATGCGCAGATATGCCTTCGACCTTCAATGTGGATCACGGTACCAAACATTTCCATAACATCCGATATTTTTCCATTTATAAAAAACATCTACCTGAGGTTTCTTTCGTTCGTTACCTGAGGGGTACTCTAAATCACAACCTTTATTGGATCGGTCATGTTGAAACACTATCTTTTGAAATCAGGATACTTCTTTTCTATCGCTCAGACTGAGAAATCTTGAGTACCGTGCAATCTTGTACTAAAATTTGTAACGTCTTACATTCTCCTTCACTGAATCTACTGCTCTCCTTTAGTTTTCCTTCATCTAAAAATGAAATATTTAGTCGTATCACAAACCTCTGAGTTTGCTATGGCATTGAAGCAAACTTGATAGAGCTATTCTCACTGACTTCATCATTAGGAAGCACCTGGATACCTGAGATAAATGAACTCGGGTCATCATCTAACATCGATCCTAGCCTTCACTCTCTAATCTCCAAAGCCGTCTCCTACTTGTTCACTCACTCGAAGTTCAGAACATTTCCTTCGGGCAAGTCCATAAATAGCTTGATTCCTACCAGTAGATCTCGAACAAAAAATCATTAATCTTATTGTCGTTGCATATCTAAACATATTTACTATCTAATCTCACTTCCACGCCTTCGTGTCCACCTCCCAAATAACCCCTGTATCACTTACGTTGGATTCCACTGTCCATTGAGAACAAGACGCTGTAGAAAGTACAGTTGTTTGCAATGAATCCTGTACGTGATCTTACAATTCATATCGGTGACAAGACACTAGAATGCACTGACCATTAGTCGAGGTAAACGTAGTTGCCGTAGCATCGTACACTGGGAGTAGGGCTTGAAGAGGAAAAGTCTCAATTGCGTTAAACTTCCACCGTCACGAGTGATAAATGATGGCCAGTTTTCGGGGTTCAGCCAGCGATCGATGGCTTCCGGTCTTGTTCAGGGCAGCTGAAGAGCCTGAAATAATCGCTTTTGTGAGTACAGTTCAAGGCCTGGTAGCCAAATTTCGATTGCCTCTGTCGAGGCTGGGGTCCGTATTTTTTGCTGACTTCGATCCATTAAGCGAAACCCGGTATATGACTTTGTATGCATTTTCTTGCTCGGTCTTGTGACCACTAGTTTCGAAGAGGCCGAGGATCAAGTCGGTGATCGCACCGGTGTTTTCATGACTTAAAGCCTAGCAGTACGACCCATGAAGGATTCACCACATTCAAACCTGACCCAGTAAACAATCATGGAGTAGTCATCTCCGGCAGTTAGTCTCTTACAGGCATATGGATCACCGGAGTGGTACAGAATGCACATTTTTAGTCTTGCGGCTGTAATATTGAGTTTACAGCAGCCCTGAGTGTTTTTTCAATCGTTCTGAGTGCACATTCTTCATGAACACTACTCACGAGAAAAGTTACTTCTTTTGTGGTCGGGGAGATCGTTCTACAGGCAACTTGGGTTCAATGTTCTTTTGAATAAACTTCCCGGGGTAACCATTCTCTCGCGAGACTTGTTATATAGAATTAATTCACTGCTGCATTGTTCATGCTGAGCAAAGTTTCGGGGCCCTGCAAGCCAGACACTAAACTAATTTTTCCTTATGAGACAAGGGAATGAATCTATGGGAATTCCTGTGTAGGTAGTTTCATGTTTTTATCTATAAACTCGCAGCTGGAGTGGTACATCGTCTGGTTTGGCTTTCAGTAAATCGAGGAAAAACCAACTTGTTGTCGGTTTCCAATTCCATTGTGAAGGCTAACCAGCTGTCGACATAGTTAAATTCTTCTAGAACTTCAGGTATGACGCAGTCTTGATCCCATAAACAAATGTGTCATTTGTGTACCGGCTGTAATGGATAAAACCTTCTAAGGCTTCCCTACACTTTCCGTTCTTTAGCAGTGGACCTAGTTGGGGATCCATGGCGATGCCGGTTCATTATCGTTAGAAACACCCGTTAAGCAGGAGTAAAAATCTTAGCGTGCAGGGTAACAGTAGTTCCTTAATATTTTGTCGGAATGCCTATTTATACGGGACGTTTTTTATGTGTTCACACACGGTGACAACTTCAGGGCGATGACCTCTACCTCGACCAACGTCCGATGCATTCCACTATCACCTCATCCATGCGAATTGTACAAACACGTATACGATTCCTTAAAAATAACTGTACTCCCTCAAGCTTATTGTTCTTAAATGTCACCGGGACCATCTGGCTGTCCAGCTATCCTGCTACAAATGAAGTACGTGCTGAAAATTCACATCATATTGGGTGTATAAAAGCATTCAATTACTTGAATGATTTTATATTCACGTGCTCACCAATCAACGGATTGGCAACATTACTTGTTCTGCGACTAACTTCAAACGGAAAATTCGGGGTCGCGGAGAATTACAGCCATAAACCCAAATCTTTTTGGACGGACCATAAAGTAAACCCACCGCAGTGGAGTAGTGTTTTGGAGAATATTCCTCACGGATTAATTTGATCTGCTGGCTGAGTTTCATTCTAGAGTTCAGTTGATAGGAAGCGGAGAGTGAAAAACTGCTACGGAATTATCTAGGAAAGAAAGTGCTGGAATCTTTACTTCCCTGAAACTCGTCAATAAATTTAATTTGAACGTGGCCATTACAGTACTGTGTAAAATCTGGGGAACTATAATCAAGTTTTTTGCCCTTCAGAGATTCTATCAGAATAAAAAATAACCTGGTTAGAACCTAAATGAATTATCGGCTAACTTGTGCTGCCAGTATTCATGCTTACGACAAAGTACCCACTGAATGAATACGTTTTGCGTGCAGCAACTAATCTCTGGCGTTTTTGACGATCGTTTTTGATTGCCTGCTGATACAGGATTCTAGTAAGCTGACCTAAGATGCTGATAGCAGTCTTGCTTCGAAGAAAGTGGACGTTCCGGAAAGCAGCAGAGTTTTTCAGACCTGCACTACGGATATATCACGAATTTAAAATTCTTTACATTTTTCACAACTACCACCGTTTTTAAATGTGATCAGATTGATAGAGTCAGCCACCTTGCAAATTATGAGAACTGCCGAGCCATCAACGTTCAGTGTGATATTGTAATTTGTCTGGCAACTTCGTCAAAGTTTGTCATTGTTGACATATTTCAGCTACCGCAAACCACCGGCAAACGGTTTCATACGCAACTGACGAAGAAACTGTTTCTTTTTAAGAGGAAGTCAGAAACTGAGGTAACAAGTGCGAATGGGGAGACACGGGGACCTGCATTGGATCTCCACACGGTTTATTTTCATGTTAACGGAACAATCTTTTCTATGCCTGTGGAATTGCTCTCTGATTCACATACTACCATCATTTCCTACATGTTTTACAGGTAGTACTTTCACGTGCTTCGCATACAACCTTCTAAAGGCCACTCTAGTAGTCACTTTATTTGCCAAGAAATTGAACTCAAGGTTCTAGCTGAAGATAAATCCAACCCCCTGCCCTCAACCCAAATCTGTGTTTTCCATAGAACATTTTGCGTCATTCCCGCTCGCTCACTGAGTCGTACATCGGACACTAAAATTGCGTGGGAGCTGTGCGATGTTTGCATTGAACTTGTCGAACCAACCTGCTCATTTCCCAAACATTTCGTTCAATTGACCGCCTGAAACCCAAGCGATTCGGACTTTTCTTGCATTTTGATCACTCTGATTCACGGAGCGGTTATGGTTGAGTTTCATACAGTTTCTATACATCTTTATTGATTGTTTTTATAAAGAACTATATCGAAAACCTCGATCGGACATTTGGCTTTGTTTGGATCGTCTTCCACGTATCTCAACGATTGCAACTGGTCCGTAGCAGTTACCGGCGCTTAGAACAAAGATGCCGTCTAGAACTATGCCCTATTCCAACCGATCGAATACCGCTGAACCCGAAGATCCGCAACACTTCGAAGCCTTGTTATCCCATGCATTACATGCCCCCTCTAAAACGTTATTCCTAAATGAAGAGCATTGTCAATTTTGACTTCTTCAGAGAGTGCGTCTCCACTAGTAATCTGAAGGAAAACGGCTTAGCAGATAAACGCGATTTGAAAAGCAAGTTTACGCTCTGAGCTGCGAGTCTCACTTTCCGAGAGTGGATGAAACCCGCGATACTTTCTTCCAAATGGTCCAACTAAGCTAGACGTTGTAGGTTAATGGGACTGTTTGAGTAATTCATTGAGGACAGGATGAAGAATGAAGGCCAGTTGTTGCGGTATATTCTCAACTACTATAGAGGAAGAGCTGACTAAGCAATGGGAGATTCATCCTGAAACGTTCGGCTAATCCCCAGGGATTTGTTTTGACAGATAAATGTAACTGCTAGACATCTGTAAAATGGTCCGCTGCTGACCGTAAAACTTAAAGCAAACGAAGCTCAGTCACTGACGAAATTAGCGATGAAAAAGCATGGCTTTGAAACCACACTGTGGCAGCTAGAATGGGATGCGGATATTCACTCATTAGTTACTTTAGGAGAGATCATTCGCATGCTACACAGTCATTGGTAAATCAATAGACAGGACTTTTAGATGAAACTACCAGAATATCAGGTACGTTCAACTTAAACGGCCGATGGAATTCGTAGAAGCAGCAGCTAGAATACGAGAGCTTTGATTTGGGTAGATAGCGTTACCAGCTACGACAAACACATTAGACACCTCTTTTAAAGTCGTACACAGGAGTGATCCACAGGTGAACTTCGCTTGCTTTAAAGTATGTGTAACAATGTGTAACGTGTGCTCAAAATTAGTAGCGAATAACGGCTACATCTCGGCAAGCTGATCATAACCACTTCAGAAACGCATCAGTTTTGATCCAATCACTCTACGTATCGCGATAGAGCACCCGGCTTTATTTTGTTTCAAACCAATGAGATCAAAGGGACTATTCTGGTATACGAACCCATAGATACCCACCCAAATATCATTCTTATATAGAAGGCCCTGATAAAACAGGCTGGCATGTCTCATTTGCCGTCCGCTGTGACTATCAGAATGGTGAGTGAACTCAAAAAGATGGAGTCAGTATCGTAAATATTAGTTTCGCCTCGTCAGATGATTCAGTTACCGTTTCTGTAAACCGTGCCTTTTGTATTAGCCAACTATTTTCCAAATCTCCACACATGGATATGCGGTCAGTCAAAGGTCGTTGAGTACATCTTGGTGATGTTCGTCTGGAATATGCTGGAGCCCACTGACATATCAGTGTAACGAAAGGGAGACCCAAGTAGACCTTAAACAGCCACGACATAACTGGGGTCGATGATCTTGGGACCCCCGGAGCCAGGAAATAAGTGGGAACCCATCGTGAGAAATATGATAAAGGATTAGAACATTGTTTCAGAACGGCTTCGGAGTTTGTATGATGGAAAACTCTCTGACAACGAGTCCATTAAGTAAGCATCATCAGGGGAGGATCAGAGAGCTTTATCAATTTTGAAACAAACCCTGAAGTTAGTCAATGGATATTATCAACGGACCATTCATTGGAAAGTGGTGAACGAAGTAGAACAACTCTAAAGCAGAAGCCCGATGGCATTACTGTTTTGGTCAAAGAAGTCGGACCAAAACGAGTTTCTACGAAGGTTTAAAGAAGATACACAACGAAACAGAGAAGTTTTACTTGATTCTCGTTTACGCCGAACAGTTGGCACCTGGATTTTCGCCAAGATGGTAATAACCACATCAAGCAGTGGTCGATCCTAAGAAACCAGAGAAATTGAGGATAGCTCTTGGATACCCAGGCAATGGGTAGAGGATTATCTCTGAATGACAGACAGCTGCCAGGCATTTACTGAATTAATGACTTGGTTAAGGTGATGCTGCTAGTCAAGAAGACAGGTTAGCCCTGGTAGCATATGCTGAATAATTATTCATGCAAATCGGAGTGGTTCTACTGGACCGCGGCTCACCAAGAGTTCTGTCGAGAGGACGGAACGCCGAATGACAGTTCATCATTTCGTAGCAACGTTTTTCCGTTTTGTGAGAGTCTTGAGTTGAAACCAACGACTAAAGGGAATCTGAACTAGGAATCTTTTATTATCGACTCAGTGTCAGCGAGTCTCTATGTGGACGATCATTGGATATCGTTTACTTCCGTTCAGTTGGTAAAATCTTCGCAATACGAATGGGATATTTTTTATTTATTTACTTCTTTCTATTACGCAATAGTTTCACAGTGTTTCAGGGAGGAGGTCATGGTTATTAAGTGGCTTCTATATGGGAAGTGACAGAAGATGACTCCATTTAAAATATGGGTATCAAACCCAAAGATAGTGCTGTAAGCACACCTGAACACCGCCGCTCCCTCTGCAGCCGATATCAGTCAAAATCCGCCTTGGCACAAAGGATCATTGAATGGAACACCCAGACAGAAACATTCTGTTTTCGCCTAATAGTTGGTGATCATCCACATTCGAAGAGAAGAATCTTATCCACTGTTTCTGTTCTGTTAGGTCTGTTTGGTTTGGCAAGTCCCGTCATCATACCCGCAAAGGTGTCGTTTCAAAATCTGTGCAGTGAGGGCTTGGGTTGGGATTGCAAAGGAGCACATGAGGGCGTGTAATTAAGGGCCGAAATTTATGGGTGAGTTGTCGAATTGACAGCTCCGATGTGCATAAGGGTTAAAGGAGAGAGATGGTCACCCTTGGCTGCATGTTTACCTTGATGCTTCTAAAATGGTCGCGGGGGCCGTAGTGTACACAAGGTTAGGCGATGAACCTAACTTGGTTAGCTCGTATATCTTGTTGGCCAAATCTAGGGTAGCTCCATCAAAGATCATACCCATACCCTTGCTCGAGTTGGCTTCCACCAATTAAGCTGATCATCGAGAAAGTAAAATCTTTTGAAATTTTTCAGTTGGATGAAACTTTTAAAGGTTGCGGCCGTTCTAGCTCCTTTTTAAAACTACTTGCGTGGGTAAGAATACACCTGTCGAGATATCAATGTGACCGAGAGAACTTGGGGAAACTCGTAAAGCCGGACACGAAGTCATACGTGAAGTACAGATGAGTGAATAATAGATAATGTCAGTCGACTTTAGTCAAGCAAACCTACCAGGCCAGTTGCGAACCCTGTACCCTATACTAATTTATGAAATTGTGAATCGGCTGGTGGATGGATTACTCCAACCACGAATGATAAAAGATATCCGAGGACAGATTCGATATTACGTCAGTGCTAATTAACGGATGGACATTGTAGTACTTCTCAGATACCGGTCAGTACCCGGCAAAGATACTGGATTGTCTAAGAAGACATAACAGTCAAAATGATAACTGGTTCTTGGATCAGATGCCGTAGGAGATGCTCAATGCGCAGTACCCAGCAAATGGTACACTTAGAACCGATGACAGTTGAGCCTGGATGATATCCGTCCCATGAGGTTAGCATTCACTGTTAGACGACTGCGAACTAAAGAAAAAAGGTACGGATGCAATTTCTCCTAACTGCAAAAAATGCTGTACGTGTAGAAGTCGCCCACACCCTCAATTGCCATTCACTTATCTTAGTTGTGGAATACCTTATAACTAGACGAGGTTGCCCGAAGGATATCTACGGTGCTAACGAAACCAACCATGTGGCTGCCACTGAGGAGCTCAGATTATTCATGAACAGCTCAAAGGCTACGAAAACTAATACCTTCTACCTTTCAGGAGGCACATAGTGACACTTTCTGGCACCATTTGGTAGCCATAGAGGAGGTGTATAGGGGAGAGTGGTCCTTTCCAGGAGAACAGTTTTTACTCAACTTGCCACGAAAATGAACTGTCTGAGGAAACCCTGGTCACGCTGATGGCCAGAGCGGAAAGGAAATTCAACAATTACCCGCAGGTTCAGGTAGAGTTTGGTGTTCAAATATCAGCCATTGCTTCTTTTGATCCGACCAAACATAGACAATAAGCCGGCACATCTTGTGGACGATAAAAGAATTACTACTGTCACATGCGAAATTCCTCTACGATCGTCTTCCCATCGTGCTAGCCTAAAAGTTCTAGCTGGCAATTCGAGTAGGGGCTCTAACACAACAAGACCTATAAAATCGTTCACTCTGTGATAGCTACGGCACTGGCATTTGTCTCCACGGATGCATTGGACTTGACCTTGAGTGTAGTCTTATCGGAATTACAAAAGAATGAAGACTAAGCAGTCGCTTACACCTCTCAGACTCTCTCCGTCCCCTATTGTGGACGAGAAAGAAGCACTTGCTTGCTTTTAGGCATATCAGAAGTGGCCTCTCTGTTTGTTCGGTCGACTATTCTTTGTTCGTATCGAACTCTCCTCCTTCTCAGCACCACTTTATCGGAGCCATAAGGGACACTGATCACTGCGTACCAGTCGGTGATGCGCTAGCTTGCTCAACCACGTCCATGGAGTTAGATGTATGGAACTATCGGATGCTCACTTTTGCGGACCATGACCAAACAGTGGTGAATACCAGGACTTAGATGAGACCGTCACAGCATTACCATTATCAAACGGAACTTTTCAGAGACTGCAAGGATATGGCAAAATTGTATGGTGTAATAACACAGCATGGTCGAAATCGTTGGTAGGTTGTCGACTTTTCGGTCACTACGGGTAACCTTTTTCAAGACTGGTTTTACAATCGGTTGGAACCGGGATGATAGCTTGGAGGAAGTGGGTGTTAGTCACAGTGTGTTCTTGTGTTGGTATGCGTATTTGTGGTGTTGTTCAATGAAAAGGTGGGTGTTGAACCTCCGTTTATACTGCGTCCCTGGTATTGGGGTCATTTGAGGTCAAAAAGTTGTTATGACCCTTCGGGGGTTTAGCCATCCGTGTCGTAAGAGCCATCCAAATGCTTGAAATCTCTGCCTCATCGTTACGGTTGAGGCACGATTAGTAGGCGTTAATTGCCAGAGCCTCCTCGCAAAGGCCCTCGGTGTACGTACGAAATCCATACTGGAGGATTCTGGTGTTTTCATGGTCGATGGTGTGGTTTTCGTATCTAGCATGAAGTGCGATGGCGGAGTCACATTCTGGCTTTCTTAAAGCCATTTCGCTTCTCGCTCTGCATTTTTATTTTCTTTTGTCTTCTTCGATCCTGGTTTTGACCTGTCTGCATGTTTGCCCAATATATTGAGCGGGGCAGCCTTTGCCGTTGACTATGTAAACATACCTGTTCGGTTCGTGTATGTGTTGAGAGTTATCGGTCCTTATGAGATGACGTCACAACGTATTATCTATTCGGAAGAAAACACGAACACCATGTACACCAAGTAATTTCCTGATTGCCTCCGATGTGCCCGATCTGTACGGGGTACCAATGGAGGTTAGACAGCCTAAGTCCTTCTTGTCGTGTGTCGCTGAATTGTTTCTCAGCACATCGGTTACCAGTTCTCGTGGGTAGTTGTTGTTTTGAACGACCATGTGCAAGCGTTGCATTTCCTGTTTATGAGTGACTTCGTCGTTGGACAATTTCTCGACCCCGTGGTTAGTGACGATACCAGTGCCCGTTTTATGCGTTGTAGATAGGCTGAGTTGAAGTCCAGAAATCTACCGGAATGTGTAGCTTTCCTGTGCAGGCTGTCTGTAAACTTACGGGGAATGCTCACTTGCGGTCGACAGTCAGGGAAACTGATGACTCTGGCAGTGCTCCCAGTCTCCTTTGTGAATTTAATTTAGATAGACTGATTATCGAGACATTGTAAAAAGTTGGGCCTATGTTCTGATTTCAGAATTACAAACCTGTCGTCCACGTATTTGACACTGATTCGTGGTGAATTGTGAAATGCTGCCAATGCTTTAGATTCGGTTGAAAGTAAGAACAAGTTAGCTACAATGGGTGGTACAGAAGAACCCATGACTCCTCTGTCAGTCTGTCTGTACAATGATTAGTTAGGTGTGAAGAAAGTGGAAGTGAGGCGTAGTTCTACGCCGGTGATAATGCCAGTTGGATTTATTGGACTTCTGTGTTCTAAGGTGGTGTCATCGATCATTATGTAGTATAAAAATTCCAGACTGTCTTTATTGGGCATGCTTGTGTAAAGAGAAGTAACATCAAAACTCACTGCTGTTTCATCTTTTTCTAATACGACAGTTTTCAGAATGCGGGAAAAATCAAAGGCATCATTTATATGACTTACCACCACTTTGGTACTTTTTTAGTAGTGTATTGATGTATTAGGCTAACGTATAGGTCGCAAAAGCTGTATAACCTACGATTGGTCGGATAGGGGTGCCGGATTTTAGGATTTTTGGTAATCCATAAAATCTTCCAGGTCTGTTTGTTTTTGGGTCCATAGAAAACCATAAAGGCTTCCCTAGCTTTTCTCTCAGCCCTGAAAGGTATTTGCTTATCTGTGCCTTTGTTTTGTTTAGAGTGGCGTTGACTTTCTTTTCTTCAATTCTTTCATATGGTCCATCTTCCAAGTGTTCTCTAACTTTTGATTCGTAGTTTGGCCTATTTAGAACAACTTTAATATTACCCTTGTAAACTTTCCTGATGTGAATCGATTTGTCTATTCTGTTGATAGATTTGACAAATTTGGTTCCTGGTTTCTGAGACTAATACTTATTCTGAGTCTGATATGATTAATATTTTCGGGCGGTAGTTTTTTTAATGCACTTTCCAGCGGGGGGACTATTTCTGGAGGTGTTAGAGGTTTCTTGTGTGAGCTGTAGTTCTGCGAAGTTCAACTTCCTGTCTGTTAAGATTTTGACTACATTTTCAAGTTCAGTTGGTTGAAATATTCTTACTTCCGGTTTTTGGTTCTTTACAGAGCTCTTCTTGTGGAGTAGTCTGTTGTATTTCCTTATCTGACGTGATCGGCAGGTTAACTGTGTTAATAAACATTAAAGTTTTACCATAACATTTCACAAGGCGCATCGATTTTTCAATACAAGCCGAACTGATCTCAGCTCTGACACCCTACTGCAAGAACATATTTAAAAAGCACCCACAGCTATCCTGTCTTCAAACATTTAATTCAGATAAAAGGAGCGACAAAAAACGCAGTATCTCTAGAATTGAGATCATTTTACTCGTATGCGTGAAAAATTTCCGGCACTGAGTAACTGTTTTAAAAGACTTGGGTCATTTGTTGTACCCGAAAGTTTTGATGCCATCGCTAATTGCTTGTGGTCACGGTGGTCACTCGTGTTGGTAAGACGAAAACTCGAATTAGAGACTGATGCTGGTGAACTTGCTTTAATTCTTGCGGAAAAGTGGCAGTTGATAACTGCTATGCATGTCTGTATTATGATAAACTGTTACGAAAATTCTTCTTCGCTGCTGTCTATCGATGATCCCATGAAACTGAGAACAATATTAGTTTTCGACATCATGGAATTTTTTTATTGCAGCACCATCAAATTGAAAGAATATCTTTGTTGTTACTTGTTTTTACAATAAGTTGAAGTATATATTTTCCAGATATGGCGTTCCTGAGGATATCGGTGCTGCTCTTGGACTTCCATTCGGGAGTGACGAACTTCACTGATTCCTGTCGGGAAATGGAATATATCATTCAAAACTGTGTCACATAACCACGCAGAGTAGGATCCCAAAAAAGTTCACTGAAACCATAGAAATCTAATGGGAATAGTAGGAGGAAACGCTTATGAAATCTTATCGACTCACAGGACTAGACTGCAACGGACGAAATGCTGACTCGTTCAAGTGCATCATAAGTGAGGAGCATCTTCGCAAACTCAGAAGAGTGGATAGATATCAGGCTGAATATCGGTGGTCCAATCAGATGGTAAGAAAGGATCACAGTCTGCTGTAAAAAAAACCATGCGTAGAAGGAAGAACGCGTTCGCTCATCCGCTATCTGCGCAGAAACCACGAGAGCACCCGGGAGGCATGATTTGTAAAACTGAAATACATTATATATATATATATATATATATATATATATATATATATAATATCATCACTATTATATTATACATATATTTATATCATATTATTATACATATTATAAAGTTAAAAAAAGTTAATTCCAGAACATGGCTGCCTACATAATCTGACAATATTTCTGCGTTTTCTCTGTGCCCTGATACCCGTCATTTTTCATCACGTTACACAGTGGACCACGGTGTTCGATCTCACCACCCTACAGAGCGCTAGGGATTTTCCTCTTCACTAGTGGAGGGCTGATGCGCTCCATCTAACCAGTCACATGCAACAGACCGGCTCGGACGTGTACACTTCACAGGACTACTATTCGTTCTTGCTCAGATAAACGGACTCACGCCTGCCTCTACACTCACGTTACGCACAGTGTTGATGTCAGGCATGCTTCAGCTCGGACAACATTGACTAATCGATCTCGCTACGGATCATTTGATTTTGTTTAGCCAGAAGCAAATGTACACCTGCACGGGCATATAACTCTGCTCACTTTATAGCTTAGGTTACTGGCCTACTTTCTACCTGCTGACAAGCTTAGGCCTGATTTTACATCCATTTGCTTGCAGATAAATGGATTACCAAAATCAGTTGTTCTACGACTAATTTTGAACAAAAAAAGTACATCATCGAAGCGCGATCCACCTCACTAACTGACTGAATGACTAAATGACTGATTGACTAACTCACTCACACACTCTTTCGAGCACCGGGTGATGGTTTTTATCATAGCTGCTCCTTCACGGTGCTGATGACAGTCAAACTAATTGTTGACAGGTGATGATTTTTCTTTATATCGTCCTTACAAATCTTGAACGTTGCCAACAAGACGTAGCTCGTGACAAAGTGGTTGACTTTCTCAGGCACTTTTCTGACAGAAAATAATTTGAAATTGCTCGTGGATTCCCGTGTGATTCACGTGACTGACACTTTTAGGTATTTTGTGGTTCGGAAGTTTCATAACTGGAAGGTCATTGTCAGTGAGTTAATCGATCTGCGTTGACAGTGATCGCTATTTAGGAGCGATGGCGGATGTGTTTTTGCCAAAGGATGCTACTATGAATTAGGCACTGTTGTCATCAAGTCACCAATATATGCTTGATATACCCCTTAAGTTAGGCGCTGTTGGTGATTCATCAAGCTCTGAAGCCAACAGACATACATAGTTCTGAAAATGTTTCGTTTTAAGGAGCATTGCAATTGTAAACCATAAAAATCGTTCAGGTAGAAAGTCGAATATCTCTTCAGCGAAACGAATATGCAGTCTCTATTTGTTTTGTGCCGAGACGAGTACGCACACAGAACGATTGATAGTAAAGGCATTATCCTTGTGATATTCACTGGGGCTACAATTTCTGGTACGCGTTTGTAGATGGATTTCCAGTTAAACTGCGGAATTCAAAGTACTACTTTTTTCCGGAGTTTGCGCATTTAAATCGTTCATGGAGTGGATTTGGGGCTAGCTAAGAGAGTTCGCTCATGTGAATCGTCATTGGAGATGAAACTGATCAATTATTTGTGACGCCAACGCTCAGGTGATCGACCAGAACCTAACAAAACCAAAAACTGAAATTTTAAACGTCACTGCTACTAAAAAACCTTAGAGGTGTCATCATCACCGTTGAATGGAAGTCACCGTACGAATTGAAATCCAGTGCTGGTGTTTTGTGGCTGACAGCTTGCTACGATTGTTTATGAAAAGTGACAAGATGACAGCCTCTCAACAGAAACTCGTTTGTCTGCTGTTGCTCACAAATTTGATTGTCTCGTGTGAACGTCGGTCTTTCACTGTAGAAAGTGTTTACCTGCATAGCAGTATAGAGTCTTATTCTAAACAGAATTCCGCTACTTCAACTCAAGCAATACTACGTTTTCGGTTAATTTTGTATAAAGTACCACTTTGGGGGTAGAGTTTTCATTTCGCCGTCTCAGTTTACATTTATTGCGCGAGTTTACCTGCCATCACTAGCCACAAGCAGTATTTTTCGTTGTCTAATGCGCCGAAATGAACGGTGCAGTTTAATCATGTTTTGAACGATTTTTCCCAAGTGAACAAAAATATTGTCAATACCAATGAATTCATTTATTTCAAATCGGTTAAAACAAAACGGCTTAAGTAGTTTCAAACGATGGTGGTGAGTGAAACTGTAGAACAGTACCGGTGAATTTTACGTAACCAATTTTGTTTTGAGAATCCGAAGAGGCAAGAAATCAGTAACTAGGCAAGTAGTTACAAACGAAGCGGAAAACGGTCATTCTTTTTGAGTGAATATAGAGTGGAGATCAGGATGGACACAATAAAGCTATTAGCTTCTTATTCCAATAGTAAGAGCTCGTAGTACAGATCAGAAGTTTTCGATTCAATAACCTTGAGGAAAATACAAAACTACTCTTTTCTTGGCACCTAGTACGCGGGGGAATCAAATTAAAAATGTGAAGGTAGGAGTCTGGAACACAGATTGTCCGACTTACCCTGGATCAGCTTACTGCATCTATAAAAGTCCATGCCGAAGTCAATGTGATTAGTTTTATGAAGAAAAAATAAACGGATTGTCAAGAATCAAAGGCACAGGCACGTGCACGCGCACACGCATGTCTATCGGGTAGGTACACAACGAGTATCTTAGCTGCTTACCGCGACCACGATAAACTGATTACAAGCTGTGACTTTTTACGCATTTCCCGGTAGTGTTTACAGGTTGGCTACGCGTTTGCATACTGCCAGTGCGAGGGAAAAAGATAAACCAGATATATTTGCAAGTGGTGATTTTAACAGCTCCCCTAAACATGTAAAGCTCAGGTAGCTTGCTGAGGTCCCCTAAAGATTACTTGCCTAAATGAGGCAAAACGGGGAATATCTGTGTATATGATAGAGTGGTTTGTCAAGTCAAGTCAGGTATTTGCTTCATGCACCGCACGAGGTGAATATTTAGCCCTCACATAAGTATGTACACGTCCTGAAAAAATCATTGGAACACTGAGGAAAAGGGTAGTTAGCATTCGTGTTATTCCAACTGTTGTGTTAGTTCTGATATTGCATAAGCTGGATTGTGCAAATACCTTGCCAGGTAGAGAACAGTAGATCTTCTATAAGTCTTAGTGCGTGCACAAAACTTTTTCTATTGAGAACCGGTGGCAGAAGTGGATATGCCTCTCACTAGGTCTTTGTGAAGAGGATGAGCGGAGTCAGTGAGAACCTTCGTAGACAACTTTGGACGAGCTTTGCTGTGTTAGGATGTAACCTAATGAGTAAAATGCTGTCGGGAAGAGCCAAAGGACATATGATAAAATCTCCAGGTATCCAGCAATGAACTTGAAGTCTTTCAACAAAGGTCAAGGGAAAATGACGGGTGAAGCACAAAGCCGATAAAGTAAGACACACGAGAATACAAAGTAATTGATAAGATGAGTAGCTACTGAGTGGATTTTAAGGGTTGGAACATAGAAAGCCAATCGTCCCGTTTCCGCGAAAATGAAAGCAACATGTTTTGACCAAGTAAGATTACGGTCGAGCAGCAGGTATTTCACTGAATCATTGTAGTTTGGCTGTTCCCCAATAATTGCAATGGACGTGCAATGGTTTTGAAGACTGGATCGCTTGCTACTGTTCAAAAGAGAAAATAAAATGTCATCGCACGTGACTGGGTTAGGGATCAAGTTGTGAGCATGAGACCAAACTGAAATTTGAATGATGTCATTTTGTAGGGTAGGGAAAGTAGAATCGCAGGTATACGGCATACCAAATATGACATCATCCGTATATCTGAATCAAAGAGTAGTTACTGTACAGGAATAGCGGAAATGTAGGCAGAAAATAAAAGTGGGGATAGCGCGGCACCTTGGGGAACTTCACGGGTAGTTGTAACAAGGGAGGCGGTTTGCTGTTATAGTGAGTGAACTGCTGGCGATTGTGGAAGTAATCTGCCAACAAAGAAACAACTGAAGGCTAAACATCAGAGAGAGGGAGAGGGAGAGAGAGAAAGAAAGAAAGGAAAGTAGTTCGTTTCTGTCGGCGCAGTTGAAGGCGTCGCTATAGTCTACGAAGCGTATTCTTACCACTTTGCTCTTCTTGTCGAGTTCCGACAGAATGTAATGTGTCAAGATGGCAAGCGCATCGAGAGTGGAACGTGTAAGCGACCTGATCAGGATCTAGGGCATTGAAATTTTGTTCAATCGTCAGAGAACCAACCTTTCAAAGACTTAAACGGAGACAGAGGTGCACGCAGTGGGACGAAACATCAAAGAGCTTTTCTTGGGAATAGGAATTATAGCTGCTTTCCTCCAACAGTCTGGAATCTATCTTCCCTTCAAGCCTCGGCTGAAAAAATCAAAGAGAATAGAGCTGAGGGTAACGGCACACCCCTGGAGCTCTATGAGGTTGAGTCCATCTGGTCCGGAGTAGTTTCCGGGGTTAAGAAGAAGCAGTGCTTTTCAGACGTCCACAGTGGGGACTCGAAATGAAGGTTCCTGAGATTGACTTTCTTCTATAAGTTCTGGAACGAAAGGTCCTGCTGCTCTGTTGAATGGCTTGTTGAGCTCTTCTACGTCAGAAGCAGCAGATTTGAGATCGGGTGAGCCACCCGTTAGGTCTTCCAAGAGTTTCCATGTGCCGTGGTGACTTCTGTTGGATAGAAGGGTACTCATGTAAATGGAATTGAGGCGGGGTAACCCTGTAACTCATCTTGTAACAAGATGCCACATCTAAGTACACATTTAAAAACTTGAACCCTTATTTGAGACATAATGCATTATTCTCATAACTGGAAGTGTGAGAACTCTTCCATTGCCCGGCAGTTAATGTCAAAATTTGAATGTCATCGTGTGTCTTGGAAACAATGTAACCCCTACGTCGAATGTTACTCTCTAGCGTAAATATTTTGAATCATTTTTCTTAACATCAGTGATTACAAATTTACTACTTGTGGCCTCACTTCACAGTGATGAAAGTAGACCGAAACATCCATTAAATTAGTCATTTTGCATGCAATAGCTAACCCCAAACATGATAGACCATGAACCATCAACACACCAAATGAGAGACATTCGTTTATACTGAGACATAAACTTGAAGTTTCTGTTATTCTTCAGTCAATAAGAACCGATAATCTATCAACCGACGCAACTATCTCCTGACCCCGGACTATTCCTAGTGTTCTAAAGGCGACATCGAATGACCTGGTGTTTCGCTGCGTCTTTAAAGCGTTGGACTCAGAGCGATCACATTGCTACTGGAAGCCGCAGGTGCAAATCGGTTCAAATCTGTCGTTCATTTTGTTCCATCTCAGTGGTCACCGGTCACGCTCTTGTCCACTCTTTTTTGGCTTGGTCTAGTCGGTGACCGAACCAATGTCAATGCTATCCGTCGCCCGTGGTTGCTCTCAGATAATAACCATCTGTCTGTTCTCAAAACTGAATTGCCCACCACGTTATCGACGCAGTGCAGAAGGACGGTATGCGGAGATCAAAGAGTCCCTGTTTGAGGTTTCTAATGCCGCCCAAGGTCCAACAGCCAGACACAAGCAGAAACGAAAGATATCTGCGCCCTCCGTTATGCTAATAGATGAATTTAGATCGATTCCTCCAAAATCTAGATACAACGAGGCGTGAAAATTCCTCAGGCGCCTAGTTCTGGAGATACTAAGAAAAAACCGTGAGTAGTAGTTGTTTACCATTTGTAAGAAAATGTAAAGGCTGAGGCAATTGACATCAGCCGCGACCTTCAATTTCTAAATAGAAATACCACTCCCCGAAAGCTAGGAGTTGATGAATTGACCAAAGATGTGAACGATCCCTCAGTAATGTCGTCTAAGCCTTTGGTGGAGTATTCCGAGAAGCAATTTATCCACAATGGATTTAAAGAGTAGCGCACTATCAAGACTTCTGAATTTAGATAATAATCCTTTGTCAGATGTGGTTTTTCTTGAGATAAACTGCTTTATGGGATATAATGCTGCTGGACCGAATGGATTGCCTCTGTCTATTTTCAAAGATGATGGCTCAGTACTCTCACTAGAGTTGACAAAATTCCTCGGTTTGATTTGGCGGAGCGATTGAGTTCCAGCGAGCGGATGTAGATCCGTAGTCGTACCCACCTATAAGAAAAGGCGACGGGTCCTTTGGAAACTACGGGGGGATCAGTCCGGTTAGCCTCAGATCCAAACTGCTCTCTGGTATTATTCTCCACGGCGAGCAGTGTTCTCGTGAGAATCAGCCTGGGTTAAGACCTGGTCGGGGTTGTATTGACCTTATCTGTATCTTTATCATATCAGCAAATGTTGGAGCATAGGCGAACCTTCCGAAGGGACGCCAAATGTTTTCTGGATCTTGAGTCGGTCTTTAACTCGGTATACCACACAAATCTCGGGAGCTACCAGTTGTTGAATGATGTACCAGAGAGATGCATTTCAATTATATAATCCCTATTTATGAACAGTCAAAGCCGAGTTCGGGTTCGCAATGATCTTTCACCTGAATTCACCTCGAGAACTGGTGAAAGTCATGGTTCCTACCCTCTCTTTCTCTTTAACTTTGTGAACCATACGATCCTTTATACCCTCCTGGTGAAAAAGTGTCAGGCCTCAAATATGTACATGTGTATATAAGAGAATTCGGATAAATTGTGAGTCTTTATGTACAGGTTAAGCAACTGAGCCACAATGTTCGACATGCGTTTTGCACCTTCGAATTGCAAGATACTATAGGAGGACTGGGTTGGTACTTCTCCGAGCTTTTCGGTGTGTAGGGAGACTATAATTCAAGTAGAAAAAAATTATTTAGGCTTCTGCATTTCTCCCCGAAATCGGATATCGGATAAAGTATCTTCACGAATAAGAAACTCTTGCTTAGCTTTTGCAAATTCCAATCACCACTGAAGTTGACATTGGAAGAGTCTGGCGTAAGATGCGGCTCTTATAGTCCAGAGACATGACCACTGAGGCTAGCGGATGTACGAAGTTTCTCTGTATTCGAACACCCATGTCTTCGTAGCTTTGCTCGAGTCTGGTTGGAACATCTTATCAGCAATATCAGGGTTCGACATAGTTCCAAGTTCACGAACCAAATCGTTGGTTGAAACTTATAAGCTCACCAAGTGAAGGTCGTTGGGACATGTGTTGCTCATGTCCCCTGATAAGATTCTTCGGCCCGCAGTGTTCGCTGAGGCGGCCAACAGTTGGGAGGTGAGTAAGGGTGGTCAGTCCATGATATAGAAGACAGATATGAAATACCTAGTCAGTGAATCTGGCCGCGAAACGCGAGTTTGTGCTCCTGAGAGGGATTTAGGAGATCCCTTCACCCAGTGTTTACATACATTGGATGACGTGGCTCGGTGAGCGACCGGTGGCGCTCGTATCTTCGCAATCTTCCCTCAGTGGCTTTACACTTTTATTCCTTTATCTACATTTTATTATGTAAAGATGGCGCGATATTTTAAGAACAGTTTTCCATCCAGTTTGAAACTACCAACTAGGGAATGCGGCCAGCCGTGACAGGATTCCAGCACAGCACAAAAGAGCCTAAAATCCATCTTACTGACAGCTTACCCAGGTCGGACTTGGTATTAATATTTGTATTTCTCATTTTCCTTTTCTATGGTCTTGTTTGGTGTTAGTTCTAATTGAATAGGCATAAACAAAAAGGAATACTAAGCCACCATACCCAGAGCACAATAAATGGTGCATTATGCTGGAGGAAGATCGCTTTTCTACATAAATTCTGACGGATTGGAAATATTTATTGCCTCACCATTTAGAATGCTACTGATATGAATGAATAAATAAGGATGCTCTAATAGACTGCAAAGGTTCGTTTTTTGGGACCTCAATAGTTCTGCGTTTTTCCGGGTATCTTTGAGAAAGCCCCACCAACAAGGTTGACTAGCATTTATTGCCCTCCATATCAACCTGCATGATAAATTTTGAGGCATTCTACTCAGTAAAATGAGTTATTTAATATCTTTCTTTTACGAGTGATGTATACATGAACCCATTAAGTGTCACCAGAGACGGCGGAAAGTAAATAAATGGCGAAAAACATTTACTATGTTGTTCTAGGTTTTTCGCCTTTGCCAAACAGCCATCTTGTTTGCGCTCCTAATGTTAAGTTTTAATTAACCTAAGGCTCTTTTTGTTAAAGTGTGACTTATATCATTATCCATTTCAGATGTCTTAGTTTTTTCTCACTATATCTTATTCTGACATCATGTTTTACATAACTAATGCAAAATAAGCTGCCATTTGAAAAAGTCTACAAAAAAGTTTACCACAGGATTGGCTTGCACAATATCAACTATATCTTCTTTACTAAAGCAGTGGAATTTTCTGATTTCAACTAAATATTTCATTGTCAATGCGAAAAGACGAATATTCAAAGGACCGCGGTCACGTGACCTTGATGTTTAGGCCCCGTGTTCGAACGGTGACTCTACCGTCCGCTGTGAGCTTTCTGGTCAGTTGTGAGACAACATATTCTCCTCTGAATATGTTCACTTGGATTTTGGTTCTTTCTGTTAGGCTGATGCGCGTTAGACAGTTCAGACAAGGAAATCTCACTGGTAGGATCCTCATGTGTTTATCAATCACAAAAACCACCTTTTGTGAGTTTGGCCTTCATCGGTTTAATCATAAGGAATGTTCGTCGTTCAACTAATTTCGAACTTCTGAACTTCAGGCTAATTTAATATGGTGAGCAGTGGGCATTTTCCCAATTTGGATGACAATGATGATGATGAGGATGACGATTGTTAAGAGAGTGCGATCACTGTTAACGCCTACAGTGATTACCTGGCTAGCCTTCTGTATCGCTCTAAAGAAGAATTAAAAAAAATAGCGCAAGACTTCTGAATTCTTCTAAATGCTAAGACCATCATCATTAACGATAATGAGTGCTATTTCTCCAAACACTTAGCTGGTACAACGTCACAGTCAACGCATCCAGTTGAAGGAACATGTGACTCGAGTAAAAAACTCAAATGCAATTCCGTTCCAGCTATTTTGCAGTACAAACTGCTAGCAGCCTGTATAATTCTATCTCTCCCATGGTATGTAGACGAACGATGGGAGATCGTAGAAGACAGCTGTCTTCTGTTCGACTTAATCATGTATATGCTAATTTTTTCTCACCATTCATCCCACCTCGTTGCCAAGCTACCTTTTTTGTCACGTGGTGAAATGCCTTATTACCGTGGAGCAAAAATGTGTTGAATGCTGTTTTATGGTTGATAGGAACACAGTTATTTGTCTAGATTACTGTGCCATTTTTCTGCAGGATAAAATTGCAATTACAATTGGTAAAATCGGTACTATCAACTGGTCAGGAATGTCGAAGATTGCTTAATACAACCAAAGCAATGAGCTGAAGATTATTCTCTTGTAATCTACCTAAAAATATCGTTAGTAAGGAACTGAAACCTATCGCGAAGAAGGGTAAAAGCTTCAGCTAATACAAAGAAATCCTCTGCAGACGTATGATTTCAAAGTGATTTTAGGGCGCACATGTTATCATTTCGGCAGTGCATTTACCAAAATGACTTGGGCCCAGCGCAGACCAGCTTAACAAACTGGCAGAGCTGTTGACTGTATTTTGTGGTGTTTGAATCGAAATCCCTCAGGTGCTTTCCTCATTGTCTTCGTCGTAATTACCAAACAATTCAATCGATTTCTTATAACATTCGAGTACCATGCCCAATAATCAGGGGGGCCAACAATACCATTGGAAACAACGGGCAACCAAGACTTAGAGAATTAAATTCGATTCCAACGGTTCAGACGAGCTAACAAGCTGGGCAAACACAAGGTCTAGTCTGCCAACTCGTTTGATAATTAACCGTGAGCTAGTTCGAGAGAGCAGAAAGCATTTTAAAACTAATTAAGAAAGGACTCATTTCTTTGCCGGGTTTCATATCTCACCACAGAAAAGGACAAGTTTGGAAACCGTGTGTCTTGTGTTAATTGAAATGAACCCGGTTTGTTGAACGACCTTTCATTGGCCCTATGCACGCAGACATACTGACAGAAACATGGGAGAATAACCATTGTCATTTTGCGATGCAATATCTGACACACTTACGTCAAACTATCAAGGCTCAAAAATCCAGCTCCATTTTTCTACCAAAACTATTCCACAGCAGGTCTGACCTAGTCACTCAAAATCTCATTTTCTGTCTGTCCTTGTTTACTTACAGATGATACGTTTCCTGTCTTACATTGATGCCAAAAATGAAGCATAAACTCTGGTGTGCGTCGAAAGATTGGTCTTTTTCAGGTCTAACTTTATACGTGAATGGGAAACAATACCAGTATAAAGGACCCAGACGATCGATTGTGAGTTTGACACATAATCACCAGGTTATCTGGGCCAGCTCTCAAAGGTTTGTTGAACGTCTGCACCACATGACAAAGTACCCTTCCGTGGTTGACACGGAACAGTAGCAAACCCGTTTCGCGCAAAGCAACCGAGGACAAAATCGAGCGGCTGAAATTGCTGTGGCCCCTTAACAGTATGCTCCCAAAAGATTCCTAAAAGAACTCTTGGTCGACCAAGGTTCATGAGAATGTAGATTCGCTTACACTGAATATAGTCTTTTCGACCACTGATTTAGAGTGAAACACTTCTTAGGTAATACCAGTGTAAGTAATACAAACAGAGAGTTTGTCGTGAATCTTGGAATTGCATTATGCAGTTGAGTTAAGCCCATTAAAGCAAACATGTTTCTCGAGTGGATACTGAATAATGCGACCCTTCTTTCACTGCTGTGACCTACCAAAAACGTACTTTGAGCCGTGATATTTACATTCATCATTACGTCTCTCTCTCTCTCTCTCGCTGATTTGACGAGGACAGTTAATCGATAAACAAGAAAGCAAAACAGTTGATTCAGATGGCCTATCAGCGGCATTTCCAAATAAATGTGCAACACACATACTATCCAGTGGTGTTTGCCCTAGCTCTTACTCACAAACTAAATCACTCCCGATTTCTTGTGGAGTGATTTATTTTTCACTGAAGTATCTAAAATGGGTTTCTTCCACATTTTGTACTCTTTTCTACTTGTCGATGGCCCCTATGTGCCCGGAAATCTTACACAAAAACATTATTTTCATATGCATGTGCTTGATCGAACCAGCTCCCACGCAGAGATGGTCGCTCTGCTTTGGACACCGTAGCTTTAATGCAATCCTGCTGTTTATCGCCAATAGACGGTAGAGTGTAGATGGTCACAACCAGGTTCCGCAAGTTCAGTGATGTATTCAACTGAGTTTTCAAATCAGCCATCACTCTGGGTACTTGCTGCTTTCGGAGATGAACCATCGGATATTCCACCATGGTTAGTTATTTTAATGAATGACGGGAAAAAAACTTACTTGACCCTGAAATGGTATCCACACTTTCGCAAAAATATGCACTCATTATCGGAAGTTTTATGCGCAAATATCCGGTAATTTACATGACGTCACCGTCTAACCGATTCGGAGTTTGCTTCAACAAAAGACATGTCTATTCTATTCACTTTTCTTGCTTTCGTACGCATAATGTTGGTATGCTTAATAATTATGTGGCACGCAACCTTTCAGTAACTCTGCTTGTTTTCTTCCATAACAAGCTAATACCAATCACATAAAGGCCCTTCAGTATTCGCCTAATAACGGATTCCTCCGGGCTTTACGAAGCTTTCTTTTCGGGAGGGCGTTAAACTATGCTGTCAGCTATCACTGATTTCAGATCTACGTATAAACTGTGAGAATATGATAATAAAACAACCGAACGGATACCACTACCGGTTGGAATATCACACTTTTATTCGTTTTTCACGTATGCCTATGGTTATCCCTGAAGTTCACAGCCCTATCAAGGATAACTAGCGGCCATTACACTGAGAATTGAAGTGGCCAAGCGTTTGAGGACTCAGTTGGTCACCTGGGTAAACGACAAAATACTGCTGTCTGCCGTCAACGTGATGTGGAGTGGAAACGTCAAACCCTGAACTGTAGGAATGACAAACACGTTCACTACTTGGTCAACATCGGTCAGTTGTTGTTCCGACCAGTCGTTGTAGTTCCCCCTGAAAATGAGAAATCTCAACATGCACACACCAAGATTAAAGCCAGTCTCACTCCCACCCCGCTAGATCGGGGGGTTCCATATTTTTATGTATATTACCACTTTGAATTTGTGTTTAATTTTCATACTCTTTTATACTTACCAATGATTGATTTCAAGGTCACAGTCTTGGCACTCACGCTTTTGTGGTGACAAAGTGGAATAAATTACCCTCAGCAAAATCACAATGCCCTATTAACTGATATTTATACAATCCTCCGTTCAATATAGACGTCTCAATATCCTCTGCTGAGAATCAAATTAGAACAGGTGTATGACAGCACAAATGTTCACAGTCTCCTATGATTTCCCATTTTCTAGGTTTTCATTTAACTTCAAAATTCTAACCAATGATCTGAAAATCGCATAGGGTCTAATAATTCTTTTATTCCCGTTCGTTATTTGCTTTATGGTGTCCTTTTTATGGTTTCTATTTACCATCTTCCCTCTTTCTCTCGGATGTATTAAATCGGCACTCGAATCGAAAAGATTTTAACGCAATAATTTTCTGGTGGACTTTACTATCACAGTAAAGTGACTTTTTCGTAATTCTTTTTTGCCCGATCTAGGTACCTGTAGTATCGCTATGCAGGTTGCCGATCAAAGTACATTTCCAGTGACTTTCCATTCACGTTGATAAAAGTGGGCTCTGTGATGAACCCGAAATAAGTGACCGCGTTCAATTAAAGTGTATAACTTAAGTACGAGAAAGTTTGATGCATTTAAAGTATCAAACAGTCAGACCAAATCTGTATTTCTAATCGATGTGACTTCCCGTACAAAATGCTGACAATAAAAGTCTCGCGGTTTTCCTAATCAGACATTATTCCCTAACAACCATCGATCCGGGTCCAACAACAATGAGTGTATCAATTTGCGCATAATTGATTTATAAAGTTTCGTGTGAATCCATTCTACTTCTGGACTTTTTATTTCTTTTAAATGTAGAGTTTTCCAAACCAAGTGTTTTTTCATCATATGAAGGAAGTTGAAATTTGTAACGCACAGCAGTTTTTCAGTAACACGTTATTGACAGATGCCTATTGTTACTTTTTCTTTAGCAGAGAAGCATGTTTATGAAAACAAATTCAGTTGATCATCCCACAAATCGTTTTCTGGTGTAATGCTCTTCACCATATATACACAAAGGATAGACGCATCCATAAAAGTATAAAGTGGCACTTTCTGGTGCGAATACTTAACTTTAATTTGAATAAATGGTTACGATGGTTTCACTGTAAATTACTAAAAAGAAATATGACTATCACTAAGCAAAGGATAAGCTGTGTTAGCCAGTAAGTCAGGCCCGAACGAGGTTCGGAGTGTATCTAAAAAAACGACGAGCCATATGGTGTTAAATGACAAGGTATAGTGTCAGTAATACGGCTCTGTCACTGGAAAATTATAAGCCGACGTTTCGATTACCGTGGATAACGTTTCTCAAGGCAGTTTTATAGTTGTAAAACTGCCTTGGTAAAGGTTACTCACAATACCCGAAAAGTCGGCTTATAATTTTTCAGCGACAACGCCGTGTTATCAACCATATATCTTTTCTTTTGAGCTATATTGGCTGCTGATATAAATTTGTACGGGGAACACTTTGGATACTTTTCGGTTCGCTTGATGAACCTATTTTCACTTGACAACTTACAGGTGGTCTGTGACAGAATCTTTCCAAACAGGTTTGTCAGACTCACCACAAAATTGTGCAATTTGTAATGACTAATAAATGGGGACTCAGTTAGGCGAACCTCAACATTTTGTAAGATGGAAGTTAAATAACACTATCACGATAAACACACGAAATCAAGACCAGTTTTTAAAAGCTGTGAGTACTACTACGGGCATGCAAAACTCAAATCATTTAGTTGTTGGGAATAGTTTACCTGCTATCAAGCTTCAACCCGCGAACAGTTATCCTTTCTTCATGAACTCCTGAGGCGAATTATCTTACTATCCAAAGTAGACCACAGACTACCGATTAACCATCCACTGGCATGGGTGAGGGCAAGGTGAAACGGTAGAAGCATGCTATGCATCCTGATGACAGATGCTCATAATCTTACTATCTAGTAGGTCATTGTAGTGAAGGGTGAAAATCAAATATTCGAGCAAGTAGCCGATGGTGAGACTCTTACACAAAGTGAAAGTGCTATTCAAAGACCTGTTCATGGTTGGCAGAAGAGAAAAGAACCTCATTAACTAAGAAACTCGGTGGGCCCATGAAAGATACGGAGGAAAACAGGAACCAGGCATGGATCAAATAACGGTCGTTCTGGAGTCTAAGGATAGAAGAACAGAATGTCCCCAGCAAAGGGCTAAACTCCAATCTGAAGAAAACAAACGAGGAAGGACTAATTAGCCAAAATTGAACGAGCACCGAAATCTCTTGAACTGCCGGAGGAAACAAAAGGCGAGTTGTGGAAAATCATTGTCCCAGCTATGCTCTACACGCTACCCTTCACTACTCGCTCCGATATGGAAAACATGGCACTTGGAATACTCAAAAGAGACAAAATCATCATCATCCTACCAAACGACAAGAAAAGGATGACCGTTATTATGGGCAAAGCCCACTACATTGGGAAAGCCAAACAACTAATAAACGACACCATCACCTACAACTCACTCAATACGGACCCAAAGGCCAGGCTTGGAAACAGAATCAAAGCAACCCTGAATAAGTTACAGGAACTCCAAAAGATTACCAAGGAAGAACCAGGGAGGGGACCTACAATACAGCACAATTCTGCAGATGCCGAAGTTTCATAGAGAAGGCATTCCACTTGGACCGAATGTCCTCTTACCAGAAACCCTAAAAGACCAAGGAATTATGGGACTTCTCAAAGCAGCGATACGAAAATCAAACTACTCTACAACCAAAGCCTGACGGTTCTTATACAAACTAAAAAGCAACAGAGTTGAAGGCGATGAAACCGTGCTCTCGTTTATTGTCACTGCCCTCTCCACTTCAGTCGACTTGAACCTAGCAAAGGTATTGAAAGAACTACTCCAGGAACAACATCCAGACCAGCCGCTGGAAATACAAACAGTTTGTGAAATGATAGACCTACTTCAAATCACGTGCCTCTCATTCGATGGAGCCGTCCCAGAACAAATAACGGGCACTCCGATGGGATTACCGAAATCCAGATTTATTGTAGATGTAATGCAAACCCCTGAGAAAATAGCAATACTAAGAATTCAACCAAAACTTTGGATCACATATATGAACGGTACTTTCGTAATCATCAAATACTCGGATATTGAAATTGCGTACTCAACAACACCTTCAGTGGCATCAAATTCTCAATGGAGATGGAGAACAACGGAGAACTACCATTCATGGATATACTGGTTAGAAGAAACGGCAACGGCACACTGCAGACATCTGTGTATCGAAAGACAACAGACACGGAACAAATACTGAGCTTCAACAGTAAACATCCGAATTCTGTTCAAAGTAGGCAAAAATCATTGAAACATAATGGAACATGGAACACTGGAAGACAAATCTTTTTAATTTTCCAACGGAATGAATATCCAAGAAACTTCATTCGAAGAACCATAAATGGAATCAGAAATGAACCAAGTCAAGGAACGAAGTCTAATCGAGGGATGACACTACCATACATCATAAACATATCCGAAATGACTGAAAGACTGTTCCAATCACAAAGCGTCACGGTTTCCCGTAAACCATCCAAGACCCCTAGGAGAATCATACCAACACCGAGGGAACAACTGAGAACCGAAGAAAGAACAAACCTGATATACAAGGTGAAATGCAAGGTCTGTGGCAAATACTAAGTTGGTCAAACTGGGAGAAAGGCTGCATTGAGAATGCACGAACACAAGTTAGCTACGAGAAGACACGATCCACGAGAACCGAGATAGGCACATATTCAACCTGGAGGAAGTTCATATTCCAGACCCAGCAATCGAGATATACAAAGACGTTCATGGAAGTTATGATCTCAATAACACAATGTTTTTGGTGGATGTAATTCGTCAACGTCTCGGTTACCATGAATAGCCTTGCTCAAGGTAATTTTACAATCGAATAACTTTGTGGGAATGTTCACATGTCAACGTTGGTAAATTACATATACCAACAACGCTGTGTTATTACCATTATGAATTTCACAATAAAAACAACACACGGCGCATCGAATTTCCGTTATAATCCTTACCTCGTTCGATCCGCATATTTAAAGATATTATGAAACCTTGGGATTCTTCAGCAAATTTTAGCAATGAACACAGTGAATTGGATCGTATTTGCAATCTCTTGATAGGTAAGAAATCCAGCTAACTGAAAGAATGGAAAACGAACAAACTGAGCCTCAATCCCACCGACCCATAGCCAGGGAACCCAAATATTTGAATGAACACGTCAATCCAACTGACTCCCAGAAAACTCGGCGAACCGAAGTTATCAGCAACGAATTGAACAGATAAAATCAGTACAAAATCAAAAAAGGTCGAAAGCACTTGAAACACCAGAATCAATAAACTAAAAATATACTAAAATACCAGGATAGATTTCAAAAAAATCAAATTTCCGTCAGTCAGGAAGCACTACAAAGTGCCAAAGTTTAAGTTATTAGATTTAGAAGTATGCCCCAGAGGGTCAAATGGCCAACTCTTTGTAGTTAGTAGCTTGTTAAAGTCAAAGTGGATTGAGTGATCACGGTTTGCCGCATAGATATTCAAGTGATTAGGGGGATCGCCACTGATGATTTCATTTTGACCGGTGGGGGAACTTTCGCCACCTACAAGCCAAGCTCGGCGGTCAGAAGCGGGTGAATAAAAATCTTTTCCACCGGAACATGGGTTATGTCTGAAGATTGTATTTTTTCCTGTCCACTTTTGGCTAATCAGGCATCAGCAATAGCATCAAATCAATGAGGGTGCTGCCCAGAATCAAGAAATTATCTTTTAAATATGTTTGCGTTGCTGGAATAGTTTCTTCTTCTTCCAATTTCCCATTCACCAACCGTTTAAAGGTGGTGGAGAATAACAAATTGCTCGTCAATACAGTCAAGCGAAACTTTCTTGTTTTGCAGAAATATGTAGTCATAACCTCTGAAATTAGATCTTGTAGGTAAAAGTCAGCTTGTTTCAGGACATAATTTCAAATTATTTGAGTAGCGCGAGGTTGTGTTTTTATAATACCGCCCATCATGCGTGGTAAACTCTCAACTCACCGCTGAAAACCACGGGAGCACTGTGCAGCTTTTCCATCTTTATTTCAAATAGTCTGTAGATAGGAGTTATATCACACGGTTTATACATTTGCAGAACTGTAGAGAGACTTCCCGGATAACATGATGGTTATTTGTTCGACTCACCATCGTTCACTCCGGGTTCGAGTCCTTATGAAGGCTCGGGGGATAAGTACTGCTGATAATTCCTAGCTAGGATGAAACAAATATGGAGTGTTTCCACGGTTTTCGGTGGCGAGATTAGAATTCACACCGTATGATGAATCGTAATATCTGAAAAGTTCTAAATACCGTGGTACAAAGCCAAACAGGCCGAAGGAGGGCCGAAAGAAAAGGGACTTTTATTCATAGCAATACTTGATTGTACGGTAGATGTTTTTCGGGATCTGAAATGGTCTGGTTTGATGTTAAAGCATCTCTTTTGGTAGATTGCTTGATAGATCACGAGGAGCTGGAAGCAAAGTGTGTTTTAGCGCTCTACTTACCACGTAAATTGTCTTTCTATATGAGTAGTGTGGCAGGACAGAATGTTCCCGGGAGCCCACGACCGGTTTCGCTGTTGCTGCCACTCATCAGGTATGCGTACCCGGTACTCTTCCGCCCAGTCATTCAGATACATGAGCGCTCCACATTCGGTTTACAGCTGTAATCTCATCTGAATCGAATGAATCATGCATGGACGGGTAGCCGACTTTTAAAATCACATGGTGGTTGTTCCAAAGTTAATTGGTTGGTTGACGCTGCTAACTTTCAGAACGAGGACACATGGTCCCAGGTACGGATTCTCGATATGAATAGTACGGCATTGTCTTTCCGAGGACCAAAGTAGAACAAATCGATAGTAATTTTAGATTATGTTCTTGGCAAAATGTTCGTACTGGGCTTGAAATTACACAACTGAGCATCACAATGAGTGTGAAAGGTTTACAGGAAAGGAAGCATTACGTCCTAATAAATAAAACCCGTAAAAGTTCGTAAATAATCTTCGACCTCATCGATAGATTTCATCCTTTTGATCCCATTCCAATCACAAATGTACTTTAGACATGGGTTACCAGTGAAATGGGTTTGTTTGGCATAAATTTGATTGTGATAATGTTTTGTTTATCCCAAGATAAACTTTAGTTTTACGAAGCCTATTTTTTCGCAGGTAGACTAACTAGAAAGCTAGTGTGAACTCAATTATCTAAAATCCGGATAAATTTGAAATACTTGATATTGTGAGCCTTGTTATTTGCATCCCAGGCACTTATAAACAGTGAGATCACATGAAAGCTC
The DNA here is from genome assembly GCA_948099385.1 of Fasciola hepatica. NCBI lineage: Eukaryota > Metazoa > Platyhelminthes > Trematoda > Plagiorchiida > Fasciolidae > Fasciola > Fasciola hepatica. The sequence continues at coordinate 14,354,832 of CANUEZ040000120.1, read as the reverse complement.
GAAAACGAGGTGAAAAGAAATCTTGCTGATAACCTTTTTTAACTATTGGCTTGCGTAATACTGTCAAGAAAGCCCCATACGTTTTACATGAAAACTTTATTGCACTTATTTGGTAAATATTTGTTTTGTAGAAGCTTTCGTTTTCATAGAGATTTGCTTTTGGGGGTCACATTTCATACTTCTATCCTTGACAAAATTATAAATCTGTGGTAACTTGCTTCCTTGAGCTATCACAGTTCATTTCTCTGTGATTCGTGAATATAACGTGGGAGTTACAAGATACGACGGTGATCAATTACTTTTTGTGCGTTAGGGAATATCTATTGGTATTTTTATGAAGGAATGCATGGCAAAAATTGTGATTCAGTATTTCTTCGGTATTTTTAAAATCTTTTAATTTTAATGATTAAATACTTAGCACTATTTCAGCAACTTAGTGTCCGCTCTTTGTCTCCTCAGTGATTTCTTTTAGATTCTCAGAATCCATATTGGACTAGTTGAATCCAGGGGAACAACTTAATAGGAATTTGATAAACATTGTGTCGTTTATCGTCCTCATTGATGAACATGGGACTCTGTACCCAGTAAACAATCTCAGATGGCATGACCGGATGCACTGTGTGTGTGTTCGGAATTCATGCGTCGCGTTATTTTGCAACCACCTATCAAGAGCGACCGGAAAATTATCGACCCCAGACTTCGGCAAGCATGATTTTAAGGTCACCTTAGTCAAAAGGCTCGGGGGTATATACGTCCCGTCTCTTTAGGTTGTGATTTCCCATTTTTATAGTCTTTCGGAAAAGTGGAAACCAAGCATAGAAACTTCTGCAAGATGAATTCCGTACGAAAATACACTAAGTATTGGTGATTTTTCTAACATCTCCCAAAAAGGCTGCAAAATCAAAAAAAAACTTTCCAGAAAGTCAACAAACAAAAAACAGTGCAAACAATTGTGTCGAACCCTCTCATATATTCAATGCTTGTTAAGCTAACAGATCGTTCCGTCACGGCTGATACTGATAATCTTATTCGGGATCTCTCATTGATTTTACAAATCCACCTTGTTTTCGGAGCACACACAAACATGTTTGTCATTGTACTATGGTAATTTGTTCGGGGAGTACCAGTGTAATTAAGGTTACTCAAAGCTGACAAAAGTAATGAATTAACGGATAGCTAAAGTAGTCCCAGTTTTATTGATGCTTCCATATCATCTCTACTTTTTGCCGAGAAGGTTGTATTTTGATTCCTATCAGTACTGAATTCAGTCCGCATTGCAAATGGATCATCTGTCCGCTAGCTGATTGCCTAGAAGGTACTAATGGCGTGCTCTGTAGAATAATATTCTAGCCTGATCAACAGAGTACAAACAAAATAGCTTACTTTCAGTCTTATTTTGTATTGATCATTTGATTTACACTACAAATTATCTGTGTATATTTTGTACCTCACGTGTTTGAAATATGTTACCTTTGTGTTCTTTATAATATGTCAAATCGCGAAGCAAATCTCAAACAACTACCTTACGTTGATCATTTCAAAACTTTCTATGTATTCCTCCTATCAACTTGTGTAATGTGACGGTCACTTATTGTTCATGGATTGCCTGAGCTCTACGACGAAAGACTCAGATGGCTACAAAGCAGTTGACTGCCTGTTAATTTGATATCATCCTGGCCATTCATATTTATGGTAAAATCCTTTCGTATTGAGACGGATTAACTAGGCTGAGGGTGTGAAAGATATGGACGACATTCAACGGTGACTACGAATGAACGTTTCCTGATGAATTCGAAACTACGGCTGCGGTTCGGTTCAAAGGGGTCACTGAATGTTCCTGTTCAAAAGATGTAAAACAAAATACACGTGGTTGGGTCTATCCACTGGGAGAACTGCAACAAAACCGAATGAACCGCCACCAGCTTAGATTTCATTAAACACAGTATGGTAGCAAGCAAAATTCAATGCACAAAGCTGTTTGCGTTAGCCTATCTTCGGTGGTGATTCAGTGAGCAAATTGTGAACGGAACCGAGTTGCTTATGGTGCAGTTTAGCTCCATTGGTTAAACCACTTGACCCCACAGTTCAGGAGACGGGCTTGTCACAGTTGCTTAAACAAGGACGAAAACCTGTTCCACGTTATTTTCAATTTTCTCCCATAGTTCGTTTCTGATAGCATCGATCGGAATATTGAGATTGCTTTGCGAGAATATGTGGACGTAGATCAGAAATGGGTTGGACTTGGAATAACACAGATTGCTGAATGTTTCTCGTACCCTAGATACAGAAGTAATCACCGATCCATGGGGGAATAAAATTCGTAATATGTGGAAATTGAAATGAACTACATGGACCTCATTAGACATCGTAAACAGATAACGCAAAGCTTTTTGCTCTATTTCAACCACATTTTTGAGAGACAACCATGCATCGTTCGTTGGAAAGGCTCCGTGCTCTTGCTGTTTCGTTTTTATGTAATGTAAAGCAAGCCGGTTGCGGTTTTTCAAAAACTAAAGGGGTTAGTCCCCAGTATATTTTTACATTGTAGTATGCAATGATCAGTGCTCTTCTACGAGTAGTTGCCCAGGTTTGATCTAAAATAACAAAACACAGAAACCTCCGAGAACACAAAGCCCATGAGGCGTACCTACAGGATCCTACACTTAGGTTATTCGAAAGCAAATGTGGCTGCCAACAGAGAGTGGGAGTGAAGAGCAGATATGCTTTATTGCAATTTTTTGAGATGGTCGAACTTTTAGATCTGGTTGATCCGGTGGGATTCGAACACATTCGTGGTCGCCACCCTCGCCTTAGTACTGCGAGGATGGTACAAGTTGAGCTGCGAGGCTACTCCAAAAGCTATCGGACTTTTTTCCCCCGTGGGTCACAGAAATCACAGTAGCACATGGCATCAGCGCAGTGAACTAACGTGTAATCTGACAGCCTAAAGCAGAATAGACGGACCCCTTTGGTTTTTAAGTTTGGTTTAGCATATTCGATACATCTTTAAGATAATACAAACGCTAAAAGTAGTCAACCCCCGTCAAAACTCGCTTACCATACTTTCATAACCAAACATGCTCGTGAAACCAACTGATAGATACTGGTTGATTCATAGGGTAATCTTACTGCAGGCAGTCAAATTACCAGTCAGTTTACTGTGTAGATGCCACAAGCTACTGTACTTTGTGTGGGTAATGCACATGATCCACATGTACAGGATCCGAATTCCTTCGGCGTGACCTCGTGACTCAGCTGGTAGAGCGATCACTGTATGAGAGCGAGCGTGGAAACCATACACAGGTTCATATCCCTCCTGATATGCGACTTATAACGTCTGGACAATTTCAGACAGCAATTTGTGGAATATGCCAAGCCATATTTTATGTAAATAATCAATTTTAGAAAATCAAGTTTTAATCCTTGAACTTTATGTCTGGTGTCAAAGAAAAGCCTGCTTTCTCAAAGAGTAATGGAGGACTATGTGACCAAGTAGCTGGGGTGGAAAACAGAGAATTGACATCAGTCACCATTGCCAATGGAAATGGCTAAATTCCATTTTCTCGTTGGTAGCCACTTTACGAGAATCTAAAATCAGCTTTGATTTCCTTTCGCGGGGGTTCATGGGTGGATGGAAATTCCTGCAATATTCTCTGTTTGGATTGTTGTAGCTGACTAATTTCCCTGAAATATTGACGAGTTCCATCAATCCAGTTTATTCCAGAAAAGTACGGCCACCGTGCTTGTGATAGTCCTCGTGAAGTCGAATAACGGGAGTCATTTCGAAAATCACACTGCGATTTCAGTATTTGGTGTTTGTGGTCGATTTTTTTTCCTTTCGGGTTTGCTTCACTACAAAGAAGTTATTAGATCGGAAACAAATACAGAAATCCCTATAGTTTACAGTTATAAAAGCAAACTGGTTTCACCGGGATGGAGATAAAGAAGATATCGTGTCATATCAAATTTGAAAGCTTATATTGTTTGCCCCTAGCCAAAAAATAGAGTTTTGGGGAAGAGATCATCTAGTGCGTTTGTTTCCGTTTTAAATCCAACAGTAGTTCTGAATTGATCCAGGGGCCTCCAGTATTTGGCCTCGCAAAATGTCACTCACGTCTCGTCACTACCTGCCCTCTATGAGTTGAGCAACGAAGTAAATAAGACAATTTGTTGCTAAAAGATAGACCTGATGTAACTGAAAAAATATGTATCACGAAAGTGAACGATCAACATGTAAACGAGGGACCACACACGCGGGTTTGCGCGTCAGTGGAGTCAGCTGATTACGGATCGATGAGCGTGCGAAACAACCAAGCATAGATGGCTTGGTAGAGATGAACAAAAATCAAATTGACAGAATATCTGGAAGGAAGCAGTCCCGCATGGTATAAAATTCAGTGCACGCTCTGCAATATAACCCCCTCCTAGGAGCATCAACCGAATTAGTGTGTTTGCTAAACCGTAATGGACAGTGACGGAAGATAGAGTGTCAGTCTTTTCAGAAGTACTCAAATCAAGAGAAAACATGAAGATTGGTATCATACAGAACAGGGACAGGAGTTCTCGGCAGAAAACTTTGGCCATATAGTTAGAATCAAGATACGCTACTTACAGGTAATCAATACAAGTGGTATCTGTCCGACCGGTCTTATTGTTGACAACCAACGTATGATTACACGAACGACGCGAAACGGGCCTGAGTATATTGGAAGCCGTAGGGATTTAACAGCATCCCAGTGAAGAAAGTCATGACAGTATGTAGCTAAGTCATTGGGAGTTTAAGTGGGATGAAAGAATGAGCATGCTTGGAGAGTATAGAGCGAATTCATTTGGGATTGTGATTGACGAACAAAACTAGGAGGTTAATAAAATTGGAATAGCCTCGGAGACCCTCACGTGGCAGTTATAAGGGTGACGAACACCATGTCATTGGGACAAAGACCAAAGTCTTCGTTTGAGGTAGTAGGTATTGACAACATGGTCAAACGAAGGGTGTCGATTCACTTGACTGAATGAGAGATGGAGCTAAGAGAAACCTTTAGTTGTCTTTAAAAGCGTTCCGCTAGTTCGTGGGGTGGTGGGTGATATGAAGTCGTGAGAATGTGTTGAAAACCCAGGACGGAAGTGAAATTAGAGAAGAGTTCGGAATGAAACTGTACACCTCCAGCCAAGGAAACTTTGGAAGGGACACCATACAGAAATCTAATGGTGCATAAATGTTTTTGACATTCATTTAGTGGACATGCTAACTATGAGGACAGCCACAAACCAATGTGTAAAGCAATCTACATATGTGTGGAAAAAACGGTATTCGTCAGCCGGTAGTAATAATCCAACAAATCTTAGTGGATATGAGAAAAACGTGCTTTGCTTGTGAGTATTTTGGTTGGGTAAGAAAGCACTCGGCGATGAATCTTGCTCCGCTGGCAGAGTATGCATGTTTCAGGCCAACCACGAATACCTTTATTCATATTCATCCACTCATATCAGTGGGAAACCAGTCTGATGGAGACGTTTATTCCGGGATGGGATATGTAATGCGGATGCATAAAAACAAGGCGACAACGTGAACATGTAATGAGCGGGCCGGGCCTGCAAGCGGAGATATCGCAAACAGTCGTACCACTTCCGTCGGGAAGGGGAAATTCTATTAGCATCTTGGAGGACGTGGGCGATAGCTCGGTAGTTCGTGGTTATTCTTTTAAGCTTGCATCATGTAGGATCTGTTGAATGTTGCTAGATCATCTAAGCAATGGATGATACCTAGAATAGATCACGTACCAACCAGAAGACTCCAACACCACTAATAATACGGTATGTCGGTGTTATATAGGGGTACATAATCGAGGTGTCTTATTTTCCTTGGTGATTGACAATCGCAGTTTGAAGCTAATGAATAAGTCACAGGCTTACCATCGGTATGAATGACAAAGATTTTACTTCCCAAAATTTCCTGAGCGTTTTATTACAAGGTAGGCTCCAAGCAATTCCCTGCCGGATGTGCTGTAATGAGTCCGCGACGATAGAATTTTCCGAGAGAAGAGTAACAAAACTTGCTTGACACTATAAACCGTCCGTAGCTATTCGGAACGAATGGCTATTTGAGAGGCGTCTGTCTGATATGTGAATATTTTTTGTCACCACTGCTTATATGTAAGAGCGTGGGAACTTTGGACAACACTTACTTGGCTGTTTGAAATATTGATTTACCTTCGGAAGTCGCTGAGAACTGAGCAGTCCTTTCTTCAAAAGTTCTGTAAGTGGTTGCAAGATCTGTGAACATTTTCTATGAATCGACAATAGCTGACCACTTCAGTTATGTCGGAAGCAGCCTGACGACGGATGGGATTACAGTATTGGAGGTGAGCACGAGCATATCTAAGGTTCGAGAGGCGTTTATTGGCCCGAAGAACTTATGACGCCGACCTGATATTTCACTGAAATTGAAAGGTCGTGTATACTGTGCCGCAGTGCTTTCAGTTTGATTGCATGGTTGCGACACTGGGAGATCTGCGTGTGGTAGACATTCGTCTTGAGGTTTTCAACCATCGATGCTTGCTTAGTGTCGCTAAGACTAGGTGAAACGACTGAGCAAGCAATAATGAGGTCAGAAAGCGAGTATTGGGTGCTTATTCGGAGAACATTCTATCACAGAGTATCCAGATTAGTAGACTCCGTTGGTTAGGGCACGCGTTGCGCATGGAAAACACGTCCACCGTACCGTGTCCTATTCTCAGTTTCTCTCAGGAGTGAAAGAAACCACGTGGAGGTCAACAGATGACATGGCAACGAGGAATGAGAAAATGTACAGCGAACTTAGGAAAAGTAGGTGCTTCACGTCTTCGTGGTTGGGGTCCAAAATATCTGTCAACCAGTTGGCCGGCGACACTGAAGAATATGGCAACGAACCGTGAACAGTGGCGATCGTGTTGTCACTTTCTGTCTAACCAGAGTGGTTGATCAATGTGCGTTTGTACAGCTGAACTATGTATTCCGTGTGTTGGCGACTAGGGCATTCTTTCTCTTTCCCATCCCTGTAGGTTCACTCCCTGTCCACCTTGCTTATTCGTTCTTCTCATTTCCACGTGCGACATGGTGTAAAATGCAGTGGTCAGTGGGGCTTGTCCTACTGTTTAACGCTGTACGATGATGATGATGATCCGATGGATGATAGTGTTCTTGATTGCGTCGCAGCGGTAGGTTGGTGAGAATTCATCAATGAGTTCACGAACTCATTCAGCAACTTTAGCAGGAATGCGTTGAATAAATTATGGAGTGAGAAAGTACACTATTAATGCGTCACCGCTAAATCGTATTTTGACTGGTTATGGATGCTATTTATTTGTATCAGTTTGTGTCCATCCAAATAAAATGGTACTGATCAGATAATAAATTTGGGAAGGCGTGGATTTTGTCTGTCCACTGTTTTGCATCCGACTGAAACCGACAGTGGTCAACTGCTGAATCAGAGTAGAACTTGTCAAAACCAGCAATGCTGAGTTTTAAGATGATAATTCATCAAACAAGTACGGAATAGAGATTATTTTCATACTGAGGCATCCTGGTCATTTGGGGACGTCATCCTTCGCATGTTTATCCGAGTAGAACCATTCGAAATACCAAAAATTCATTGGTTCTGCATTCGCATTGGTTTTCAATTTTTTGGCGTTCGCAACTCAAGTTGATCGTTTCAATGGACTTCCGGTCACTGAGGCAAGCGTTTAGGTCGTAAGCATTTCATCACCAGCAGACGAAGATATGCGTACCTGTAAAGCGATCTGGATGTCAAGCTGGACTAGCCTATAAAAATCGATCATTTACCTTTATGAGAATATACTTCATAAATTCGTGAGAGCTACCATAGTAAACCCTATAGATCCTCGGGGAAAAATAGGCACAGCAAAATAGCTACCTCTGCACTTTCCGAGATTGCCTGCTGTGAATTATGGTGATGCTGGACTACTGATTTGGGAGTGAGTGTTCATCCATCCAGACTTTGAATGCATTCATTTACCGAATGTTTGATTCACGTATCACTGGCGTTTAGCGCGAGATCATCATCCAACTTGAAACGGACTTTCTAATGGAGTAGAAGCATCCGTTTTTCTCGGAACAACTCCTTGTCTAGTGGGAAGGGGGAATAGAGAGGGTGCACTTTTACTAGGTTGATCTTCAGTGGTGTGTTAACCGAGGTATCGAATTTTAAAGTTTTTCTCTCCTACAGCTTTTGACTCATTTGATTCGTATGGATCGGGTATCGAAGAAGAATCCATTTGTAGAATTACACGACTATTCTTCCAAAGATGTTTCGTCCGTCAACACGGCTAGGCTTCAGAATGAGGACAGGTGGTACTTCTCAAGGAAAAAGGGCGAGATCATAGCCTTAAAAGGTTCTACTGAAGCTCTATCTTAAACAAGACATTCTGTTATAGATAAACAAGACTCATCCGAGATTCGGGGGTTTCGCAACTCACAAAACATCATTTGCTTTATGGAGCTAACCAGGTATGTTCATATATTTGATACTTTCTGAAAAGAAATCAAAAGGTATCATGTATGTGAAAAACGTGATTCATTGCAATTACGAAGTAATGGTAAGTTATGAAAATCGTAAGTCATACATAATTCGCCATCTTAATATTTTTTATATAATATAATTCGTCATACAGCCTCAATATTCTAAGTACAACTAAAAACTATAGGACCACCGAACATAGTCGTATCCATCCACCCAGTCTCAACTGGGACTGGAAACTGCTTGGTTGTGAATCGAATGCCGGCTGTCAACGGTTTATTTAGCTTCAATGCTACACAGTGAATATTTTAGATTTAAATCAGACCCGTTGAAAATTGTGTCATAAACATAGAAAAATGAAATTTAAAACTATATGTTTTTTTGTTGAAAAAATGTGCTGAGTATTGTGCACCAATTTTCCATGGGCTGTAGTCTTGTGTTTAATTTATGTCGTCCAATAATTTGTAATAGAAGTGTGCTCATATTGAAATCCAAAAATAAAGAATACATCCCAAGGTTATGCAATTGAAAGCACTTTTCGTTTCGAAAGATGTGTTAGAAATTGTGGAAATCAACTCTGACGGAGAAGAATTCCTGAAAGTTTGGAATTCCTTTCGATGATATAATCATAAGTAGCCCGGAATGTAGAAAGCAATGTAGCACAATGAAAGCAAAGAGGAGGAAGATAAGACCGCACGAGCGTGACGAGACTCATTTGGTTCCGAAAGAAATATCTGCTGACAGCCGTTGACTCATTCGTTGGCAAAAATAACCAAGAAGCTGGTGAAAGCTGTTTTGATTTTGCGTACTGCGGTTGAATAAACAAAACAACGCGTTATGTCGGCTATTCACTAAGTAGCCACATTTAAGGACTATTTTGGTCCTGCACTGAGGTTCACTCTGGCTCAAATTTTCGTTGCCCTCGAATGTTGAAGAAGAGAATCGAAAGGGGAACCACTGCCCCTTGGTATCACTTTGGGATGAATACTGCTTCTTACTTCAGTCAGAATCACTTCCGGAATGCTGGAGTACTGGCACGCTTCATATGTTATTGAGACATGAACATGACTGAAGAGGTTTATGAATTGGGAATCCTTTCACTTCGTGTTTCTTGGAAATGATATTACACGATAGACTGATGCACTATACGTGAAAGGCAGGCTTGAACCATGCTTGTCTAATATCATCAACCAAAATAAGCAGCAGTATGTCTTGAAATCAAGAAGTCAGCTGCTCTGGAGGATGATTTGGTGTTCGTATTATGATGCACCATTCTTGGCTTTATTCATCGATTTACCCACCCCGTTTCCAGTACTGATCCGGGCTTCCATGACCTTCCATGACGAGGTTGAAGTTATACCTATTGTCCGAAACTTCCGGAAAGCTTAGTCGTTTGTACTCCACGAAAAATAATGATGGAGGTATTGGGTTTGACCACTGAAGGTGATCCCAGTAGCTAAAAGGGCTCCGTCAGAGTATAGCGACTAATAGCTCCACCCAAGTAGGTGGCTTCTACAGTTTATGAGGACGATTGTATATTCCTTCCTTAAAAGCACATAGGTGGGTTAAAAAATGAGACGGCTATATTTCTGAAATGTCCACACCATTCACAAAACCCCCTTTGGGGGTTACTTGGCTGACTGTTGACTAGACTAAGAGACAGCTGATGTGATAAACCAATGAATAAAATCTCAAAAGTAGAAGGAGCTATCATGCTAATTGTTGTGTGTTCCTAACCCTGATCGAAACTCGAACTACTATTTGCGCAGGCCGAATAGCTTCTTCATCTGTTAGTCCTAAGTGACTCCCATAACACACATACACCACATACACACACAAAAAAGGGCAATCACATCAGCATGAATTCGCCTAATTCGGGAACTGCTTGTTCCAACCAACCGAACTTCAGCGTTGATCCGTTTCCGGCTGAGTGGCCCAACTTGGCCGTACGCGATTGTGTGGACGAATAACTTGCTCAAGTGTTTGTTTGTTAATTTACGAATAGATAGATTTCTCACATTTCATGAAGTGTCAATAAAAGCGTAGACATCAACAGTGGGTAGGCTCCACAAAAGTTCCATATGTAAATCACGCTAAGTGAGTAATATGTGGCAGGTTAGTTAGTTGAGGCCAGAATTTCTTTCGGTTCTAAGCGAGAACGAGGATTCATGATAATCGCAATAACTCCTACAATTCAGGGGCAAGTAGGATCATATTTTACTGAAAGGATTTGTGTTGAAACACCTAAAGAGACCGAGGGCCGATCTTTATAATGTAAGGTGTTCCTGTAAAGATGTTTTGTTGAACTTTTTATGAGGTCACGTTTTTTCTGCAAGTGCGTGAATCCACTTTCATCAAACTTAATGGCTTTCAAATCGTTAAGTTAATCTATATCTTCGTAGTTCACTACGCTTTTTTGAATGAGAACGAGTTTTCCTTACGCAGAATACGAACCATAATGCAGTATGAACAATCAACTTTCCCCCAGAGTTTCGTCGAACGACGTTAAGCACCCTTTCTTTCTGCTTGTTATGGATTCTTATAAATTTGCTTTCTTCTAGTTCCTTTGGAAATTAAGAACCGGAGTAACCACAGCTATGACTCCTCTATTTGGCTTAGAAATGGGAGGCTGGCTTTAAGTTACATTGATTGTTTGAGGGTCTGTCCATCGGTGACGACGGGAACTGAAGACTCGTCACGAAAGCTATGATGAAATCTTGTTCTGAACATCTCCCCAGTAGGGTCAAAGTCCTGCGAAGCGTTCGAAAACTGGAGAGTCTATCTTCTTTGATGCTTTTAGTTATGAAAAGTTAGCTACTTCATTACTCCTCACGTTCTCTCAGTCATCGTGAAGCAGTTTGAATTCGACTGCAAGATTATGAGTTACTTCGTACGGAATTAGTTTGAACTAACACAGTAGTGAACATCGATTAATACTGAGGCGTTTACTACAAATGCAAATCAAATTAAGGGGAAAATTTGGAGGGATTTACTATGCAGCTATCCTCAGCTTTGCGGCATAACCACAACGAGCTAATTACGCAACCGCCGACCATGATTGCAGTTCAAATGCACACGTGGTAGCTGTTTGACCTCTTGAATCGGCGCCTACGTTTTCCAGTGGCAGATAAAATCAAACAGGTGAACTATCCGGAGTAGCACGACAAGTCAGACGGTGCAACGAAAATGATCCATATTCGTGATAAATGGGGCAAACTTTGGAGATTCAAACAGGACAACGCTAGGTGAGACACCGCCCAGTTAGGTTGCTGAACGCAGACTTCAGGATAACGAAAGGCCCGTGATTACACACGTAGAAAATAATACTCTGCATACCTGAAGGATTAGGGTTAGGCGGTCTTGTCATTGTTTCGTGTGCCGGTGGTCAAATTTGTCCGAATTGTGGGCCAACGTATAAATATTCCGGTTGAATTCGACATTTTGTGTCCTCAGTTATTATTCACATAAATCGCAACATTTCCATTCAGCTAAGGCTATTGTTGGGTAGATGCGAACCATTTCAGCCTGTGAAATATTCTGTTTATCCGTCGAGGCTCTGAGTGATTTAGTCCTACAAAGTCCTATGTTTTCTAACCATCCAAAATACTCCAACCCTAAACATGCGAAAGGTTGGTTTTCACTTATTAAATATTATAAAGGGCGGCCTTTTGTCCACCGTTGTGATGCGGGCATGAGTGATGTCAGATTTAAGGCAAAAAACATTCGATTGCTTCAAGTGAAAGGCTGGCTTGGCTCGCTTTAGTACGTGACTAGATCAAGCGTACGTAGCATTTTCGAGCAATCCGTGGGGAAGAAAGATCTTGACAAAGCAAGGGGTTCCTGACCACAGTAATCAAAATTACAGAAACGAGGCCCATATTTCAGATATCGGCTTCCTTGTTTTGGCTGAGAAAATTATTTGTAGACTAGCCTCACTGCTATTGGCGAAGTTCAGTCCCGTTACATGACCTGAAGCTTCGGCTTTTTTGAGGAACTTCTTTCATAGCGTCTAACAAGGAGAAGCATAGTAATCCATGACAAAGTAGTCGGAAATTTCCACGATTGTACGCTAGCTTGCCTGCAGACGTGCACAGAGACCGGACCGGAGTTATACAGATCATTTGAGTGTGGCGGATCATACCATATACCACTCGGAGGCAGTATACGTGGTCGACGGCAGTTACGGACAATCATGAAAAATGGGACGACATACAACGGGATGAACTCTAATTGATGGAGCGTGGTGAGTCGAAACTAGAGGTGCAGGCAACATCAAAGCCTGATAACAACGGCTTACCAAAAACAGCGCTGCAATCTAATTTATTCTACTTCCCTTATGCGAATGTCATGTTTAGTTTGATTCAAATCAGCCGAGTGTGGTCTGGAAGCGCTTGTCCCTTAAGATGATTCATTGGTTGTGTGTCATAACTTCTGCATTATAACATTGGGAACTCGTTTAAATGGTTGAATCGGGAACAGTTTTTCAGAGTTTGTTTTTTGGATTGATTCATAAATAAAAAAATCTTCAGTCAGTGGAGTGCAGTGAAACAAACGAAGAGATTCCTCAAATATAGCAATTCTTAGGATAAAAGATTTGCGGAATATCTCTTCGGTTGTTTACTGAACCTTACTGATTCTGTTTGTGAACAAATTCAGAAACGAGCATATTGATCAAATCGCACTGATATGTCACGCAAAGCGCAAAAAGTCATATAAAGTGCGATTAGGTAGTGAATCCACGGGGTCACGTGACGCATCCGAAACTTTGCACAACGATTCAAAAGCTGCCGTGACGGGCAACGATAACAAATAACATCTGCTAATAACAGTATGCTTCAGTTGTATGAAAGATACCAGCGGTCGCTTGCTCGAAGTTCACAATAAACCACATTTCCTATTAGGACTAACCCACCTCAGTTCATTTCGAACAACCAGTAAACACAAGTCAGGTAAGATAGCGCTGACTGTGATTTCTGGGTAGTAACCTCATATGAAAAGAAAACAAACTAAGAGAACAGAAGCATTGGTCGCAGTGTAAATGAGTAAATTATTTTGTGTTAAATCTCTGATCGCCGCGCCAAACCATATCCTCGGGTGTCTATAATTATTGATTTTGTGGAACTCTTGACTCCTCCCCTGAAAAGTATGCCATGCTTTGGATTTCTAATTCCACTCGTCACGTGCTTCAGTCCTTCCATATTATGAACCAGCTAGCCTTACTAAAATTCCAACTGACGTAGAACAAGAAAATCTACCCGTGATCTGATGCATCGTCGCCGGATGAGCTTCCGTGTTTTACCTGATGAGTTTTCTGAAGAGCACATGAATTATAACGTGTTCCATTTTTTCAATTTCCTTATATCTTTCTCACAAATGGGATAATAAAACCGTTTTCCCGCAATATCTGCGCGCCTTGTCAAATAGGGGAAATGGAAAAATGATCCTTTATCGCTGAATACTTGTGTTGATCACGTAATGCCCGTAAATATATAGAAGTACTTGACAGACGGAGGGAGGGAGCATAGTGCCTTCCAGCTGATAAGTTATGTTAGAAAATATTCTGGACAACAGTTTCGGGACTTAGCAACTTGCACGATGAAAATAGTCACTCTTTTCATATTAACCCTATTTCAGCTCTGAAATACGCAAGCAGCTATAACTGCTTCTAAGGTAAATCTCTACTTGCTTGAGTAATTTTGGCTTGAGCCCAAGCAAAACAAAAAAAGATAGTTATTCGTGCCCCTCCCATAGCTCATAGCTCAGGTCATCGTAGCGCGGGGGATCCGGACAGTTCAGTCGTTACTGAGATCAGACGTTTCGGGTGATTTTATGTGGTTTTATCAATCTACAGACGATCCATTTTGCTCTCCTGATGAATTTTTCTTAAGAAAAATTGTTATTTGAAAAGTGTCTTCGCTTCGTCGAGTTTTTTTTCTGTTCGGGTCCTTGTTTTCAACGTCCAAAGTACGGAAGAATTAAAGACTCAAATAACAAGCACACTTATGAAACTTTTCTGAGGCCATCTCGAAAACCGTCTGCAGCAAGAAGATTTTCATACCAGCTTGTCCAAACTGACCACAACACTTTTGGTGTCGTTGTACTCAGGGATCACGTTAGGAAACTTGCGACTGTCAACAGGTAATGAATCGTCAAGGAAATAGGTTGAAATTGCACAAACAGTTCTGCTTTACTTTGAAATCAACCAGCCAATGTTATTCCATCTAAATATACGAATTTTCATAAAATAGTCTCTTTTTTCGAGTACTCTCACCAGTGCAGCTATGTCAAGGATTTCGGATTTTACTAAAACCGTGATAGTAGTAATTTTATCTAATAAAAATCGTGCAATTGGCGGAGACTTAAAAGTCGTACCCATAGAGACATTCCTTCCAAATCCAAACAGCGATTCCACCAGGTCACAAACAACGGTGTCTCAGGTTATTTTCGAATGATTTTCGTGGATGCTTTCCAGTGTAAATTATTGCATGGTTCAAGTATGAGACCTTCATATTTGCAACGACCCACAACTCTATTTTAAAGCAAAAGATTGAGTAAAATCGGTGTATTATTAAAATAAGATTTTGGAGGCATAAGTAAGTATTATGTGTATTATATATATATATATATATATATATATATATATATATATATATATATATATATATATATATATATGATTCGCGACAAATACAAAAGATGCGATAAGCTAGTTTTTATATGTTTGCAGAATCGCACATAATCACCTGATGAAGTCCTTCGAGTATCTCCTTGGTACACTGTGTTAACGGAAGAGGTAAAACGCAAAACGGAATTGCTAATGATACGGCGGTATTGTAGCAGAGATCAGGTCTGCCAGAGGACAGAGCCTAAGTAGTGCTAACGTTTTTCAGACTCCAGTAAGACTAATCTCTCCGAGGAATTTGAAAACCTTCACCAGTTTAACTGATAACCATAGCAGTTCATCCGGCTAAAAGAATTTCAGCGACCACATATTGTTGAACACGAGTAAGTTTAGGAACGTTTCAGTTTTAATAACTGAAGGAAGGATGGAACTTCAACTTAACTGAAAGGCATACCCTGAAAAATACTTTTTTCCGAGGTTTACAAACACCGTCGAATTCTGCAGAACCTTTGTCCTCATTCTAGTTGATAAACGCACTTCAATCGTCATCATCACCATCATCACATTCATAAGCATAATAATCCGTATCCACGAAGTACAGTTTCAGCTGCAGTTGTTCTTAAAAACTAACACTAGCACTTGTAACGCATTGGCAGAGACCGTCGTTCCCATTCTCTCTGATGTAAGTGTTGGTACCTGCTTATAAACTTACTGTACTTTAGCCCATTGGGTTTTCATTCTCTCTTTGCCTTTGAAGATCGTGTACGTGTAACCCCCAGGGAAGAGAACAGCATCCCGCACATCCACGGCCCTGCGTGTGCTTGTCCGTGTCGAACAGTCGCCTTTGTCGTTGTCGTCTTCGTCGTTTTCGTTGTCTCGTGGGCGCGTTCGTTATCGTGTTTTATTTGGCGTCGCGGGCACTTCGACTTCCCCCACGTGACAGAAAAATCTAAGATAGGTGCAGCAAAAGAAATCATGATAACAGTGGTGTTCATGCGTCTCGTAGGTACTTCCTCATCCGACAAATGTCATTCTGACTTGAGACTTTTAATCACCACTGTATGTGGTAGCCCTAAGCGAAACCTCTCATTCTTGTTTCCGCATCGTAGGATTACTGACCTTTTTAAAATTAAAGAGTAGGGAATTTGTTCAATAATGATAAATCGCCTAAAGCCGATTTCTTACATTGTTCAAATATGACGAGAAATACAATCTTGGCGTTAGGCGCATGGTGTTCGGAGGTAGAAGACTATCTCCAGGGCAGATGGGTTATGAAAACAATGTCCACTGGTTGGAGCACGTTTCACGCATGCTCACAGTGAGAAGATCTGTTATCTTTTTTATATGCAGGTTGGCTGAGTTTGATGTACATGTCAAGGCGACCGGTAAAAAATGTAGCAGTAAGGTATAAATCTAGGTCAATAAATCAAGATTTGGTCCAATTCCTCAACTTGTCGTAATATATTGTGATGTAATGGCATGAGTATGAATCACTGAAATCAAGATTCAGTCAAGGGGAAATTATTACTTTTGCTATGGGTATTGTAGTGACAAACGTAGATATAGAAAGTATGCAAAGAACGCTAAGATACCGAAGAAGACGGCAGGAGATGTGGGAATTCGCAACTGTCAAGGACGCCATCATCGATTTATGGAGAAGGTTAGTCAGCCCCTATCAAGATGTACGGAAATCATTATATTACGCAAAAACGAGGTAATTTACTTATTACCTTGGTACCGGCAGTCCAGTTGTTGCAGCTTTATGCTTCTCAGAATTGGGCTCCTTTGGTTTAAGGTAAACTGCAGTAAAAAGAGTCCCGTACGTGATGTCATTTTCTTATATTTTTAATGATTGTTTCGTTCTTCTTTCTTCGCATGTCGTCAATGAGTAATTTCTAATGGGTTCGGTCAGACTGACGGTCACAATCAATTCACACGTGTACCTCTAAAAATGGAGCTGAATAACAATTCCGCAAAACAATAATTCCCGCACGGATCACAATGCCATCTAAGGATACTATTGAGTACTTCAGAAAAGCATTTAACATTTACATTTATCCACGTACTTGTTCATTTTGGGTGTTTGGCTGATCTATAACGTACTCATCTAAGGTTTAAAGGTTTTTTTTACGGCTAACCGTTATCTTCAATTCTGTTTTGCTCGTTTGGGTGTGCACATACCAGACGACTGAGCTAGACAAAACAGAAAGTTTAGATTTGCATATACAGGTGTTCAGACATTTTTACTTAAAATGTGGCAAGCTTTATATGCTAAATACGTGATATTGGAGGATTGATTCAGCCACCAGATGTTGATGTACCTGGGTCGAAATGAAAAGAATAATAATTAAAATGTGTGCACTAATATATAGTGTCACGCCTAACCATAAATTTGGATAGTTCACTGAGTTGACATGCAATATTATGGTCAATTTTAGGCTCGCTCACAATTCATCCCCGTTTCACGGAAATGCATCGATGAGAAAATAATTTTCCGTCGTTGTTATTGACGATGATGTGAGCTCCTTCGTGGTAACCATAAAATTGATTGTAAGGGTTTGCAGAGGCATCCACGTTAAAGCATACTAACAGAAGGATCTCTCTGTCTATGTGGATCTACCTTAGGAATTAATGATGAACTGATCATCGATGACTGAATAACTCTACAGTAGATACCAGATGATATACATTGATGTAACTCCCGAAGTGAATAGTGCAACCTAGCAATTCTGTTTCATTCTCAGTAGGTCATCCAAGTTTATAAGTGTTCCATTTGATTGATCTGTTCGGAAGAGATTCTCGCCTGACTGGTTCGATTAGGCATATCGTCGGATCAATAGCAGTGTCCAGTTTATAGAGCATGTGTATTGATTAGAGGACAAAACACTATGACCTGATGAGCTGGTTGATTGGGAAATATTTGCGGCTTTTCGAAAGAGGAAGATACAGACCTATTCAAACACCGTTGATATTTACTCACTCCATTTCGAATAGCGTTCTTTTCCTCATCCTCTCGTAAAACGAGAAACCCTTAGAGAACTCCACGTAAATTGGTGTTTGATCAATAAGGATATGACCGATTTGCAGGCAAAATTTACGAGGCAGTAGTTTTCGCCTAGTCTGACCACTTATTTCTTCAGATTAGTAGGTTAAAGACAGAAAGATACACAATATCAAGGAATATGTTTTGTAATAGGTAACGGATTAGGATTTTCTGATTAACTGCGGAAAGGAGAATTATATCCCCAGATTTCAGCACTTACCTAGTCAAGCCTCGAAGAACCTCCAAGATATTTCTTGTAAACTTACGATTTGGTACAGCTTATTTGCGTTATTCTGACTTTAGTCTTCAGTTATATTAATATTTTGAAGAACGGTCAGTAACTGCATGTTGGTATGGTACTTATTTGATACTGTCATTTCGCCCGAAAGGCAGAAGTCAGTAGTGGTCGAATTAGAATTCAACTTTCTTTCATCTGGTCAGCTTTGACATGACCCCGGGGGAATCTCCGATCACATGTATGTAATGCAAAAAACACTCCACTTCCATGCGAATCACAATAAATTTTTCATGACGACTACTAACACGGCATCACGAGGGGTTAGCCCAGTATACTATGTTGAGGCAAACGATACATTTACATCACAACTACTATCTGGACGAATACTATACTTAGATATGCAAGAATGAACACAGAGATTTCCCGAAGAAACGAATTTGAAAGGTGCTTCCGAAATGTTCAAGTATTAGGGATAATATCCCTCCGAAAACGTTTTATTTCTTCCATAGTTACAGTTGTAGTTAGCGGGATGGTTTGATGTTATGTGGTTTGGAATCCATTGGCACACTTACCAAACTCTGACTCAAGGTGTATTTTTTCCTGTTGTTCCTTTACAGAATGAACATTTCCAATCCCAATTGGACGATCAGAACTCATGCATTCTGCTTTAACAAGGAACTGCTGCAATGTTTCGGGTTTCTGGGAACAAGAACGCTGAGACTAAGAGTACCGAGCCGCATAATGTCAAGCTTGGTAACAAGCTGGGTGACAGTGTTGTCCAAAACCAGTAAGACCATTGGGGACAAGGTTCGAAAGACCTACCTTCGAGGCCTACACCTCCGCAACAGCATAGGTAGGTGTTTTCAGGACCAGGAATCAGACCTGTATCTTACACGACAAGGGCCGAGATACTCTGAAAAAGTTTAAACATAAATAAATATCAGTGGAAAGTTGTAACAGGAATAAATTTATGTTCGACCTATCACCTCCGGCATTTACAAAATTCTTTGCCTTACAAACATTTTGACAAATCGTGGACACAGTCTACGATTTACGATTGCATGTTTCGTATCCATCATTTCACATTGCTTGCCCAGTTCTGATTTTTTCAGAAAAGTTTGAAAAACCTTCACGAAGGAGTGAGTGATGAGCTTCATCATGAGGTGTTAGCGTAAGTTCATTTCCAACCATCGTCTTTAAAAAAGGGTGAAGGAGCTTCTTTATCTTACCTTGAATAAGTTGTGACTTTGCAACTTTTTGCAGAACTTGCCACTAGCAGGACGGAGCAAACAACAAGCAGCACGCATCCAAAAGTGGAAAACATTGCGTGTGAGGAAAACGAGTTTCTACCAAAGAATTGTGACCGCGGCTTAAAGGATTAGCAGCGATACATGTTTTCCGAGTAGGAGATGAAGAGAGTAAAACGAATTTAATAAGAACTACTTAGTCGATATGGATTTCTAATTGGTAGTTTATCCAACTACCTGAGGAAAGCTTCGAGATGGAAATCAATCTTTGGGAGGATAAATGCGTTCAAGGAACATCGAAACGTGCAGTTGTATGCTGCTGATCCAAAGTTTGGAGACACGAAATGTCGTAAATACATTCTGGTTGTGCAGAAATATTTAGAGCGATCTAAACGTTTTTGGCATCTTAACGAGATATGAAACCTGTAATATTTCTGCTTTTACTAGTGGGATAAAACTTTAGCAATGATTAGATGAACAGAATACCAATGAAGGGTCATTTGCGAAAGACATTTATCCTGCGCAGCCTATTTCAACAGACGAAACACCCAACAGACCTACCGTACACAGTAAATTCACAATTGTAACTGTCTAAAACGGTATCACATCCCCTAGGGTCAAACAAGATAACAGCAATGGGTTCATGTTCACGCATTGACCAGTGGAAACCAATTACGCGGTAACAAGTTATATTACTTCCCATAATCTAAATTGGGCATTATTCGGGCCTCCGGTCGAACGACTGTAAATGCCTTAATCCCAGTATTTTTCTGGACCGTTCAATCAGAAGCATCAGCGAGTGGAGTTGATAAACGGTGTGAAAGTAATCGGTGCATCGAGACTTCCCTGTTCACGAGAAAATAGTGAAAATCTTGATCCATGCTTCGACGGTTATGATCCTTTTGGATCAATCAGCTCTGGACTGAATTCGTCATTGTCTTAACAGTCGGAACAGTACAAGTGAACAAAGTACTTCTCTGAGGGATTCCTTATGAACTATAGTGAACACGCAGTTAGAAGTGCAGCTGGCCTAAACCTCCTTAACCGTACAACTGATGAATAAAAAAGGCAAAAGGCCGCACTGTTTGGAGCCAAATATTCCCCATTTTTTATAAACGCTTCATCACACAGTGCCAATAGTCATCTTGTCAAAGAAAATCATGGGAGCACAAAAAGAGCAGCTGTAATTTCTTTGTTGGGAGTTATCAAATGTAGGTCATATCCACCGAATCCCAACTGGGGATTGAACTTTTGGTGAGTGATTGTGACAAGACACACGTTACTATTAGGCTATCCTGGAGGCTTGCCCTAGACTGTTTGTTGCACGTTAGCATTATCTGATTTACCGTCGTTATGAGACTGGTTTTGAACGGTACCAACCCGTCATACTCGTTGCGATCAACTTCTAAGACAAAGATCTGCATATATAGATACAGCAAATGATGATGCCTTACAAGCCCCGTGAAGCAGTTGCACGGAAGTGCTCCAACGGTTTCTAATAGTTAGCTGGGCTTTGCTACTGTGCCGTAAATCATTTTATAAACAACTTTGTCCTATAGCTACTTACAGTGCATGATTATGAGCCACACGCGGTACCACTGAACAATCCGGAGGCTGGTTGTCGACTGCTCATTTTTCTCATCAGTATTGCACGATCACTTGCCTTTTTACAATGGCAGCTGCTGGTTTATTATTAGAAGGAAAATGGCTTTTATTTTGCTGTGATCGTGATAAAGACATCGCATGGTGAGTAGTTTCTCAAAAGTAAAATTCCACACTGAGTAATATTTAAGCTGTCGATAAAATTAAGGTGGATAATTGTGTGGCATTTGTTCTGTTTGCGTCCTCACCGAGGAACAATTCTTGGGCGTATATTAGTCCAGATATGTACAATTCAAGCTCCAGTCCGGTTTCCGAATCCAAACGTTGATCAACTGATCCTCAGTGAACGTTAACTAAGTCGAGAGGAAATCAGATCTTCATAAAAAGTACATCGATGCATAAAGACGAGCACTTTTTCCCCATATATATATATATATATATATATATATATATATATATATATATATATTGTACTCCTGTAACCAAACTGTCGTTCATCCTTTTTACCGAAGATCATATTTCTTAAACTTCGGAAAATATTCAGTCATACAAAGAACATTGTTCAGCAGCCCAGTCATCCTGGGTCCGTAGTACGTTTGTGGTCACCTCATTTTATGTTTCAGATAGTTAGGTAGATTGAATTTTGTTCCCTCGAATAATGAGAATTGTGTCATACACAGAGTTAGTTCTAGGAAGGCATTGCTCTGTTCAGAAATGCCAGGGAGAATTTTAATTTTGCTTTCAGCTTTTTTTGCCAATTTTTACAACTTCCCTGAAGTTTTATAAATCATGCTCTGGTAACCGGTTTTTTTCGAATAACTGGTTGGGCTTTCTTCAATGGATTTAACTTTGAAGATAAAATAAAAGATGGGCTTCCGAAACCCAGGGCAATCTTATGATCATTCTTCTACCAACCGAATAGAAAGGGAGCTTTCAAAGAGTTAGTTTACTGTTATTCAAAAATGGACTTGTGACTGAGAATATCATTCAGTTATACCTTGATTTGGTTTGTTTTTATTTATTTTTTCTAATACACCTTTGATAAGGTTGTACCTACGTGTCTCAGCCGATTTCTGCACAGTATTGCAGATTATTATTTTGCTGACCTGATAAAATGTGTTTTATTTGAAAGTAATCATTCTCCTCCGCACACATGTTTCAGCAACATAAACTATAACCGTACTGGTGAACTTCGTACCAAGCCAATCATTTGTTATTGGTAAGAAGGTGTGTCCGTTGGATCGATTTTTCACACAGGTGTAACAGTGCAGGTGTTCAGTCATGTTTAGCAAAACATCAAATATTTCATATTTTTCTCCCACCGGATTTCGTTTGTGAGAGTAAAAGAGCACATACAGACTGAGTGTGAAGAAACTAAAAGGCACGGTTTGCACGACAAAAATGTTAGTATTTTCTGCCTAATTCTTCAAAATATCAATCAATTTTCAAAATATTTACGCTGTCAACTGTTTGGGTTTACTTTTGACTCCAGAAACATAACAGGTGTGACTGCGTTCTCGTGAAGAAAGAATGTTACGAATAAAATTGTCAACTTTTCAAATTTCCCACAAGATCTTGATGAGACTGAAAAAACCGTACAAAACGGTAAGTGATCCAGTAAGGGAGGTCAACAAAAAAACAATAGCAACTTTTCATTGAAAACAACGTTTGCAGTACTCTGCGCTACTGGAAGACCGGGGAGAAATCACTTGAATAGAGGGTATAAATACTAGATACTAAGCTCGGCGTTTCACGGGGAACAAATCCTATTCAAATGAATCCATCCAATGCCCATCTGCGAAAGGTTCATAGCAAAAATCTGTGATGCTCCATGTGTGATGAAATTATGAGTGGAATAATGTTTTCAGTGCTTTCTGACCGAGTAACTGCTGATTGTATAGTCGGATTTATGTTGCAACGTTTTTTTACACTGGGTAGATTGGAAGCCAATGCCATATATATATATGTATATATATATATATATATATATATATATAAATATATATATATATATATATATATATATATATATATTGAGTGGTAGTTCTGTTCATGTGCTAGTGGTTAAGATTCTTTTTACTTCGGCTTTGGTCCCTGATTGAGGATTATAACTGTTATATTCGTGATCAGTAGCAACGTAACTCTTATTTTTGACACTCCATTTATTTGTCAGCGTGTAAGTGCAATCAAACAGCAGTCGACACGCAAACCGCGAACAAGTAAACAAGTGAATGAGCAGGCGAGTGGAAGAGCTGGGTTAGATTTGCTCACTCGCGTAAACAGGTGAGGTCAATCGATGCGTGGAAATATCGAACAGTCACTACTGTCCGCTCCGAGGCACGACTAGATGTCACTACCAAGCAGGCGTACATCCGTGCAATAGAGGAAAAACGATTGGTTGTCCGTGTTGTATTTGTGACTTTACCCAGACACAGCAATAACCGTTCACTTTGTGATACTCTAATTTGATGAAGTTTTAGACCTGGTCACTTCCATGTATCAGGGTTATTGGGTATTGGTATAATCTAATGTTGGTACTAGGAGACTGAATTATTTAGACTGTGGAAAATCCCCTTGGGTTTTTCTTATCCAAGAGTTCTCGTTAGGAGCCCGAATCGAACAGCCATAGCAATTGTTCGGCAAGCAGGAGATTGCCGCTTTGATTCCACTAAGGTTTGTGGACTTTGGGATGCAAAAAGAAGTGGACGTTTGGAATTCTATCTCGATTAGATGTTAATGATAGTGATAGTCTCCACCGTGATCAAGGCTTACAGTTAAAATCCTCTTTGTAGGCTTGAAGGGAAAACAATATGCGCCGTGAATCCCCGCGTAATCTGTGCCTTCAAACAAGTAAAACTATCTTTTACGCCATCACAATATAGGGTACGAAACAATACGACCATCAATTAACCTGTTGGAGAAATCAAAAGTCAAGCGGCAATAGGAGTCCTCGAGGGAGTTACTGCTTTTATCAAATGATACTTCCTGATCCCGAAGCGGGGGGCCGTAGAGAAAAAATTATTTATTGGTCGATCAATTTACTAAGGCCTTTGTATCGCCCATTACTAACACTTATTAAATGAGGCAATTAGTGACTGCAGGTGTAGATCCCTTGTGAAAATCTGATAATGTAATATCCAGTTCCTATTATTTTGACCGTCATTTTTCATTCTCTTGATTTGATAATTTATTCGCGACAGGTAGAGTTGTTCCGAGATGTTCTGTGTTCCCGTTTCTTCCCATAACACACGCAGACGCATTGCTGCTCGACCTTCTGTCCATTTTTTAATCAATAGCAGCGCAAGCAATTTCGTTCCTAACACATATTTGCAGCTATTTGAAAACATACACACACGTGTATATCATGCTTGAATACAGCTATGAAACAGTTTTTGAAGGTGCTTACTGGATAAATACAAAACACTGCCAAAACACAGAAGAGAAGAAAACGGGTGTTGTGTATTTGTTCGACGTTCAATTCTTCGGGACTTCGCGTAATCTGAATTTCATTCCACACTGATGAATGCGGTCTGAGAATACTTTACAGAAGTTTTACACAGGATAGAAAAAAGGTGTTTTGGCTGGACACTTGTAATTTTAGTACGATCCTTTCCATAACATCTACTTCCTTAATCTGGCGAATTTTCTGTAAATCCGAATCGCTGAATGTGTCTGAAATTCTTTTGGAAAACTAATTATGGAATACGCTTAGAAACACTACTACAAATCCGAATAGCTCAGAAGGTGTGCGAAGTCCCATTTTTCGTTTTATTTGGTGTTGTTGGTCAGCGTCATACAAAACTCGAGTATGGATTACGTACGGTTCTTCACCTGATCCAACATTGCTCTATGTATTTATGACAAAACCCTACAATATGGATTTTCTCGGTCCAAATATTTATATAAATGAAATCACATAAACGAAACCATTTAGTGATTTCTAGTTACATTAGTTACATTACTTATTGGTTCGGATGGAAATCGTAAATTTCATCTGAAAATCACAAAAGTCTGAAGAGTATATAAGGGCGGAAATGATTGTATACTGAGCTTGAAAAAAACAAAGGAGTCCATCATGACTTCTGATGTACTTCGACAACAAACTTTCGTCATCCCGATTCTTTTCATAGCGGATGCCCGCTTCATGAACCCTTAAAAGCCCTGGAAGAGGGTGGACATCTCATCTTCCACGGAACCAATTATTGGTGAACTGTGATTCAGAAAAGACAAAATCACTATGAATAAATGAGAAGAAAGTCTGAATTCAAGAAACACTAAATCGTGGTAATTACAATTGGATGAATAAGATGTTTCACTCACTTTGAGCTCAGCTATCATAACCGGACAAATACAGTTTTCCTTTGTATATGAAATACGTCCAGTATGAGTAACAAGGAGTTTCCATTGATTTTGAAATCACTCCCCGAATCCCCAGCGGAAAATGTCTATCAATCAGCAGTTCATTCTAAACGAACACCTTGAGGGACTGCTGTGAACGAATGAAATATGTAGCGTTCACATGAGGTGACAGTTGGTCAAGAGTCATCTTTGATATCCCCTTGGTAAGGCGTTAGACTTATTGCCGTGTACTTTTCGTTCCTATCCCAGATTTCAGTCGATAGATATACACAACTGGTACCGTGTGAAAAGTGTAATTAAGAAAATTTCATTATAAACCCACAGAAAAATATCAGTATGGAAAATAAGTGAGCTCTGTTATCATTCGTACCAAAATTATCAAAGCTAGGTAAACAGTTGATATGAATTGATCAACAATTTTCGGAAATCATTGTCATCGTGAGTGAGGATATTTGGCGATGGAAATCGTGAACACCTGACCACACGTTACGGAATGATTCCGTTTATAAAATATTTTATTGGTAGAATTTGTTGACTTAAGGCTGTAAAATATGGTTCGTAAAACGATTTCTGACGAAATGCGTAAATCAAAAGCTTTTCGTAATCCATAGATATCTAACTTATCCAGGATTCTTTCGGAAATCGTCGTGTTTGTACCGACCAGAACTGTTGTTCACAAATATTCACCCGATGCATTGCGTGGTATCTGCCACTCAACTATGATACAAGATGAAAAGACCTCACTATCACATCCGGTCAGCAGATCTGAGCACAGATTAGGCATTCCACTGTGTTTCCGCGTGCATAATCTACTTTCGCCGTTCTAGTGAATTTTTTTACCTGGGCGGTACAAAAAGCAGATCAGAGGTTGCCTTTGAACACCTAATCCACGATTTCCGTAGTTATCGCAGGGGTTTGAACCACATTTTTGTGGTTGCAGGTTTAACAGTTATCTGAATATCGTTATGTTTACATTAAGATCTCTTTAAATTGTTCAGATGAAAAGTGAACGACCACGTGGTGGAAGAGGTACCGGAGAGACTCCGCAAAGGTAATCAGATCTCCTTCACGTGCACCGTTTTGGAAACTAATCCTTCTTCCGCATGTGGAATGTTACGTTACTGTTCACCTTCCACAGAAAGAATGAATTTTCATATCAAGATCGAGGTTTTTGGGGGGAAACTTCGAAAATTTATTGGTTATATTGTGCGTCGTTTCGGTGTTGTAAAAGCCTTTAAAAAAGGGGTAGAAATGCGCATGACTATAAGATATCTATCTATCTCATTACCGTAATCAGAAAAATTATTCCGTACCAAGAGAGTTTGCCTAGACAGACTGGAAAACAATTTTTTGAATTCCACGTACTTTGTTTTGCTTAGTGCTTCTTTCATACCATTGCCTCGGCACGGTTCACGGTGATTTATTGTGTCACGTATCAGCTGGTGTAGTAGGTTTTGCAATCTCAAACTGGGTTAAATTGTATGCAAAAAGCCCTTGATTACCATCAGAAGGCGAGGAGTAGGTGAACATATGTTTTCGGTGATTTCTTTCTCAAGTCAATTGCAGTCACATGAATATGGAAACAGAATAGGGGGGGGGGGGAGAAAAAAGACACATACTGAGTTCGAACTCAATATGGCCCAACGCCAGATCGGTGTCGAATCTCGGTGTGAAATGGATTGTGAACTGTTCACAAAATACTCACAACATATCAGAAAGGGTGTTTTGAAAAGAATTTGTCAGCAGTGAATCAGAAGCTAAGTCAACTTAAACCACAGGCGAGCTTACCGAATGCCCCTGAACGGTACATGCGCAATATTCCTGATGCAATATTGAGTCTGATTTTAACTGAAGCCCTGTCTCTTGAGTCAAGGCCTTGCTGTTAGTGCAAGAAAAAAAATCTTATAGATCCTGAAATCCCCTCTGAGAGCTTCACGGGGCAAATCAGTGACTTAATACAGTGGGTCACTGACCGACCTAGAAAGTTTCAAAAATTTCACTACTACTAGTATTGGATATATCAAATCCCAAACCATTGCCCTGTAACAACGAAAAGTAAGGACGGAATGAGGAATTTGCAAAGAAATTGACATACAATTTGCAGTAGACCGGATAAACGAAGTAGGCTGGTGGTAATGAATCCCGTGATTAAGTTTCGAAGCTATTGGATATAGTGAATGACGAACCTAAATTCACTCAGGATTGATCGGAAAAAGACCAAAAGGATCACGCAGAAAAAAGAAATCACTAAAACACTGAAAAATTCGAAAGCAAATCAATATATATTATCCACTCCTTTGAGAAATCCAAACTTAGGGTTTCAACTATACCTCGTCCTTACGGGTTACCAAAAGTGCACAAACCTGGTCCACCCCTTCGTCCAGTTTTATATACAACTAACTTAGCTTATCAAGCTACAACACGGTAGTTTGTAGGAATCTTGAAGCCCGTTCGGCAAAGGCTTGTCAAGCACACGCTTCATGACAGCTCCCAGTTCGTTGAGGCCATCAAAGATGCAAATGTTCAACAGAAACAAATGTTTCCATCATACTTGAAATCTCTATTTACCACTGAACCTCTCGCAGAAACTGCGACAACTGTTTGCGCGTTCATTGAACGAAAAGATATTTCGATATAAATTCCGACGGATAACCTAAAGTAATTTCTATTGACGTGCACACTTTATGTACAGTTTCTATTAAATGGCTCATACTACAGAAAATGAGATGGTGCTGCAATGGGATCCTCCTCGGTTTCACTTCCGGCTGATATATTGATGATCAAATTAGAAGCCGGTGAACTAAAAGCAACCGTAGAAGGTTTAACTCCATATTGTCGTTAAGTAGATGATATATTCTGTGTTTGTGAGCTGCCTTTGGACGTGTGAGAACTGACAAAATTATTCAAAGCTGCACACTCAGCCATAAAGTTTTCGGTCAAGATAGAAATTGACAATCATCTCTCATTTCTGGACGCTGATTTAACAAGAAGTTCGGACGGCTCTATCCAAATCGGAGGTCACATGAAAACAACATGGGCTGGGCAATAAACAAAATTCCAAATCGTAGTTCCAATCGGCGAGAAGCGAAACTTAATAAGGTGATTAGTATCCAGAGCTACACGTACCTGCTGAGATGATACACTTGAGGCTGAGTTAAGAACCATTCACCGGATCCTGTCTGAAAACGGCTACCCCGACAGATTCAATGATAGCAATATAAAATACCGAACAGAGCCAGAAATGATATCGCAGGTGGAAAAGAAAACCTGATCCCTCAAACTCCCTTACAAGGGGAATGCCGCTGCCGAGAGAGTTAGCAGAATTATATCCGCCACACGTAAAGCCACTTTCCAAGCTACCATGCTTAGATGCGTATTCTCAACAAAGACCATCATAAAATGCGAGCACGAGGATGTATCGTCTTTGTTGAATTTCTCGATAATCACTCATCAATTCAAGTGTGGGTCGAACGACAGGGCATTTATATGAACGTATTAAAGCGCGTCAATCACTTTGGCTGCAGCATGGAGGAAGAGGAGCTGTATTGAGCTCCATTTTCGCTCATCTGTTAGACACAGACCAAAAGGTCGATCCAGCTACCTCATTCAGCTTCCTATACAGGGTCCAACAGAACGAGTCAAAACCATTCAGATAAAGGACATTGTCGACGGCCGAGGTGGTCAGCATCCGGCTACTACGGTCAAAGCTTTTTTACAAAAGAAGCTAGTCCTAGTACTTGAACTTCCCTGGCAGAGGGTCGGTGACTTCATTCCCGACTGTGATGCTGATCCAAGTCCCCTGACGGTGACACAATTGCACTATATCTCCTGTTTATTATTCGATTGGTCGGCTAACCAATCGAATGACTGACTGACAGACTAACTGACTCGATGTACTCTTTTATCCTCTTATTTTATTTCATATAAAACTAACTGTAGTTGGCTTGAGAAAGTAATCACTGAAAGCATGTTCACCTACGCTTTGTTTGCTAAGTCGAATTAGTTTCGTTGATGATTTTCTGAAATCAGTCATGTTTTTATGAGCCCTATAGCCCCCTTCATATATCGTTAAAAGATGCTAAAACGATTGAAGATGCGAGTTGATTTTTCTGCGTGTTAGCAATACCTGAACAACCTTGTCGAGCACAAATACCAGTCTTAGCTGGAAAAAAGACTAAAACAGCTTACATAACTCCACTCTTGTTAGCAATGGCATATAGGAAGGTAATGAAAAATTTACTTGGATACATCTATTACTCCCTGGATTTTTGTTGTTATCACATTCCAGATAACATCATTATCCTGTTTAATGGTTTGGCTTAGCTCACAAGATCTTACTTGTACCATCGTCTCTTACATGAATAATGCAACGAGAGACGTTTCCTTTGATAGAATGATTCTGAACAATGTTTATCACGAAAAACACGTACCCGATGGACTTGCACAATGTTATCCCTCTCCTTACCAAAGTAGGGGAATTTTCCTGGTTTTCAGTCTACCTTTCCCTAACATAGCGAAAATATAATGGATATTTATAAGATCACACTCATTTGGCCTTGATGTCTAGGTTCTGTGTATCAAGTGGAAGTTTCTTTCAGGGCACTCTCTGTCTGTCTCAAGTTTCCTGTTGAGTGGCAGGGGAGTACAGTACTATCCAAATCTGTTGGCATCTTCTTCGTTTTTTTTCTGCTGAGCAGATAGGGTAGAAACGTCATCCAGACGGAATGTTTCTGGTAGGATTAACATTGTTTCGTCGGTGACTAAAACTGCTTTTGGATTCATCGAATACCTGAATACGACATCTTACTATTTTTTTTAATTTCTTAGCATCACGCCGATTGATCACGGTGACTAAAGTCACGGAATTTCAGCTACTTGTGGATCAGCTTGGATGCAACATTACCAAAATCATTTTTATATCATTTCATATTTCAGCCCTATGTTATAATATTTTGCGTGGAGTTCAAGATAGAGAAATCCATCTCGTACGAAATTATCCTGTGCCCGAAATCCGACAACGACTGCAAGTAGAAAAAGATAGAAAATGTTCTCACGCATGGATTCGTTGTGAAGTCTCAAACCTCATCTCGCCACGGAAAAGCACGAAAACACTCTGCAATTGTTTCATTCTTGCTCGAGATCTTCAGCAATGCATGTCCATTTTGTACTGTGTGGGAATTCGAATATCACTGCATCAACCTGGGAGTCACTATATACTACTAGATAGTAAGGGATTGTACGTGAAGCGAACAATCATGTCAACAGTATGTCATATATCGACCATCTTTTCCTGACAATAAACTGTACCTCTGGTCACAAAAAAAGGCTATCGATTCCTGTGACGGGCTTCTTCTCGGTAAGCACATAATTGTAATGAGTGAAATGTCAATGGCCTTCTAAGTCAGCTTATGGTTTCGGTACAGTTAGTTGCGATTTAGGTAGTCAACACAGTGATCCGTCTATTAGCTCCAAAGCTCTTCTCAAAATTCTGCACAGACAATAATTTTTTTACCAATGGAACATAAAAAGTGGATTTCAATCAAAAGTCAATCAGCATTCGCTAATTAAAGCGGATTCCTTTCAAGTTTATAACGGACGGACAAGCAGTGAGGATGAACTGTTTACTTCAGAACTTTGCGTAATCTAATCTAATTATTAAGAAGTGCTGACCAGGATTCAGCCAATAAGCCAACTACAGTTGTCCCTTAGAGCAGACTTCCGAGCAGTAATTAATCCACAAGCGCAAGCACCTTGTCCTGGTCCCATCAGATTTTATCTCTGAAACCTCTCAAGAGCAAACACTTCCTTTGAGTGAAGGCCACCATCGGGTGGCATGCCTACAAACCGATAGGAAAATCACCTGACGCTCTCATGACGAAAGCTCATAGGCCCTTCTGCTGTGACAATTGCCAAATATTGCACTTGGGTATGTAAGCCTGAACACCGTATCGCCTTCAGGTAGTACACAGATAGTCACATAAATCATTTAAGAGTTTTTGTGGATATTCAGGAATTTCGCGTATACTATGGATGCTGCTGGATGAGCTCTGTTTGCTACAGCCAGTGACGCCTGAAGTGGCGGCAACTGTCAAAGTACTTTCTCCGTTTGCTCTCATAACTGGTATGCCTGCTGGGTTCACCTAATAAAATTATTCCATCTTTCACACAACGGCATTATAACTCACAGACCCCCATAAATCATGATGAGGCAGTCAACGGGAAGGACTCACTTGAGCCCTGTTGATAAAGTAAGGGTTGTTAATCTGCACAAAAATGAAGCTTCTGTGGCTGGCATTGCATTCCAACACTAATTCAGTTAAAAAGCAAGTCCACAGGATTGGGGACCAAAGAACTTCAGGTCAACGAAGAATGTTGCTTCCACGTCTAGGTTGTTTCAGTGATGCCAACGGGGCTACTTTGGATTAGCTTCTCACGGAAAAGTCTGCCCATAATACGTGTTGCCACAACAGAATGCGATAGAAGTGGCTCGTGATATGAATAATATTGATTTTCGCCCGAGCAATGGCCGGCTGTATAAATTCCTACAAAGCCATAATATTAGCTCAGGACTATTGAATGGTGAAACTTCATAAATGACAAACGAAGAGTCATCAGGTTGCCTGGAATGTAATTCTGTGTTGTGCATAGATTACCACTCGAGGAAAATCTTTAACTGAGATAAGATTGGTCTTCATTTTAGAGCAGCTGTAACGTGTACCTTGGCTGGGAAAGGCGATCCATACCACAAGGCATTCAAGAAACAATGGACATAGGTTTCCTTTCTGATAAAATGAACTGCTGCTAAAAAATTCTTCAAAGCCTTATTTCAAAAGCGATAGTACCAATAGCCTCACTTGAACCTTTCGGAAGTATGCTCAGTGCTAGAAATTCGGCCTCATGTTTTGATCCTGTTTTGTACTGTTTTTGTAAGACTTCGGGGAGCAAAGAGAATTCAGCCGGTCTTGACGACTTTCGCTCTAGCGCAGGGGAGAACAGTATATGACAAACGAGAAAAGTTCTTTTGTGAAACTTATTTCGCTCATCACACAGCTTTCTTGGTAGATGTGTTCCGCCACAATTTCGGTTAACGTGAGTGACCCTTCTCAAGACAATTTTGTCCATAAATAACCAGAGTTTTGTTTTACAGTGTGATTACTGACTTTGTCTGAGTACAAAATATTCTTCGGACACACTTACGCTCTCCGCGTTGAACGTAAGAACCGATTTATTGCATTTTGCTCTCAGTTTCATCCAGTCCACAACTGCACTTCATGAGGTGATCGAAATTTCAAGGGTCATGTAAAATTACGCCATCAAAAGCTCACTAAAATCCACCCTCATCCCTGACTGAAACGTGATGTGCCTCATCTTTGTGTCATATTCCGAGTTTCCAGGTTCCACATCATATTCGAACATCCGAATCATTCAGTGATTATCAGTGTGTGTAAAACCACTGATGCACTGAAATCTGGTAAAGTTCAGGAAGAATCAACTACCAAAATTTAAATTGTGCTCTTTTTTCACCTTCTCCATGAAATAATCTACAGTTACATCCGTACAAGTAGTCAGTACCAAAATATCACTTACATCATTCACACACACAATCATTTATAAAGTGTCTGAGAGCCGTAATATTCAGTTTTGGTCTTTTTATGTCATTCAAGCTGCCGTTAAATTATTGAAATTCATAATTGTTGACCGCAGAAAAAAAAATAAATTAGGTCACAATTCCGCTTTGGAGCCCAAAAATTAACCACTTTATAGGTCTACTTATCCTGGAATTTATTTTCTTCTGGTGCACACCTAATGTTCTATTTTTGTCAATTGCAATCATAACCAAAATTGTTACCGAAACAGTAGAGCCGTTTCAGAAATAAGCTCCGTAGACAAAGGGAATAACATGTTAGAAAACCTGTTTTCGTTCCAGACAAACCCTGCTTTGCTCTACAAAAAATACAGATCGATAGAGTGTTACGATGTTAACTTAGCAAAGTAAATCTATGGTTTCCTAGATTCTCGCGCGTTTCATCTGATTATCGCAAACTCGCCTAGAATTCACAAGACTTCTCACCTTTGTGTAAAAGCTTTTCTTTTCTATTTGGGTCAAAAGACTGGTTTCTGGAAGTAATTTTGTAATGTGATTTACCGCGAAAGTAGGCCAAACGTTTGATGAAGTGAGTTGTTTGATGTTGCGTGTAGCTTATTGGGTCTACGAAAATAGTATTTGCGAAAGAACTAGGCTCTCAGACACAGATATAACCGGATAGAACCACAGTGGGACAAAATATGGGAAATACTGTGATCATTTTATAAACCATCTCTGAACCAGTTTGTTTCTCCTTTCTGATTTCGAATTTTCCCCTGGTCCGCAGTAAGTGGGTCGGAAAATCCTTGTAGTCTTTTCTTTTCAAGCTTTGAGTACGTGGTACGCATTGTTTGCTTATAATGAGTCTCTCCTGAATAAAGGTTCTTATCGGGGCTAGGTGATATTATCATTTCAGTGGTTCGACTCCGAAGAACTTCTGATGTTCATCGACTCTAGTCCGGGGCACTTTAGACTATCGCGATAATAATCTATTGTGGCGGTTATCCCACTGATTATTTTTGCATCTACAGTGCAATCTCTAAGATAAAATTGGGTTTATGTGTAAAGATGGGTACTACTTGGTATTCAGTGGAGGGCAATAATAGTGGCCTGAGAAACGACATAAAAGTCCGCCGCCAAATTGAATTTGCATTTGGAAAATTATACGAAGATAATCACGGTTTAGGCTATCTTTTTGTGGTATTAGTACAAATATATGCAGGAATACTTCGTATTTTCTTCTAGTATCTTATCCGAGTTGTTGAGCTTATGGGCTCTCCATCCTTCAGATAAATGATTCCAACCGTATCATACATATATATCTCTTGGATAGAAATTAAAAATATATCACTTATCGGTCAGCTCGACTATTTGTTTGATCATGTGCTTCTTACATATTTTCCGTGAAACATCACCATAGTGATATTTCCGTAATGAAGTAGCAGTTAAGATGTGACTGGTTAGGTCTATTCAAATAAATTTCACTTTTATCTGGTGTTTACGAACTAGCTAGAACTTGTGTGATTCACTGTAAATCCTACATTGTTACTCGCAGATTTCACAAATGGTCTGCAGTATTGGAAACAGATCCCCTAGACATAGCAATCCGGAGGTTGACCTGCTCGCTCGTTTGAGGAGACAAAAATATCCCTTGGTGCTTGCAAAAAGCAGAACTGTCTGCTCAGCAATCCTGCCTACAACACATCACTCCAAATGATTGTTACGTGAACCCTTATTTGAATGTGACGCAGGAGTTTAATTTCCATTTCTTGTGCTTTTCCACAGTTCACCAAAATCCAATTAGT
The DNA here is from genome assembly GCA_948099385.1 of Fasciola hepatica. Lineage (NCBI taxonomy): Eukaryota > Metazoa > Platyhelminthes > Trematoda > Plagiorchiida > Fasciolidae > Fasciola > Fasciola hepatica. Next base: position 14,319,816 of record CANUEZ040000120.1, on the reverse strand, counting down.
GCTACTGTTAGTAGAGTGCAAACAACAAGAGAACCGAGGAGCAGGTAGACATTTAGTAGAATGCTCTGGTTATATAGTACATTATAATGCGAGTGAGGTAGGGACTGAAAAGGTTACCTCCAAAATAGAAGGTATCTAAGGTCAACTTCTCACCGTCAATTTTGAGGGCTGCCATTTGAAGTCCTCCGTATTACCGGGCTATGAAATCAGTGGTAATTGTTGGTGACAAGGTTCACGTGTTCTGTCCACAACTGGAGTCGCTTTTGGAAAACAGCCTAATTATATTTGTTTAGCAAATTGATCTCACGTGACTTAATCGGGAATTACCGTTTAATGTGGTCCTCCTTCTCAGAGAAGAATAGTACACAGGAGAATACCTTTTCACTTACGATTAACTGACGGGTAGATGAGGTAAAATAAATGCATGAGATGAACTATTTCGGTTGTGAGAAATGCACAAGTTCACAGTTTTACCTTGTTAAATTACTATACACCATCTCCAATATACAGTTGTCCGTCAGAGTTTTCGTGCGATGCAAATTAGGATAACTCAATTTTTAAACCAATAATCCTTATTTGTGGTTGTGCCTAGCAGGGACACGTGTTTCTATGCTCTAAATGTTTGCTTCAACAGAGTTCGCTTCATATATTCGTTTTTCTAGTTAAGAGTAGTTTGAAGTGCCTTATAAACCTTCATTCCATCTCCCTCGATCTATAACTTAACAAACGAAATTTTAAGTTTCTCAATGGTAAGTAGGCGGAATGTGTCATTTTGAATGAAATTACCATGGGGCAGACGTCGTCACACATTCAAAAGAACTTTTACCCCAGCAGTTCTATCGATCTAAAAGTGTTTCCTTTCTTAACCGCAAACCGGATGAATCGAGCAGCTTGCTTATTTCTCGATAAGGGGTGCACCACACACGAAGAACTACAGGCAGTCGTAAAACAGGCCTTTCTCGTTGAATATTTCATTCCTGGCGAAACACCAATTTACTAAAAAAAACGCGAATAACACGATGGGTTGTGAGTTGGGGTGGTTCTAAAAGCACAAGAACGTTGCGCGTGATCCGATTCTATCTCACCTGACAACAACACAATTACAGTGCGTGGATAGATCTGGATCATGTGCGTCAACTTCGGCCTTTTCAACTCGCTCCACCCAGTATTTCATTGTTCCGATTTCAATTAAAAAATGATCATGTGGAATACATTTCGTTGCCGAAAATGGGGTGATCCAAAAACGAACTCTTCAGCCACTTTTCACGGTTGGAACAATTGAGAGCATTTGAACAGTGGAGAGAGATGGAAAATTATATCATTCAGGGGAAATATATTTAACCTTATCAACAGCTTACTGAGGTCAGTTACATGTGTACCTTGTGCGTCGGTTATAGTTTGTCATATCGCCGTGTTAGGATACCGATATAATCAATGAGATGATGGCATCATGAGATCAATGTGGAAAGTAAGACGCTTCTATTCGACTAAACGGCAAAACAGTGTGTCACAGTTCATTTATAAAACCGGGTTTATTTTGAATCAGCCAAACCAGTGAAGGGTGCTTATTGATACAAACTGCTATATATATATATATATATATATATATATATATATATATATATCATTATAATGCTGCGAATAACCAGTTGCCTGTAAAGGAAACCCCGAATCAGTTTGAATGAGTGTCCTCGTGTCATCAAAAAGGTTTACTGAAGGACAGAGTTGAGATTAGGTGACTCAATAATTCGCGAAAGGTTATTCTAGCAAATAGGCTTAGACTTCGTGAATGTGTGAATCCTATTAGTGAACAGCCTTGGTAAAAGGTTCCCGTGAATACTGCGCTATTACCTCAATTCGAGGATATGATATCGTTGCGGTCACAAAGATCGCAAACACGCCATTGTTGGCGGAGCTCACTTTTCAGAAATAGTGTTTCAGTGAGAATAAATTTTGCTGAATTCACATACAGATTTATGTGTTCCAGCGGTAATGCGATCTTAAAAACCTCATCAGCCTGTGAGAACCCTGTGTTGTATGATCTCTTTTACATATCCCTTTTAGTTCAATTACCCAAAGGTTATTGTTCATTTTTGCTACGTTTTTGCGTTCATTGATACTGACAATTCACATAAGTACAGTGCAATTATATAAAAAATATGATGCACAAAAAAAAGAGCATTCAGTCCTGGAAACAAAGCACACACAAAACATTGTTTAACACTGTCATGTTCCGCTTAGAAATAACGCCCATCCCTTATCAGTGCATCACACAACAAAAACAAGAACGGCCCTGATAGGGGAAAAACAAGCATTGAATTGGGTTGGTTACAAACGTGAAAATCCTATTCGTAACAAAGCAGTAGATAACTCTGCGGTGACTCTTGCAACTTGTTTTGATTGGTGGACTGAGCTGCCGATTAGGACAGCCAGTACGGTTCAATAGTTCCTGACAGAACTTAATCGTGGACGATAGAGATCAATACCAGGCAATCAGCAGTGAAATATTTCATTCACGGGCGCAGGTCTGGTGCCAACTAGTTCAGTTGATTGGAGCAATAAGTAGAACAGAAACAAAACCGTTTACAGGGATGTGCTGGCTTAGATTTATTTGTTTTGAAAGACTCTAAGCTATACTGAATGATCTCAATATGAATCCCGTGAACTACCCCCAAAAACGTGTCAGTGCCGCAAATGGAAGTTTGTTTAAAGAATAAGGGCACTTAAATTCCCCCGAAATATGGAAGCTTCATCCTACTTTATAAAGAAAACTATGCAACATCGGATCAGTTTGGTTTTAGAAATACCGGAGATCCTATTTGTCAGTAAGACAATGCAATCCTTGAATATATATATATATATATATATATATATATATATATATATATATATACTTCTTCGGCTGTTGTCTGATCATGTGACCTATCTGGCAACAAGTCTCCTCAATGCACAATTAGCCTCCAACGTGTTCTAATCGCAAAATGTAAAACGGAATGCTTAGGGGATACAGTTTCAAGCCTTCTATTGCCCCAGGTGATTCAAACTGTTGCTGTTGTAATACGCTCAGACAGATCGTCGCTCCCATCTTTATCGGTGTAAGTGTTGATGCTTGCTGATGCACTTGCTGAGCTGCGGCTCACCGAGTTTTCTTTCTGTCTTTGCAGATCGTACACGTGCAACCCCCACGGAAGACACTGCATCTCGCATACTACAGTGTTGCACCAATCAAAAGGTAGCCTGATTTATCGAGGTCAAACATCGATCTATACAGATCTACGTTTTTAGATCGAAAGCCAGTTTAGCCGAGTAGAATCTGTCCCTCCTTGTGCCCATCTATCGACACCCAAGATGAACGTAGTTAATCATGCATATATATATATATATATATATATATATATATATATATATATAGACCTGTTTATGTGATTACCTTGTAAAATAAAGCTCTCTCAGACAGGCTTGAATGACCAACAGTCATTTTTATCCAGTTTATTGGAAAATCATTGGAAGAGGTACGTTGACGGGCTTTACACGTCCTACGTTTCATCACGCAGCCCGATGAAGCAGCTCGAGGTTACTAAACTCCTCGGTGGCTCATCTTTCATTTCCAGGGCAACCGCGGGACAGAGAATACCACACAGTAGCTGATTGCACCCATAACGGTACTGAGAGTAAGAAAGTAACGAACGCGATTGTTTCAGTAAATGTATATGGCAGCTAGAATATCTACTCATAAAAAGCTTCTGAATTTCTCTTCCGCAATATAGGAAGACAATTAATTTTGTTTTCTAGCCACTAGCTTCACAAGCTGTATCGACGAAACACTCAACCAACAGGTATAGAGGGAGCCCATGTGAAACTGTAAGTACGTCCACTTCTTCGGTTTAGCGTCACTGAAGCGAAAACGATAATTTCGATTCCTGATCACCTGCACAAAGAATAACCATGATGAGGGCCAAATCACCCACGAATCAATGCTGGAAAAGCGGGGTGCTTTATTCATCTGGTTACCCAGAGTGTTTTGTTCAAAAAGAAGTGCTATCACCCAGTGCCCATTGCTTGGTGGGGCTTTCAAATTCAGCCGTGATTTTTTGAAATTTTAGCATCATGTACACTCAGGTTGGAATTATCTTTTAAATTTATCGGATTCCTGGAGAACACGTTTACCTACTTCCAGGAGTTTTTAAGATGCCACAGGCAATATGTATTATCGTGCAACTGTGGAATTACCGAAAACTCCTCTTGACTAGTCTTTAGCAGATAAAAAAGACTGAAGCCGAAGTAATGCGAGATTATTAAAAAAGCGCCGTGCTGGTTGGTACATAGCCTCACGCTATTTAGATCACGAAATATCAACACACGTTATCCTTTCAGCCAGCGTGCTTTACCTGTTTGGGAAAATTAGTGACCCGGCAAATTGTGTAAAATGGTCCGAGTTTTGTACCTTACCAATCATATTACTGTAAGAGACTTGGCTACGTTCTGACACTGATAGCCCGCTAATGAGACTTAAAAACTACGACGTTCACCGGACTAACCGCACTTCTCAGTATCGGATCTGTGGAAGTGATCTAGTTTTGATTATCAAAGAGAAAGTCAAAAAAAGCGCTATTTGCGTTCCATGAATAACAGACTACTTGTTTATCGGTGGAATGAGAACAACGATTTCCCTGCGAGTATCGGCAAACCACTACTATAAGTGCCAATGTTTCACCACCAAGCTCATCAAAGGATATTTCTGCATCCGCTTACACAAAGTTAGCAAGAATGGAACATACTGATAGTTCACTAGTCACTGCTGCTATAAATACTAATCGCTCGGACATCAGATTTCTAAACTTTTCTGGCTACCAAGCATTATGAACTGCTCCACAAAAGAGATAGAGCGGCGCGATTTCCTCTTCGTCAACGACACCAAGATTATCTATGTCCAAAAGAGGGCCCACTTATTCAGCTATGATCAATGAAGCATCAAGGCTTACCCAAAGACGCACTCTAAGCCACTCCACGTTCTGCATACTCATTCTGAACTTGTGATTTTTCATAGGCTGTGCAACCCGGATAACCTCAAGTCGATACGAGAAAAGGTTAGAGAAGCTGATTTCAGTCATTCCCATAGCCCTGATGTCTCAATTTACTGAGATTACCTGAAAAGTTTCTTGAACTTTCGTAACAGTATTTGTTACGTATCAGAGTTGATTTACGCTCTATCCCCTCGGGTTTAACCAACTCACTTGGAAACAATGAGACGACAGTAAGGAGGTGGGTATGCCATTGGAAATTGTGCACCACTGAAGTAAACAACGTATTTGATTCAATCCAAAATTAAAAAAACTGGACTGGCTGTACACAGAAATTTACTTGGAAACTTCAATCAATGTCGGATTTGTAGGATGATGAAAAAGCTCCGTGGGATGAGGTGAGCACACCGAAAATCCCAGAAAACGGTTATCGAGCCCAGTCAGATGTTTTACATGTCAATAAAACTCACAGTAGATCTAACGATATTCAAGTTGGAGCCTAGCACAGATCCGGAGGCGTTTTTAATCAAACCAAGCTCTAACCGAGCTGAAATGACTCAACATCAGGGAAGCTGCGGGACCCGACGAACATCATCCAACCATCCTTAAGGAAGGTGCTTCGTATTTAACTTGTCTTGTTGTGGGACTTTTTAACAAACCAGTTGAAGAAAACGCCAATGCTGACCGCTGGAAACCAGTGCATATCACCCTTATGCCAAAATGTAAGCAATTCAGTTCTCCAAAATGCATTTGAAGAACTTATTCTTACACGCATTAAGTCATGCAATAATACCGAGGAAGGCCAACGGTTTACTTATTGAAACAAACGTTCAATAATGGAAGCCATAGTTCTTTTAGTCAAATCTATCTTATTCGCCCTCAATCGCAGTGGCAGACCCCTGTGAGTGTTTTCTTGACTACAGTAATTCATTTGTTTGTATTATGGCATATGGGTGTGTTATATTAGAGACCCAATTCGTAATAATAAACTAAATGTGATTTAAGTCTATCAGTGCAGTCATCGCATCACAAGTAAGGAACAGATGACAATGCGTCCTATAAACTGGATCACTTTCTAAACTGAGCTTTTTGTATACTGACACAGTAGGCTTATTAATCATTATCTAGGAAAATTTGCATCCTACTTCTGAACATGTAACACTTTTCAGTTTTAGCTGAAAACAAGTAAGACCTTCGTTGTTCAACTTCCGCCCTCGTTAGAAGACCAGGGGAGAAATTTTAATTGCACTTAAAGTTGAGCTGTTGAAGCGCATCCTTTTGAAATGCACTCACGTCCAGACGTTTATGACGATTTTATGATTGAGTTAGCATTCATCTCCGATCAAACAGGAAAATGACTTCAAAACGCTATGCCCGTTCAGTTCATGGTGAGAAATATTGAGAGCATATGTTTACTTGGAAAGTGGGGATATTTAGTTACCATTTTTTAGAATACCGTGGATAGTGGTGTATTTATTTCCCATCTTACAAAGACCAAGGGAAAATGTTGCGACTACAATGCGAACATAGTGAGTGTGATCAAGGAGATCCCTAAAGTGGTGAATTTTTATTCGGCATTCTACAAAAAGTAGGAGAACGCCGTAGCCTGCAAAGCCGGAAGCTGCATCCTGAACTAGCCATAAGGGCTTATATGAAACTTTACTGCGGGTTTGGACGAGAGCATACTTGGAAGCATCGAACTGGAATTATGAATGTCATATGATTGCAATACTCATAGATCACAAGGGTATCAAGTTCACGAGCAATACATGCCTAATGCGATATACGCGTCAGGGTTCGCACGTTCAACGCGATTAGCTTCGTTGGGCATCAGGGACGGAGGGGGTGCTTTCAACGGTAGCCAGTTCCATGAAACGTAGAAAGTGATCGAGGAGGTACGAGAGGAAAAACTGACAAGATTTCCATCAGAGGCTCTACGGTTGGTACGGTTGATTGGATTTTCCGTTCAATGTGCACAAAATTAGAAGATAGAGAAAACGGGGGGCTGGATAAGCATGCCGTCCAGTACGTGGACGTTGTCGGTGCTCGTGAAGAAAACGAACAGCCACAAAAGAACTTGTCATTGCCAATTTTTTTGCAATCAGCTGTAACATTCGGTTGCCCACTAAATAGTAGCATCAAACTACCGCAGTTGAGAAGTCATAAAAGACGACAAATTATCTATTATTTCTCCACGAAGAGAGTTTGGTTTTGTTGCCTCCTAATGGGAACAACATCAGAGAGGAATCTTGTCCGCTCATTACGAGTGCAACAATGGCATTTGTAGAAACCGCCACTTATAAATAATTACATGATTCTTCTATGGATAATTATTACTTTTGAACACTTTCCCGGTTTTGATCTTTCTACGTCGGTAAGCGAGATAACCAACCAATTGTTATTTCATGTGATGTGATGTGCTAGCCTGAGAAAATGAGTAATCGAAATTTCGTATGATAGAAAACCTTTTCTTTAATTTCTTTAATTCTCGTTCATTCACATAAGGTGTTTCAGGCCAGATAATTGTGGTGATAGTTGAGTACATGAATCAATCTGAACGTCATGTTGGAATCAATTCTCTACGTGTAGCCACGATTCTTCATTGACTGATATCATGTTAATAATCTGCATGCACTGAATTACCTTTGCAGTATAAATGTTGCCTTCCAGTTAAAATTTGGTTTTCAAGTGATGTCACACTTTACATTTTAAAGTGACCACAATTTGTAATATCTTTAAACACTGAACATCAGTAAACTTGTACATAACGTTTAGTCTATCATTTCCGGGCTGATATGCTGCTTCAAAGTAAAATCCTATCTAGACAGTACAGAAAGGCATTATTTCGGGAGACTAACTGAGAAGTGGGACACCCTTAGAATACTAGGTAAACGAGAGGTTTTTGAATGACCACTATATATATATATATATATATATATATATATATATATATATATATATATATATATATAATGTACGTACTACTGACTATCAATATGAGCGCTTGCACATACAGCCACGTAGTTCGTTGGGTTAGTAGTGACCCAGACACGAATAACTATGAGAAATCACAGTTGTGATTCATTTGTGGGATCTTAAATGAAAAGTGTCCATTCACACTTCAGACGATTCAAATTAGTTCCTAGTGATCATATAACATCGGAGTGTACAAGTATGAAGACGAGTGGGCAGAGGAGTACCGGGTACGCATACCTGAGGAACGGCAACAACCGCGAAACTGGTCGTGTGATTCCAGATAGATTTTTTCTACAAGTTGACACCCTACTGACTATGCTGGTTTCCGATAAGCTCATTTCGTATTCGTACACGAGAGTAATATTGTAGAAGGACATGATTTTTTATGTACCATAAGTAGCTAGTATTGATGATGTTTTAGGACAACATTCCCTCTGGTCTGCTTGTTTGTTGTGAACAGGTATGCTCAAAATACAGATGAAACCAATACAAGTGGGCCACAACTGTGACGGAATAAAAGCCTCTGAGGGAAAATGGAACAAGATTTTCTTTACACTGAACTAACCAAAACATTATTCAGATTTCATTGTTCGTGCATAGGAATAAACTTTTGGTCTGCCTTTATTCTTCAGAATTTTCCATCTTCGCTTCGCACAAAGTCCAGTATGAAGTTGACGAAATAATTCTTGATCTTAAGCATCTTATTTTGTGCTTTTGACTTTATTGATCAGTTCGTAGGCGGTTCGTTGACCATTCTCTTTACAACGGATAAATTTTTACGATTACTTTTGAATCTGTTTTATTAGAGAGTAATTGTTTGAACTAAACCCTGAAGTTGCACATATATTCCCGTGTCTTACGGAGAATAGTGAACAAAACAATCGTTCTACATGACTTCATATACAAGCCTCTTGTAAAATAAAACCTAAGATGTTATTCTGAATAACGAATGTCTACCCAGATGACTTCTTTTCGTTGAATTCGGGAATTTTTCCTGTCACAACGGTGAAGATTTTCCCAACATCTGAGGTGTCTCACGTTGAAGTTCACCAACAAAGCTAAACGTATTTTATTCCTATGCGAATCAATAATCCTGAATGACATGATATATCGACGTTCGGTAGAATAACTCTTCGAGGGAATTCTCTACATCCGATGGCACTGTTTTGAGCTTTCCACGGCTGATCACACGTCAAGCACTCAGAAGATAAACATATCAATCGTCAATATGACAGGCCTCATGATTTAGCATCGTTGATGGGAACAATACGCGCCCTCATTTGTTGAGCTTGCAGTGCTGCTTTCATGTCACATGATGCTGACTGCATTTAAAATTGTAGTCTGCTGTATGCCCAACAGGGAGAGAGAAAGCCTAGGAATATTCCAGAGCTGGGATAGGTACAGGTATTTCCGGCACCATTTTCTGATCACAATGCACATGAAATCATCTCATTCCTTCGATTTGCTAGGTCTTCTAACTTCGAGATGTGTAACTCGGGTGGCTTTTCAGTGTCTTATCCGATAAGTATCACTCCCATTCATGCTAAAACACTGGGTAAAATACGGCTAAAAAGATTTAAAGTTATGGGAGCCGCAAGCACACGGTGAACCCTTTATAGAGGTGCTGAAAACATTTAGTTTTGAAAGATATTTTCACCTCTGTTGCGATAACAATACAGCGATCAACAAGGAGCGCTCGATTGACGTTTAAGACGAAACTCACATTGGTGTGAACTGGAGTTTTATTTTTTTCAGAAAGTTTGTCCGTTATCATCAGGAATCATTTTTTAGCCCTATGTATCACGAAATCTTCAAATAATGAAAAAATTTCTCTTAACCTCATGGTATAGGCATATGCGTAAGAGAAGTATTGGCCGAATAAACGGCTTCTGCCAAAATATTCGGATGGTAAGCCCATGTTATTATAACCGAAGAAAATGTATGTGGTCCAGTTGAACAGTTTGAATATATTTCCATACCTTGTTAATTTTAAGCCTACTCTGGTCAGAGCCCTTTACTCTGACAACCATGGTCACGCACACTCAATTACCCATGGCAAAGTAGAGAATGAACTTAACAAAGTGGGAACTTTTGATGAATTAAGATCGTTACCAGATGGCTTGATTTACCTTAAATAATTCATCAAGCTCGAAATCTACACTGAGTGAATTTTCATATGCATCACATGCGGTACTACCTGTGTACTTTATGTATATATATATATATATATATATATATATATATATATATTCTAATTCAAAGTGCAACATGGTGAGAAAGGCAGTGTTCAGTGGGGCTTACCCTACTGGTTAACGCTGTACGATGATGATGATGATGATATATATATATATATATATATATATATATATATATATATATTGAATACCAAGGTGATAGTTTAGCTAGTGGAGTATGTGCCCGGTAAGAAGAATGTCGCCAGTTTGATTCTGGCTCGCAGATTTTGACTTTTGTGTATGAAAATGCAAGTGGGTTTTCCGTTGTGTAAGATCCAGATTTGCATATCCATTATTCGTTTTATGGAAACAATGATATCCCGCTGGTGAGGAATAAAAAAAAATACATATTATGATAATTATCGTCCTCGTCCCTTTTCGTCTCCGGCCAAATACAAACTAATAGCTTGACTGTGCCACATTTGTTCGTAAAAACTATTTATCTTGCGCAACTCTTATTGAATTCCTTCTGTCCGGAGAGAAGAGTACGATGTGGGCAGGCTCTTAGAGTAATCAGCCCATTTTTCTTCCTGAAATTCCATGAGACAGGAATGGCTCCGGAGGAAAGTGGTTTGGTGTCTGTAAAACACAACTAAGTAAGTTTGTCTAACAAACTGTTTGAAAACACTTGTACCACTGTGTATGGCTCACCAGCAAGAAGGTTTGATGACAAGAACAAAAAAAGGTGAGCAATAACCTAGCTCGAGTGTTCCTTGGACATAAAAAAGACATCAATGGATGATTGTACTTGTCATTCCGAAGCAGAATAATTTCGCATAAACACGATCTCATCTTGATAAGAATTTAACTAAAAAATTTCGTTCCAGTTTTAAGATTCCCCTCCTTCATGATTCCAACAAAAGTGAAATAGCAATTCAACTGTCGGCATTATAACCTCACAGAGTGATATCAGACATCTACGATCTCAGTAATCTGGAAAATCCTAAAAAAAGTACTGCAAACAAACAGCGTGACAAACAAGCTAGGTTTCGACTATCCGTACTCATATTTTTACATAATTTTACTATGATTCAAAACAAAAAGGGGATGATTGATTCACATCTGTCTGCGTACGTGCGCGTGTCCATTTAGAATTGATCACAGTGTGGAATGTTCAAGTGATTGCTCACGTAATCGGGAACAAGACGTGGGCCAAAGATGCTTGAGTGCTTGCACAAATTGTTTTTTGAGTACACGGGGGAAGGATTGTAGAAATGAATACTCACTTCTTCGGCTGTGGCTAAGATGTGACTCTTGACAAGTATTGATGGCTTGTACCGGATTTTCTGAATGGTGCCAAAAGTGTCCAATAAATCCACTGAGTGGTCTGACTCAACAAGGTGTGGGAAAAAACACTCGTAAGTGTTCTAGTTGCTCCTGTGTTCAACCTAGGTGGGTGGTGTTCACGAACACGTTCGGGTAAGCGCCTAGTGGTGCTACAATGTACCTAGTTCTACAGAAACAGGTGAATGAATACACACAGAAAGATGCTGCTGAATCTGGCACTCTTCCCTTTAGTTGAAAACTCATGATCAGTTTAGACCGGAACTCAGTTTGTAGTTGTGCAGCTTAGAACGTTCTGTTGACTGACCCTGTTAGTTCTCGCTCAATAATTCCAGTTACCGTATCTCCTTTGAAAGGCGAACGGATACACCCGGGCTCCTTTGCACCTCTTACCTCATTTGATCCCTATTTATTTCCTTGTACCCTGATGTCAGTAAAAAAATCAGGACAGCCATTTCGTTAGAACACACTCCGTAGGAAAATGAGTACATTTACTTATGTGTCTTCGGAGCGGATTTTTTGTTCAGCTATCGAAGTAACTTGTGAGATTCCTCCTCACCTCAAGGGGTACAAAACGGTGAAAATGTATATTGGGCATTCCATATAGCTTTTCAATGCACTGAGAACTGAACGGAACCATCACTCTGTCGGCTTAGACATGCGTCTAAATATCAAAGTAAATTCGTCTTTTTCTGGGGTAGCTTAAAAATTGTTAGGAAATAGGTTTGTGTCCACAATGGTGTCCGTCACACATAAGATGTCGTATATGAATCGTTTGCACATGGTAAACTCTTGGTTCACGGATTTAAATTGATGGTTTTCAAGTTTCTCCATGAAAGTATCAGCAAATATTGGGTCGCAAAGGTGATTCCATTTCTACTCCATCCTTCTGAAGGTAACTTTTACCACTGGACTGAAACTGGATATTATGTGTGCTTACAAATAGTAGCTGTTCCAGTTCTTCCAAAAGGGTACCTGAATCAATTTTCTCACCCTGGATATTTTCGCACAGATATTTGATTGTTCCTCTAATGGGAACAATTGCAAACAGTGAGGTAACACTGAGTGACAACATTAGCTTTCCTTTCAGATCCAGCTTCCTCACAGTTCCTAGAAAGTGAAATGTGTCCTGTAGACTGCGTCCAAAATTTACCACTCCAACAGGTTCCAAAGGGGGTAACTAACCAATTTACCACTACATGCCATACAGAGTTACATGTAACGAACTTCAAAGGGATGCCTGTGTTTGTGCACCAGTGGTATGCAGTACAATATGGGAATTGTCATGCTGGTTTTTGGTATTCATTCGAAGGCCACCGCGTCGATTGTTCCTTTCTGCTTCAGGGATCGTATTCTCACTAATAAAGATTCTCCTGCCTGAGATGTATTATACTTCGCAGATAGGGTTTTCGTTAACTCAGAGGCAAAATTCAAAATCACACTCGTCTACTCTATGCGATCCGAATGGTTGAGAAGTAAGATACCCGCAACTGTATCTGGTCTTCACAAACTTACTTCTCTATTAGCGCGAAATTCTTTCGGGTGCTTCATATGCCACATCAATGATAATTATTTTTTCATCGGTCTATTTTCGCGATATTGATAAAGTGAGTTCACAACAGTGAATTTCAGCTTCCCGATATCCTGCGAGGAGGATGGAACGAGACTCGATAGATGATCAATCGGACTCTCAAACTCAACCGTCATATCCAATTGTTTAGTACCATTGGTTGGACAGCAAAACCTCGGTTTGTGGAACAGCGTCTGAAGCAATGTCTTATCCGGACTTATAGATGAAAGAATATGGGAGAACATCTTCGGATCTGTAAAGAATTTATCAACCCGTTTGTTCGGGTTGATATGTTTTCGAAGTTTAACACATCTGTTTAAACTGTCTGCCAACAACTAACTGAACATAGGCAACGAATGTCTCCTCTTCTTTTAGGGTCAGCTCATCAAGCACGCGAGATGATTTCACAAAAATACGTTTCTTTTCCCTCAAGCCACTTGGTACGGTATCTCTCTCACTATGCGCTTGGTGGGGTAGAGATAACAATGATGATGATCCCATTTCTGTTCAGAACGGTGTGGTATTGTTGAGGAAATTCCGAAGTGCACATGCACTCATCAAGAAACATAACACAAGCCAGTTTCATGCGGAACTTTAACTAAATACGAAGTTCATAGAGTACGGCTAACTATCTGGCTTGTTTCACCTGTCTAAAAGGTCCCACAGAACACAGTGAGAATAAACGAGATGGCGAACATAACCTCGTTTTTAATTGTTGGTATTCATACAGAATTCGGAGCAAGTGATCTTGACATGTCGTGTTACATCTTAGCCACAGCCGAATAAGTGAGTATTCATTTCTACAATCCTTCCCCCGTGTACTCAAAAAACAATTTGTGCAAGCACTCAAGCTTCCTTGGTTCACGTCTTATTCCCGATTACGTGAGCAATCACTTGAACATTCCACACTGTGATCAATTCTAAATGGATACGCGCACGTACGCAGACAGATGTGAATCAATAATCCCCTTTTTGTTCTGAATCATATTAGATGTTATGTTTCGGTAGGAGTACGAATAGCTTAAAACGAGCTGGTTCAGCAGATTCCTCATTCTCACCGTTTGAGCTGACAAGGCCTAACAGTCTTATAAATCCGATAACTAAAATTTAGTCGTTGTTTTTCTACTCCTCGAAAATACTACCACGACAACTGACACTGGTAACCATCTGCGAACCAATCGATCGGTCAAATTCTTATGCTTTACAAGAAATATTTCCGAAGGACATAGTTTCATGAATGACCAGAAAACAATACTTTCCATGAAATCAGTCCTAACAGTTCGGAAGCGCCGGAAATCATATAATCTGAATGGTGAGATCTTAAGTGGTTTTTAGATACACGCATTCCGATGAATACTTATTTTTTAGCCAATAAGTCTGCGCTGATCAAACGACATCGACAACGAACCGTCGACTTTGATCCTCCGCGTCTGAATCGCATAGCCGTTTGTCGGCTTCCTCTAAAGTAGACTCTGACTGGCTTTGGCCTCTTCCATGACGTACTGTTTTATTCTAACATGGGAAAACATTGGAGGAAGAACAATAGTATGGTAATCTCTTTTGATTATATATCTAAATGACCTTTCGATTTTCTGAAAGTCTGTGGTTTTAAATCGATAACATTTTATCGAAACAAGTGAATAACAAACAGGAAGGTGAGCGGATGAAGTATTTATTTTTATTTTGTGTCGTAAATTGGGTTTCCACCATTTCGGTACTCCTTACGATGGGGCGATTTCCCATACAGAAATAATGAGAAGAATATCAGTTATGCTGTTGTTTGGGTATATCAGCTGTTAAGTCAGTTACCTAGTCATAAAAGAATCACTCTCTATATGAATCTGGTAGACGGGTGCTATTATTTACTTTTACTGAGGTAGTAAAAACCGTCCAAGGAAAGGGCCTTGTGACGTCCAGCTGAGTGTATCTTTCGGGTAAAGTAGAAAGATATAATTTTTTATTGCCATGTATCCATCCCACTCACATGTTGTCAAGATAACTGCACGGCCGTCGCACCGGAACCATGAATGTTTATTGCGTTCTTGTTGATCTCTATGTCAACTGCTCTGGCCTATGCCCATGAAATCCGAATTCCAGAATGTTACATTGAAAGCAATGATGAGAAGGAACAAAGGAAACTGAAATTAGAAAACTGGAAGACTACTGGTCCCTCATGTGATGTAACTAAATTAGCTTACTTGTTTACCGATTAACACTGGTTTCCAACCAGCAAGTGACAAAAATAACCTCGATGAAATTAATGAACACAGAGATATAGGTTAATGTATATAAATGCTACCAACCAACCCGTTCAGCCAAATAACTGTGATCAAAACTCAACAGAGTAAATTTCACAAAGAAAAATGTTCTTTTTGCCAATCGTTTTTCCAAGTGTTTGAATAAAGAAGTGATAACAGTATATACGCTTTGTCTACATTCTGTTTTCATCAACTCGCTTTGAAAGCAGAGACCTCCGTACAACGCAAAAAAGGCAACAGCCATAATCGATGTAGTCACAACCACAGTGCAATCATGAATGCTGAATCAAATCACTAATTAGCAGACACCATCGCTAATCAGGGTGACACTGTTTTAAACTGTCCCGCTAACTCTGGTGGGAATACCTTTCTTTCTGAGAACCATCTTAGTTTATTGACTCGGAACGCATTGTTTAAATACAAGGAAACATTCCCAGTCACTAGTCTTTGCAGTACTAACTGGTTCAAACTTGCATGGGATAAACTCTCTTCTGATTGAGTGATTGGTGATATGGCAAGATACCACATAGCGAGAATCCGTTCTCACCTTATCGACCAGGTGCATTGTCACCTACTCATCCGTTGCCGCAAGCCCTGACCTGGATTCGAGACAGGTGGTGTCTGCTTGCGTGACTAGGCGGTCTATCGAACGATGAGCCAGACGATAACGCCACAGACACCATACTCGCCTGTGCACTAATAGAGTCATCTTAAGTGAAGCTGAAAAATATGCGACCTAAGCACCTAGGTTAGCAGTCAAACTCCTAGGGAACTTTGAGCCAAGGTCATTCGAAGTTGGTAAGATTATTATAAACACAATAATGTCTTTTTCAAACCCGTCACTAGGTAATTGCTCATTACTTGCATAGTGTTGAATAACTATGTAAAGCAAAAGTGATCGTAAGTATACTTAGTTCAAGTGAACCTTCAGTCATTAATTTTCGCTCAACATGGATACGTAGGAAAAATACCTACAAATGACTATGAGCAATATGCTGAACAATTTTTGACCAAATCCGTGTTTAAAAACGACCTCACATTGGCTCCTGGTGCCTTGGGAAAGCATCAGGAAATTTGCCCCAATAATAAAGCGCTCACCAAATCTACATGTGAATTCCAAGTTCCTGTGAGGGGATCGATCGTGTGACGGCAAGATACCGAACAGAAAATCTGTCTACGTAATTTTTCCCGTTTTGTTTTTCTACATTATCCTCGTCGAACCAAAGCGTGATGTGCTTTGAAGCATGAGGACTCCACGGAGCCCTCTGCTTTGTGGGGGTATTTTGATTCTTCTGTTAACTGGGTGCCTCAGACAAACATTGCTGCTAACAATATTTCTCAAAATTGTTGAGGGATACAAATAAATTCTGTGCATGAAGTACAAGTGGTAAGCCTAAAACTCACTCACTTTTCTTTTGTTTCTCCCAATTTAGGTTTAGATGGGAAACAGAACAAAAGTGTATAATTTTAAACAACGTCACTAGTCTCGAATGCTGTTAACAGGAATTTGGGACCGTTGTTAACTTCATTCTAGAAAACAAGATATATTCGTATGTGGTAGATGAATGGGAAACCCGTCTTGTATCACGTATCTTGTCTCCTACCCTGAAGGAAATTAAAACCAAGTCTGTACACATCGTGGTTTGAAGGAAGTGCATGTGGAAATGTTGATAGGTCATCCTCCGTGAAACTGTGTGAGACGGTCAAGAAAAGCTGGTCGCATTCATTCAACTAACTAACGGCCATGATATTTATGGGATGCAACATAACCAAGATAAGTGATCAATCATGAAAATACGAATGAATAAGGATAAAAGAATATATTCCGTATATTTTGTTTACGATAAATTTGAAAATGATTTGGCCCGAGTATAGTCCACAATTTTAGAAGTAAATGGTTATAACTGTCCTTTGCTAAAGTTTTCGATATCCCACCAAGCAGGTTCCCACTGATTAAGAATATTTTCATTTGAAAAGAAGTTTCATGCAGTGGGAAGTATCTTGAAAAGAAGCTGTGACTATGGAAGTGAGTTATAAGCTGATGATATAACATTCCACAAAGCTACTACCGCTCAAATGGTCCACAAATCTTCTGACATTGTAATACTCAGCTTGTTCTCTGTACGCGCAATTGACTAATTTTTGCAAATACTCCTGATTCTGTCCAATGAAATCATTTTACCTGATAAAGATAAACGATAACAACAAGGATCAGTGAAAAACAGAACGATATACGGAACAATTACCAATAGTCATATCTGTGACCTTTGGTCATTCACATTCTGATAGTCTATGACCACGATCATATCGCATCACATGACGGAGTATCCGTATCTGAATGGTCATGATCACTGATCGATATCATATACATATTTATCTAACTAACATCCAGCCTTGGTCAAATCGTCATCAGGGAGAGATTTTCAGCCCTCCCGTCCCGAGTTCGAATTCCGCTCACGCCGTCGGTCACCTGGCCCAATTGGGAGCCTATAATTGGCCGCGAATCCCTTCTTGGAATTTAGCACCACTGAGGCACACTAAAATGGAAGTGAGTGAAATAGATAAAATAGTCAAAGATTCCGTTGAAACAAGTCTTTCTACGAAGGGAATAGGTGAACCGAAAAAGGTCAATGAAATAGCAAATTTTGGTGGAGTTTAGAAACAGAATTTAAACGAACTTATTTATACAAATTTAACCAACCACATACGCATGAAACATGAAACTTCTCTCTTATAGAAGTCCAATTCGGCGAAACAATGGTTTTTAGTAATTCAGTCTTAAGCAGTTTACAAATTACATGGGAGACATTAAGCAAGAATCATGCGGATGGACATGGAATAAACACCAATCATGGGTAGGGGTTTGACAACAATCAAATCGTTCTTGTCATTTGATTGGTTTACCTAACTTACGCCCTCGGGGTGACAGGACGACAGATTCATTCGGCTTCGATCGATCCTAGGCCATGAAAGTTGCAACACCCGGACTAAACGCTTTTGGACGCGAAGGTCTGGGGTCAGTTTCCTGATTGCAATTGCCCCCGGCTATCGCTAGAGTGCGCAACTGAACACCCTTGCATTTGTTCCAGGGGACTAGATACACAACTTTGAAAGCCGTGTTTGGCTTCACCTGCTGTCCGGTGTCAACTAGGTGTGCTAAAGATTGTGCTGTTTATCGATCTAGTCTGTCCTTGGCTTAATCAGCGTGGGTGATGCTCTTTGATCCGAGCGGATAGCTTTCAGATGTGTTTGTGATGCACTGTATGTAGGTCGAACGGCACGACAGCTGTCCACTCGGATCAAAGAGCATCACCCACGCTGATTAAGCCAAGGACAGACTAGATCGATAAACAGCACAATCTTTAGCACACCTAGTTGACACCGGACAGCAGGTGAAGCCAAACACGGCTTTCAAAGTTGTGTATCTAGTCCCCTGGAACAAATGCAAGGGTGTTCAGTTGCGCACTCTAGCGATAGCCGGGGGCAATTGCAATCAGGAAACTGACCCCAGACCTTCGCGTCCAAAAGCGTTTAGTCCGGGTGTTGCAACTTTCATGGCCTAGGATCGATCGAAGCCGAATGAATCTGTCGTCCTGTCACCCCGAGGGCGTAAGTTAGGTAAACCAATCAAATGACAAGAACGATTTGATTGTTGTCAAACCCCTACCCATGATTGGTGTTTATTCCATGTCCATCCGCATGATTCTTGCTTAATGTCTCCCATGTAATTTGTAAACTGCTTAAGACTGAATTACTAAAAACCATTGTTTCGCCGAATTGGACTTATGTAAGATGCAGCGGGTATTCTCCAGACATTGAAAAGTCTTTTGCAATAATTGGGAATGCTTTTGAAAGAAGACTACGAATTGATTATATAAAAATTGCTGGCATAACACTCAAAAACAGTCTATCACTTAATACTGAGCCACTTTATTCTGGCATATTCAAAATAAAGTTTGATGATTGTAAGTCTATCATTCTGCTCACCTTTCTCCGCAAAGCTGTTGAGAATCGAAGAAGGACAGGTAGACTGCGACTCACCGTTGTAAGTTCCATTTTACTGTTTCGTCTTGTTATTCAGCACTTTATGGGTACACGATCCTCGGGGGCTAGAAATCGATTACAGTATTTGAGAATTCCTGCGGACGTATCACGGTATTAGACATCAAGAATTGTAAACTAACAGCAACTAGTGCCTGATTGGTATTTCGGAATGCCTGGTTTAGCAGGAAATATTCCAGCAAACCATTATAGATCGTATTCTTTAGATTTGCCTCGGTTTCCCCTGGTAATAGTTTCAACTAAAAAACAGTCACAATGCCTCCGCGATAGCGGGTTTTATGTTGAGATGTGTAGAAAAACTACTGAACAAATAATATGTTCGGTACTATGCGGCAAAATGTACTCTCAAATGTCTTTTGGTAACAAAAGTGTCTGTCCTGCAATCTGTCCGCTTGAAATGATGAAATTTACCTGCACACCGATGGTCCGCCAAGAGGTGGCCGTGGTCACTTCCACGGTATTTCAGTTACTCCAAACGATTCCGGGTTCAAAAGTGAACGCTACCAGTCAGAATCTCTCACCGCTACCTCATAAATATCTACGTACTCGAACCCCTTCATCATTAATACCTAGTAAGAGCAAGTGTTGGATCGAAAGTTATATGATTCTATTTAATCGGCGGTGGTCGAACAGTCAACGCCATAAAATTTTGATTCCGATGTCCCGGATGTAAATGCTCTTGAGGCTGTTGGTCGCTTCCCAAATGGCAGCCTTAAAAAGGTCACCACCCCTTTCTGAAATATTGTACTATTACCATACAACAATATAAAAGTTAAAAACCTGATAAAGAATAAAACGCTGATCTATGAGGTGAGAGGTCCAAATCCCGCTACTACAGGTCACATAGGAGGTGATAGACGGCAATCTGCTGTTTCTACGCTCGTAACCAAACGTGGGAATTTCTGAACTTGCGTGTGTTTTCTCTTAAATTATCGTGGCAAACATTGCCCGTTCCCTCCACAAAGGTAATTAGCCGTTTAAGTCATGGCTTATGTGTCCCATTTTGCTGCACTTATGTGTAAATATGCGATAACGAATACAATGAAATAAGAGAGCTACAGTGGAGTTCCAATGCATTCTAAAGTTCTACTCAACTGTTTATACTAATGATTATTCCATTGCAAGTTAGAGTGTTCCTTCTATTTCTCCGTTTTGAATCCGAAAAAATGGTTATTCATTGTATTGAAAACGTTTGTCGTGTTCAAGTTGATCATTCTGGAATAGGAGTTCAAATCGCACAGAATAAAAACTAGGAAAATACGTCACTCCACTTCCCCACAAGTCCCGTGGTCCCATTACAAACACCAACGTAAATTAGGGATCAAACGTTTGACTTTGTGTCATGAACCCCGAAATAGGCGGGATAAGAACAGTACTTTATAACAATCAGCTCCTTCTATAGACTGAGTAGAGTAACAAAAAATAATACGATCAAAATTCAGGGCAGTCTTGGGACTTGTGATCAGGTCATTCAAACAATTCCTTTCCTTGACTGTTCGGGTTTTTTCGAGGGTAGATCATTTATCCAATTTTCAGAACACTCTGAGGCTGGAAACTGAGCAGATTGGAATCACGTGAATGGCAGAGTTCTACTTTGTGGTAGAACTGAAAATAACAACAAGAGGATTTTTCATGATATTCACAAAAACTGATGCTTTTAATAAGATCGTCGAACACGAGATCCACGTTTGTTTTGGTAAGATCAACCGGAAGAGCTCGATTGTAGCACGTATGTAGCTAAAAATGCCCCTGCTGACAGTTACAACTCAAGGCTATCGGTTAATTTGGACTTTCATGCAGTTTTTAGCAAAAGAGCTATTTATTTCCCTTAAAAAGAAGTTTATAGCTTTTTGGAAGCCATTTTGCGCGCATTTGTTTCGGCTGTCTCCCAATTTTCGTTTTGTTGTAAATTCTCGGGCATGAACAATTCCGGATCCAATGCACCATGATTACAGTTCTCAGTGGTCTTTAAGCTTTAAAACTGTTGGAAATTCCACCCTCTCTATTCCGACCATCTCAATTCTGTTGTCGTTCTTTTAGTGCCTGGTGTGTTTTCTCTACCAAAAGTTATTTTAAAATTAAACAGTGATTTTGAGCAAAATGCTTCCGGAGTGGTTGCTTTTCAAAGTGGTTACTAAATACGTGAAATTTCCGCTCACCAAATTAGTCATATAAGCCAACTACCTAGAAGACTCACTGCCCTGCTATTTTCAAAAGCAAACTTGACTGTTCTATTTATGTTTACGTATTCTTATTCTCGAGTACATTTTCTAGTCCTATAGTTGTCTGATAATCCTCTCTTCCAGGCGACCGGTTGCACTAAACAAGCAATGTCACCAAAAATACAAAAATATTTGGGCTTCAGCCTCAAAATGGAGGGGGGGGGGGGGGGTTCCCGGATTTTGCGAACTTCTGTGTCGGCAGTAATTATCACTACGCTAACAGTTCCCCTTTCCGTATTCTTTCTCAACAAAATCTTCAATCGAGGCCATTTGTGTGAGCCTCTACAATGGTAACCCCAGCACCCCAACATACCACTTGAGTGATCGTACGTTTCGCGCCCGCGATAACTGCAGATTCTGTTTCCCACATATACGTATCATAAGACAACGTGTTATCTTTGTGCATATTCCCGGGTCATGTTTTACGCGATCGACACTACACGGTCTAATTTAGTTGACCTCGGTGACGAAAGTTGATTGTAAATGCTAAGGAAGTGTGCCCTCCGAAACCCCCATACGAAGACCTTGTTGACCCCCGTATTTCTACTCTGTCTTTTTATTTCTTCCCGAAAGTGATCTTAAAATTTTGTATTTTATATTTGTACGACAGACTTCTACGGATAGTATGCCTACATTTCAGCCACTGCATAAAAAATAGAGCACGAGGAATAGGCAAGATGTGACAAATAGTAAAATATTTGGTTAAACACTTACAGATGTGTTCCAACCCTCCAAATACTGAATGAGAACACATTAATTCTCGAGGAAAAGTACCGGAATGCAGATCAAGCGGACGAATGAGAGCGGGAAAAGGACAAGCCTTAGTGTAGGGGATGAGTGGGGTTCTGGAGTATCTTGTGGACTGGGTTAGATAAGAATCGATATGTCGATCAACGAGTTTCTTTGGGGATAGAGGAAACTTAGCCTATGATTATCAAACCACGACGCAGTGATTTAAGGTCCTGTTTCAAAAGGCCGGGGAATTTAAAGCGGAACAGTAAAGCAGGATAAGAAGAACAGACTGGAGACGAAACTTGGAAATGCCTGACTGCGGAGTCCCAAATTGTTCGAGTTTTCGAATTTGACACCATAGAAGATGCAGTTTCTCAATCCGTTTTTGAATATGAGTTGTCTTTCGTGAACTGTTATCAAAATTAACTCCCAGGTACTCGGCAAAGGTCATTCCTGATAGGAATTAGTAATTAAGGGAAATATGATTTGTTAGAAAAACGGAACGTGCATTGATGAAAACGTATTTAAGGCACCTGGACGTACTTGGTTTTTAACCAAATTGAGCGGGAAAATGTTCTATTTCAGGCAGTTTGGAAGTCGAGTGCAGCAAAAGCTTCACACACCTCGGGAGGTAAATATTTAGCTGTCGGGAGATGGTGGGTCGCCGGTGTATGTGGAAAATAAGGGAGATAACACGGCACGCTGGAATACTCCAGAAATGTTGACATGGAGTTTGGAACGTTTGCACCCTACCTTGGTTTTTTGCATCACATTAGGAAAACCGTTAGATAGCTAGGCGAGAATTTTCGAGGGACAGCTGAAGATTTCAAACCTCCTAAAACCTAAAAGGGTACGTTATCTGAAGCTGAGTAGTTATCAAGAAAAAAACAGGAGTTTGCCAAAGACCTGGATTAAAGAGGTTAGAGCCCTGAGAGTGGATCTCTTGGGTATTTAGGCAAACTACCAAGGGTCGAAAGGTACATTTAGGTGAATTTTTACGAAGACTGCTTTCTCGGTGATTTTCCATGCTGATGAAGTATGATCTATCGAATGTGAAGGATTTCTTGTACCAGTTGCTTTGGAGCCTTTGGAAGTTGGATTAATGAGGAATGGTCACCAAAAATCAGGAAATAACTAGTTCGGTGGGGATTTTTTCAACAAAACGGCTTTGAGCTCTGTGAGCCGGGCAGCTCCGTACCTGGTAACTGGAGGAGAGAAGCCATCCGGACCTGCTAAAGACGACGCTCTGGACGTGACAAGAAATTCGAATAAGCCGGGCTTCGAAAAATTTTCAAAAGTTGTATTACGCTGGGAGAACACGAAAGAGTACAGTCACACGGAGAATAATGCTGAGGTGATCTAAATCAGTATCGACGTTTCGGGATTTGCTTTCCTGACCTCAAAGTAGCTTTATGTTGTGCCACCGAACATTAGGATTCCTAACTCTTAGAAACTATGGACCTTGATAGCGTGGGATTAATACTTGACTTCTAGACCTCGGCAAGACTTGTAGGCGCTTTATTTTTGGCTTCAGAGGGATTTTAGTTGTGGAAGGGCCACCCTCCCACCGGAAGCAAACTCAGTTTCATCCGGGCGATATAGGTGGAAGATAGAACGAAGAGTATCAGTAAAGAGTTCAACAACTCCGAAGAGTGAACGGGAGGAAAACAACGAAAAGGTGGCGGTGATAGCTGCTTTCAGTAGAGGGGAGATTCCGGGTGAAAACTTTCGATGGCGACATGTTCGTTGTTTCATTTCTGTGAAAGATATATAAGTTGTATGTGAATAATATTTCGGCCTCATACGAAGTGAGTTATGATGACCAGTTGAAATAGGTGCTTTCAGTCTAAGGGCGAATTACTGAGGGTGATAGACGAATACATGTGTAGTATGAAGGAGCTAATCAAAATAATTTGTGCTGAATAACTTAAAAAAATGTATCTACGACTTTGAATAACTTTAGTTTTATAATCGAATCCCTGGAAAGGATTTTTATTTGAATAGTATACGAAAAAGCGTCTCTTTCTAGCCTCATCCTTTGCAACCAGTTTGCACTCGTGACGAACTCACTTATCGGCAATTATTTGACACTACTTACTACCTCCACTAATACTCTCCAGATTTTCCCACCTTTTCTCATGTGAATATATTTAAAATGTCCCACTGTTCTAAATCCACGTAAAAGGGTAGCGCTGTTTGCTGCCTAACGTGTTCCATTGTGATTCAGAAACGGACTGTGAATGAGCTTATTGACTGCTTTCGTCGTTACTCGACGGTATTTGTTATCCCATGTTTTGGCAATTTTATGCATATTTATTTGGATTCTAACAAGGTACTCTTCTATAAATAACCCATATATGTATTCATGGTAAGTAGCTGGTTATCGTGACTTTCTTTGATTTGCATGGACAACGAATTTATTTTTATGATCACAAAATCTCCTGCTTCAAATTTAGCTTCGTCTGAACAGAAGTCGTCATTACCGACGTGAGTGAGTCGTGTTACGACCCAGATATCTAGGTTCCCGTAATAGTAAATCTTGAGAGAGCCGTTCAATATTTGCTAAGCAACAACTGTTCCGTTTGACACGCATGTTTCTAGTATACTGGAAGTTGCTCATCCTTACCATTTAAAGTGTTTCTTATATCACACTGATTGTCTCAAGGATAATTATGAAAGCCATGACTGGAAATGAGCTTTACTTTGATTTCCTAATTTGAGGTTAAAATGTCGCGTGAGTGTGACGAATTTCGCTATCAGTTTGGGTATAATGCGACAAATTGAACTCGGTAATCTTCACGAGTAGATGGCTGCGCATATCAAACTGACAAAGTGCAAATAATTGTTTAGGAAAAAGATTCGGCGAACGGTACGGAAACGCACACTGAGAAGAAAGTGTCTGGATAAGTAAATCAAAAGATGTTCGTGTGTTTTATCCGCGAATGCATGATTGTTTTCTCGGGACTAACTTCCACATAGAAATCTGTAATACCATCACTACGGATTTTACAGCCATTCAGAACTGTCTACTTAGTATCTTATCATGAGTCCTTAACGAGGCCTGCATAGGTTCTAAAGCCATCAACAGGCCAATGTGACGTCGGTCTGAGCCAAACACTTATCTGTGCTCGCACAAAGAAAGGCTGTAACATGCTCCGATGAGGTTTTGAACGGGTGACTTAAAACTTAATAGACGACCTAATCCAAACGTGTCCTATAGGACACGGAAAAATAACCTAAATTAATGAGTCAAAGTAGTCCTGGGTCCGAGGACTGCAAAACTTCTCGGTCCAGACACTGGTGCCTGCATTCCCGACCGGCTGTTGCTAGTCGAATTGACTTGAAAATGTGCCCAGGTATGTCAAAATTAAATGTAGCACTAATGAAGACTACTCTCCCGTCCGCTAATTTTAGCGTTAGTTCAAAATTCTCTTTTTGGCTGCATTGATTTCACCTGTGGTTACTTTTTTTCAACGTATGTCATGAATATCCGTATTTATGATTCAAGTAGTATGTACAGATGGGTGGACAAAATTTCTCGCAAACACTCGACGGTTGTCGTGGTTATTGCCGCTCATCACGTATGTGTATCCAGTACTCCTCTGTCCATTCATTTGTTCTGATACTTGTAAACTCCGTAGGAGTTTGTTCACAGCGATATAATTTGTGTCGAGAGTGAGAGTAAAAGCTCCTGTTAGGAAAGTTTACTGAGGAACCACAAAGGTGGTTCACTGATAGCTTTTACTCACATTTCAGATACACACATTGAATTATTGTGAATATACGTATTTGGTTTACTATGAATAACAATGCCAAGCAATTGAACATCATCCGTTTGTGCAGTCTATTTCAAATTCGATTTTTGCACGGCGTCGTACACTTTGTGCTCTGACGCCACGGTAAGTGTCCTAACTGTTCATTCTACCATTTTGGGGCCTTTCCGGTATCGAAAGTAAAAGTGGTTCACACCTGCGAATATAAAACAGATAAATAAAACAATGTTTGAGAATGGTTCACCCTAAACACCTGACTTACAACCTGCCAAAATGAAAGATTGTTGTTACAAGCGACTTTTGAATTTCGGAAAAGTTCACTCCCCAAAAGATCCGGCTCACTCGACCACGTTTGATTCGGGTCACACAGATCGATCTACCCAGCTGGTCACGATGAAACCCTGTTAGATGAATGGACTTGACCTCAAAGAAGAAAACGGCCATCGAAAACCGCTAGATTGGTAAATTAAAGATGGCACTGAGATTTTTCACTCACTCCTTTCTCTTCTTTCCGTTCCCATTCCCTTTTTAATTAGAATTATCTTGGATGTCCGTTTGCTCATTTGTTTGTGTTTGCATGTACCGTCTTTCATTGAGAGACCGTTTGACAAAACCGCAAGGTTTTCGGAAACAAGAATGCTCTTGAATTCGTCAAAGTTAGTGCCATTCACAAGAAGTCTACTTGGGGGAGGGTGGGGGAAAAGCTCTAATTATAATGATTTATTTTGGTGTTCAGATCTTAACAAATAAACAAGAGTCGAAATGACCAAAACCCCGCGCTGTTGTTGTTTCTTATTATTTTCAACTCCCATTTAAAAAACAGCACCGATTATTGATGTTCCAGCAAGCCACTTTCATGAATTTTACTTAAATCAGAAGGTAAATCGTTCGTCAATATTCAAATGCAAATGAACGAAAAGAAACGTGCCGGTCTTTTGAAAAATGTTACCCCAGGGAGCCTCGTGTCAGGTTTAGCCTGGAAAGTGGGTTCAGAACTATCGGCCGTGCACGTCAGTCAAGCCCTAACGGGGACTGGAAGCCGACGGGATTGATGGTGAGTCGAATACCCAGCCACCAGACTATCTGAATTAGATCTCAACAGTTTATTAAACTCAAACACAGCATGATACAGCACCCACTTGCTGATGAGTCCTGTCAGGGATAAAACAGCATTCTTGTGCTTCCATGATTTTCAGTGGTGAGTTGAGTGTTCATACAGCAAGATGAACCATACTCTTTGTTTATTTTTACCATTTGGTCATATCACGCGTACTATATTTTTCCAATTCCTGAACATTACTAGATTTATTTCAAAATGAAAGGCCACTGCAATTATGGCTGGCAAAGGCCTCAAGCCTGACTGAGAGCCATCCGTATTGACAGTCCTTTTAACCGTCCCCGAGTTTTTACTGACGACCCTCAGCTGTGGTTTCGTGTGCTGGAAGAAGAGTTTGAAACTCATATTATCAAAAGCGAACACGCCAGTTATTTGTGGGCCATTGACTGTCTTCCCCGCAAAGTGTTCGCTGAGATGTGCAACGTCATTCTCAGCGATCTTTCCTACACTGTAGTGAAAGAAACGGTAATCTCCAGTCTCCTACTTTCCCAACCAACTAGACCGACAAAACTATCGGACGGAATTATTGAACGATTCCACAGTATACTGTCGTGATAAACTCGGGTAACCTCCCGACCACAGCCTTCACTGTAGAAACGCTCTCTGAAGACGTCTCCATAGCTTCTCACGGATAAGAATGCATGTTGCAAGATAACTTTTGAACTTGTGGTTGGAGACAGTAGCCTAAGAAAATAATTTGATTATTCACATTAGTATTGCTTTCAGATCACTTTGATTATTTTCATAACCTCTTGATCGACCGGCTTACCGTTCGGTTAGTAAATCTTTCGTCCCCGGCTTGGATGACATCAGCCTTGAGTGGAGACCACGAGTTGATGATAATTTCCGTCTTCTTCCTACCGGTCCATGACACTGGTTGATCCTTTCAGGGTGGTCCAGTATCAGCGATCATTTATGGACGGTAAATTATGGTCGAAGGGTTGTACTTCTCGAGTCGACAGGTCAGTTGCTAGGGAATCCGTACAAATGTTGGTGAATCTGACTTTTGCAAAATGAGTGGTGTAATTTTTCCAATCCTCCAAAAACGTTTAGGTTATTCTTTTTTACTCACCTCTCTGGCCATTCTACGGGAGGAATTCACCTTATTGTCACTTTTAAACAGAATGAAACGGTTGGATCGATCTACATCTATTATGACCGCGAACATTCTACTTAAAATCTCCGCTGATATCTGAAACAAAAGTTCCTTTTCTATCAAAATCGTTCAGAATTCTTGGTCAGACCACTGGTGATTCATAAATCAATACCTTATCCAATTGGCTTTTCATGTGAACTTCAGAACTCATTGAAGTATTTATTGGTAGGTAGTGTTCGGTGGTGCGTATTCTACAGAATAAAATTTGGAGGGAACACACTGCGGCTACTGTCATTATTCTATTGTTGAAGGTGTACTGACAGAAATGTGTACGACACATGCATAATGCTCTTGGATGACAGACGGCAAAAACTCTTATCTCGTGGGCGTAGTAAAAGGGAAGTAACAGAGACGAAAATAAATTCTACCTCAAAACGTCTCCCCCCAAAGTATGGCCGTAAAGCTTTACCGAATTGACCGGTCTGAGAACGAACCGTCCTATTGAGAGCTAAGCAGTCCAAGGGCGAGAATTCCTGAGGAATGCACCAGCGAATTCACTTAAAGTAAACAGTTATTGTACCCAAAAGGAAAAATAAGTTCACATTTGCAGGCAACAGACGAATGTACGAAACGACCCGTTTTGGTTTTGGTGACAGCTCAAGCAACAAAAGAACACGATCTGTTCCTACCTACGGACAGGGTGATTGTTGCTTTTGACATTTTTCAGGCTAGACTGTGTTAGAAATAATAAAGTATTGTGCCTATGTTTTCCCAGCTGGTCACACATGCAGTTTGACTAGTAAACAATTTCCCACGATCCTGACTGCAAATTATTTTCAAGTCCTGGTGGCAGATTAGGTTTCTCGTACCGTGGCAACTAGGTCGTTTTTCATGCACGACGGTGACTTTAAGTCATAATACCCCTACGGTTGACAAACATCTTTGTAACTACATCTGGGTTATAGACGCACATTTTCCCGAATGATGTTCATGCCTGATGTCTGTTCAAGGGTGTCAGAAATTTGTGAATCCAGCATTGCTGTGATGAAAGGACAAGCATATATTCAATCTATAAGATTGAATTAGTTTAATTGGGTACAGTGCAAACATTCAATCACTTTGTAGTTCGAGCTAGGTTTTTATAAGGTCGTACTTTCTACTCGAGCTACTGAGCATGCAAACGTGAACTTGGAAGTTGATACAACATTTGCCACATAAATACTAAATTTACTGATTGATAACTTGTTAAAACTGGGTATTATGCTCTAATCCACGAATTCTAGGGGGGGGGGTGGAAGGATTTTTATTGCTTCCACCTACCTCAATTTACTAGCACAAAAACGATAGCCAAGACCCGGTCCGCCATCCTACTGATTCACCCGGTCCTCATAACTAGCTCTTCTGAGTGGTTAGTCTGGATACATACCCTGTTGGTTTATTCGGTTCGGACGATACTTGACATTTTACTTGTCTTTTGATTCACTTCTTTTCGTACAATCTCTTCCTCGAATTGTGACCGGCGAACAGGATCTTCCTACTCGCCAAACCACCGGCTTGTTTACTAAAGGAACCAGACCTACTGACAGCGAGCCAGTTCATTCCCTCATACAGAGAGTATGCAACAGATCTGAAATCACTACCCAGTACGTTAGGTTTTATTCGAAATAAAACAAACCTTACCAACAATTTGCTACCCACTTGTGCTTATCATTCCTGGCATTATCGTGTGGGCTATTATTAAATTTTTTCCCTCTAGTAATCGTTATGAACGGACGCAATCCGGTTAGTTACATTTTCTGTACGGATACCATAGCGAGTATAATTTCATGACCAAAACATTTCCATACAAAAGCATGACATGTAACTCATTCGAGTGAGCCATTATTAGGCTTAGTAATTTGTTCAGGAACTTCAAGCTTTAGTTGTAATTTCTGATCGGTAGTGGTCGAAAGGTAATCGCGTCTTTAGAGTTGAAGTCATTAGGACTGAAGCCCTTCACAGTCGGCTACATTGGTGGTAGACGGTAATTATCCGTCTGCTGGACTGATAACACGTTTGACCTTATCCGACCCTGTGTGACTCGCCACTGAGAGTACAGTACCTACTGAGGCTATGAGGTAGGTCATCTCGATTTCCCTCCCGCGTAAGAATGGGACGGAAACACAGCTAGTAGTTTATCGAGATTTCTAATTTCTGTTTGAATGTTTTAATAACACGGATAAAGGTTTATTTTTAACTGGATGTTGTTGAATAATACGACCTTTTTTTCTGGAGTACAGCTGTGTACTTCCGAATTACTCTGATTCACATGACTTCTCGCATCATAGTGTAACTTTTGTTGTATGCCTTTCTTGTGTTATTAACTTCTTTTCATTTTTGTCCGCTTGCTTGTAATTCATAGCAAACGGCACTCCGTTTGAAAGCTCGGTTTTAGTAGTCATCAAATCATATGCCAACTTCCGTTCAGTTCCGACACAATGAAAATATCTACCAGATTCTGGGCCTCCAAAGAACAAGTGCCCCTTGATGCTTGTTGATAAAAACAAAAAAGCATCATACGCTCTGTGATGATTTTCTCAAATGTATTAACTAGTAAAGGAGGCAGATGACTTCCAACCTTCTATTTTAACAGACTGTGTTACATTAGTCTGGATTTACCGACTTCACACCGGCACACGGAACCGTGCAAGAAACCTGCCTCGAATGCGCAATTAATTTATACACCAGTTTTGTTTTTCTTCCACTTAGCTATTACTTTCTAATCTCTAGCAAGAAACGTAGCTACCGGAAAAATTGTCAATTTACAGTGTGAGACTGGCCGTGAATAAATGCCGCTCCATCCTGTGTGTTACGTTCGCATACAGTTGAGGGCATCACATGAATAGTTTTTTGCATCTCGAACTATGCATACAATTTCGCATGGAAAAAGGTGCACGTCAACCTTATCTGTCGATATTGTACGCCATCCACATTAGTGTTTATCATGAACTGTCAATCTTTGATCACTAATGGTGCTGACTCCGTGAGTGAAGCGAAGGCAACTTCGGCATAATGGAGACAACTGACCGAAAGCTGCTTCCGAAAGCCAAACTAGGTGGTTTTAAGATACTTGTTTAGAGAGTGGAAGCTTCGGCTACCTTTTTGACTGCGTTTAGGTCCTACGAACCAACTCAGTCAAACATTTTCTCTGCTTCCATTCCGATAATGCCAAAGAACGTTAACTCGAGAGTGGTCGGTTGCCCTAAAGGAGGCGAGGGAGCAAGGAAATTATTCAACTATACTGCACTTGTGTTTCTGACAAACAGATAGTGATATTAGTTTGTTTCAATTTTGCCTCACCTTTTACTAAATACGCTGTTAAAACATCACGTCATAGATGAACAACTAGCAAGTCCAAACCAGTGAAAAAGTCCATGAGGCTGACAATAGTTGCCGGGGGAAAGCGGGTTAAAACGTGACATGTTCGCATGCTAAGGAGAAACAGCAAGATAAAGAGCCCTCTATTTCATCTTTTGGCTGAACAGAAGCTTTTGGCAGCTGCGAACCAGGGAATACTCACTGATTTTTGTCTGATTATTTGGAATGTCCGAAAGGTTATCTGGAACTTTCAGCTATCCCAACTGCTTCCTCACATTTTCCGAAGTTAGTCGGAATGAACAAATATTGGCATTAGTGAAGATGCATTTTGATGAACTCTGTTTACCTCGGACATGTGTGCTGAAAGCGAAGAACATTGTATATGACGGTGTGCTCACCAGTTCGTTGGAATCCTTGTCAAAAAGAGTGGACAATTGCAAAGAATGAGAGCGAACCGGAAGACTATCAATAATAATTTTTTGTTACAAGTTTATTTTTCAAGGGTTCTTAAATTCTCCGTTCTATGAGATTATAGAGCACAATTTGAAGGACAGTCTTTCTGAATTTCGTGGCTAGTGACTAGACCAGCCCCATAGTCTTCATAAACGTGGTTTGGAAGATCGAGTAGACAGCAAAGACGAGTCGTTTTTTTCAAGTGTGCAACAAGACGTATTGCAAAGAGAGAGGAATTACGCTCCAAATTTCAACCCGTCCTAAACATGTACGTGTACACGTATTCCACGAAAAAACACAGCCGTAAGTAAACAGTTATTGTGCATTCTTCCCAAAGGATGCTCCAACTCGTTGTTGTTATTTAAAGGCAATGAAGTAAAGAAGTTAGTGATGAAATTGCCTAGACCTATTTACTTGATTCGTTTTCCAAATACAAATATTCTTCTATCGACAAAGTGAAACTAGACTAAGCCACGCCTACTGCAATTCCATCTCTTCGCTTTGCAAGGTGCACATTTAATTTGCAGCATTTACAATGAGCATGAGTCTAATGCACCGTGAAGAGCAGTTTCAGTGAGAGACTTTATTTTCTGAAATCGGAACTGCCGTGCAAACCAACCCTCCATATTTTGCTTGTAGCGAAGCTGTTGAAAAATTAACTGTCTGTTGATAATGTATTTGAGCTGAATAATTCGCTGATTCAAAACAACTTGCGGTGATTATCGTCCCTCTAAGAAGTGGCCTCGAACCACGTAATTGAGAGTATCGGGTTACATGCCACTGATTCTTATTTACCTTTTATAACAATAGTGCTAATATTACCAGTAATAATGGTTTTCTGCTCGGTGTCGAGACTGCAGCTGTTGCAACTGATGTACGCCTTATTGCGAAGCACCAACCTAGAATGAATTGTTACTTCTTCATCTTTATTTACTCAAAAGTTCAAAACTAATATAACTTATATGGTTCTTGGCAATGGAAAATTTAATTTTTAATTTTTTCAGGGCGTTATGGAACTCTTTTCCAGGTAGTATTTTATATTTTCACAGGTAGATCTTTAAACAGGTGCGAAATGTAAAAGTTCGGTAAATTATGGTCTTGGTTACATTTATAAACGAAGATAACGATATTCCCCTTGGTAACAAAATCATACTCCTGGGTTGCGATGTGGACCAATTCGCTGGTTCCTATCTCCTTGAATCACGTCCGCTTTTCATTCTGAAATATGTTTTACGAACAATTTGAAGAAGGACCTGTACTTTATCGACTTTTCTAATTCTCTTTTGATATTCAACGTAATCCTTTTCCTTGTGTGAAGCTTTTCTGGGTGAACAGAAAAGCAACCATGAAACTTCGATAGTAGGCGTACACATAACTTTCCGAGCCTAAATGATACGAAATTCGGTGCATTTACATCGATCCCAAGTGTTTCACATAGTGTGCGGAAATCAATAACGTTTATTCGTTCTCACTCACTGCAGAAAAATTTCCTCCCAAACCGTCTTCAACAACTATTTCTCAGGAAGCCATGAGTACTCCGAATAATATCCGTTAATCATTCTATGATATTCATAATCGAAAAAGTAAATCTGATTTGACTTAACTACAGTAGGCACCTTTCCTTTGAAGAAAGAAAAGGGGAGTTCATTGCGCAAGTAGGTTATACTGGTGAAGGGCTTCAATCTTCTGTGTGAGTGCTTGTTTATTTTTTTGTAATTCGAAAAGCTTCTCAGTGGGGAAAATCCAAAACAGTCATTGCTGAATGAAAATTGTAGCGTACAGCGCCCGACGTAGTATGGGACCCCCCGCCATTTTCCCGCTTTTTTTGCTTTTGCACTCCCTAACTAAACCGTAAATCCAGTCAGAACGACCGTTTGCTCGGTACCGTACAGTATACCAAATTTTAAAACGAAACTGTGCACTTTGTGTTAATTAGAGCAGAAAAAATAAAAGAAAGGAGGGTGGCCATGTACGGAACCCATATTCGGATGAGCTAACCCCGTGAGGAATTTCGCAGAACCGGACGGATCACGGACCTTGGTAAAAGCTGATCAGTTCGGTCTGTGGATCTGGCAGACGGCAAATCCATGAGAACCGGGACCGCGTTCGTCATGTGTACCGGAGCACATGATGCACCCTAGTTGTCTAGTCAGTCCCGGTAAATTTTGGCTGGGAATATGAACCTTACAGAACTCCCATAGATTTGTTTTGTGCACTGCCCCACTGAAAAAACTACCAGACTATGGGCAGAAAGAAATATCGGCCTTCAATCAAACTAAACTCAGCTTGCCTGAAATCGTCGGACAATGCAACAGGTCCAGAAAAGTCATAGGATCGTATCTAGAATAAAACCAAGAATTTACCGCCTAAAAAGTGAATTGTTTGTCCTACGAACTAACAAAACCGGACGAATGTAGAATAATGTGTCCAGCCTTCAGTAACTTACGCTCCAAGTAGACGTTGAATTCTTTGGTTGAAGTCAGAGTTTCAAAAATGACTCTACCAAAAAAAGATCAAAGCTGCTCAGTTGATGAAATACTAAGAGATGATAACACAAATTGATCTTTTACCACTGCGTGAGCAAAATCCCTTATCATGGGCTGGAACACATGTGGCTTGAACAAACAAATGTGAAAATTCCGACCTCAGTGACGAAAAATAAATTACCTTGGATGGACCGGATGCTTGAAACTATAGTTGGTATGGTATTTTAGAAGATGAATGAATTTTCAGTCAACGAGGCACCGGCAGGAGCTCGATGATAATTTAGGGAGCCCTTTCAGCCAAAAGCCAAAGTGAGCTAGCTATACTTTGGTGCCATCACGACGAGACTGCACCTTGATTTGGTGCGATGGCTTGAGCGCCTCTATGACCCAAAGAGCTATACAGGATGACTACTTTAAGCCGGAGATACTATCATACCTGACAGGTCAATGCTTAGAGGCCAAACAAGATACAGTCTTCCGGTTTTCTGGGTTGGGGGTCGATTTGAGCTGGCGGCTCAATCGGCAAAATCAGTGGAAGAATAATTGACCCAAGCAAATGGGCTTCCACTAAGCCATCCCGCTGCCTTGCGGATAGGTTCTTGTTAGAACTAAAGGCTTTGGATGAGGACCCTAATCGTTCTTATGCTTTGTGGCTGGACGCCCTAGTAGTACCCGTCCAACACCTCCCATGAACTGCACGAATAGGAAGAATTCCATACTACATCGGTCGTCGCACAGGATAATCAGGACCACGCTGCCCATTGCATCGAT
Organism: Fasciola hepatica; assembly: GCA_948099385.1. NCBI lineage: Eukaryota > Metazoa > Platyhelminthes > Trematoda > Plagiorchiida > Fasciolidae > Fasciola > Fasciola hepatica. The sequence continues at coordinate 14,284,404 of CANUEZ040000120.1, read as the reverse complement.
CGGGGTGGGTAATGATAAGTGGGCTACTGCTCAGAGTTCCCTCTCTTTTAGTCAACCTTTGTCTTCTGTCCCCAACCACCTCTCTTTGCCCAATACATCCACTCATAACGCTCCCACTGATAACACGGCCGATACTCGCAACGATTCTCCGTCAAATAGTGTCAGGAATGTTCCTCTGTCTGATAACTCACATTTTCTCAAGCCTCATCAGCCTCTGAATCTCGGCTCCTTGAACGTGCGTGCACTCTTGCAGGCCGGTCAGCAGGGGTGCCTAGCCCTCACAATGACCCCTCTGAAGATTGATGTCTGCTGCGTAAGTGAAACGCGTATCCGGGATTCGAGCAGTGTAATTCAACTAGCTGCTCCTAGCATCTCATCGAGGTATTTTCTACGCACTTCAGAGAATGAAGTAGCTGGAGCTGCGGGCCAACGTGGTGTAGGAATAGTCTTGAGTGACAAGGCTGAGGCTGCCCCCTTAGACTGGATCTAAATTATTGTTCGTTTGTGTGCTGTGAGACTCCAGGGGTCAGTCGGCTTTCGAAAGGATAGCTGTTTTACGCGCAGTTCGTTTATGATCTCGGCATACGCCTCAACGGACTGCAGTTCTGACACGCATAAGGATGAGTTTTATGAAGAAACTGGCCACCCTCGTTCGCAGCAGAAAAGATTCTGACATTGTAGTGCTAATGGTGACTTCAATGCACAAGTTGGCGAACTTAGTGTGTCGGAAGCTTGTTTAGGTGGGCGTTGTGCTTTACTCGACAAGGGTACAGATAACGGAGATAGGCTTCTCCAGTTTTGTGCAGATAATCGATTGTTCTTGTCTAGCACAAATTTCCGACACAGCTCGCGTCGCACAGCGACATGGCGCTCTAACTCTACAGGTACTCTAAGCCAGATTGATCATATCGCAGTAAGCTACTGGAGGCGCAGTTCTGTTCAGAACTGTAAATGTTACTAGTCCACGCACGTAGAGTCAGACCATGCATTAGTTTTAAAGCGATTATCTCCAACTCCATGGTGATCGTCGCAAACCGCAAACTCGATTGGCCGTGCAACTTTTGTGTGATGCAGAAGTACGAACCCATTATGAGCAGAAGTTAGCACATGAGCTAGGATCTACGACGAACAGTAATATAGATGAGCATTGGGCTCATATCAAACAAGCGATGCACGTTGCAGCAGGTTTTGCCTGTGGTCCTAGATCTGGTGTTCATCAAAGACACTAGGTTTCGCAAGAGTCGCTGAGTATAATGGAGCAAAAGCGTCAGCTTTCGAACCGTAAGGAGATGAATAAGATGCGGAGAAAGCTGCAAAGGCAAGTTACGAAAAGCCTTAAGAATGATCGCGAAAATTGGTGGGTCAAGGTAGCCGAAGAAATGGAAATAGCAGCTGCTTCAGGTAACAGTCGAAGACTGTTCAACCGTATTCGTGACACCGGTGGACGGCGCACCCAGGTCAGTGAAACGATATGCGATAGAAATGGAGAACCCATCCATGGCAAACAGCAAAGGCTGGACCGTTGGGCCGAGTACTTCAAGGAACAGTTTAGCTGGCCGCACGCTAGTGTAGTTACTCAAGTGTCAACAACTGTGACTCCTTGATTGGTATCACTTGAGCCACCATCGGAAGTAGAAGTAGACTCATGCATTCGGTTACTAGGCACGGGAAAGCGGTAGGTCCTGAAGAACTTTCCCCAGTTCTTTTCAAACTGGGTGGAGATGCTTTGATAAAATCACTTACCATCTTGCTCAGTGACATTTGGAACGAGGAGCGTATTCCGTTAATATGGAGCGAGTCATTGATTGTTCCCATCTTCAAGAAGGGAATACACAATGACTGTGGTAATCATCGTGGGATTAGCTTAACCCCGATAGCCACCAAAGTATTAGCTTCGATTTTGCTGCTTCGTCTTACACCCGTTCGCGAAAGGAACACCCGCGAACAGCAGGCTGGATCCCGCCCAGGTCGAGGATGCATCAACCAGATTTTTACTTTTCGCCGACTACTTGAAACGCGTCACACGCACCGCCGAACAACAATAACGGTTTTCTTAGACTTGAAAGGCTCCTTCGATTCAGTTGATCGAACATCGCTTTTCAGTGTTCTTCATCGAAAAGGTATGCCCCAGAAGTTCGCGAACCTACTGAGATCATTGTATTCTCATACTTCTGGTAGCGTTATAGTTCACGGTGAACTATCCGGTCGGTTCGAAACGATCAGTGCTGTTCGACAAGGATGTCCCATGTCTCCTTTCTTGTTCAACTTTGTCATGGACGAAATAATGGAGAGTGCGTTGCAAAATCTTCAGGATTTGGGTGTCAAACTCGGAAACAGTGGAAAGCTATGTGACCTAGATTACGCAGACGACGTTGTCTGTTTGTTCGAATCCACGGAACATGCTCAGCGTGCACTAGATAATCTCGCAAGTGCTGTAGCTCCATTTGGCATGCGCTTTGCACCTTCAAAGTGCAGAGTGATGTTACGAGACGGGACGTCAACGATCCCGAGCTTGATGCTCGATGGGGAGGTGCTCTCAGTTGTCGACCACTTCACCTACCTCGGCAGCAGCTTGACGACGGATGGGAGCACAGTAGTAGAGGTGAGTACGCGGATATCCAAAGCTCGAGTGCCGTACGCTGGACTGAAGCACTTGTGGCGCCGATCCGATATTTCACTGAAGTTGAAAGGCCGTATATTCTACGCCGCAGTGCGTTCAGGTTTTTTGTATGGTTGCGAGACTTGGAGTCTGCGTGCTGAAGATATTCGTCGTCATGAGGTTTTCGACCAATCGATGTTTACGTAGTATCGCCAGGATTGGGTGGAATAGCCGAGTAAGCAACGATGAGGCGAGAAAGCGAGTATTTGGTACTAATTCAGAGAACGTTCTGTCACATCGTATCCGGCTTAGTAGACTTTGTTGGTTGGGGCATGTGTTACGTACGGCAAACACACGTCTACCGCACCGTGTCCTATTCTCCGTTCCTCGTAGGAAGTCCAAAAAACACGTGAAGGTCAACGGATGACGTGGCAATGACTACTGAAAAAATATGCGTCGAACTCAGGAAAACTAGGTGCTTTACAGCTTCGTAATTGGAGTCCAAAATATCCGTCTACCAGTTGGCTGGAGACACTGATGAATATGGCAGCGAACCGTGAGCAGTGGCGATCGTGTTGTTACTTTCTGTCTAATCAGAGTGATTCGTCAATGTGCGTTTGTACAGTGAGACTGTGTATTCCGTGTGTTGCCTTCTAGGGCGTTGTTTCCTTTTCCCACCCGTGTAGGTCCACTGCCTGTCCATTTTGTATATTCATACTTTCTAATTCAGTGTGCAACATGGTGAGAAAGGCAGTGGTCAGTGGAGCTTACCCTACTGCTTAACTCTGTATGACAATTATGATTAGTGTACGCAAGATTCCGTTGAGTATACTCGTACCTTGGAAAAGTTTTCGCTTGCACTACGGACCGGCAGAATACAAGATGACACCATATTCATACATGATAAACTTACTGTTTGCTGCTCATGCACTGCAAAATGTTGGCTGGTGTTCCGTGGGATCAAGTTCAAGCGGTGTCATTCTGCAGCCCAGACCCAAACTCGATTGCTAACCTATTGAGTATACATACTCACTAGGTGTGAGAACCATTCCATGGTTTAACAGTCAAAGAGCGAATTCATAATCGCCTTTAGGTGGTGAATATTGGCCACGGGGCAATCCCTGTTCTTGTGGGAAATATGTTGAGGAGATACATTGAGGTACTCGAGCAGCATGGCATTTGCACACAAATGTAAGTAATAATTAGTAACTAAGACGTGGTCGCATACATTTGTCTCCCCTTTTTCCGCAGAACTTAATTAGATCAAAACTAATTATTTTGTAAAAATATATTGCTGGTAAAAGAAGCCTAAATCTCATAAGGGAATATGCTGGTGTATTCTCTTCAGAGTATGGGATAGCTCTCTTTTTTCCGCCTTATTGTGAGTTTGCTTTCCCTAAAAAACCGTATATTTGGTCAGAACGACCGAATGCTCGGTACGGTACAGCATACCAGAGGTCCAATGCGGCTAGCGAATAATAAGCTCAGTTTGCCTGTATTTTGATTCATTTACTCATTAGTAGCCAAATCAACGATTCACAAATCAGCCAGCCAGGAAAGTCAACATTTCCGTTTCATCGAGAGGTGAACAATAGGAAATGGGGATTTAAGTCAAATATCAGAAAACCTAAAGCTGCTGGTTGTGTATTCGTTCTCACGATGTCAGTTCTACTTCGGAACCCTTCCCTGATTGTTTTGCTAAAGCCATTGGCACGGATTCCACATAGAATTCAGGGAATCTGTATGTGTGAATTACTATTAAGAAACAAAACTATCAACTAGAAGTTGTCTTACAATATACACTTTCATCAACAACTTGGTCTTCACAAACGATCGTTCGATTGTATCGTGAAGGTGTGCATGAAGTGCATGTAATTCAACAAAACTATTCTTTCAGTGCTTCTCTTGAACAGGCCCCAGTACGGCCACCACACGTGTTCTGATTAACACAAGAAAACGACTTAAAGTCTAAGAGAACTGACGGGTTGGGGACAATTTTTAGTGGGCAAACTATTGCGCTTTGACCGCCGCTGGCCTAGTGCTGAGTGCTGGTCCTGACGTGTAAAGGGCTTCAGGGGATAGTCGGAACCAGACAGAGCACTGCTTTCGACCCGCTCGCCTTTACCCCTGTGTTTATTCACTTCAGATCCATATCTGTGGCTGTTGTTTGTCGGTACCAGTAACCATGACTCTGAGACCGTGGATTATGTGGTCTCGATTGTACTCGTGAGCAGGCAGACTACAGAAAACAAGATCTCGCATTTTCGACCTCTGCGAATGACTTCAGGTAAACAGTGGTCCTTGCGTCAACCTCTATTCTCAGGAGGTTTCCCCAATGTCCACTGTAACAAATCGGTCGTATCTTTCAGAGGATCGTTGTGAATCAAGTAGTTATTTAAAAGATCAAACTGGACCTCCCATGTCAAGTTTCTATTCGCTGAACCAATCTGAAAATTATCAAAAGTAAAAAGAGCTTCGAATTTGATTGGTTCTTCAAAGGTCTGTCACTCCGCCAGCATATACGTGGTTAGATATTTAGTTATTGACCGTTCTTAATATTGGCTTTGTAGTATAAGCATGTGATATAAATATTATTACTTGAGTTTGCTTTTTTGAGTTTTTATCTCGGCATTTCCAAGGTAATCACACTCATCGCTCTTCGTGACAAAATGTGTGATGCGTAATGAATTTTATGGGATACATGTACTGATGTTGTTCACTAATCCACGTTCGCAAGTAAACCAACAGAATCGGGTTCATGGCAAAGCAATTATTCATCCACAATGAAAAGCGCAACGAAGTTGTTTATTCAGTCAAGTTTTTATTTGGAGTGTTCTCAAAAGCACTACTCGGTCAGTTGTTAGGCACGTGTCTCAAAATCGATCGAAACAGGTCACGAAGCTCGCGCTCGCTATCCTCAAAACCACACGAGTGGTACGTGTGGCTTTAGAAATTTGTTCACGAAAGCCTAGCCCAGCCCAAGATCGCGCTGACGCACGATGCCTAATTGGGGCTTCAGAATGCGAACAGCTGATCCAGTCATCATAAATAATCCGACATTTCTCATGGTGGTCAAGCTTCCGTCACTCTTTCAAAACTGCAAACGCAAATAGAATGGCAAGTAGAGATATAATTTGGATTTGTCCTGATTAAATTGCTTATCCTGCGAGTGTCACACCACTGAAGGAATAAATCCGAAGTGACGAAATTTCAAAAAATCAGTTATCCGTCCACTTTTATGGAGCTAATGTGAATGTGGTGGTTTTCCACAAATCGCTTAATCTTATTGAAGAACGTCCTCCCATTATTGTTTATCGGAAGTTCAGTGGCTCACGGCCTTCCAAGTACTCACAGAACACGCTTAGCAGCTGCCAATTTGATTGTTACCTAAGTTGAAGGCAGATGTGTTCGTTTATTTCTCAATGAACATTTCATTTTGGCTAGATGTAGATAGGTTTTGGAAAACACGGAACTTTGACATAAATGCGGTCATCTGTCCACATTGAAAGTTCAATTGTCACCTCAAAACTACGCTTTTTCATTTCATGTTTATTTTTTAATCTAGTCGAAAGGAGTCTTTTCCAAAACTACAAATGTAAGCACCCTGCAAATGATAATCGACAACTACAGGAGAGCTATACAGGGTCTTAAAAGTTTGAGCGTGATAAGAAACCGGGAGAACGCTGATTTTCGTCTACCAAAGGAGATCTGCGGCTTGATATTTGTGAACAATATTCCTTTTGTACTCCAGAGCGAATTGATAATTGTTTCATGCCACAAATTCAGATGCTGCATTTTGTTGAGGGCTTTGAGATTGTCCCTTCAATATGACTTCCATATAGTCACAGAAAAACCACAGGATTTTGAAAGACCACAGATGCTTGATCTTCATTTTAAGGCTGTTTTTTGTTCCAGTCAACATTTTCTATTTTCTTATGCGTGTGTTGTATGCGTTACGTCAAACGTCAGGAAAATCATTGACTACCTAGTGATAATTTAGGGTTTTTTCTCTCACGTTAGATCGGTGATCTGGTTTACCAGGTTGACGTGATAAATAGTACTCACAGTAATCTATGAATGAGCCAGAGTTGCAATATTGTACGATTTCTATCCAAGCCGATTCTATTGCATTCCAAAATGCTGCATAAAACAGAACAGTAGACAGTTGAAATAAGTTCATGAGAAACGTTAATGTCAGAGGGCCGTAATAAACAATAGGTGGTTTGAACTGCCTATTCATTGATTCATCACTCATTTTCAAGACCCCAACAAAAAAATTAAACCGTGGGAGTACTGCGTAGCAGTAACTCATTTAGAATCAGCAGAGGTTAGTTCATTGAGACCCAACCGGGACTCGAACACAGGGGGCCTGATTGTTAGTTACACTGGTTGCCATCTCCACGTCTTATTTCACGTTAATTTTTTCTAGTTTGTACGCAAAGATTTCGTCGCAATAGGGGACCTATCGAGAAGACCTTTAAAATAGTAGTGGATGACTGATGACATCCTAACAACGTTTTGTTACCAGAATCCCATTTTCAACAGTCACAGAGCAATTTTTTCGTTTATTTTTTTTTAACCGGTGTCGTGATTTGCCGGAAGATTTTATACGAATGAACTCCAATCACAGAGAAAACTAATTAGAACGATAATCTTATTTTTCCACGTGGACGTACTTGAAACAGTACTGCTCGTCGAGACTATACTTGTGAAAAGAAAACGTTTGCACATACATTTTCAATGTTCGTTTTGAACAGTAACTGGTGTGAAAATATTAAATAGCTAGAGTAATATTTGAGTGAGTTATCAACCCAGAGATTTTATTGAAGCCTGGCTTAAACATTTCGTGGATTCTCAGAAGTATAGATAGGTACCCGGATCGTTGTTTTGGTGCAAAGACCTCGGAAATCCGACCACAACAATTCAACTCATGTACAGTAACTAATAAAAACTCATTTGGATTCTTTGTGTAGAATTCCTCCTGGACTGAAAGTTAGCAATGCTACGAATGTCCTTGAAGCCGAGAGTGAAAAATCTCATTAGTCGCTACTCCAAAATAGCTTCTTTCATCATTCCATGCGTTTCTGATGTGCACCAGTAACACTAAGATGGAAAGAACAATGAATAAGCCAAAGACATTTTACACATGTTGATCTACTGAGTGTTCAAGCCTAACAATTATGTGAATTATCCATATTATAATCGTGCAATTCGACTGAGGTGCTCTGTTGCCACATTTTTGTCCCTTATGCACTGGGAGTAAGTGGTCCGCAAACTTGTACACATCGGTAAAATAAAAGAGCAGAGTACAGCGTGAAATTCTTCTGATAACAAATCATAAGCCAATGTCCGGCGCAATATACACCCAAACACTTTGTTGGCCGACGTTATGTGATAATAAATACAGTCGTAAGTGACCAGACGCTTCATCTCCATTTCCCCCGGGAGAGAGTAGCACATTAAAACTAAGCATCATCCAACTGTAAAGCACTCCTTGAGAAACGCTTAAAAAGCATCATCCGTGAGGAAATATCACGTTTACGCTATGCTGCATGTACGGTTCTCTATTGTTCTGTATTTTTACCTTTCTCACAGAGATCAGCATCACTTATTTCCTTGAGTTTGTGAATTTTCTGGAAAACAAGTGGTCTACCTGCCCGTCCATTCTTCTCCCAGCAGGTGGTGTGAACCATACAAATAAGTGTCATATTATCTCTACGGTATGAGTAAACAACAATATTTTTCTCTCATTTACCTCTTGGTAAAGGGATTACTTTTCCTCACAATTATTTACATTTTGCCGCTGTCTGTTATTGGGGCCGTCTGCCAAATATTATCCTACTTCAGTGGGATACTTGCCAAAATGTGAATCATTTATCAGAGTCATTCTTCAGACTACACCAACAGGACTATCCTTTTTGTGACATGTTGGTTATACTCTGGTCTATGCGGCTTCGACGATCTCCTGGTCAGGTTTTCATCTATTCTTTTCCAACTCGGTTTTGTTATTAGCTGAGCATTCTCAACCGCATACCTACTGGTACAATTTCCCCGACGAAATCTGCAGTTTTGAGCATCTATTTATCGCTAGTTTCCAACCGAATGAATAGTTTTAAGGGCATGGTGTTATGCAACTCGAAGGCTAATCAGGTCACGTACGTTGTTCAGCTTAAGTGCTCTGAATTCTGGCTTCTTAGTCACAACAGTATTGGTCTCAACCACATGACACACAGGCACCACGTAATATTCCCTGGATGCGCAACCATTTCTCAACGAATATGATCACTTATATGAACCAGACGTTACATATTAAAACCGCTTAACAATTAAAGCCACCCATTCGTATATGAAGTACGGTTAAGTTTAGAGGCTGTACTTATTGCGGATATCATCCTACACAAAATATGTAGGGAATCACTGCATTCATTTGAAATCGTGTTTTATTAGTATACATGTTTGAATGCCTATTCTCGCTGACAACCCACCAATAGCTAACGATACCGACGTACCTGGGTTACAAGGAGATGGCGGTGTTAGGCACCCAGTCGGCTGGAACCGAATAGCATGACACGGCAAACGTGTGAGGTACGCTGCAAGTCGGAGGCGATTCGGTAGTTTCATTATCGAGTGAAATGATAAAGAATTTTATCCATGGGCTTCGTGAAGAAACTGTCCGTACGACAGACAGCCTTAGATTCGGGTTTAAAAAATGAATTGTCTTCATGTGAATAATTTTATCTATGATAACTGTGTAAATGGTGGACCATCGTTCATATAAAATACAGTTACCGGAGTTCTCTACTGATTACTTGCCAGACACATTTCGTGGATGTTCTGATAATACGGAAGCTATCAGGCGAGACAACGTAAAGGAGTCATAGGATGATACAGGAACATTTTACGAAGACTTAGCTGATGGTTTGAGGTCCATGAGATCCGCGTTTCAGATGCTTGACGTGGCCGAATATCAAATTCTGCGACGCACCTGTGTTTGAACTCTCAGCACTTAGTCATTTTTAAACCATTGAGCTTTAGAGTCGTACGATAACAGCCCTAAGTATCAGCTCAAACTGGGACAGTCAGAAGTTTTATGGACTCAATAATTACTCCTTGATTTCAAGTGAACTGGTTCCTGTAAGTTTGTTGAAGTTCCCGGGTAAAATGTGACAATCAATAACCGATGTTCACAGCTGGCCGTGCGCCACAAAAGCAATCATTTTTATTTCACTCCAGTGATCAGCATTCGCTTCCCATTCCCTGATTTCAAGAAGTCAACCAGGCACCGATTGCGTTTTCCCTCGTGCATTGTTAAAGGCTGGTCAGTAGTACCCGTTCAAATCCACCGCGTGCATTATTCACGCGAAATTTGATCACAACGAGAAATGCGCAAACAGCCTTTTGCCTGAGGCCCATTCATACACCGGATGTTTGTGTGTGTTTACACATCCCGTTGACCGGGTTGTATGCTGACATCTGTTTCATGGATCAATGCGCAGCAATTCCCGTTATTAACAAGCTCATGTGGGAAGAGCATGAATCATTTTCCTGCTAAAGTGGGAGATCTGAATGATCGATGGCTTGTGTTGAACGCAAACCCTGTCGCTTAGATCAAGATGTACGGGTAGTATGTGCATCGGCATGCGTGTGCGTGTGTTTGCCTGTGTGAGCGCGTGCTTGCATTTATTCGTTCGTTTTTACGCTCATGTTTTCATTTCTACAAACGTGCACTTCAACACCGATGGAGAGAAATCTTCAAGTCCGAACAGAACGAACAGTTGTTCTCGTTGTTGAAGATGCTTCCCGAACAAAAAAGTGTCAGAATATTACCTAACAGAAAAGTAACTGACAGGAAAAGTGCTCTCTACGAGGCATTTACCGGGACCGAGAGCATTCGTACACATTCCGGTAACTGGGTCAATGCCTAAGATGAAGGAGATTGATCAAAATTAACAGGCCAGAAATGGAGAAAAAATGAAGGTCAACAAACAAAATTTGTCCACTCAGGTTCACGGACCGTTTCTTTGACGGTTTTCACTGGTGTATTGCGTTTATTGTTAATATCCATCTTATTCATCTCACCAGATGCACCATTTTTCTCCGAATAGTTCTATTTCACTAGAGTTAATCAATAGCTTATCCAGATATTTTTGTATAGACGTAACTGGTTATACTGCGGGTAATTAAATAAGTCTGATGAATTCTTTGGAATGTAGGTTTAGGTTACAATAAGAAAAAAATACAAAAACTTATCATCGGATCTTTGGTTCTTCTGTCTGGCGTCAAAAAAGCGGGCTTATAATTGCCCCATGTGGTTTTATGAGTCGTAAAACGGAACACGGCATAAAACAGTATTTTCCATGCACAAATCACTTAGCTACTGCGTTTGCTTAATTGAATAATCATGTGAGCAGAAATCACGCTCCAATGAGAGCACAACATAAGATAACTGAAAATCTGTACTACCTGAGAAGTTATGATGGACTTGCTTGGTAATACCATTTTATACGTTCTACTGAGGGTTGAATATTCACTAGCATCAACGGACAAAAACTAGTGAATCACGTGACCAAATTATTTGACAAATGACCAGGATGACGCATCTGTTTACCTTGCCCATCAAACATTCTTGAGCAGTGTATGAAGTGCAAGATTCGATGGTTTATTCAACAAACCTTTTATATTCTTCGTGGTCCTTTGGCCTGTTTGCAGCAGGACTCACTGATAAGCTCCAACTTGGAAAGGATTGTAAACTGTTCCCTAACCACCACCTATTTCGTACTTCATTCGTTAAAAATATCGAATAAGATGAAGCATTATGAATTAATAAATGCAAGTACCTGTCTGGTTTCAAACTTCAGCATCCTGCCCTCTACACGAGAACAAACAAATGATCCGATTCTGTGCCTAGCGACAGAGCAGTATTTCTTTCCACGCCCTATGGCTAGCGGCTCAGTGTCTATTCCCACTCCCGCGACAATCGTCACTTGTACCGTATGTGCAAACTACGCATTGCTTTAAGGCCGGTGGCATTAGAACGCTATCAAGAATAACGATTGCCTTTCTGATATTGATCACAGCGGCATAGGCCCTGGCCCCTTTTGAATCAAAAATCAACAATCTTGCGGAAAAATATTGGGAACCTTATTCGCATTTAGTCTAATTTATCGGTATTTTTAGCTCAAAAGTTGTTTCGACTACAGAATTCAAAACATTAGGAAAGAACTGCCCGAAATGAAAGACGGAGTTGCGAATTCAGTGAGTGAACGAGGTCACAGTCGCGTTTAAGTATGGTCCCAAAGGTCATCACCCAACAAATATAAAGCTCATGAAAAATTCCCATTACTCATTGAAAGGGCGGCTGAAGTGAAGAAAGTTTCCAACTGTTCATTCTCAAGCCTTTCTATTAGCATGGGTCCAACAAGCGAGTATTTTAGAATTTTTCACGTACGGGGAAAGGAAGTGTTTATCAGTGTGGGACAGACACCCATTCCATTCTCGGTGTAATCATATTATTGTGTTAGGGATAAGGTTGCTAGTTGGGAACTTCATTCTTTATGGCCAGGATAGCTTTGGGCATTGAATCAAACACTTTACCTTGCATGGGACGGGGTGGTGGATTTGTATGGCAACTGTCTCGGCTGCACACAAAATGACGCCTCTGATTTGGTTTGTGAGATTACGCGGAGCTTGATTGATGACTGTGAATGAGTCATCTATACGCATCGAGTGCCCAGTATTGACAGCGTTACATAATCAAATTCCGAATGGCCTTCATCAATCCTTTGTTCAGTAAAGCTTCATAATGTGTCTTGTCGATCATCTGCCGGCTAGTACGTCTGATATAATCATCTCCACAAGAGCAGATGGAGTGGTAAATACCTTTGAAAGTGGTTGTCAGAGGCAGTTGACCTTCGAGTTGTTGATGATTGGACGAAATGAATTCAACAATCTGATTTCAGTAGCAATAAATGTAGCATTAGCCGCCTTCGAACTTTGTCTCTAAAAACTTTCTTTAGGGTTCCGGCTCTTGGGTCTTCCTAAGCAAAAGTGTACCATCCACTGCACCGTACAGTAAAGATAAATCTTTTTCCCCATCCAAGCAAAACATCCTATGGTTTTCTGGACCTCCCTTCTCTCTACAACAGAAGACAAACCAGGTGAAAACAGAAGCCACACAACCGTTCTTCAGTTGAGCTTGGAATACAATCTTGTCACCAGCAATATGTATCACCTCCACCAATTTGCCTGAGTAGCCAAATCCTTTAGCTTCGCGGGATATACTGAAAAGAATCTTGTTCGGCAGTCCATTTTCCCCAAGTTTGCTCATTTGGAATAATCAAAAAACTTTCTAGTGTTTTCTGTTCTCTATGAACGATCACAACCAGATGTAGTCGAAGAACACAGAAATCTGAAAAATGACTCCTAGGTAAGAGGTCGAAACTAGGCTACCGTCCGTCACTTTTTGTGTTGGATGTGTTTGTGCATTGAGCGGTTTTGTCTCCAATTCTCGGGGTCATGGCTATCTATTCTGCTTAACGAAACAGATGGCAATTCCGATTGTGATTACATCTCATTGTCTACTGAGGTGGGCTAAATGGAGTCAACCTTACGACCCAGAACTTTCAGTTTAGGACAAATCACTTGGAGCGACTAAGCTAACCGTTTTTTGTGTGCAGAAGAGGACTTTGAAGACGAAAGGTAACTGTCTTCTCTTTGGAAGGGGTTCGACTGCCTCCGACTGGTTAGAATGGGGTCCTTTACATCATACTGCTACTTCTTCGAATCATTCTTGCTACCAATGTCCTTCAGTTTCTTGTTGAATGCAGCCGCCTTCCTGAGAGATTCTTCATATTGTGTTGAGAAATGTCCGGTCGTCTAAACTTTCTTATTGGGTGCAACGGCACACTCGATAACAGATGATTTTATATGAGGCCAGCTCAGGCTGATTGTTCATTACTTGTGCACATGTTGGCTTTCTGTTCATCTTCGACCTGAATTCACAAGCATTAGTAAAAGTGACTTCATAGCATTAGATGGTTTAACCAAAACACTGATTATTCTAATGACCGGATTGGTCGAAATGAAATCAAAATAAGAATGAAATGTACACTAAATGTATTGAACTTGGCCTTGTACAATATTAGCTTATTTATAGCGAAAGGGAAAGCCTACGCAAGCAGCAGTTGAGGTGCAGTTACTAAGAGATGCTGCTGGATGATACCGAGTCTGATTGAATGCTCCACCGTCGATGAAACAATCGAAGTCTGTAGTGAAATGCATCAGACGTGAATTATGTTGACTTCAAGAGATTGAATGTTTCACTGCTGAGCATAAATTGAGCTTCGGTGAACTTTAGTCTGAAAGGAATTTATTGGTTGCTTGCACAAAATTACAGCATCTTCGACGTTTCCGACATTCTGTTGATACGATGTGAGCATGAACGGAAAAACAAACCTTGAGAATAGGCAATCTGTGCAGTAAAACTGGCTCGTTGATTTGCACCAAATATTTTCAACCTTTTTGTTGATCTTCTACAGAATTTATAAACTATATTTGATCATTAGGTTTTCCGTGCCTTGTTCCCCGTTCTAGGTCTGTAATTTCTACCATCCTTAACCCGCCAAAGGTCAACGCATGCTATCACAAAAATAAGAAAAATCCGTTGGATCCAAACATTTCCGGGGTGCTCTTACTTTGCATGGCTTGGATAAAAAAAGCAGGATGTTACTTGCTCTTTGAGTGTACGGTATGAAGACAAGCTTTTCTACTGCTTGAAACGGATAATATTTTATCACAAGTTGTCAGAAAAATGCTGGTTTATCCAGCTGTGAAATACACTGACGGCATGGTCAGTTTGTGTGAGAATGAATTTTGAGTCACCAAGCATATATTGAACGTGGACGAACTTTGAACTGAGCTCATAAGTCATGGGGTTAGGTGTAAGTTTAACACGAGATTATTGTAAATACATCGTCGTCGTCTTATCTGGTTACGTGGTCGCAGTATTCCAGTTCATTGCCATCACTGACAAATCGGCCTCAGCTTCCTTGATTTGGGATGTCCAAAAGAAGTTCGTTCAGAGTACCTGAATAAAAGTTAATACACCTTTCCATCAAGTAGAGGTTACAACACAGCAAAATGAGGAATGAAATCAAAATGTTTATGTTTACGAATGTGATTCAAATTTGGCTATTTTCATCAAAAATATTTTGCACATTTTTAGTGGCCTCCATTCAGAAGATCCCGTTGTTTGAAGTTTATTCTTTTAAGGGAAACAACTCTTCGTTTTCGCTGCCTCGGAGAACTGCACTCTTGGATGATTCGAAATTTCGGCCCTCTTCACACATGAGGAATCATCCAATGTGGTTTTTGTCAGCATTCAGTTCATCTCAGCAAGTTTGCATGTTTATAGAATTTGGTCGAATACAGTGATCATATTCGCATGTTTTCACTCTTTGTAACTCAGACTTGTCGTTGGTTATTGATAATGCTTCGGTAGAGAAGTTCATAAAGATTCGCGTGGAAAAATAGCAAGCATCAGGTTTTTCCTACCGACAATACAACACAGCTGAAAAACGGGAAGCTTTTTAACCAGATACAGACTTCGAATAATGCAGTACAAACATCTATTTTTGAAGCTTCAGTTTTGGAAAACATTTCAGAAGGTGAGTGAAACATATTCAAATAAGGACATTTTGTCTAATCATATCTATTCTTTCAAACCAGAATGTTATCCATTACAAATTTATGAAATCACCTTCAAGCTTTGGTCAACCTCACGGGAAATGACATTCAACCGTCACTGCTTTGGGTGAAGGCAGCTCTCCTACTGCACTTCAAACCAGTTCGTCACAAACAATTCTTCCAGCACCCGAACAATCGGTTTTTCCAGGTCTAATTTACATTTATCTCGTGTGACCTAATTTATGGAAACAGTCAGGTGTAAAAAACTAATGAAATTTACAGGCACAGTTGGTAGATAGAGCGGAATAAATTTGCCTCTCAGTTCCAAATACACCGGTGGAACAGCCATACTACATAACTAAATAAAACTTATTCTGCGTCTACTTGTTCCATGAATTTTTTTATATTCAGTGAGTTCATGAGAATTCCAATGCCCGAACGTTACTTGTCGTCTCAGAGAAGTTAACTTACGACACCCGTTACGTGCTCTGCTGGACGGGAATGAAAAAACCAACGAACGAACGAACAAACAAACTGTCCACCATCCCAAAATCATGCCATATTGGTTATTCTAGATGACTTTGTTTGATTTTCATATGACGTTATATTATCTATTTATCGGCAAGCTACTTTTTACTAAATTCTTTTGGGAAACTACAACTTTCACCAAGTCAATGATTTTAGAAATATCTTCTGATAAACGTGGTCGCTAAAATCTGTATATCTGTAGATTACATTACGTTTCAGGATAACTCGGGAGGCTCAGTCCGTGGCAGAAAGAGACGAACTTTAGAGGTATCAGCGCAAACAACAAAACAAAACATCTGCTTCAAAAGATGTGCCTTTTCTGCACATAAATGCAAAGGCAGCTCCTTCTAAGTTTCTCCTTTCTCATTCATGATGCTGTGAGTCCTTACGAAAGACTCTTTATTGGTGTACCACTCAATAACTGGTTCCTCAGTAAAAATGATAATGCGTGTAATCAGCAAAACATTCTGACTAACAAATTAGTGTGGAAAATAAAGTGTTCATCATTAATAACGTGTCTTATTGTTTTTCATAATTCCAACGAACCGATTCTTATAGAACCGTGGAAAGTCAAATGTGACTTTTGACAATAATTCAACGATCAAAACATTAGTGAAATGATCAGGTTGAAACATTTAACGAGATAGTTTGCCGTAAAGGCATCCTTTTGGTTGTGCATGCCTCGGGTTTGTTAGAACATTCGCTAGATTGTAATTGTTTGCCCATGAAAATGCATAATTGCACTGTATTGTTTACTCCTCAAGATTGAGGTTTTTCTTAGCAGCCGTGACAATGCGACCACTTCGATAATATTTTCAGTAATTCCATCCGTGGTCTATGGTAAATCTCTTCATTCGACATAAATTTAGGGATACCGTGCACTCCATGCTCTTTTTGTCGATGTGAAATGAGATATCCGAAATTCGTTCCAATTTTAGGGATCCCTTATGCATTTTTAAAGACCTACTGAGTATTTGGGCACTGGAAAAATTAATTCCCCCGCACATTCCAACATCTCTCGGTACATCAGAACTTTAAGAGTATCGCAGTTTAAATATTTAAAGGTTTAAACCGATAAACGCATTTTCTTTGCATAAATCTCGCGCAAAAGAACGTTTTGAATCTGTCTCGCGATCTGATTCAAAATACAAATAAACCAACGGAACCGGCATTCAACTCTAGTTCAAGGACTCCAGGAATGTTTCATTCGAAATGTTCAGGCTACAACCGTTCGTCTCTGGGTCACATCGGCCGGTTATTGATGGACTACCGAGGCAAGATCTTTGTTGAAGGATGAATGTTAGTTTTGTTCTTGAGCTCCTCTTTTTGTCCGAATGTTCCACTTTTTCTGTGGCCACCCTTTTACCACTCTCTTTACTCTTTGGTTGTTTTTGATTTACTTAAAAAATGTCTGGGTACTTGGCAAACACATAGCACTCCACAAGTATCGACTAAACGGTTGGTCCTTGATATGTGGCTAGGATGATATGAGGCAACGAGTTAGAGGTTTAACAAATGATCCTGTTATGTTCCTGATTAGTAGTAGTTGACTCCTTTTATTTGAAACACAAAGCCAGGACATAGTGAGTGAGCAAGCAGCGGTCAAGCGAAGAATTGCCCAAGCAAGTAAATAGACAAGAACTTAAGCGACTGGGGTTACCGTTGATTACACAATCAAGCCACGGGTTTTTTCGGCTGTGACCAAACAAAGTCAGTCGTCTTGTTGCGGGGCCGAACACTCGAAACTGTCTGGTCTGAAACATGGTTAAATATCGACAGGCTTAGGTTCATACGCGAGGGGGAGGACGATCGATTGTTCGCTTGGAGGGAGTGACTGTTCAGACCGAACAAAACTTGGCCTGCATGTGACCCCAATTGTGATGACTGAACTGTGAAAAGTGAAACCAGAAGACACTCGAATTGCCATTGGAATGTATTCGTTTTTTAAGTACGAAAAGAGGCATTTCGATAGGCAGTGGAAAGATAGAGAAATGCACATTCAGGCAGCAGTTCAGTACCAAGTGCACTGAGTAATTATCATAAGCATATCGAATGCTGTTAGTGGACGGATTTCGACTTAGTGTATGACTGCCGTAATCAATGAGCAAGTAACGCAATCAAAGTGTGAAGTGGAACAAACCGCTTTTTGACCGTGACGTTGGTTATGTGAAAACCAATGTTGTATTATTGACCATATAATAGATTAACTAAACTTTCTCTTGAACTGAATTCGCCATACAGAATGTTTCACCCTAGACCACCACAGATTCTACGTCAGTTAACTGGACTTTTAATCGGAAAATGGGCCCATGATGTTCACTAAGAAAGACGGGATAGGCAGCTGTGCAGTGCCTCCAGTTGTTCTCAATGGGGATTTAGGGGTTAAGATTACGTGAAGAATAATTTCATAAAAAACTTAAGTTCAGTCATTTTGCCATTTCTTTTTAAGAAGAAATATGAAGATAATTGACGAGTGCAAGTCATGAAATAAAGCCCACTTTGAGAGAGTTCAAAGGTGACATCACGGCAGCGTAATCAGCGATGCTGCACACTTTCCAGCCACCATTTTGCGCAGGTATTGTCGAAAATGATACATGTGAGCATCTGAGAAGAAGGTGTTGTTCTTGTATGTGACAAAAATAATGCAGAACATCGTTTTGTTTTAGCTTCGATAACCAGCAAATAGTAGCTAGGCTGTAGGGCAATGATCCCGTGGGTTTGCTTATATGTGGTTACCAACTGTGTAAAGTTCAGACGAAACTTTATTTGGCACTGTCAGTGGGCCCAACCTTGAAGTAATATGGGCCTTTGAGGCAAAGGAGAATAAAATTTATGCACATGGTAGTAGCCAGAATATGAACAGAAACAAGATAATCAATAGAAATATTATTAATCATTTTATTCATGATGGTCTCCGGGATATTTTACGGTTTTTCGAATCGTCTAGCATGTTGGCTAGAAAATAAATTTCACCTTTTGCTCCATTACGAGGTTCATTTTTGATTCCAGTGGATAATACGTATGCATCCCATTGATTGATCTTTTCAGAACCTAGGAAATGTTTACAGTTATGTGTGGATCTGCGATATTAGCGACAATGCTTGGACTAAACCTCGCAGTTGTGCTTTATTATATTATATATATTATTGACTTATGATTACCAGTGACACTGAAGCTACGAATTTATTCTAGTTGTATCAGAAGCATATCAGGCGAGACACTGTCAAAGTGGATGTCTGCTTGTGGGTCGCGTTTGCACGGTACGCCCAAAACTGTAATCAAGAAATTCTTGAAAGGCTGTTTTTACCACATATAGCTCTAAGAAAAGTGATCAGCGACCCAGCACACGTGCTGCACTGGAATATGATACAGCACAATAGGATACTGGTGTTTTCAGTCTTCCAAAAATGAGGACCTAACCGTCAATTTAACACTGCTCCAGAGTCCTAATCGTGGCAAAATAGTGACTGTGCGGATGCCGTAGATGGTGTTTCTCGGAGAATAAGTTGCCTTTGTTGTTCAAGTAATACGGCCAAGTGCTGTGCTAACCACGGATGGTCTGATCAATAAAATGAATACCTTTCTTGCACGCGAGGTACAGATTTGCAAACTCTACAGCCGACTAGTAAAGAAACACTTTTTAAATTTGGATTTCCCATATTCATAATGAAAGTGAGGTAAACCCAAATCGGAGATATACTTTTTTACTCAAAACCTGTCACAGAAGTGTGAAATTAATGAGGAATTGCCGTTCATAACTGGAACTGACGAGAACAACGTCATGGCTTTTTTTGATAACGGTTTTGTGGCTTGCGCTTCTGGAGTAAATTTCAGATAAAAATGAGGAGCAAACCCTGTCCGGTAGTTGATTTAATAAATCGAAAATCGTAACCGACACACTTGCCATAGACAGTTTCAAGGAGCCCAGAAAAATCAGGCGGAGCAATGAGAAGCACATCAGAAAATCTCTGCATCTAAAATTACCAGCCCTTTATAGTCACTACAAATGCACGCGTTCACTACCATTCATAGAGTCAACGAGTCTTGTATTCTGTTGTGCTGTTTTTGATAAAGAAGACAGTAAAGGATCAAATAATTTGAAATCCATTGGGAAATTTTTGTTTACCTAGAGGCAACTCATTTTTCTACTCTTCAGTCTTGATCTGACCAGGTCCTTGGTACAGCTTATCAGTTTTCTGATCGCTCGGGTACAGAAAATCTGCCTGACAAAAGCAATCCACAAAAGTTTGCCACAGTTTCATTTATCACTTTCTGAACGAATTTGTGAAAGTTCGTAAAAAATAAAAGACCTAACTTTTCCCACTTTGACCTAGTCTGCACGCAACGAGCGATGCGGTCACTTTGCTGCCAAATTTATGGTCCTTGGAGTGAAGGAAAGTGATTTACATTGGTGGTCCGGGATATTACCAAGTGCCTGGAGAAATAGTTTTATGGTGGTCTCATTGAGAAGAAACGTAAAGGACATTTAAGATCACACAACAATATACCAACGGCGTACTCACAACCGGGCAAATAGGAAGCAAAACTGCCATTTAATAACCCAAGCAGTAGAATGTGAATGTGCTGATGTGGTTCTGGCTCGGGTTGGAAAAATAATCGAAGATGCCTAGCAAGCAACTTAGTAATCGATATTTTCAAAGTCAGGAATAAATCATCTCTCGCGCTTGCCACAAATCACTGACTGTTTGCAACACACGCGAGCGTTTTGCTCCAGTTTTTCAGTTCTGCTGCCAGACAGTAGAGCAATTCAAGTTACATGGTTTGAAGCCCGGATGCTCCCATACAAATACAGAAACTGCTAGGAGTGCGAATACTGGAACAAATAAAGAAAGCTGTAGATTCTCCGCAAGATTTATTTCGTATGGATTGTCAGAAATTATCAGCCGTGCATATCCAACAAGTGCCAACTGTGGCTCTAACCCGGGGTGCGTGATTGCGAGTGGCAACCGTCCCCACCGGGCCTACCCTCAACAGTTTGTTGCCCGTCCAAGTGCTCTACCGTTGCTTAGCCAAATGTGTCTGACCGCGAGTCATATATTGCAAAGTTACGCAACTGACGGGGATTTTGTGGCTTGACAAAAATACCGCGTAGTAGTAGATGCTCTTTCCTTCTAAGCAAATGTGCTCTTTTTCATGTTATTTTGTTTTCGCTATTTTCTGGTGCTGCGAGTTATGAGTTCGAGCAGGCTATCAGAAAACAGCAGTCTGCCATAAAAAAATCAAGAAATTTAACTTTGTCACTCATTGTTCATAACATCAAAAAACTGCCTTATCGATCGGGAAAGAGGTTTCTAGTTCAGCATTTTTGTCCGTTTTTATGAGTCTCATTATTGTTCCATGTCTGTAACAATTCTCACTCTGAAACAGTCCAATTACTGATGGCTCAGGTGCATAACAAACTGGGTTTTTTGAAAATCTCGGTGATTGTTTAATATCTTCGGAAGAAAAAATAAATTCTCGTTTTTATATCATAAACGATATCAGGTACTCAGTGGAGTAACACCCATTTATGCCAAATACAACTAGCCATTTGGCATTTTATTCACGGACTCAGTACACTATTTTCGCAAGAGTTTCTACTAATATTATTACGTAAACTTCATTTAACGTGTTTTGGTTAATTCCTAGCATCGCAGCCCACGTACTTTGCTTTTGTCCATGGATAGAACAAGGCTCAAATAAGGCAAACATCTCGAAATCAAAGCCATCCATAACTTGTTGATGATATACCGAAAGCAATTGACACAAAGGTTGCATCATTTAACTATAGGACCGTCTGTTGTGGACTTGTCCGAAGATAATGCTCATTGTCAAAATGTTATCTGTCACTAGTCATAACCAGTGAATTTCTGAGGACCCAACATGGAACTGACCGAAACACAGCTTTACGAATCATCTGCCCAACAGTATACACAAAACTGTTTAAAGTTGCCGAAGCACTTGCTATCCATCGGTAGGAATGCCTTCGCGTCATCAGAAAATGTTCGTCAGCTAGTCAACACCGGATTGAACTGATTAAGTTTTGATTCTAGTCTACAAAGTGATGGCCGTTATTCATAGTCTCCTTCTGAAATGTTTTTGTATGCGTTGTGCATCAGCTTGTAAGGCAGCGAAGTAGTTGAGCACATACAGCATGCGAAGTAACAGTCTCATCTAGAAAACGATCATTTTACTGGCCGCAATCTGTTTAGCCTTCTTGTAGCATCCAAGCAGGCATGTGACGTAGAGATTTACTATCAGCTCTGGTTAATAAGTTCCAATTTAGAGACAATAGACCTAATTACGTTAACATAACAGGACCAGTCTTCACAGTAATTTGTTGTGGCGCGGCCCACTACCACTCTTGACATTTTGTGACTCTGATCGGATCCCTATCACGAGAATCTACTTTAGTGAAATCACGCTCTTGATTTATAGAGTACACCTTCCTCCCCCCCCCCTTCAATTCGCTAAACTCCTGAGTAACCACAGAATAAAATAAACCCAAGATTTGAGGAGATAACTGAGCTAGCTAGTTCTGCGAAAAGCCCATGCTTTCTCGAGTTTGAACACCAACGGTAACCTATGGGAAGTGGTAACAAATCCAGAAAAATATTTTCCACAAAGCCAATAGGTACCAAAGCAGACTTTTGTTTGATGCAGGTTTCTTTCTAGAAAGTAGAAAAAGGAGCGCTCTAAGTTTCACCGTGATTTAAATTGTATAGCCCAATCTTTCCTTGGAAGTAATCTTTCGAATGAGCGATATAAGTCCGCCTTTTCCGTGTCACCACTTCCAATGAACACTCGTGGTCCAAATGATCGAGTCACCAAAGTGTTAGACTGCATAATAAGAATCGGACTTTAACCCATTGACTATCAAGGGACAATTGTATACCAAAAAGCACAGGATTCCTCCGGAACAGTGAATGGAATACGAGTATTTTATACATCCCCAACCTGAACTTATAACAATTCAAAAGTGATTTTCATATTATCGCGAAAGTTTGAACTAATTATTCGAGAAAAAGTAAGATAATAAATCTATCGGCTTGCGTCGAAATAACCAGAGACTACTACAGCCCGAATCCGTGTGGCAGAACATTTCCGATGGGTGACTTCTGTGTTCCTCTTCTCGACGAGAGAGGTAACTCAGGCCACTTGATATAAAAGTTGTATTCGAAGTAAACCACTACAGTGCAAGCAGAAAGCACTGTCTGCCACTTTTTGTTTTCCGCGTTGAGACCCACATTCAGAATTTTGTTGTCGTGTTTCAATCATACACAAACGGTGGCATTAATTGGTGCCTGTTCGACATGCGGCGAAATCGTCCTGGACATAAATCACGTCATATTTTGATTCTTACTTCCCTTTGCAAAAATGAATTCGTCAAAAATCGAAATGTTCAAAAGACCAAAATCAGATTTGATTCTTCTGAATGTGAATGGTATTTAGCAAGTAGGCCTTTAGGCCAACAGGTAGAAAACACTGGTTACTCGTAGGAAAAATGCATTATATTCGCCTCGATGACAAAAGTTTTGTACCGATCTTTTGCATACGGAACAACATCCAATGGGGTAGGTTGAAGAGGTAATTTATATGTTTCTATTGAATACAATACTCAATACGGAAAACGTTTGCATACAGTAATTGTTTCATGTTTCGATAATTTCATATTGGCAAAATAGTTTACCTGTTTAAAAATGGGGCTACATCCTGCGTGAAGTAAAAAAGAACTAAAAATAATTTCCTATTTTCAAATAATTTTGAGGCACACTACTAGCAAGTCAGTGAAGAAATATTTTAATAATTGCGGGTAATAAATTAAGAAAACGTTACAGAACGACTTCATTTGGAGTGGTCTTTGAATCGGCTATTCTTCAGTCACTCGTCTATATGCACATTGTACGAGATATGATAGGCAATAGAACGGTACCAACTAACTTCGAACCTTACTGTCGTTCTAGTTATCCGCACGTCCGGACAGGGCCAGACTTACAGTTGACTGTGCCTGTGTGTCCACGTGATGCAATGCATCCTGGCCTTTGCGGTTACAAATTGGCTTACTTTCCTCTTGATTAGGCCTGGGAGTTATCAGTCATTGGCTGATCTGTTTGTTCGAACATAACTTAAATTCAAATCTCTAACAGAAAATGTTGCTAAAGAGAGGAATGATTCGTGGTTGAAACATGCGAGCAGCAGTATTCTTGATGTAGTCCTCGAGTGCTTTACTGGATGACTAAATAAGAGAGTATTGATAGCCGATAATAGGTCGTCACCAACTGCTTCACTGACGAACACATGACTCTTCCGTAAGTACCACGACTCAGAGCAACGTCAATTAGATTCGATGTGTGAATACCAGTTCAACACTGGTATTTATGAATATGTTGGTGTGTAGTACACGTGAACAAGTACGCTCAAATACACACATCTGACCCCTTGTTACTTCGAAAACGGGTATAAAGAATACGGTTAAACATTGAGGTGTTCGAAATTTGTGCCATTCTCAAATAGTAAAATGAATAATCTAAGCACACTATGGGGAATTTTACCTGACCTTATCGATGAATTAAAAGGCTCTGCTGGAATACGACTAAAATACTGATGGTTGTACTCACTCACTCACTCGCACACACACACACACACACACACACACACACACACACACACACACGTGCTGCCCGAATTCGCAGAACAAATTATTTTCTGCGGACGCAAATTCTCTTTCGATAGTTTGTTATAACTTACTATGTTGTGTGATCGAAACGCAAAACTTTTTATGAATCATCACTCTTACATTTAGTTCCCTTGCCATCAGTGAGCAGGTCAAATGGTCACTTGAGTCACCTTGATCGATAAGCCCCAAAGATATGAGGTCTGAAATTGGTGAAAGTTCGAGTACCGTGGGTACTGAACGAGTTTTCATCTTTAAAGAAGCGGTATTTTTCGCTGAAATTTTAATCAGCTGTGCCGGGCAGACAGCAAAAAACAGTGCAAACTCAATTAAAGTATCTAGCTGCTAAATAGCAAAACTCTCGGTGGATCATTGGCTCACCGGAGAAAAGTTTTCGGCTTATTTGATGACATGGTCTTTTGATGGAGGTCACGTGAATAAAATTTGTTAAACATCCGTTTTGTTTTCACGACGAATGAGTAGGACGCATTTGAACATAGAGTAATTCGTCTATTTTAGAGAATAGGCTAAATCTATGGACGGCATCGAGGATCAATCCTCGTTGGATTCATCGAGCTCATAAAATGAATTGTGATTACCGCATTGCTTGGAATGAAATCAGAAGACACTCGAACTGACACTAGAATGTATTCGTTTTTAACGTACAAGTTATGGCATTCTTACGGGCGGTAAAGCTAAGGAGAAACACACTGGCACTCAAGAGTTGAATTGCAAGAACACCTAATAGTCATCCTAAATTTGTCAGTGCTGTTAGATGACAGAGTCCCATCCAATGTACGACTGTTAAAATCTATGAGCCTACAAAGAAATTCAAGTCTGCAGTGGAGAGAACCATACTTTTATCATGATCTTTGTTGTGTCAAAATCGTTATAATATTATCGATTGTGCGTTGCGTTGAATGAAGTTCGTCCTAGACTGAGTTTACGCTGTTGAATAAGTTATATAAAGTCACTAAATAGATGTCTTGTTTCTGTGAGATGATGTTTTTCTGCAGCTTAATGCGGTATGTCACACGCCATAAAAATGCAGACTACCTGATGGCGGTGGTCATATCTATCCATTTGTCTCAAGCTTCTACTATGAATACTTTATGTTCTCAGTTATTATAATTACTGCTTAGCAGTTCAGTTGTGCCTGTGATTCAGAATTTGTTTTTAGAGCTGTAGAAAGAACCTATTTTACCTTCTCCACGTTGGAATTTGGAAGAGGAAGTTAGGTACGTAACAAGGGCGTTAGATAATCAGTCGTGGGTTCTAAGCCTAAAAGGTCTAAATGAATCAACTAGAATAAAATATGCCTTTCACCTTATTGTGCAAGCCTATATATAAACAAATAAGTCATAGTCGTGAATTTTCAATCTGCATTATCTATCAATACTGGGTTAGTGGCAATTGCGAATTGACCACTTCATTGAGTTTATTCGCCTGTGTTTGTCACTACAACCAAAGAAAACAAGGAAACATTTTATGTTTATTGATCGTGAAGTTTTTCGTCCGAGCAATAGCAAAAGCTTCCTACGAGGGAGCAGTGCTTCCTACAGGCTACAAAATGATTCCGGAAAGCATGAAATCCAGCATGCCTACTTCGTCCTTTGCCTTCATTTTCAGTAAATCTGAATGTTTTCTCAAGCCAACGAAATTCATTTTGAAGATCCATTTTATTGTTTTCCTAATTATAAAATTACTCTTTGCGCCTCTTTTTTTATTTACTGTACAATAATATCAACAAATTAGGATGGAGACCACGGCCGATGAAACCGGCTGACGGTAGCGAGAATCGAACCCCGGTCGTCGTTGTTTAAAGTCCACGATGATAACCGCTTGACCATCGCCGATCAGCTGATGCACTTAGCAGTAAGTACGAAAGAGCATATACGCCGAATTCGGTACCATGTGCCTCCAAATTCTTGACATCTCTTAGTACGAAAGTTGATGATAAACGGCGGTTCGGGTGCATGATTTGAACAGGATCTATTATTCCACTGAACTTCTTCAGTACTAGAATGATTGCTGTTGTTTTGCTGTTAACGATGATGACGATTCGGATGATGATGATGATGATGATGATGATGACAATGATGATGATGATGATGATGATGATGATGATGATGATGATGATGATGATGATGATGATGATGATGATGATGATGATGATGATGATGATGATGATGATGATGATGATGATGATGATGATGATGATGATGATGATGATGATGATGATGATGATGATGATGATGATGATGATGATGATGATGATGATGATGATGATGATGATGATGATGATGATGATGATGATGATGATGATGATGATGATGATGATGATGATGATGATGATGATGATGATGATGATGATGATGATGATGATGATGATGATGATGATGATGATGATGATGAGGGTTGGACTTAGCATCACCAGGACCACTGAACCTGTCCTCGTTCTTGACACTAAATGAAGTACAACTGCGAACTGGTTTTTCGAGCGAGGATTGAACAATCACAAAGTAGGGAGTTGGCAAGCAAATACTGACCCCTATTTGCAGCGAGAGTATTGATCCTTATTGAACGATTCAGGTTGTCTTCCCCCGTCATTCACACGGCCCCAGTAGTCACAGTGTCCAATTGCAGTGGCAAGCTAATAGGACGACGAAGGTTTGAACTATATTTTCGGGAAATATCTACTTAACAGCCTTCGTTGCAGATCGGTAGACAAAAAATTATTGATGTATTCGTGAATATAGTGCAGCTTCAAGGGCGAGTGTCAAATTACCCCAGGTTATCACGAGAATTTCACCAAAATAATACGGTAAAATATGAAGGGACTTTTCATGGTTTTTACGTGGTAAATCAAGTGTGCTTACCACGATAAGTAACACTCTGCGTTCAAGTGTACTGGATAAACTGTCTAGCCTTGTTTCGCCGTATTCTCTAGCTGTGGAAAGGTACATGTTTTTTTTCCTTAGATGCTTGCCACGGCTGGTAATG
This sequence comes from Fasciola hepatica, assembly GCA_948099385.1. Classification (NCBI taxonomy): domain Eukaryota; kingdom Metazoa; phylum Platyhelminthes; class Trematoda; order Plagiorchiida; family Fasciolidae; genus Fasciola; species Fasciola hepatica. Next base: position 14,256,916 of record CANUEZ040000120.1, on the reverse strand, counting down.
TTCATTTAGAAACATTCATAAAATCAACCAAGAAATTCATTGTGACGCTTCGTTGTCCATTACGGTTTGAGTCATGAAATAGATTACCTCGTGGTCAATTTGGGAGCAACAGTTGAATGCGCGATATGTCCTGGATAATTTCGCTTTATCTTCACAAAATGTGTTCTGTCTTCAAAGATCACTTTCATAGCAAAATAATGAACGGTTTGTCAAGAACCAGATACAAACTCACTCGTAGGTACCCGTACTGAGTCGTCCATTTTATGAGCAAATAGTAGTTGTCTCATTAGGTTATCAAGGTGACCCCCAATTGATCAACTCACATCATTCGCACATTTCAGGGCAATTTTTAAGGGGTTGCCCGTTTCTACTTTTCTTGATAGTTTAGTGTTTACGGCTTAGTGAATCGGTTAGAAAGCCTGACTTGCAGTGCAGCAGTGTTTTGTCCCTCACGGAGGTTGGGCTGTCAATAACCTGACTGACCTTTGCACAACAAATGATGCTATCTTCGTGCATGAGTTGTTCATTTCTTGCTGAAGTCACACTGGAACATACTAAGCCTTTCGGTGGTGTACCTGCTACATCGTTCTGACACTCTGTCTGGTGCTCTCGGAACCGAGTTGTTCTGTTTTTTTTTGAAGACTGGACTTATTATTTTTATAGTTACGTATAATATTCTGTAGATCGATCAGTCTCCATAAATTTCGTAAGTAAAAAGAGCCTTATGGTGCACTGCAACACTGAATTCATTTCACTGCATGTTAGCTTGCACATCGACTCCATTTGGAACATTTCAGCCCGTACAGACATACCTATGGCATGCTTTTTAGTGTTTCGGAATGATTGATTGAAAATACCCTACAGGAAAGGAAAGGAGCAATTTGGGTTTCGAAAACGTGGACTCCAGTCCGACTGCTGTCGACCACGTCACAGCAGATTAGCTTCTGATTTGTGAAAATCAATAAGTTAATTACCTTTCTTGTCATGCATGATTTATTCATCGTGGACTTCGAACGATAACAACCCATTTTAATTCCATTCATCGCCGGTCTTCTACCCATTTGGCAGCCTTTCATTGGTCGCCGTGTCCTTCTGGCACTGTTGGTTCTGTTGTGTAATAAATAAAACAGGAAGTGAAAAAAGGAATTTATTTATATATCAGTTATCTGTGATACGTTTTTTATCATAATCGAGAGAAAGATATCCCGTACTTTGTTGCAGAATAGACTCCACACTCCTTCGACTTTTGTTTACATACCTATAAAATCATAACCAGGTTCGGATCCGTTGAATTTACTGAGGTAAATCTTGTTTAAGAAAAGACTTCAAGGATCAGAGTCTTCCGTGCGGGTTGCTCGTGTTCGATCTGCAAAATACAAAATACGCAGAAAACTCGATTGGCACAAAGGCTCAGTAAGTGCATCAACGGGATCCTACGTATACAGTTATCGAACACCAATACGGTTCCCAACAGCCTGCTCATGACATATGTCTCCTTTCTGTCCACTGAGAGTAACTTTCAGGTTTCCAGGCCACTTGAATCTGTCGTCGGAAATACCAAATGAATAATAATAAACAAATAATGGTCCAATGGCACTAAATTGACCTTGATGCGAAGGTGGCTCTCACTGAACCACCAAAATGTTGTTCTATTTACTAAGGCTCAAGTACATTGCCAGTTCACAGGTCAAACGAATTCTCATCTGATGCAGTCCGTTGCTTCATTAGGTTCAGGTCAACTTGGTTTCCTCTGTAGATACACGTAGGATGGCCACATCAACAGGACGATTGGCGTTGGTGTTACCCAGTGCTGACAGCCAGCTGAAATGAATTTCAATCTCACGGTGTACATTTATAGATAGACTTCAAGTTTTATGGGTTTTGGGCTTTTAACATGGCTGTCATAGTAAATTCAACAAACTTAAGATTAAACTAAGAATGGTTTAGTCGGCGATGAAGTGAAGGACACGTATGCACATCAATAAGTTTGTACTGATGTAACCTAATCAATTTGATATAGATAAATTATTTTTGAAGAAAATACCCTGTCACTGGAATTTCATAAGGATCCCTATCGTGTCTTGCACGTAATATTGGTAAAAACCTATTGCGTCAAATTTATTTTCCTCCCAAAAACACTACCTTCAAGCGCAGAATAAAGATGTTCAGTCAAATAGTCAAAACGTAAGTAGAAACGACAGTCTGTTTTTGGTGGTCGTTGTACGGAACTAGTGGACTGTCGGCAGTTTCACCGATTGAAAAACAGCAGAACATGTGCCAGCAACAACCCACCGATATCTTATTCGTCTCAGTTCATTATTCCGAGGCTAGATGGATGTCATTGCGTTTATTTTTATCTAAGAATAATCGAAAATAACGCGTAAGAGTTTGACTATACCAAGTATTGTTGACGTTATTGATTTCCTTTTTTCATAAGGCAAATATGAGGTGCTGATATTTCTCATTCCTTGGTTAAAATCTCACAGAAGCCAGGAAAATTCAATCGTTAACCTCATAATCTCACTTTCATCCTTATCCCGTTTTTGGCTATCACATAAAAGCACGCAATTATTTTGTTCTAGATTATTGATAGTAGTTAAAAATGGAAATCACATACAAGAGGTGCTGAGCGAAATGCTTTCAGGTAACTCCCAGGAACCAATGTCAGAAAATTAACTGGAATAAAACTGATTCCTGAAGTACGTTACTTCAAACAAATGGGAAAGCACGTCATGATTTCCCATGTGTGATTCAGACTCTCCTGTTCTTTTGGTCTGATGTTGCTGAAAAACATGAAAATAGCGCAGGGAATATCTATTCGTCCATAACATGTAGTTATCTCTCTTCTTTAGACGTTAAATATAAGTTAACTGAGATAGGCAACCATGGCCTACTGATTTGTATCCATCTACGCAAGTTTCTATTGACCTCAAACAGGTGGGGTAGAAAGGCCTAAGTGAATTTATCCGTCCCGAACGCAAGTTTGCTGCCGATGGAAAATAATTTGGAAAACCATGGAGGTATTTCCTTTTCCAGTTGATTGAACGAATATCTTCGTTGAACCCATTCGGTAACAAGTATCAATGATTGATTGAGTGGTAGTTATGCCCGGAATGTGCAGAGTCTGGGCTGACAGAAGTCGGAAAAAAACAAACACGAGTTCACGTAAGGTGCGTACCGCTGGTTGCGAAGGCCAGGCAGAACAAACGGAAATAAACACCAGGTCAGACACAGTTCATCGGTTTGGTGAATCACGAATGGCTGACCGAAATGCGATTAAGCCTAGCAGCAGGAGGTTGATTTGTTGATTCATGTATCAACAGGTTAACGAACCATCCACGATGTATCCCCCAACCATCCCACCCAGAATAATACAATACTGTGGAATCCTTTAACCATTGCATCACGCCCTCATCCAGCATCTCAAATAACCAAGGTGTGAGCGGAAACCAATTCTCTAGTTTAATTCACCTTTAATCAGGCGAAGGTCAAATCTGTCCGATATATACATCCAGCTAGGATTTGGACGAAACTAACAAGAAATGACCAGATGCGGTTTTCAATTCGATTCTGGGTCACGTCTGTAAAGACTTACCAACCGAAATTGGTAACCAGGACCTACCCAAAGAAAAAGGTTTTGACTTCTGACTCGCTTTCACTACATGTTCTCGCAAGACGCCATCAATCTATCGTCAGGCGATTTTACCCAACAGAAACAATGTGAAGAAATGTGATGAATTAGTGAAGTATTGGCAGTAACCATAGTTTTCAAAATGGGTTTTTTTGGTTGTGCACAAGTGTGTTAATCTGCTCCGATACGCTATTTTTGCATGGTTTTCGATGAGTCACAGTCATATGCGCGGTACCACTATCACAGAACAAAATCTAGTTCACAGTGGATAAATGAATTTAAAATTCATCTACCCGTTGCCAAAACTAATTACCCACTCTCCATTGTATTAGAACTGAAGATACGAGAAGAATTGGAAGCTTGTTCGAGCCCGAACAGCTCTATATTTTCAATAGAAAGGAATCTAAATCACCGGGCTTAAGTTTGATGATGATGTTGGTTGTTGATGGCTGAATCTTAGATTTAAGAAATAGATCAGAATAGTCTCTAACCCTTCAGAAAGTTCATATCCAGCCATCTTGCGTATCGAAGGATGATTTGAACTCTAAATTTGTCATTTTATTTGATGCCAGTAAGATTTCCTCACATTTTTTGAAACTAATCATTGCGTGGTTGTGTCTGTATGTAAGTGCGCGTGATTCGTGTATACGTTTGGACAACGAGTCATCAGGTGGTGCGAGAGTCCTGTGGAACAATCTCGAAGTGGGCCCAATGCATGGATACGTGGGCGGGACCGTAAGCAGACTGCCAATGCACTTCAATAAGGCAATAAAAAACGGGATCCCTTCTGTATTCTATCAGATCAAACGAGACGAATGTGTCAGAAGACAAGCTGGCAAATATTCTCGCATTTGTCCATAGGATATTGGTACAGAAGAACTCCCTGACGAACTTAATGAAAGGAACAGTATAATTTGTTCTCACAAAGGCACTTTTAAATTGTCTTCTCTGTCATCTCCCGGTCCTCATATCTCATAATTTGTTTCATTATATTGATTCTCTTCAAATTCATGACCCAGTTGACGAGGAATGACTTGCTGCATCGGGATCATCCCGGGGAATAAAATCAAGCGATGGCGAAGTACCAGCTTCTAGTACCACTTGTGGTCACAATTAAAATGGTTGAAATCATTGTCCATCTGCTCCAGTTTTGTTGGAAATCCCCACTGTGTAGTTCAATAATAGTCCGTGTTCAGAACTTTATCCCAGTCGCTCAGTCTAGTGGACCGTGTGTCTGTTATATTACCAAGAGGATGTTTGTCGGGCAATTTCCACTCCGCATAATGCACGGCATAACAGACCACAATCGCAATGACACGTGTATTACATTCTAAAGAAGAATTATGAAACGGTACTCAGTTCTTATGTTTTCATAATCCGTTAAACAAACTAATCAATAAGCTGACTGCCTAAATATTATGACTAATCGACGATTTATCAACAGTTACCAATCAAATAGTTCACCTGTGGACATTGGTGGAAAGAACAGTGATCGATAGAGACTACAGTCTTTGGGTAACTATAATCACCGTAATCGGCCGTGTAAAAGATGCGATTTTCAACAGCTAAAACCTTCATCGTGAATACATATCACCAAACATAATGGCCTTTCTTATAGGGCGAATGCAAATCTGGTTACATTTCTCGTGCAAATATCTCCCACTTTCGGGAAAGACAAAATAAAAGTTAGCATTCAACCACCACTCTGGATACGTTTTCATGGGGAAAGTAGTTTTTAAATCTGAATAACGATAAAACCGGATTATACCCGGATTAAATAAAGCCAAAAATGCAATCCATCCTGCTGTCAAATTATCTTTCACGAACTGCAGGTCTTAACTTCTGTGCAATAGAAAACTGGTATGTTACTCCTAATGAGGATTTGCAGCAGTGTTACAGCTTCTTTAAAGCAGGTTAAAATTTATACTGCACAGTGTATCGTATCATTATACCGTTTGCAAAGATGCCTGTAGGAATAAAATTGTGTTGATCAGTAGATTTGTCACATAGCAGATAGAAACTAGTGACAAACTACGTTTCATTCTTGTTTTCCTGACCGAATCTTAGTTCCATATGTTTACCGTACTACGCCACTGACTTATTTCCAAAAAGGATCAACCAGTTACGTAGTGCCACCTCGGTGTTGCAAGCAGCAGTTAACCTTAAAGATGTCAAAACTGGAGACTCTGCCTTCCTTCTCCATATAAAGCAGTTTTCTTTTAATTGTGATACAAACCATTTACAGTGCGCTGAAAAACCCTGGCGGGAATACATCTGAGGCAGTGTTGAAAAAGCAACATGGAAAAATGACTTTTCAATAAGCCTCCAGAAACATTTTGGTGTTCTATTTCTCTTTTAGAAATAACATCACAACAGAGGAAATCATGATAAGCGATATATTTTAAGATTGATTCCACGAAACAGTTCACTAATTTCTGATGACGCGTAAAGGTCTTTTATTCAGCTTCGAACAATGGAGTAATTGTACCAGATTGTAGAAATTTACTCTCTAGGTATTTCGGTCTTGGTGTTATCTTAATATAACGCTGAGCGTGAGTTAAGCTCAGCTTTATACGATCAGAGGGGTTCAAAATGAAGCGGTACAATAGAGCTCCTAAATGAAAAAATTCAAAGCCAGAAAGCTTGACACATCAAAAATATCTTACAATCACATTTTCATGAGGGCTCGGGGTGAACTAAGAACCAATCACTAATTTCACTGAACTAACATTGAAACTTCCGCTTTGATTAGTTTTTTCAAAAGTGTGAGCCGATTTGGTGAATTCTTTGATACTTACAAATTTCCTTTTTTTCTCCAAAAAGAGGAATCCCCGGTCTCTAAAACTACTTATTTCAGAATAAGTTATTTTCCAGTCACACTAAATCTAGAAATGTGACTTCCATTTGACGTAACGATCCTATCAATGAGAACATAACGAACGTTACTTTTTACCACGTGATTATCATAGTAACTACTGTTACCATCAGCATTATAATTATTGGAATAATGATCACTTATTTATTAAGTAACTAAGCACATTCAAGTTACAATCACCGGAAGGAAGGGTTCTGAAGCTAGTGTTGAAGAAGTCTAGTGAAATAAATGAAGCAATGTGAAATATCAATAAAACTGTCTCATTTTAACTGCGATTACCATGCATAGACTAGAAGTTTCCCGTAATAAAATACATAATCACCCTCTCGGGAGACCGATTGGTTATCTCTGTAGTTTCGAAGTGCAGAGAACTGAAATGCTGAAAATGATTAGAGCTGCTCTGCCTATTTCTAAAAAGTTCGTATAAAAATGGTGCAACATTGATCTTATTGAAAACCTTGGATCCACTGTGACTTTACTCTTTATCAGGCATTCAACAACAGATGAGCCTGGGTCTTCTTCAGGATGATTATCGGATATCTTTTGCCTTCTGAATTTCAGCTTCACGAGTCATTTGGGAATATTGCCCGACATCTGCAGTGGCACTGGTTTGTTTGTCACACATTACGCGACTCACTGCAATTGCGTTATTTGATATTTAAAGTCTGAGGTCTGGGTAGCCAACTGACCAAGTTTGCTGTCAGCCTGACAAATCCTGCGGATTTAAGGTGAATTGGAAAACCACTTTGAAGAAAACATACAATCCAAAACTGTTTCGAGTTTGTGACGCTCATCTTTGGACAGAAGATTGCTTTCGAAGGCAATTATTACGTAGACTTTCTTCATAGCTGGTAGTATCAACCGCCCCGTTGAATAAGAAGGGAAAATCACTGGATTCTCTCGCGAGAATAGATTTTCCCTCACTCTCTCTCTGCGTCAGCTGGATTGATTGTTCCATTGTGTATTTTATGATTTCAGAACTAATAGTGCTTAAGTAAGTATCGTTTACTTCGCGAAACTTCTCATGGGTCGAACTTTGTAATGTTTCATCTGATAGTCAGGTCATCTTTAAGTTTAACAAATTTCAGTATGATCGCCTCTTCAAGAGGAACCCAAAAATTAAGCGCAAATGCTAGTTTGAAAGGTCTGAAACAGTCCGAAAGCAAGAAGGGTGTGCAATAACAATAGTGTCATCCACGTAAAGTTGAATAAAACGTATCGGATACACTGACAATGTTAACCTGTTCCACATCAAAAAGATTGGTGTCCGTGAAAAATAAGTAAGCTCTAAGTAGTCTTTCTCTTCCACCCATGGGGACAGAATTATTCGTAATTAAAGTAACAAATAACGTTCAGTGTTTCATGTCTAAGTTCAACCGCGAAAATCTGGTAGATAAGTCCGGTAAGTGTCTAATGATTTGTGAGCTAGTTCAGACGAGTTCCTTAGCAAGTAATATGCCACAGCCTTACATATGTTGTGGTTAATTGTATTTTAGATGCAGATAATTGATCTTTTTGCTATGCCTCATTTAGGGGTCTCAGCAAACCCCCTTATTGAGGCGAGTTTTCGTTTCTTTTGAGTTTGGATGGTGTCGTTGGGCTTTGAAACGCAACTGAGCCATAACAAAACCATCTACACAAATAATTTCAATCCAAACCCGATAGAATCAAGGGATTTATATAGCTACCCGATTCAATGTTCTCACAAACTGCATACGCAAACACTCCGTTTATCATGGAGTTCACCGTCTTTCTCATTATGCGAAATTTCTGATATTTGCCCGTTCATGCCACTTATCTGTCCGACAATGTGCAAATTTAAGGTTATTTTATGTGCACGAATGATGAGAGCAAATAGTGTTCCCTTACTGTTTCAGTGGTCTTTCTTTACTTGGTAACCAGGTACCGGGAAGCAAATGATTGGAATCATTCAAGCATTGCCAACTTGACATTTACAAAGCAGTGTCTATCATGATTTCGGCCACCTAAGCGTTCGATTAGGTTTTGTTGGAACCAGAGAACCAGTTGCTGTACAGTTTAGTTAGTCCTTCCAGATTACAGGCGTTTTTTGGCTTATTGTCCGTCAGTTGAGGGGAGAACTTTATGAAGTGAGCATCGTGCCATCACATCGAAGAAATGTGATTAATGAACTCAGAAACAACAGAATATATATATATTTATATATGTATATATTGATAGTAAGTAGTGTGTAAAAGTGTGGACGAAATTCCCCCGGAAGCACACGACCAGTTTCGCGATTGTTGCCGCTCATCAAGTATTTGTACCCGGTACTCCTCTGCCCACTCGTCTTCATACTTGTACACTCCGATGTTATTTGTTCACTAGGATCTAATCTGAATCATCTGGAGTGTGAATATATATATATATATATATATATATATATATATATATATATATGGCACCACTGTGAAAGCTGCTCGAAAAAACCTGAACTAACTGAACGCCAGGTAATGTCATGCTGAACTGTCGAAATAAAAGCATACATAAAACATGCTTGCTGACGATGACAGTGCGTGGATTGCAAATTAGAGCTTGAATAATAGCTGGCCAATAAATCACCATCACACTTATAGAGCTTTGAAACTTCTCGTTCTGGCCCACTGTTCAAAATAAAATCCTGATGGCTTCTAGCCACTCTCATAGGAGTTCTGCTTTATTTTGACTGAACAGTCTGCCGGAACAACAATGAATCGTGGAACCGGTATTTTTAATTTTTCCTCGTTGCCTAATCTCCTAGAAATGCTCACTCAGGCGCCTCATGGTCCACGCAGAAATAACTACACGTATACAAGATAATTATCCTTCGTAAATGAACACCAATGTAGTCTGGCTCTCACTCGCAGAATGGCCATGATATGTTTTTTTATGGCGCACTATTTTCGGGAAGAGCAAACAATGACGCACGTCAACCCATGGGGTTTTGGACATGGAATGCCGTGATTCCCCGTCAACAGTTGATAATCCAGCCGTATATGGGGTATAGTGTAAATGTATATAAATCTATTGGAACTCAAATACCCATAATTGGTGAGGAAACTGTCAAACTACTCTTTAGGTAAACCATAGTTATCACGGACACGCAACCCCGTAGTCCAGGAAACATTTTTGCTATTTGAAATAAATCGGTGAATCAGTCTGTCTTCGCTTTCTTGTTGGTAATAAAAATGTTCTAGGGTGTCATTACCATGACGGTTTTATGGCAGAATAAACTGCTTCCTCCTCAAATGTAACATTTTGTGTTACTTTCTTGGTTCTTTCCGGTTGATTTCTCTTGCAAGATTTGCATAAGTTATCTTTGTGCCTTATGTTGAAATTATGGCTAATCAGGCTTTCAGGTTAATGAATTGACAATATTTTCAAATGTTTTAAATGCAGTGAAGTTCCAATTTTTCAACGCTTTTAGAAGCATATCATGTTCCCCACCATCGAATGCCATTTACATGGCAGTATCCCAAGAGCATCACATCGTTTACTTGCATAGTTAACGTGTTTACACTTTGGATCTTGGCAAGTAATTCTTCACAGATGTCTCTGCCTCATGTATATAATTTTGGTCTCATCACAGCAATAATTTTTTTTGTCAAAAGAATTTTTCTCGCCTTTCTGTCGTTCATTGTAAATTTCGACGAGACTCATGCAAAAGAGGTGAAGTCTATGTTATCTTCATCAGACTACCTAGTGCAACAAAAAGGATGTCATTTCTGGAAAACAGTACTGTACTGGAAATCGTAAATTGAATAAACTGAACTTGATTCTGCAGACTCCCAGTCACAAGGGCCTCTCTGTATCCTAAATTCACAGAAATTCGGTGCCTGTCTGGAGGTGAAGCGAAATGGATTTATAGTTTGTTTGGTCGTGCACCACTGGTAGTGTGTTCACTGTGCCCTGGATATGATTCGCACTATGTCGCTAGCATCGCTCCTAATATCGTGTGGTGTTCAATCGACGGTAGTAGAACAGTGGCAAATAAGTACTAGAGAAAACTACATGAGTGCTGTTTTGCCAATTTTCTCTTGCGTCATCTTGCGGTTGATGCTACCCAGCATTCCATCAGAAGTGTCTAGATAGGACGTCAGGAAGTTCACACTTGAAGTAACAAATTCAAGTCTGCACGCGAAAAAAATGAGCCTTACAGTTTCATTCTATTCACCGTAATTACTTCCCGGCTTCAAAGGAAATAGCCTATTTTAGTGGGAAACCCACGAGGCAGTTGTGAAACAAATCGATTCATACGGCACTTTCAGGCTTCGCATTTAACTGTACACTAGTACCCCCGTTAGATCTACTATAATGTCAAATGAATTTTTGGTTTTAAAAGCGGAAGCATTTAAATCCCCTAATGAACGTGAACGAACAAGTCGAAAGACAATTGCTGCGAAAGGAATTCTTTCGGTATAATTTTATCGATCGCGAAAGTACAAAATTTCACAGAAAGTATAAAAAGAGTTGCTTGAAAATACGCCACTAATAGATACAAGTGTGCCTCTCTTAGTGTGTTCTCGTACTTGGTTGAATAAACTCATGCATCAACGGCAGCCCGGAAAAGCACTATTTTACAGTGTCTAACTGATGCACATGAGTTGGACTGTCCCCAAAGGCGCACCACCGTCAAAGGAAGGAATTGTAGCAGTATAAAAAGTTATGTCTCAGCAAATAGACTGAGATAATTAGATATTAACTTTCAATTTTTTCCCCTTGAATTTGTTCTTATCACCACGAAAACAAACGGACAAGCTCGACCTTCAAAAGTCGGAAACATCTGGAATTTGTCTGTTTCCCTTCTAAAAAGAGCTACTCAGACGTAAAGTACTCAACACACGAAAGACATTTTCCTATTGGTCATTCACAGTGTGACGAGTGCGGTTGAAAGTCAAATTCTCTCTGATTATTTCACTGAAGAGTTTGTTACATTGAGACTAGAGCACGCGTAAATTTACTAAAATTACTCCAATACGTCCAGATGATGGAACCATTGAAACCCAGAGTGTTATTTAGCAGTCGAACGAAACATAGTACCGACAAATGACAATATGCATTGGCTAACACGAGTTAGTAGCTGGGATTATGGAAGTTATGTCCTCGCGTATTCGTAGTGGTCAAAAAACAATAGGCTTACCGTTACAGTTGGCCTAACAACCCGCTCCGTTTCCCCATCGATAACTAGATTTAAATCTTCCATAAATCAACATAGAATGATTAAGTCAGTAAACATAGTCTACGAAGAAAAGTGCCTGTGCTTTTGAAATTTTTTTCAACAGACTCGAATTACCAAATTGTAATGGGAAATCCGCTTGCATTTTTCGCATCGAAAAGTCTGACGCCGCGAGCCGGAATCTACTTCTCAGGTCAGCCTGTAGATCCGTGATAGTAAAACATTCATAAATATGAAGTTTTCTTTGTAACGCTATTTCTATTTATTATACAACGAATTATAACAGCAGCTCAGGAAGCCGGCCCTAGCCAATGAAAAGCTGCCGGCGGAAGCGGGAACCGAACTCAGGTCGTTATTGTCCAAGTTCTAGGATGATAACCGCTAAACCACCGACGGTCAGGATAGCTAACTTGCAAATTTGCCGGCTCCTTGCAGTAGCAGCATCCGATAAACATTTTGCAAAGCTAGTGTTTCGCATTTCGGTCTCCCGCTAGTCCTGTCTGAATGCTGCGCAAATTTTATGTGACAGGGTTAATACTACATTAGTATTATTACGTAAGTAGATGTTCAACTTACATCAGCCTGCTTAAGCTCACATAAAGAAATGTTTTCCATTGAGTGAGACAAGAAACAGTCCATTAAAGAAACCGTGCTTCCACAGTACTACTTCCGATACCACGTAATTACTTGTGTTAATTTTCTCGGAAGTCGGAATTCTTGGTTTTATGAAACTGCGACAGGAGCGCTACACTGGATAACTCCCACCATAGACACATGAGTTCCACATATAACGCAACCTCACAGTCATTAGAAGACAAAAGGTGACGCCACGTGTAATTATGGTGTTATGAATGTGCTATTTCCAGGTAATTAACTTTTATCAACATGAAAAGGAGAAGTGCACCGGATTGCCTCTTTTGTTGTTGATTTGCAGGCTAACGTCGCCAGTCTGGGAAAGCCTGTGTGAAGCACATCTGTGAGAGTCGAAACAAAAAGGGGTTGATCAACAAGCGTGGGTTCGTTGCGCTGATCACACTGGTAACGAGCTGTACACAAAGGTTGCTCATCCAAAAGTTAGTCACTTAAAGACAAGCTTTGCCGGCAGAGTTGAAGCCAAATGACCTAAGATTCCCTCATTGGAGAATAGACTGAGATAAACCAAAACCAGCGTGAATAGTTCTTTCTCGGGAATCAAACAACAGACCCCGAAAGGGTTTGCAATTTTGCCATCGAACGAAGCTAGCGAGATCAGATATTCTGAACCCGACATTAGTTTTGATTAAATTGATCGGATTCACTTTCTCGCAATTTTCTAACTGTTAAAGAAATGCACGTAACAAATGTTTTTGGTCGTTCTACGTTGTCATTCTGGTAATGCTATCTAATTTGAAGTCAACTTTGGCTTGACATTAAATTTCGGGATACGGATATTGTCGAAACTCATGCGTACGAGTCGGGTCAGAAGTTTTTGTTCTCTTACACGGAAACAGTACCGCAGAACTACATAATTTTACATCTAGAAAAAGTACGACATAATGACTTTTCTTGGACAATAATTCTCGTGGCCTGCGCGTACCTTCACAGGTCTAAAGATGACAAATAAAAACACAAAGGGTGTTGTGGAACATCTGATGGAATGTTATGCTGGAATCGGAGACGACTTCAGTCATACCGGTGAGAATTTTCCCACTCTTCGAGCACTCCAACAAGGCCAACCATGATTTATTCCGATCCAGATCAGTAATTTCGGTTGGTATAATACCTGGGTTTTCGATGCTTTACTTTTTCGGGTGAATTTCGTTAGGCAGATGACTTTTTCTGACCCCACTTTCACACACCAACCATTCGCTTGATAAATAATCTGACTGCTTATTTGACAGGCTTTGTGGTCCTAATCTATTAATTTATATCGGCACATGTCCTCCCTTGTCAGGCTTTCAATCTAGGTTTCAAGTCAGCTGGTGCTATCTGCATTTAAAATTGCCTCATCCTTATTTGCAACAGGGAGTACGGGGGCCTGGGATTAGTGACAGGGAATAAAAGCACTGATTGTAAGCATAATGCGTGTGAAATCTTCGTATTCCTTCGATATGCTGGGCTATTTGCTTCTGATAGGTGATTAGCGGGAGGTTTGATCTTCTTGTATGGACAAAGTTATGGAAACTAAGCAGGTTCAGAAACCTCTTCTGCCTAGTAGTTATTACAGCAAACCTATGCAATTAAAATCTAGAATAATCAATGTGGCTCCGCTTGTCAATTTAGGTTTATCTACGTAACTCTGTAATTCTTAGGATGCATTTCTCAGAACGTATAACTTTTGACAAAGAAGATCACACACATTGAACTAGAAATAGCTTGGTGTGGAATTAGACTAAAGACGAGGAAAATTCGAATGAATTCATGTCATTCTCCATCACCCCGCCAGTCATGAAACTAAAACTTTAGGCGGACGTTGCGTGTTATTTAATACAGAGCTGTCGGAAATCATGGTTTTTAGTCAGCGTTTCAGTTGCCGCGAGTAACTTTTCACAAAATCAGTGTATAGTAGACTGTAAGTGCCATGAGTTTAGATGTCCATTTTGGCGAACCAGTTGCTTTCAGTAATTCATTCTCAAGCCGTCTACGGATTATATGGGAGACTAGAAAAATGACCATGTGTGTAGACATGGAATGAACACCAGTTATGGGCAGGTGTTTGTCACAGTCAAATTGTCCTTGTCTAATTTAGGCCATCTGGGTGACCATGTGCTTAACTAAACTTCAGTAATCCGATCATAAATTCGTCCAGAAAACTTAACTGAATGAGTAGATTGAGCTAGCGATTCACGTCATTCCCAGATGCGATGACCTGACTTCACTAAATCACGGAACTCTAACCACATACCGAGAGAAGTTTGAAAATCGTCACAAAGTATTTTGCCTGCTGGGCAAAACAAACAACGAAAATATCTACCAGTCTGATCTACAAATACACGGCTCACACTATCGGGGGGTGTGCAGGAACGGGAATTCCTGTGCACATCCACAATGGTTCCTGCGCTTCCTATTGTATTGACTGTATATCAGCTTCTCCTAATTAAAACAACAAGCTCTTTTAGCAATGTTATCCATTGTGGCAGGACTAAACGATATTTTAGTATCTAGCGGCAAAATTATGCATCCTGAGCTGTTATGCGGGAAAATTGTATTGTCAGTAACACTAAAACAAGAGGCAATTGACAGTACCGTGTTGTCGACGTTGCAAGTTCCCCCGAAAACAAATGCCTGAAACACAGATCTATTGTTACGAAGTCATGTGCATTGTTTCAAGAAACACAGCCACTTCACTTAAACCAGTGTGGATCAGATTATCTGGATCAATCCACAAGAAGACTGCATGAACGCTCAACAGAACACCAACTAAACTGGTCCAATCAAGGACCAAGGAGGAGTGGACAAATAACAACGGTCATCCGCTGGATAGAACCGGATCATTCCACCTGTGGGGACTTTCTTCCTACCTAAGTTGTTCAAGATAGGCTAACAAGAAGGGTAAAATGTTTAATCCTAAACACTGCTGAGACGATAGCAATCTGCATGAAACATGTTCATATTTGAGCCCAGTGGCATATTAAATCAGTCAAACCCGATCAATGATACAAGTTACCTTGATGTATTTTTAAATTGATTTCGTGATATTATTCATTTGTTCTGTTTCCAATTGGTTCAAATTAATCACAAAGGACAGTACAAAAGACTGTCGGGTTTTCTTGCACGGAGGGGAGGTAAAGTATATAGAGTACCTTACTACGAGACAATGAGTAAGCATTAAGATATTGAGTTTGCGTTCATAACAAGAGCCACCGAATACTCATTTTTTTCACATTGCAATTACACTGCCGCACTTACAATGAAGCCTTTGGTGTCCCTCTTGTGAAACTGCAAAATACGGATTGTATTTTGCAGACTAACATTTCCGGAACCACCTTTTTTCCTTGCTGGATTCTTAGTTGTGTGAAAAAGACAGTGTGAAGAGTAAAGTCCTCTTTTTCTGTGGTCCGGATTGATTTTGCAATGGTCTCAGCAGAAGCCTTCCGATCACTTAGCAAATTACCAAATCAATAAAGCGCAGATTTTTGCAAAAACAAAATTTCACTGAAGCCTTTCCGAAAACTTACCGTACCGTTCTTATAAAAACCTTTTATAACGGATTGTGTTAACCACAAATTTATCGTCGTTCTTGCTGGTTCAAGATATACATCGTAATGGTCGATGATTACGCGAAAACAAGTGCAAGCTCACCAGCAATCTACTACTGAGAGTAGTACTCTATAGAGCAGGAAATTTCTACCTACACTGAACATGTGCGTATTCAGAAACAAGAAAATATGATAGCCTGTCTGACGCGAAAGCAGCATTCGTGGGCTGCTCCGGGTACGTGATGAGTTTTCACCCTTTGCCCTAGACCTCGTACACTGCGTCTTGTATTTACAGAACAAGTGCGTTTATCCAAAACTCTGCAACAGATACTGGATGTTCACCCCATCCTCTTGATTGGGCTAGGTAGTGAAAGAATAAATTGAACTCGTTGAGAGTTCGGCTTATTCTCAAATTCAGACGGGTATTTGAGAAGGATAACTCATTTGTAAGTTGAACTCAAAAATAACTGCAAAATTCAAAGACTCAGATGAGTAAAATTTGTTCAAATCTTTTACGTTTGAACCTCTCGAATCAGAAAATCATTCACCTACAAAGGGATTTGGGTAGGAACTGAACTGTCCACGATGAATTGGGGTGGAGTGGGGCAAACGCTGTGAGGGCTTCACTGACAAAAATGTCGATTCGGTAGTCTCAAATACAAACCGAATGTCACGCAATAAGTAGTGTAAACGGAACTCGCATAACTTCGACTGGTACACAGATTTTCCAGAAACAGGAAGTGTGTACATCAACAGAGATCAAATTGCCAACTTGAGTGTGTTTACGAGTGTGTGTGTTGGTGCGAGTGCGTGTGTGAATGTGTGTGTGTGTGTGTGTGTGTGTGTGTGTGTGTGTGTGTCTAACCACTTACGGATGTGTGTCCACGGAAGGCAAGCCTGGATTTTGTTCTGTTCGAGCATAACTTTATTGTTTTGCTGATTGTGATGTAGATCGTAAAAATTGGATGTGAGCAAACAGTCAACAGGCTCACTTGTCTTGTTGTCCTATCAAACCAAATACTGGCCAGATAGTGTGAGCAGATGAGTGACGGGGCAGCCGAATGTAACCGAGACCTAAAACCTACCTGTATGGGATAAGATGTTCATCCGGGACCATTTCACCAGACAGAACAAAATTTCACAGATTGAATTTGTTTGATTGAAACTCTCGGCAACATATGATTCAGATGGAACGAATTGCTGTTTTATTCTGAACTTTCCTAAGGTGTCATCAAATGTTATATGAAGTCGATAGGGGAAAGGACATATGACAGATGAAATATTTTTCAAGTGACAGATTTATTCAGGTCCTTCTCACTTGTTTGCAAATTTGGACTGAAATACGGGATACTAATCAGATTTTGGGCACAAAAAGGGAAGAAACTAGTTAATACAGAAAGGAATGACTCACACTTTTGACATAGATTCTACTCCGTTCCAATGATTTCGCTGCCTTGGTTCAACGCATAACTTGATTGGGAACCACGGACGAAACTGTTGTGAAAGGGTCACATAAGACAAGTGAACTATCTTGTATTCACTCAGGTCACTGGAAGCATATGTTGAAATCACACGAAACTATAAAACTAATTTGACAGTGTAAACAGTATTCACCAGAAGTGTTATCACTTCTTTATTATTTTCCATCTACCGTGCACAGTGATTTTATTGGAACAAGTTTGTGATGACCGTGAACTGGTCTATCACGCAGCATCAATTACGTCAGCTAATCTTAAAAGTTTCCAAAAGCAGTTGACAACTTTTCCTTTTGGCCTGGTAAGAATAGATATCGATGTACATATCACACCGTATCTCCTTGAAGACAGTTACCGATTACTCGGCTTCACCTTTGCTACCTACCATAAAACAATTAAATAAACATGATCCTTTGAACCAAATGAAAAGAACCAGCTTATCCTTCCATCTTTTCTAACTAAAAATAAAATTTTGAGGGTGAATTTATTACTCGTTGTTGGCAAATGAAGATGAAAAAGAATTACGTGTTTTCTAGCAAGTTGCAAAGCAGCTGGTACTCAACTGCCTACTGTCGACGAATGATTAGGGCAATCATAGTTCGGTTCCCCTCGGATGGCAACACCAAAAATTCGCACTCTTTTTCACTGAAGTGTTTCTTTCAGCAGACTTCACATACATGGAAACGATCCACAAGGTGTAAGTTACTCATCTGTCTGTTGGGTTCGAACCCACGGAAGGACATCAACAACCTATCAGTACCACATTCACACTACCAGCCAAGCTCCGTAGAAACGAATGAGGCATTTAGCTGCTCACAAAAAGCATTACAATTGTACTTCATCTGTGTTGGACACCACGTACTTTCACGATTTCGATGGTGGTCAAACGGTGACCGCGATGAATTTTTGGATTTCAAACAATTCAGTCAATGTTACCAAGGAGATTTAGGCTAAGCTTTCCAAAGTCTAAACTAAAAGCTGCATTATGAACAAAGTTTGATAACGAAACACCGTTAGAGAATAAAATTAAAGCAAAGGAAACAGTTTGTCACTTGAACTCGGTAGCACGTGTATCAGTTCAACTTGGATTGATAAGCCTTATATATCATTTAATAATTATCCGAAGCCTCGCAAGGTACGGCCGCTCAGATTACCAGGTAAAGTGCTCTCAGATGGGCAAATTAATTTTAATGTACTGACGTCCCGCCGGGGCCAAGGACTTTTCACATTTGGATCACCTCAAAATAATTAATTTTAGTCCAATCAAGACAGACAAATTTACCATCACAAATCTCATTTTAACTTTCCTCATTCTTTGCCAAAGTGGGTACAGATCGGTGATACAATGACGAATGCTCCAGTTGCATGACCAACTCTGTAATGCACACGAATGTTTGTTCAGCAAGTAGTATGCTACAAGCCCAATCAACTGAATGTCGTCGAGGTTACTCACAAGTCCTTTCAACTTAATATTTAAATGTTAGAAGATCTGTCAACTGGACGAAGCAGAGATCTTTCATTCATTTGCTTTTCATCGTGTATTAATAGTACAATATTTCCGGGAGGCTGCTAGTTGGGGGTGGATCGGCTTCGCCAGGATGACTCAAACCTGAGACAGAAGGGTCTGAAGTTCATCGTCGTGAACTTTTGACCACCTCTGATCAAAGTCTTCACTGTCTGCTTTTGTTCAACCTTGTTCATGTATCTGGTATTTCTGCTTTTGTGAAAACTGTTGAAATGCAAATCTTTCCGAACAATTAATCTTCTTCTTGCATGATTTTTTAGACAGCTGATCTTGGGTAAACAAATATTAGAGAAATATTCCATGTATCTGGGCTTTATAAACAAGAGTTTCTAGCATGTAAGGATATATAGATAATGCACTGTTAGTAGCTATTATTACAAGTATATGTGCTCACATATGACCATATATTTACGTTTATATATTACTGGCTTATTATTCAATTAAAATTCCGTTACAGATAAGGTATTCATCTGCCTTATATGATAGTAATACACAGTGATTCCACTAAACTTCTAGGGATAAGGAAAATTTCCCCGAAAGATTTCCCAAGTTATTTTACCATACACTTAAACTCTAACTCAAATCATCTGTGTTTCGTTGATCAATCGGAATTCAGGAATCTTCCGATGAAACAGATTCAACTGCTTTCAGTAATTACGATATAAAGTGAGTTGACTTGCAGTAAGCAACAGTGAAAGTGTGAATTAGGTCTTTTACCGTTTGAGTATGTGTCTTCCCATCTAGCCGGAAATGGGAGCTGACACCAGATGAAATGAGCATAACAGATCAGAGCTAAGATCCAAGCCCCGAAGTTGTCATCAAATTATGGGATATCTGGACCATGTTCAGTAGTCCGACGCTTAAGGGTCCTCCATTAATCCCCGGTGTCTTTAGGTTTGCATTCTACAGTCTACGGACAATCCAGTTCATACTATAACACAGGCGAAAGTTAGGCGTGATAACACTTCTCTGAAGCCACTGGTTTAGTAAAACAAAGGGAAAGCGGGTAATCACTTCACCGTATATGAGGGGTTATAGTATCCACACTCGTTTCTGACACAAGAATACCGATATCATAACCTCTTTTTTGGTGGCTTTTTCTCTTGCTCTTGCTGTACGAGAGGCTCTGTACATCATTACAGTAAGTGAGATCTTGCGTTCATTTTGTGCTCATGCATGAGTGCGGCCGCAGTGTCACATCGCATAGCCACTCAGTCACTATGCTCTCACAAATCATTGCAGCCATGTCCATCTAAAGCCCGAATTGGTGACCTTATGAGAGGCATGGGAGTGACAATCACGACATCATGAAAGGACTCACATTAGAAAAATAACATGGTCTTTTTTGTTTAGACTTGCCTCGAATAAAATACTCCCCAGGGAATCGAACTAACGAGTTGCACACTTTAGAAACAATATATTTTCTCATTTGTTTAGTAGACTGAATTCGCACAAACAACATTTAGTTATCTCTCATCAGTGAACTGGTAGCTGACTCGGCTGACCTCGAAAGAAATATAACTGTTTGCACCGTACTTTTCACAAGCAAATGGAATCACACAGGCGCGCGAAATCAGATTGGTTAATTATCACATATACATATCTTCAATTAGTACACTTGAGACAAACGTTCAGTAATTGACTGGAAGAATTATTTTTCTCGGCTGTTTGATGAAAGCTGTTTTCTTTCTTAGATAGCTTCCAAAATGGTCACCAGCGTAAGCATGTGTCTCGCTAAACTCGAAATCTGCGTCACTTTAAATTGCTAGAAGTGACTGTGGAGAGATGTGGGTGAATAAACAGCCACGGTGGTCGACATCTGAACAAACTTACCTTGGCGATTCGGATCAGCCCGGACGGGAGCGAGGTGGAGCAGTGGTAACACACACACCTTCGAGGGGAAAGGGGCCCGTGTGTGACAGAGAACATACACCACTGATGAGCTCTGACAAGAGCGAAACTCGAGTCTGGTGCTTCAGAGTGCAGGTTGGTCAGACGACATGAGGTTTATGCGTGAAAAGTGGAGTCCAAAGGACAGTCAGCTAAACAAAGAATAAATAGTTGACAAATAAGAAGTAAGATAATTGATTAAGAATCCCTAAATCAAAAGAAGCAACTTTATTGCCCTCGGAATTCCAATAATTTTCTGTTTGCGGAGACTCACCCAGATCTCGTAAACAAGTAGTGATTGCATGGTGTGGTTGCAAGAATAATAAATCGGAAGCATGAGATTCAAATCTGGTCATCAGTGGTCACATTCGGTGGTGAACAGCTCTCTTTTGTCACTGAGCTCTCTATTGCACGCAACGGATTGTCTTCTGTTTCTTTAATTCATCACTCAGGTTTTGTTCGACGATATGTAAGACCTTTGTGACTACGTCATATTCCCCTTTCACACTACTCAGGAACAAGAAAACACTCATGAATGAAGGAATTACTCAGGCGGCTTGCACTGAATAACTGTGTTTTTCTTCATCCCATGAGTAACATTTTAGTTTCAACTCACATACTGTATTTATTAAATTATTCGAAAGTGTTATCTGAGTGATGAACATTCCTTACCAAACTTTATTTATTTCCCAACAGGTCAGTTTCTAGTCGTATAACAGACACACCGCAAAGATTTCTCCACTTGCACATTTCTGATGATCATGTCAGTTGCACGCATCACAGACTAGCGCAAGCCGAATGTAGCAATAACACTTCAAGTAGTTCTGTAAGTGGGATACTTAACAGGTTAGTTGGGACAAGGAATAATACTTTTGTTCAACCAATGATCTTGCACCATTCGGAGGTGCAACTTTATCATCCTGATTTCAAAAGAGCGATTTAAGTGATGTGCGTTGCTGCGCAGAACGGGTTTTCCCTGTTTATCATGACGCGGAAAGACCACGAAAATTACCCGGTAATCAAGCCACTACCATTAGCACCCATAGACTAAAACCGTTGCTACCAAATCGTCCATCTCTCTGTAGAAATACTACAAGCCTCCGGTTATTTTATCCCAGTCGAAATTTCTCATTGATAACTGGAAACTGAAATCTGGAGCAAAGGCTTTCGCCGATCATAACTGGAAAATCTTTTCCTATTCGACGTAAATATGAGATGTGTAAGTCATAAAAGAATGCGGGAACAGGTCGGGCAAGTTAGACAGAAAGTGGATACGGTAGTGAGGGATTAAAGAGAATAGCGTCACAGCCCATAAGGAAGAAGAAGAGAATTCAATAAAAATACGAAAAGAAAGCAACAAGATCAATATGAAGTGCTCAAAGGATCACTGAAAGCATTTATCTGGATGAAAATAGGGAAGCATAAAAACCATTATTTATATATGAATATGTTTCTGGTTGAGCTGATTGGTGCTATTCAAAACAGTGACAGTTAACTGAGCAGAGATGAAATTGCTCCGTTGAACCGAATCAGACCCAGCCCAGGTACTCGACAGTAGGATGCGGTCGACTGAAAACCAGTCAGAACAAGAGGGACTATTAGGAAGAATGTTATTTTGCTTCCGGGAATCCCGAGTCGTTCTCATGTGGAATTCGAGGCAACAATGAAATAAACAGCTTTTCTGGCAAATGAATTGAATGAGGTTCAAAGAACGAATAATAACCGATTCAGAGAATAGCTGTAATGAGTAACCCCATAATGAGGCTACGTGTGTTCTTCGTAAGGAGTGGTTACTTCGTTACGTCGAGCACTATTTGGTACACACACACGTACCGTTAGGAACTCTTTCAACTCGTTAATTAGTGATGGGGACAATCAGCACAGACGTAATCCTCTACCAGAGCACTCGTCAGACATTTGCAACTCTTACCCTATTGTATTCTGCTTAAATGTTTCAAGCTTTTTACTATCTAAAACACTGTCTTTCAAGTGGGATGCTGTACTCAACAGACCCTAGGCTTTCTCTGTCTTCTCTATCGAACACGATCTGACAAACTTTATGAGTAACTTAGTCCTATCTACTTGCCTACAATTCATTTGCTTTATAGACTGAATTAACTACGCTGCCGTTATTAGTTATCTACTTAACGACCTCTGATTGCCTTTTTTCTTGTATTAACCACCCAATGAAAAACCAAAGGTTACTTTATAGAGTCGCAGATGAAGCCTCGCCCTTACAAACCGTGACTTCTGTGCACACGGAACAACGGATATAGCACCTGGTTCATAATCATTCATTTAAACGTCTACTTTAATCAATCATATGGAAAATAAATTTGGTAAATTTGGCATCTTGTTTGACAAGTGTTCCAGCATAATTGGGTGTAGCACGTAAACCGACCATCACTACCTCCTCTAAAATCCGGTAGTGGAAGTGATGAGTTTGATGGGTCACCAGCTTCAATATGGTGTGGCCTGCTGACTCCTGTTGGAGAAGCTTGCTTCCATATTTTGGTCATCCGTTAGCCTTGGCACAACCTCGAGCGACTACCGTGTATCCGCTATTGACGGTAGCTTCACCAGGCTAGACAGAATGGACGTGAGCGTAAGAAAGTAACCACTGTCTTATTCACCTGTCTGGAATTGTCTATCATACGAAAAAAAATTTCAACTCTTATTGGACTCTTTCACCGCATTTTATCCGCGGCAATTTAACACCGATACATCCTTGAGGTTATTTTATGATCCCCTTCGGTGGCGCCTAGTATTTTTCCAAAGTTTTCATGTTAACTTACACATACCCACACAATCGAACGCCTCACTTTGGATGCATACGGCAACTGCCAAAATACAATTGATTACTGGACTGACCGATCAGTGGTGTGACCTGTGCAGAGAGCGATAGAGGACACACAGGCACACGAACGCACACGTGCGAGTGGGGGAGCGAATGATCGAGAGAACGAAACAGCCAGCCAGTCAGCCTGTCAGCGCGTACACGCAAATCGGCGCGCGAGCGTTGATAGCACCGATCGCGCGCTCGCTCAGACTTCCATTCGCTCACGCACTCGAACTGGTTTGTCACCCAAGCGTTAGCGTGCCCTCATTCGAGATGGCCAACCATGGTGTAAATGACTCACGCCATGAGATCAGTTAACCTGACGCGCTAGCAACTTGCGCATCCTTGTTGAGATGCTAGCTCACTCTTGGACCAAACTACCGAGCTCTCCACCAAATGCGCACAGTCAAACGAATGACTATGATGTTGACATTCGAGAAGTGCGCATGAGCTTGTAGGTGCGCATCGTCTGATTTTACCAATCTGTTCCTGAAGGCCGTTTAGTCGTTTGTTGACCTAGACAGCGGGCACACTGTCGCCCTTGATCAAAGCCATTCTCGGTTGTTTGGACAGCTCCGACATCTGTCCCTCGTTGGATCATTCACTTTTCAATAGTATTTGTGCTATTGCAACAATCACATCTAGTGCTACTGATTCGGATTGCGGGCCCGATTTAATAGTAAGTGTCAATAATTCCTCTTTCTGTCGGAAGAAGTGTTGAATTAACGTTTATATCAATGCCCTGGGTTATCCGGTTTTGCCACCAAACCATTTTTTTCGTGATGTCCTCAATGTTTAAAAAATAGCGTTAATTCCAATCGAAATCACAGTAATGAGAACCCGTCAAACAATTTATATCTATTTATCATGGGAGTAATTTTCGAAGAACTCATGGTGATCAAAATAATTATTGACATGACAGTCCGCGAAACCGAATGTGCTTTGTACTCTGACTCGGTGAAAATTACCTGGTCCTTTTTTGTACGTCTAATCGCCGAGAACATTCTTCTTTCCCTTTGCTTTATGCACTCATCATGGCAAATTCGACTTCATAATTTGGTGGTGTTTCTCGTCTCCCTGCCTATCGAACCAGTGACTGAATTTCCCATATATTTCAATTCAAACGAATAAATATTAGGAACTGCGAACAGCCTCGTTTGTAGCACTTCAAAAATAGGAGAAAGTTGGGTAGTTTTCGGTGTTTTTTTATTAATTTCCTTGTTTTATATACTTTTTGTCACTATTTATAGTATTACAATATTTCAGAAATAGGTCGTGCCCAGGTAAATGCTGTCATCTACGGAAGTGACCATATTTACGATTTAAAATCCGCCTACATTCTGTAATCCGTTCTACGACAACGGCAGGGTATTCTGCCACCTGAAGCTGGGCTCCTTTAGGGCTGAAAAGAGAGACTGTAACGGGCAGTCATGTGACCGGATCCTGAAAACTGAATGCCCTTAGGTCCTCACTGACCACAGTACTGAAGAGAATATCATGATTCATCCATGGAGCGGGGCTTTACCGTTTTAACTTTCACAGTAAGCAGTTCAAACGAAATCTAATGCGATGCAGCAAGCTGAAATGAATTCAAATGAATATGAAAGTCATACACCTGTTAGAAAAGGATTGTTTCAAAACTAAACCTTTGGACAACAAGGGATCGGTTCATACCCATCGTTAGGGGACTAACTCTAAATAATGAGCCATTCAAGGAAGCCGCTCTCGAAAACCCAATGTGTTATACCACCAAATTCAAATTTTACGTTCTCCAATTTGTATCAGTTGATGATGGAATTATAGGACTGTGTTTTCACCAAGCAAACTAGTTCCATGCAGAGGACCTACTTTATCCATTCGAGTATTCCATGCTCACGTTAAATCTATGACGAATAAGCAACCTTTGGGTAAAAATCTGCTTCCCATAGAAATCTTCATCGGCAGTATGTCAAGAATCTGTATTCAAAAAGACTGATCTGTCTGTTTATCGATAACTTTAGGCAATATCTTATTACTGCCTCAAAAAGTGTATTCATTCCCACAGTATAATATAATCAGCGCAAACTTTACAAGTTTTGTTATTTTGAGAAACGGGTTTCACATTGCAGAATTACAAATGCATACAGAAGACGAAATGCCAAAAGAACAGGGATATTTGAAATATTTCAGGAAGCCCGTTTGTCATTTACTTTTCAGGTGAATTTGATTTCACCTTTTATTTAACCAGTGGGGCGTAAACTGGTGCTCACGAAGTAATTGGTAGAAATATCACTCACGGGGATGTATTTTAAATGGGAAAATCCGTAGAACTGAAGTGCGTATTTATCATTCCTAGTAGTTAAATTCAGCTCCCTTGTAGAGGATGATATTCCTCCCCATTTTTTCTTATTAACGTCAGCCTACCATTGGTAATAGGGGAACATTCAGTCAAGCCATGTTATTAAAGTGCTTATTTTTTCATCCACGATCATAGCTAATTCAGTGATCATCCGACCGGAAAGTAATCCCCAGGTTTACTTGGTATATATTTGCACTAGACACAAGGTGGATCATAATCGACTTCGCCTGAAACATTCCTTCGTTGGCCCATCAATCACCGGCTGCTTTGTCATGCAGATGAACTGATACCATTCTATGATGGGTAACTGATAGGACAACCCAAAGAGGGATGTACGAGTTGCATGATTGTCGTACCGAAAAATAACAATGTTCTGTTCGGCTGTTTTCCAATTTCCGAAATACTGCAATCTACAGCCGGCTGTCAATCGGCATACAGACAGCCCGAAACCGTCACACTGATTTTTTTTAACCGTAGATAAATGGAAGTGATGTAAAAGAGGGAAGTGGTCTGGTAGATTTTTTTTTATCGGCATACGAGCATAGTTTATGACTATTCTACTAACCACTTCTTTACTGAAGGAAAAATCGATAAAACAGAACAGGTTCTAGCTCAAAATGTCTTCCAAGTTCAGCATGTTTTCGGTAAGGTTCACTCCTAGGTTAAAAGCCACATACAACATTTAGGGGTATTGATAATTTACGACATTTTGTCCGGCAATTTTATTTATCAGTGGAATACAGCTCATTTGGAACATGCCAGAATTGTCCTTTTGACTTGCAATTCCTTTCAAGCGCATTGTAAAACAATAATTTCTTGCACTTACGTAAACATGAGCTGACGCTAAAATGCCGCAACTGTGGCACAAAGGTTTATGTAAGCCTCATGTTTAAACGTGAAAACGATTCAAAAGAGACACATTTCTGAACCACCAGATGCGATTTCTTACAATGGACACAATCTAAAGGGACGGTATTTCGATCGGTGAATTAATGTTAACAATGCAAATTCTGGTTTTTAGAGAAACCATTATTGTGGTTCATATTGCTTTTTTCGTGCATATATGTCACATTGTATAGAGATTAAAGGAAATTTATGAGCCCAGGCAACTGGTTATTTTTCTCTGTGACACATAAAATAATGGTCTCAGTTACACGTTTATGAGGTATTTATTTCTGACTGTCACATATCCTCAAAAGGGTAGTTTTAAATATTAGTAATTTACACTTTGTCCCTTAGTCACCTGGTCACTTGTGCCTAGAAATATCTTGTTTTTGAAAACCATGAGAACCCCACTTTGGTTGCACAAGTATATAATACCGAATTTAAATGCCCACTTGCTAGTGCGCTAGTCACCAAGTGGTCTTGGAGGATCTCCACAGAGAAGGATGTTTTGTCACGGGACCATCATTCGAATTGGTCAAATTTCCGTGTCCTCTTTGGAGACCGTCTGAGCTGGGGTTGGAAACTTTTGAACGTAAGTGCTGTCAGAAATATTGATGCACTTTGGTGAAACATTTTTCTTGTTGAAGAAACAGCCGAACTATTCGATAAATAGCAATGAGAAAAAAACTATTTTACGGTGAATTAAAGCAAAATCAGAATAAAAACTGTCACAGTCACCATAACATGAATCCAGTCACCAGGGCTACTTGGCATAAGTCATATCAACACCGTCCGCTGCATCTTTTAAGGTTTAAAAAACGAGGGGATTAGTCTAACGGTTTCCGCATTTTTATCCCCAGTTAGAAACTGTCCTAGTTCTTCAAGTTGTCGGTAGGTACTGCTCACTGATACTTGTATTCGACTTTCCTCTGATAAATATGCGGGGATAGGACTGATAGTTCTGAAGAGGAAGCTGAAAGATGGCTTTTTTTCTTTTTACACAAAAATTATCACTAATGTTTACGGTGCATCACAAAGCTCACAAAATTTAGGTAACTCACTTTACGATTGTTTACTTCATTTCTTTGTACTGTTGGCTGAAGATAATTTTCATATCATTGTAGGAGACTTTAACCATGCGTATACTCATCCAAGTTCATCTTTTTGTCTTACCCCAACCCGTGGTGGCTCACCCTTGGATTACACCCCAACAAATCATCCAGAATTCTTTTCCGTCAGGCTTATTACATCTTTTAATACCAGTGATCAAAGCATATTGCATCTTCGTCTAAAAATGTACTCGAAACATAGTTATTTATCCTACACACAGACTAAACAAGTCCGATCATTGGAACACCCGAAGAAAACCTTCACTTTTTAACCTTTCTTTGTTTCCAGTAATCTCCTGGTTGCAAAGCAGCTTCAACCTTTTCCTTTCGGTTTATTTTACGACCGAAACCATAAACCACACCGTCAGCATTGACTGTCCCACAAAAGTGATTTACTTTCACCTAGGAATAGTGGTCTTACCCCATCAAAATCAGTTACTCAGGCACAAGGAACTCCCAACGAAAAGTGCAACACACTTCAGTTCTCTATCAAAGAAGAAATAAAACTTGTTGACCTCGCATTCTCTGAACAGTTTGTGCACTCCAGGTACATCAGAGGTAGATGGTAGGCGATCAGTGTACTCTGCGGTCAGAAGAAAAATCTCCCCTCTGATGACGTCGATGTTTATCAGCTGATTCTTCAGTTCATTCGTCACTCGAAGAACACTCTCCCAGTTTTCCATCAGGCTAACCACTCAGAAATTGAAAAATTCTATAGTGTAGAACTTTTCATGCTCCTCACATTCACCAAGTTAATGAGAGCTTTTGTACTGGACGGCCTATATTTGATAACGCTCAAACATGAGGCTGGGCCACTCTCTGAGTTAATGATTACTGCTATGAATCACTCTCTTGAATCGTCTTCTATTTTTAGCCGTTGGCCTTCTGTCACAATCACTGTCATACCTAAAGGTGTTATAACCAAACGAAAACCAATAGATTTCGCCCAGTTGCACTTTACTCGTCGGCTTTGAAACTAGTCGAACGCGGTGAACATCAGCTCCTTCAGAACGCCGTCAGAAATCCCACTGACGAATACCAATTTGTGTAGAAACCTCTGAGTTCCACGATTGAAGCTGCACTGAGTGTAGTCCATTTCGTTGCGAAATCCCCCAGTAATTCGGGCAAATCAGTTAGGTGTTCCTTTCTCGAATACTCATCAGCACTTCGTAGTGTACCACAATCCTTGCTTCTCAAAAACTGGAAACCTTTAGTTACCCCAAAATCATTACTTAGTTGTTTGAAAGGCTACTTCTCGGGCAGAACTTCGTTTACCAAAGCTGGAAGAAAACTTTCCAGACACCTATAAAGCGATGCTAGTGTTCTTTAAGAAGCTCTTGTTTCTCAATATTTATCTACTATTTACATAAGCGAATTAACTGCAACTCACTCAGCTCGTCTATCCAAGTATACCAGTGACACTGTTTTGGCTTCGTTTGTCTTCCAGCTGTCCATTTCAGATGAGGTTTTCGAAAATATTGCACGAGTCCAGCACTTTTCTGTCCAGTCCGATCTTCTGCTGAATAAAGACAAATGTCGAGATTGTTTTTTTTCCACTTTACGGCTGCGTTCTATGGATGAGAGCACAAGTACTAATCAAGCTGCACATGCACGTGTAAATCTTATGAAATATCTCGGAGTGACCTAACGAGAGGATTTGCATTTGTCTTTAAATATAGAAAACACTGCTGCGAAAGTGCATGGATCATCTTTACTGATTCGTAAAATTTGACATTTCTTCGCTCCACGACCTGTCATTTCTTTCTCCGTGCACCAGCGTATTTTTCCCGTTATTCTGTATTGTTCTCCCATCATTCTTCCTGGTCTCTTGAAAAAGGACCACATCGCACCTCGTAATGGTCTGCGAATCGTTAGCCTTGTTCCTTGTTCAGTTGTACGGACTTACGTGGTAAGTACATTATAGCATTTATTTCTTTTGCCGAAAAGATCATTCCAGACTGTTCATGCCCACTGCATTGTAACCTCTGAGCCATTCACAACCGTTGGCTAGTTCTACTTCTCGACTTCTTCCTCCAAAATCACCGCGGTGAAGAGACATTCCAGTTCCGTTCATTGTTGGTGTTTCAAAAAGCTAGCATGAAGTGTTATCTGAACTGTTAACCCTTTGTCGCGTAAAACTTTCCTTCGTTTTCCCCCCGATAACTGAAAAGCGTCATAGAAATGTGCTCAAACGAGTGTATTATTAATAATCCTAATAATATTTCGTAGCCATAAGGGTGTGGTCCATGGTTTGGTAATTCACACCGACTCATCTGGGTGTTTGTTAGGTATTAAAGCTGCACCTTTTTATTAAAGATCCTTAATCAGTGGCATCAAATGAACAGTGATTCGGGGGTGAAATATTTTCCCGCTTGGGTCTAATTATTAGACAGTGTAAAGTCAGAAAGCAGACAAGCCTCGGCCTGTCGTATATATGGATGACTTTAAGAGAGCTCCGAGCTCCAATCGGAATAACCTTCGGAGTCATTGTGGCACGCAAACCTGACCACCACGGTAAGATAGCAACATTATTCAGGCCATTACATTTAGGCAAAACATTTGTGATAAATATAAAGAAAATCAATAATCTATTCCTGTACATTTTGCAGTGTTCTTTTGAGTTACCACACTGATTTATCTTTCTCTTCAACGCCTATGCCTAAAACTAAGTAGAGTGATTGTTCATCATTCATGAAAGACGTACTTCGTAGCAGAACTCAAACAAAAAAGGGATATTTTCTTTTTCACTTCATATAACCCTAACCACGAGCGTCTACTGCATTCTGAGCGCGAAACCACTTCCTGAAATGTTGTTCAGTTTATGGTTCTTCTATAGGGATCGTGCGGTGCAATATCGTGGCTGTACTTAGGCGTGAACTCGGAGTGGAAACATAAATTGACATATTTCCGTTTTTATTAAAACTGTGCTGCAACTGGAAATACGGTTGGAGGACCTTTCAGTTGTCAAAATGTTTTCATATGTATATGCTTTTGTAGAGCCCCATTGGTATCTGCTCTTAAAACTACCAAAGACACCTTTGAGAAGCTAATCTCGACCAAATTATTTTCCCAGCATTTTGGCAGAAAGTAACACGTTGCTGAGTTAAAAAACACTTTCAGATCTATCTAGAGTGAAACAAAATACATTATGCTCAGAAAGCTGTAGATTGTAAGATAGACTTTACCGCTTGAAATTCCCATCATTGTGAAGTTTTTGTTCAGTTTATCGTAATTTATATT
Source organism: Fasciola hepatica (assembly GCA_948099385.1). NCBI lineage: Eukaryota > Metazoa > Platyhelminthes > Trematoda > Plagiorchiida > Fasciolidae > Fasciola > Fasciola hepatica. Next base: position 14,225,758 of record CANUEZ040000120.1, on the reverse strand, counting down.
TTCTAGCAGCAATGTTATGCGTCCCAAATTTTAAGAAAAAATGGCGGCATCATGAAATAGTCTCTCTTATAGATCCCGCGGAGGATCTGAGGCAAGTCAGATATGTAAAATCACAGATAGTCTATCTGCACTTTCCAAATTATCCACTGCTGATTCATCCTCAGTTCATCAGCCTAATCGAAGTAGAGGCATGCAGATTTCCGATGTTAAAGAATCATTGTCGTTACATAACTGCAAGAGACTAATACGGCGAAACGAGTCACAGGGTGTAGCATACCCTAGTGTAATACTAGTATTTGCACGAAAAAACCAACAGCTGGGACGGCAATATAAAGAATTACATCTGTTTTCATGTTAGCTCTAATATTATACCGTTTGTTCGAATACGAATTGAGTATTCATCTCTTTGGATGTGGAACATCTAGAAGAAAAAACCCGGGTAGATTTGATCTCTGCATACCTAATCATCCAATTCGTACCCAGTTGATGGAACATGCTTATGTCGTTTAGGGTAGATCTTGCATATCCACATGACTTTTTTTGTGCACACATGGATACACATGCAAATATACAGAAATACATCCAGAAACTGCTACTTAAAAGCACAGATATGATGAAAACCAGATCTGATATTTTGCTGATAGCGTAATTCCTTCTCGATCTCACTCGCTCTCTGGCTCTCCCACTGTTTCAATCCCGGGTAAAGGGCTTCCCAGCATTTTCATTCGGTTGATTTCCAAGCGAATTTTGCAAAACCTCGTTTGTGGGAAACAATATCACAGTGAATGCCGCTGATGATTCATCCTATTATTCGCATTCAGCCCACGTCAGGTCCACTCGGTGAAACCGATCATAGCGTACAGTTACTAGCCATCATTCAATTTTTTCTCTTTGCTTGTTCTACCGGAGTAGCTGAAATGGGCTATCAAACAGCCCATGATCATATGGTGTTCCGATTTGAAATTGGTACATCATTTCAATTTGGATTTTGTTTGCCTGAATTTTAGCCAAAAAATTTGTCTCTTATCCCCCCCCCCCCCACCTCTCACCTCACTCCTCATCGGTGTACACAACTGCAACTCCACATTCAGGAATTTCAGTTCAGGATACGGGCACATCTATACTTTTCCTTTCTGATGGGCAAAACTGCCTCGTACCGGGTTCAAAATACACCCGTTAACCTACCGGGTAGAGTGGCATCAAAGATTTAGTGGCTGCAGTTTGCGCCGACAGAATAACGCGTGCATTTATGTTTCTGCGCATGCAGATCGATATTGGTTGCACAGGTAGTAGGTAGTGATCTTTGTGAGTCTTAATTGAGCAGTTACTTTTGAAAAAACGTAGGTTTTTCCCTCAAAATTTCCAGAGTATGGCTGGTTCTGGTGTATAAGTGATGCTGTTGTGAACGATATGTGACATCAGTTGGCTCAGACCCCGCGTACACCAGGCATCCCTGTCTCTGACAAAAGGGAGTCATTCAATTTGATAAGTGTTGCTCGAATGAAATTTAACTTTGTCTTTCTTCACCTTCTAACATAAATAAAGCCAGAGATTTGTGCACTATTTCATGAATATTAAATGCCTTCAGTAGTAATTTATCTGTGTTCTTTATATTCTTGCAAATAAAAGTTGTTACTGGAAAGTTTAGTTAAAGGCTGAGCATTCTCTTTTGCAACGGCTGAATTCAGTAGACTGCTAGTTAAAGTCTATGACCATAAGTGAATTATTTTGTTACCACCATCCAATGCTCTCTTTCTGTTTATTCTCCCGGTGAATTGTTTCTGAATTTGTGCTCATCAATCAGTCTGAGAAATTCGGACACAGATAGTTTAGTTTTACTAATGTTTTCTTGTTTCGTAAACCGTACCGGAAACATCGTTTTCTTGTAAACCAGAACTGGCACATACGTGTTTATGCCCTCAATTGGTGTTCGATTATGAGTTTGAAAATGTGGTACTGTCTGCAGCTTCGTTGTAAACTTCGATCATTGTGAACTTTTGTTAATCACAAAGCTCGATCTACGCTGATGTTGATTGACTTAAACCCCCTCACCCAAAGATCTCTTATTATCGATAGATGAAAGTTCGCTCTGCCTGACAGCAGTTTTCACAGACATGCTGCTCTCACAGAAAACAAGAACAAGATACTCATGTTCTCCTCTTCACAATAGAGTGCTTTTTGTTTGTGTGCGAACATTTCCCAGTGATTCCGGTTTCCTCGAACACAGGTTTCCAACCATGAAAACAGAAAATATGTGTCAAAAAACTGTACACCAAGTTATTTCTTTGACCCCAAACCCATATTGTCGCATTTCGATAGTCGGTGAAAAAGGTAAGAACTGAATGGACTGTGATTCTCTTAAGTACAGTCTATTGAGCTAGGGCTGACAGATGTAGTCCAGAGTGGTTTGTGAAAAGGGCATACCAGATAAGCTACGGTCAATCTGATCCCATGGAACTAGAAACGTGAACAAGGTTAGAATGATTCCGCTCTGCCCGGTCACCGGCTGGTAACACTTCCGTCAAACCGTACTTCTGTAAACAACGTAACATCCGCTGATGGCTGACCGCAGAGACAAAATGGTAACTATCTGCTCCGGAAAAAGCAACCATTTTGCTAGTGTCAACAGTATATCCGGTTCCACGACATATTTCAGGTGCAATTTGTCATCTAATCGTTTTTTAAAGAGACGTCATTAGTAAAGGTTGATTTAACTTATTGTTCAAGGCTGATCACACTGTGTAACAGAGGATTATTCTTATGGTTCGTCCACAATAAGAATCGTTCAAATCTCCCGTGGTTACCGTAAGTTTAGGATTAAAAAATCGCCTTTAAACAGGAACTTCCTGAAAAGCATTCTAGTTCATGTTGCTTTAGGGAAAAACATGAGTATAACTCTGAATACATTTGAAAAGTGATTGCTTATGACTTTCATAAATATGCCCTTAAATATTGAGGCGATGGAGTCTGCAAGCTAGTTGATTCCTTGTTAGGAGGATTACCACTAGGATCAACCGCAGTAGCACCGCAAATCGACCGGCGCTAATGACTGCTTTACTTGACCGACTGAAGACAAACAAAGGGGCTTGTTTATAGAAATGACAAGGGTATTAAAGTAAGTAATTGTCTTAAAGCTTTTTATTTGGGATATGGTGGTTATCAAAACCGGGCACAACAGTCATTGGCATTCCCAAGTGAACGATTTTGATGATTGAATAAAACTGTTCTCCTAAAAAATAACATTCTTTGCCACGTTAATATTGTTCAGTATTCCCTGTGACCGTGATACGTGGAAGATCGGTACACTCTGTTACTTAGAATTCAGATTCGAAATAATTTATTCGTGCTATTTTTTGTTTATTTATTATAGGCTTGATGTGCATTTGCCAGCAAGCTTAAGCACTACATTTTGTGAGTTTTATTTCTTCCGGGAAATTTAATTGGTTTAACTTATAAAATTCCACCGACAAATATCAATTTAAAACCAGTTTCTCAATGAGCATTCTGAAGATTATATTGGTTATACATTTTTCTTAGCGAAGTAGGGTTACCCGAACGAGGCATTGTATACAAACGTGTATAACACTTGTGCTTATCTATTTGATTTCCTTGTCAGTGCAATGAACATTGGCACGTTGATTTCTTCCGAGATAAGATATCCCCGCTCTGAAGCTGAGGTGAAAATAAAATGTAACTTCGTAGGATAATTATTTCAAACCAATGAAAAGTGAAAGTAATAGTGAAAAAGTTTTTGGCCTAAACTTTTGAAACTTTCTTCCAAAGACTTTGCTGATAACTCCATAATTCCATTGACAAACAAAACAGTTCAGATTTTCAAGAATTAGAAAATATTTAGCCCATTTGCCCATTTGATCAGATATTTACCTCCTTAGTAGCCAAAAGTTAAAAAATACATGCATGTCTCTGGCTTTCAAAACATATTTTGAATGTTAGTGATGATTTTTCTCAGTCAAATGACTGAGGCGGCATTTTATAAATATTTACTCCGTTGTTGCTCGCTTCGAAAATTCACAGCACGAACTCTTCAGAATCGGTCATAGGTAGTAATTTTCATAGATCAGTAAGCATCTTTTTAGTAAGTACAATATGAAAGAGGATTTTCGAACTCTGGGGGGACAAATATTGGAAATAAATCCAAGTTTGTTGACAGACAGTAATAGGTCGGCAGTAGCCTCCCGCCCTTTTAACATAAGAATTTCGTTGTATAAGCAATTATCGTGCAGTATCAACGCTCAGCTCATAACAGAAAACCACTGAGTCACTGCGTAGGGAAGGTTTTCATAGGGTTCAGTTGTTGGGCAAAATAAGGTTTGTCCCCGTCCTGGCGATGTTCCGTATGGTGTTGACTTTCAATGAACTGTTAAAAGCCATTCTAGATAACCAGCTGGTTAGGTATTCGACTCCCTATCGTCCACCTTGAGTTCGAGTCCTGGTTGGGTCTTGATGGATTACGATTCGCACGGATAGGACAGCTGCACAGTGCTTCCATGGTTTTAACAAAGTACGTTGAATAATTTACCGTAACTTGTGTTAGGTCATACTTTCCAAAATTTCCACCCGATGTCCTTCAATACGAAAACGGCGTACCTTTGAAAGGAGAATTTTAAATGAAGAGAAAACCATGGAAATCGAAGTAAGATTACCTACATGGAATCCTTTATCGGTTAATCTTAAAGCACATTATGTTTTCTATGAAATAAAATAAGATTTATATTGCAATCCATAGCTGCACACATCCTTGAAAAGGCTGTTTCCTGAATTTTACGAATTGACAGCAATATGGGAGTCAAATATTTCCTGACCGGTTATTTTAGCAACCATTGCTGACAGCAGAGGTGAAAATGTCCTGGATAAAATAAACAGTCAGTTAGCGTTATCCTGCTGATTACTCTCTGGTTTAGATGACACCACAAATAATCCAAAACAATATTTTGTTTGAAGTCACTATTTTGTTCTCAGTTTAATTTCAATCCTACTCAAATTTCTCATCGAAAATAATTTGTTGACAAGTAACAGTGATCCAGAAAGTCTGAGCATTCGGGAATTGCGCTCAAGAGTTTGAAATACCGGTTATTGTATCTTGTTGCGTGTTTAAAAAGATCACTAGCGTCTAGTTCGATTTAACTCTTCACATAACTCTACTCATTCCGCATAGACCTATTTGGGCTAGTCACCGAATAACTCAAGTCAACAAATCCTGATATATTGTCTTCCGTTTCGGTCCCAGTGACTGATTCAAAGTAAATTCACGAACCTGCTTTTTCAGAGGCCTCTGCCATATCCCGCATTCACTGGTGAAACCCCTTCTGAAGACTTCTGCCATGTAAATAACTGTACTAATTTGCCTAATAACTGAACTGGTGAACGTGTGAATGCGTTTTTCTCTTTTCATTGTGGCAATCCGAAATGATCTGAAAAAAACTGGAATGAGAGAAATGACGTACAAAATCATCGGTGATTCTGTACCACTTTCCGAGTTCTTGTTTTAAGAATTACCTGTGGTTGAATATTTCAAATCTGGTTCGACAGATACCATGGTCAGAATGAGGTGACCTTGGGCGTGGATCATTCTATTTAAAATACGAAAGTTACTTCGTGATTTGTTTCAAATTAGGCTGTTTGGGGTTAAAGCCCTAATGAGTACGTCTTGCGTCGGAACCTTAATGGAGGAATTTTGAAATATCTTTGAGGTGAAGACTGTGCGCAACAGACGAACATCACTTGGTTGAATACCCGTACTCGGAAAATTCCTCAAAAGATACTCAGCACACAAATTAAGGTGGTTTGGAAATTTTTCATCGTTCAAATAGATTATTATTCAGTTGACAGTGAATAATTTATGTTTTTTTATCCTTTGCAAATGACCCATTTTCAGTGTTTCTGCAGTAGATGAGTGGAGGTGGAAACCCTGAAGCTATCCCATACATCCTATGAGTTCGAAAAGTGGTTCCAGTTTATTGTTGTTTACCCGAAACCCAGTTATATTCGATGATGTTTAAAGGTGTTTCAGAATTAATTGTTTAATGTCGTGCTTAGTCAGTGACTGACTATAATAGCAGTAGGCAGTAATTAACGGATATGGGAAGAGCGTAAGAAACAGTTGCGAGTTTGGTGTATATTCCCGATCCAGTGTTTTGTGCAGTCAAAATTTGAGGCAATGACAATAAACGAACGAAACAGAGCATTGAAGTACCAAGGTGAAGGTTGATTACCTTTGGAGATATGAGAATATGCTAATGAACTTCATTCAAACGTGATTTGTATCATAGTCAAATAAAAGGTTGTATGCTTGTCGTTTCGTTCTTCTCCATGCGGGTGAGTTGATTTCTCAATAGAATTGGTGATATTGACACAACTACTTCGGTCAATTAGTGCAATCGACTCCGAAATGTTGTTGTTCTCATAGGGCGACTCAATGAAATGGGTGTTTGAGAGTTAGTAGTAGGAGACTGAGCTTTACATAATGTGAATAATCATGTGATGTGAATGTTCAACTAACCACTGAAACCACTGAGGCGTTTCACGGCTGTTTGGTCCTTGTTAGGATCCGTCAACCCGGGTTCGAGTCCCAGTTTGGGGCTCAGTGGATGTTCACTGCTGATATCTCCTAAGACGAATGAAACAGCTGTACAAAGCTTCCGTGGTTTACAGAGGTGTGTTGAGCTTTCAGACCGTATGATGAATTATTTTATGTGAAATTTTTGTCATAGTTATTAAACTTATTGCACTGAAAATGCACCAGCTACTTCATCACTTCTCTTTCCAGTACTGGAAACCCATGGAAGTGAGCCACACAGTTGCTCGATTCTGTCTAACTGGAATCGCCACCTGTGGTCATCCTCTGAGATTCAGATTACAATATCGGGGAGTGGGCCTCTTCTACAACGGCTTGTTTTTTCATACAGCACAGTTCTCATCTGTTCCTGTTTTTTTACTTTATAAATTAGAGGTCTGATCATAAGAGATCTGAATAAATCGGGAACCTAATCAACAAACTACTCGGATTTTGAAAAAGCCTATGTTATATTATTGCACAGTTCATATCCACAAACCTTTTACCGCATCTCAGAGTGATGTATACGGGAGAAAAATGCTTTTGTTTGATCGGTTCACGTAAGACAGAGAATGATACGACTGAATCAACATCCCGTTTTAAACTGAACACAGTACGAGCAGCTGAGACGGTTGCAGCCCACGGATGTAGTTGCATGCCTTGTAAAATCATTTTGGGCAGCATCTTTTATATACGGAATATTTTTCATGCATTTCTAGATAATAAAAATCAAAAAGTATGGAGTTAGTACATTAAAAACAACGGGCGAATTTGATTCGGAACTATGGAACATTTCAAACAAAATAATAACCGTACTACCTATGTGAATAGGTCAGTTATTGTTCCATGTTTTATTTCGTTTTCTAGTAATTTTCTAGGCTTTTATGTTGAAATTCTTGCAATTCGTATAGATCTATTTGTACTAATGCTTGTCATTATCTGCTTCCGTTTAATCTGAAGACGTCTCAGCAGGTCCTGTCCTCGTAACAGAAAAAGAAACTATCCAATTACTTCGACGGAACTCAATTGTAGAACACAGATTGACAAACATGCTGGTATTTAGTGATGATTACTCATCTTATTACATCACAATACGTTGCGATAAATTACTGGTTTGGATAAGTCAGACAAAAACGTAACTGATAAAGATCAATGGTGACAAAAAGCTATATCCCACAAATAAATCAAGACTAATAGTGCTATAATGGTTCGCTTTATTAGGGTACTAATAAAATCGATTTTTGAACAACTTATGGCTTCGTAAATTTCAAAGCAAATGAACGTGACCAGTTTTCCCCAATTCTACGATTTATTCAGAATTAAATTGGGCAAGGTTTTACTAATGGGCTCTCTTGCCAATTTTTTGTTCGAAAAAAGCTTTTTTAAGTCCATATTGCTAAAAATCATTTCGGGCGAGATTAAGAGATGCATTATCTTCTAATAGTATCATCTCTAAGGACGTATACCGTACCTGGTAATCACAGAACCTGTCCTTTCGGATGATTCTGCTCAAAATATACACCAAACAGTGTTTAAGTTAATAGTGACCTTTCTGAAGGCACTTAACACGGAAAATCCGTTGTCTTTATCATTCCCATTCACCGCGTCGAGATTTTGCATTCACAATTACCTGGTTTCATTGACTTTGGGAAATTACCAACCGTTAAACTGCCCAGATAAAGGTTATTTTTGCTAGCAGCCGTATTTTTTATGTGACTGTTCTTCGCTTTGTCAAAATCCATCCTTGAGCGGAAAACATAAAATCGCATCAAATATAGATTTCGATGTGAAGAATGCAAGTGGAATTTCCAAAAACATACGATTCAGGCTCCTCGCGCCAACAATACATTCTCTGAATATATTTCAATGTCAGATGGATCACATTCATCTGTGTGCTGTTCGTCCCATTGGGAAGTGACCGACGAGGCTAACTCAATGATTAAAACTAGGATAGATACTTTGTATCGTTGGAATAGTGGTTCGCGCACTATCGATTATTCACTAGCGTTATTCACACCGGACCGTTCGGACCGCGATAGCTCAGCTGGTAGAGCATCTGCCCAGTATACGGAGGGTCGCTGGTTCGTTTCCGGCTCGCGGAGTCCGACTTTTCGATGTGAAGAATGCAAGTGGATTTTCCAAAAACATACGATTCAGGCTCCTCGTGCCAACAATACATTCTCTGAAAATATAGATTTGTTGGTTTATCTCGGAACAGTGTTTCTAAACGTACAGCTTGGCTCTATAAATTTAGGCGGTGATTTCCTCTCAGTTTCCTCGGGGAGCGTTTTTATAGCTCCTGATAAAAATCAACTTAGGTGGTCGTACTATTCCGAAGCTTATTCCCTTCAAGTTAATAAAAAAGATACTCAGGCAGCCACGGTCTTTTACGGCTAGTGGACAGCTGATCAAACCAAGGGAAAACGATGCAGTCTGATGAACTAGTAATACTGAGGACAAGTTATTCACAAAGGAAAAGCAAGCTGCTTCACAGCCGATAAAACTTGTACCTTTGTACACACACAAAAAATCAGACTGGTATTGTGTAGTTTTTTGAGACCCAATACACCGCACACAATACAGATTTCCTCAGCCCGGAAGGAGCCATTCACATTTTTTCCCAATATATTACTCTCGACCGCTTAATGTGGTTAGTTTTCTGAGCTATTGAGGGCAATAAAAATAATTCACTGAGTCAAGAACTTCATCTCTTACCAGTTCTAGTTAAAAGTGAATGAGTCATCGACAGAAAGAATCTGTAAAGCGTTTTTGCATGTAGTAGTATATTTTGGGCTCTAGTAGCCAGAACTACAATCGATCTCACTAGTAGTAGACAGACTTTCCTGCTCGTAGATCAAGTGTGAATTAACACCTATATACTTAATTAAAGCGTGAAGAACAACTCCAGACAAAGTGCCAATTTATGGATCCGTCTAGCTAATAAAATTTCAACTGAATTCTTGCAGCTGCCTGCTGTGTTTAGAAGGTCACCACCGTGGAATTTATACCCTCCTTTTTAGTCGCAGCTGGCCACTTTCCAGTGGTCAGCCTTGAACTAGATACGATCCATTTCTTGAATTATTTTGCTATTGTTACGTAATAAATCAGAAACTAAAGTAACGAATATTGACTAGCAAGAACACTTCATGTGACTCTGCTGTAACCGACCTATTAACTCCTCCTTTGAAAGAGCTGGGAAATTTATGGACATGTATTGGCTGTTTACCTTCCGGTTCGTTCCGGAAACCGCATTGAGCCCCTTTTGTGCGCAATTTCTTTTCGTAGTTTCGGTGTTTATTCTGTGGTCTTAATAGAATTCCCGAGGACTAAACATACACACACATATGTGAGCTAGTATTTCGCCGGGAAAGTGACCCTTTCCGATTTCAGCTTGGAATGAATACTTAAGGTCTTATCCTGGTTATCCAACACGTACCGAAAGGCAATAAAAACATGCTCGGATAAGTAATTCTACGTTTAGGCTGACCGGTTGCTCGTTTAAGTAAATAGTTGAATGTCATATTTCAGTTGCTAAGATTTTTAGTGCAAACACAAGTACCCAACTTGTCCCATTGTAAGTGGACGTCGGAATACAGTTGAATAATGATCACATACAAGGAAGATATCGTGAAATACGTGGTTAGACTTTCTGTTCAGCGTCATAGAGCACATTTTTATGAATAGGCCTCAGGTTTGTGATTTCATATAAACATATAAAGAACGATTTTTTTCACATAATCTCCATTCGGACTCGTGAACAGTATCCCACGAGTCACAATATTTTGCCCAGGTTAGGAGGTAAGAAATAAATTATTACATAGAAATCTGTTCCGTGGCAGACCCAAACGCCTGATACAATTAAATTAGACCCAGTGACCTCATTCTGCTTGCAACAGACCGAGTGTCTTGTCAAAAATGTCCTTGTGGCGGTGACTCACGGTATTTACCTCATGGAACAGGTTACTGGGTCAGCTGCTTATTTAGAAATGGGTCCTTCACCTCATACGATAGACAAACTTCGCAGCGAACAAACTGCCTCCCTCCTGTATCACTTCATATATGGTATGGTATTATGCACCTTCCATCAAAAGCAAGCAACTCGTCGAGTTTTCGCACACTTCGAATATCGATAAAACTGCCATTTCAAAGCTTGTGTTGTTCCCACTCGCTTTTGTGAACAAGGTAGTATACCCTAAGCACAAATAAAGGTTAAAAAACTCAATACTTTTCTTGGGGATTCGGAAGATTTTTACCTCGCCTATTCACAAGTTTACCACAGATTTGCCACCACTAAAGGGACCGGCTCAATTGCATAGCTGAGCTGAGTATTAAGGAGTGAAAAGTGAATAATTAGCATGATGTTGATAAAATCCTACGTGAAAAAGCAGCTGAGCAGAACAAGTAATGGAGTACGGTTTGAGTGATAACAGGGAATGGGACTAATTGCGGAAAAATATTCAGGTCATATTACTCGCACGGTGTTTCATGGCTCTTTCTTTTTGGAAGGTCTGAATTAAGAAAGTCCTTATCACGGGATACTAAATAAGAAAAGCCACTATTAACTCATGAAGAGTGAAACTAGAAATTCAAACAAGTTATTGCCTGACTGTGATGTTCGCTGCATATTTATACTTGCGAAAATTTTTGTGACCATTTCCTTGGCACTTATTATTAATTTTTTTCAGTTAATCGTACGGTAGAATGCTGGCTGTTTCATCGTTTCCGTGTCCATGGAGGCATCCTTTGGATGGCAACCGAAAGTTTGTATTATTGTTGTTCATGTTCTACGAAACCTTCCCATCATTCTTCTTGAAAGAATTACCCTTTGGTTAATTTTAGACCTCGTCACACGAAGCCACAAACATTTCCTTTAGTTCCTGACCAAGATGTGGGATGCCTGATAGCTAACTTACGTCTACTTGATCAAAGCACCACGAGCGTTTGTTCGAAAATAATTATCAATCAATTAACAATTGAGCTGGTAACGAATTTCCTATAGCCTGCTTCATGAGACAAGTAGTAAATAAACGAATAACAGCAAAAATGGGAAGGAAAATAACATCAAATGCAATTGCAAAAGCCTTGAATCGAAAGTTTAGTTATGCGTACGCAAGAATTAACTGCTTAAGAAAAACGCAGAATCTCCAGTCCTTTTGTGGAGCAGTCACTTCAGTGAAAAAGCCCAAGTTTGGAGTAAGGTTTCATCATATTAGTCTGATCCTTTTGGTAACTGAAGAAGTTGACAAACTCTCTCAGGTGTACTACTCTTGTTCCGATAGTAGTTTAGGTATGTGACTACGCTTTCCTGAGTGAAACAGTAATGCACTTACTGTTCCACCGTATTTTTCACCGGACCAAGAAACCAACTGTTGGATAACAGGTGGGATAGGAATATCTTTTCGGATGGTTCCCGGAACCAAATTTTTTCCAGATGTGAGAACACAACAGCTGTGTGATTGAAAGTTTGGAATAAGTGAGTGGATAAAACACACGAATTTCCTCATTTTCCCGAAGTCGTGGTTTGTACTTCAGCATTGTTCAACTGAACCTGTTATTCAAGGACGTTAATGAAAATACTTTTACCCGGAAATTTCACTTTATTAGACATGCTTTTCTGCTATCTTGATCTCAGTTGTACACGTTTCATCCTGGGGTCGGAAATCACACTGTCTTCACTTGTTCTAGACAAGTGTATTGCGAGCCATGTCCTCTCCAAGTTTCCTCGTAGCCGACAAATTCTCTCAGTATTCCTCGGGCTTCTGGTAAATAAAGTACCTTATGTGTTTACGCCATGTACGCTATAATTATAAATATACAAATATCATCAAAAATGGCCAGACCTACAGTTTTGTTGGTCAGTCATTTGTTAACCATTTGTTGCCATCACGACGAGACTGTACACTGGAGTGGTGTGATAGCTTGCTTTTCTCCATGACTGAAGGAGCTATGCAGGATGGCTGCCCTAAGCCGGAGACGCAGTCATGCCTGACAGGTCAATGGGTAGAGGCCAGACGAAGTCCAGTCTCAGAACCAGTTATTAGGCAACATCTAGTTCGATTCACTATGCTCCTGGAGAGGACACTTTAGCGAATAAACACGGAGAGAAACACCTTTCTGGTCTAAAACCTCAGCTAGATGGACGTGGAAGTAGAGTATCTGGGGTTTCTCTCGACTCTGGGAGAAGTCATCTCACTTCATTGGACAGCTATCGTCCACCTAAGCTGGGCAGCTCCCAGCCCAAAGGATGCTGCTCCGTCCCCGTTCCGCTTGCTCTATTAGGGGCCAAGGAATGGATCCGAAAATTGGATCGATAACAAGCACTAGCGAAGACAAGACAATGCTTGCAACAATCAGGTCTCACGTGACAGACCTGAAGAAGTTCCTTCAAGGGGTTCTTCGGTCACGTTCCCGTGGTGGACTAACGCCCCCACTGCCTTGTTGGTGAGACTTTCGAGTCGAAAGCTCCAGTTATGGTTCCCAAAGAAAAACCCGTTCTGCGGTGTGGGCAGCCGCGTAATATGATTCGCCCAGAAACCTCCAGTATCTTCTCTGTAGAAGGCCTTACCAATTTTCCCTCTCTTTGTTTAAGACCGATGCAAAACGCCACGGGTTATTGTGGCTGTGATGAAAGCAATAGTTCAGGAGTTGGGTATAAATCAAATGCACTTCTAAAGCCTAAGTGTTCACTTCACTTGCCTGCCTTTAATGTCCGCACACTATGTCAGATAGGACAACAGGCTGCACTAGCCAAAATACTTGACACGTTTAAAACAGATGTATGTTGTTTCTCCGAAACACACATACAAGACCCCACTTCTGTGATCACTCTTCGCATTCCAGATACAACCTTAGTCTCTCACTTCGCTCTTCTTGTGTCGGGTGATTCGGTGTCCAGAGCTCGTGGTCAGGATGGTGTTGGGATTGCTTTTAGCATGAAAGCTGAGCGTGCACTGCTAGACTGGATTCCAGTGAGCAGTCGTTTGTGTGCAATTCGGTTGGACGGTTCTGTTCGTGTCAACAACCACAGACTGAAGCGCCGATGTTTGTTCGTCGTGTCTGTGTATGCGCCAACCGACTGCAGTTCCTCGGATGCCAAGTACGAATTCTATCAGGATTTGCCTCAGCTGCTTCGAAGTGCACGTTCAACGGACATGGTGGTCATTGCTGGGGCTTTCAACGCCCAAGTTGGTCGTTAGGGAGATTCCAAAAGGTACATTGGAGGCCCATTTTCTATCCCAGCCGATCGCACCGATAACGGTGATTGTCACATTCAGCTGGGTTCTGACCACAGATTGTTTCTGGCAAGTACGAACTTCTGCCATAAGAAGCGGCATAGACTCACATGGCGTCCTCTTTCGTCTTCACAAAGCTGGACTATTGTGATGGGTCACTTTTGGTGTGGATTAATGGAAGATTGTCGTTCATTTTGGTCTTCACAACGTTGGACTCAAATCACGCCTTGGTACGGGCTCGCTTCTGTTTACGTCTCGTCCATGGTCGCACCAAAGTAAATACCACTTGTCCCGCGCAGCTGCTTTCAGATAATAACCAGCGACACAGTTTCCAGAAGGAGCTGTTTATGCAGTCATCGATACAGTCAGATGTTCAGGACCCAAATGAACGGTGTCAACAGGTCAAGGAAACCTTGTATGCCGCTTCGAATGCTGCTCAGGATTTTGGTTCACATTGGTCTCACGAACGATGGATATCTTCGACCTCAGCTGCTCTGTTGGGTGCTCGCAGATCTGTCCCTCCGGAAGCCAAATTCAATGAACTGCGCAAATACATGAGAAGCCGGAGAAATGACCGCGAGCAGTGGTGGATTCCGAAATGTAAGGAAATGGAAAAGGCTGCGTCCATTGGCAATGCTCGCAACCTTTTCCGTTTGATTAGAGGCACCGGTCCATGGGAACCCGGTGTAAGCGAGGTAACTAACGAATCGGATGGCTCAACAATTCACCCTCAAGGACATCGTCCTGAGTGTTGGACGGAGTACTTCGAGGAACAATTCAGTTGGTCCACTCCAAAGCTGGACCTTTCAAATATACCTGCCAACGAAAAGATACAGGTGGATATTAGTCCTCCATCAGAGATGGAGATTGTGGGAGGTACAAAGCCGCTGTACCGGGTGGGTTGCCCTCATCTTTTTCAAGGATGGAGGCGAAGCTTTGGTTTCGGAGTTACCAAATTTCCTTCGCATTATTTGGGATAGCGAGCAGATTCCCAGGGAATGGTGTTAATCGGTGGTTGTACCGGTCTACAAGGAAGGTGACAGACCATCTTCTGGAAACCACAGAGGAATTAGCTTGGTAAGTATCGAGTCTAAACTGCTCACTGGTCTTATTCTCCACCGATTATCCAGTACCCGCAAAAAGTTTACTAGTGAGATTCAATCTGGTTTTTGACCTAGCGGGGCTGTATCGATCACATCTTTACTCTCTGGCAAACCTTAGAGCACAGAAATAACTTCCGTACTCCCATGATCTCACTCTTTCTGTATCTGAAAGCGGCATTCGACTCAGTCAACCGAACAGTTCTCTGGCTGTGGCTCTCACTGAAATATGTGCCAGAGAAGTTTGTTTCTTTTTTCCAACATCCGTACGCAAACAGCCGAAGCCGAGTTCGTGCTTACGGCGATCTTTCTGCCAAGTTCGCCATAGAATGAGGAGTCCGTCAAGGTTGCCCTCTTTCACCCTTCCTCTCCAATTTTTTCATTGAATTGGTTCTTGAGATAGCTCTATCCTCGTGTGAGAATTGCGGCGTCGATCTTCGCTCAGGCAGTAAACTGTCTGACTTGGAATATGCTGACGATATTTTTCTTGTGATTGAAGATCCAGGTAAGTTGCAAGCTCTGTTAGATAGCCTAAACAACAGTGTGGCAAAGTTTGGAATGAGTTTTGCACCTTCAAAGTGTAAAATGCTGCGCAAGACTGGGTTAGTTGAACACCAAACCTTGTGTTGGCAGGGGAAACTCTAGCTGAAGTGGATACATTTTGTTACCTGGGTTGTTACATCTCACCGGGTGAACAGATATCGGATAAAGTGCCATCGTGTATACAGAAAGCGCGTTTGGCTTTTGTTAAACTCCGTCATCTGTGGCGTCGGCGTGACATCCGGTTGTCTGTCAAGGGTCGAATGTACAATGCGGCAGTTAATTGTGTTCTTTTATACTGTTCAGAAACATGGCCGTGGAGAGTAGAAGAAAGACGAAGACTGTCGGTGTTCGAGCACCGACGTCCCCACAGTATTGCCTGAGTATGGTGGGAACACCGTATCAGCAATGCTGAGGTTGGGCGTAAAGTGTTGGGAACCAGAGGTCTGTCTCTGGATTAAGTTCTGAATCTTAACAAGTTGAGGTGGTTGGGACATGTGTTAAGCATACCCACCAATAGACTTCCTAAGCGTACGCTGTTTTCTGAGGCAGGTGCTGATTCTAAGGTAGGTCGAGGTGGTCAGTTCATGACATGGCAAAAGGTATGAAATCCTTGACCAGTGGACTTGGTCAAGAAGGACATGTGAGAATTCCAGGTGGGGATCCACGTGATCCACTTACTAAATGGTTGGAGACATTAAGTCACATGGAAAGGTGTCGCAACATTGGCTTAGTAGCTTTCGGGCTCCTTCCTTTTCCTCTTGATTTCCCCTTGACACTTTGACCTTTTGGATCTTTATCACTATGCTTTTATTCTTTTCACCCTTGACTGGAGGATGCTGGAAGGTAGCAACCGAAACCAGAGCACAGAAGTGCAAGGTTATTGGTTGAATAAACTGAAACTGAAAATGGTGATTTGTTGAAACATCTGTCAGAATGGAATAAGGTGAATCCCTCTTGGCTACGATATCAAACTGTTTGAGTTCATTCATCTCAAATAAGGGCGGAGTTTCTGTGTGCATAAAATAAAAGTTCTTTTCCGTTGAAGAAGACGGCATGAATATGCAAAATGTCTCATGCACATACCTCTCGACCGCATCTGTACTGTTACAAATGACTGAAGTGTTTGACAAATCCAGCTCAAATGAGCAAGTGAAGACTCTTTAAGGTCATGGGAGTTCACGGATGTTATTCAGTGTATCCGAAAATACAACTGAACCTTTTGAACATTCTGGACCAAGAGGCTAACAGGCAGAGACAGGGATTTTAGTGAACCATTTGGCAATATTTTGATCGAATCTCCCCAAGCTGAATCAGTTTCAGGGAAATCCGTGATAAAAAACTTTCAATCTCTTTTACATTTTGATTTGGCTTTTGCAAACATTCTTTCAGTTGTGAAAACACATAGCAAAATATTCTGGATATCACACCCTCCCTCAGGGTAACATTATTCGGGAGAGAATAGGGGTCAAATCTTTGTACCTTTGACGGGATTCAGCTGTCTTCCCAGTAATTCTTCTCCTGTACAACTGAAAACTTTCGATACCTTGCAACGTTGACAGAAAGTATGGCCCTGCTTCAGCTTGAGCTGTTCCAAGTCATTTCATTACTTGACTGGTAATCAGCACCCATAGAGTATAAGTGGTATATCAGAAAGTACGAAGGATCGGCGCAAGACTTCTACTTTGGAACTGCGTTTCGACAAGCGATCGACCGACTCAGGTGGTACATTAAAATTTAGCCTCAGGTAAACCACTTTGCACCTCTGATCGAGAACAGAATTTGTTTCGGCACCAAGATGCCCCACAGTTTTGTCCTTTTCATTGTTGCGTTTATCTTCAGTCGTGAAATTCTTTGACCACCTACGTAGCCAAGTGTAATGCGTCAGTAATTCTGCCCAAAGGTGCGTATTTTTTCCACCACATGTAATCGGAAACATGATAAAAAATTTTCAAGGAAGATATTAGGAAGTATTTGCATTCGTCGAATAACACTGATCAGAAGAATTTCCCTCGGTTCTTTCGAAATTTCTTCTTGAATATAATGTGAAAATAGTGGCACAGTTTCAGCTTTAGTACCTGACTTTAGACGCACTACTAGTGACTTTGAAAATGCTTCAATTTACCTCAGCTATAGCATTATTTAGAAAACAAAGACAGTCTTGCACCTACCTATTAGTGTAACATATCCTTCAGAAGCGGCCCCGGTGAGAAATGTTATCGTCGTGGCTCACGAACGTTTCTGACCCGAGTTCGATTCCCACGAGTGCCGGTCACTTCCTCATTTGGCAGTCTTTCATTGGCCTTCCAGAAATGTACTTAGTAGTATAATGAATAAAAGGAGTGAGAGAAAGAAACAAAAGGTGAAACTTGTTTCCTCCATTCTCGTGAAGATGAAAATTTTCGCATCTACTAAAAACACAAGGCAAGTTTCGAAGAATCAAGGACTTTCGATGGATTCAAGTGCCTGGTTAATCCTCACTGATTCCAGCAGTTCCAATTCCACTCCTGATAACATGATAGCGCTGTCTACTCTTCCATTTTCTTCGTTCACACTCTGTGTTACCATTCTGAAGAAGTGTGCCAAAAACATTTATCATTCTGATTCACTTGCTTTCAAGCTTTGCACTTTATCAGCCTTCCTCTTTCTCTTCTGCGTTACCATTGTCCATAATTAGAAGAGAAGTGAATTTTCAGATTTAATTGTCAAGTAAGGAAACAACGTGCTTCTTAAACCTTCGTATTTCTCCTTAATAACTTAAGGTTGATACCTGCTTAGTGATGGAAGCGAGTTGATACGTCGACTTTGGAAGTCTTCGAAGCGATTGGGGATCTCGGAAACAGAGGTCTTACTGAGACAGCTCATTCATAATGTAGTCTTTTGCTTTCTGTTCCGTCTGCAACACCAGAGGTAGTCATTAGGTTTCTAGACAACCCGGTATAAGGTAACAACTCACATGCTGTTGATCATCTGTTGATAGGTTAACTCATCATAACCTGTTTCTTGTCCTCTGATATATTTTGTTGAAGTTCAAAAAGGACCACCGCTGTGAGGCTTTGTTTAAAAAGACAGACATTCTAAAGCTGAACAATTTTTTGAGTGTGCGCCGAAACCAAACTGTAGTTAATACTTTCACTTCATGTACGCCAAGAAGTGACTATTCACGCCATTCAAGCTGCTTTGAGTTAATGAGTAAACTGCACTTGTTCTTTAAAAAACAGAAGAATATCTGCTTGCAATTTGTACCCACGTGTCCAAAAGAAGTTTTCAAGGTAGCAAAATGGAGCCTCATTATAAGCCTGGATCTAGGGGAAACAAATGTTCATCTGGCCAATCTTCCCATAACGGAATGCAGAATACGAGAGAATTGAAATGATTCGTTAGCCTTCGATGAGCCACATATTGTATGGAACAATAGTGGTCAAGGCTAGTTCAGTGCCAGTTCAATGGCTGTGAATCATCAAGTATTCTGTCGCATTACGCGCGTCCGGCTGGCCTTGCTGCAAGCGCTAAACTGACAGAGACACCGAACAGTGAGCCACAGGTTGACGATTACATCCTGCGTTGTGGTGTGAAATTTTGAATCCAAAAATGACAGAAGAATTTCGGCTATCATCTTTATCAACTTGGCTCCTTGTACCTTCCATAAACTGTTGAAAATTGCAAGTAGTCATGGATATCAACGGATTTGATAGTGCATGCACCACTCTGAAATTTGCCTTCGCAGATTTTCCAAATTCTGAACTGCTCCGACGGTTGAAAATCTGTGACCATTTTGGGATACGTATCTATGAACGGAAGCCAGCCACGGTTTAATATCGCTGTAACGGTTGGGCCGCGAGACCATTTTGTAGCCAATGGATATTCAAAAAATGTATTATGCTGTTTTACAGCTCAAATTACATTAGCACACGGCTTTTGAAGCTTCGACTGATGCGTCGTAGCTCCACCAGCACTGCACCTGCGATACTGAATGTGGGATACGAATGGTACCGAGGGTGATTATTTTCAGAGTGTATGAGTTTAAAAGCTCTGCCGAAAGCCATGAGAATCATACCTATTCATGAATTGTTACCTTTGAAGCATGACCCATTAGATGCCCAAGGTAAACAGTGACATCTACCGCAATCGTACAATACTGGTCGGTTCGCAGAAAGACTCCGTATTATCCCTTCTCCACATAAGCATCAGTGGGGCCACAAATTAAAAGGCGATCAGAGATAGTGTTCATGAGTCATCCTCAAGCACTATAAAGTAGAGATGGAAACTTGTATGCTCCTTTTACCTATTAGTCCTCTCCTGTTGCTCGGTATGGACTGAATGAAATCTGTGATGAGATAATTCTTCCTCATTTGCTTTTCGAGATCGTTTGCTATGGCCTTCCAAAATAAAATGCCGAGAGAAGTTGAAAACTGTCGTTTATTGAAAGGACGCAAGATTTTAAGCTGAATAAAAAGAACAATATTCTATCTCATATCTGTAAATACATAATAGGTTTTAAGTTGCCAAGTGAATATAAGATACATTCCTGAATCTGATTACATTCATTTGTGTTTTCCAAATTCAGGCTCCATTCAGAATGGTGATGTCGTCATCCTATAGACAGAGCAGTTGGAAATATTAGACAATTTTCCGTAAGATTTTGTGGAATTGGAAAATGAGTCTAACTGTGCAATTTTTCACAAGATCTCCCCGGAAAAAGCTATTTGCATTTTATCACAGTCCAAGCCAATAAAACAAAGGAATGCCACACACTATAGTGGCAAGACTAAATTTTCCCAAAAACCGACTTACTCCACTCAGCAAAGATCTATGGCAGGAATGCTCTGCACCCCCTGAATAAACCGTCAATCTTGGATCATGAATTCCTAATAAAGGACTAAAATATGTTGCTTTTGATAGCTAGACATCCAAAATTCGGGCACATTACTGTCAAAATCGACTGGTGATAATGGTTTTTGAAACTCGTCTTCTGTGAGCAAACCTTCCCAGCTGACAAGCCTCATCCACAACCGGTATCCCATTATGAGTATCCGCTTTACTTGCCTACCCTAAAAGGGCTCCTGGAGAAAAGCTGGCCAATAAACCGAAAACTACTCAGATTTGCATTCTTCCGAAAATTGATTCAAGCATGTACTGAAGTAGCCCAAAGGTTACTGTTTTTTGTATTACACGTAACTGCATAATGTTCCATGGTTTAATGACCCTTCGGCAATAAATAAGTGAATAATGGTATAGAATTTATTTTCGTGTTGTGTTAGATAAGGTACTTGTTTCTGTGGCCTTCGTTTTATTTTGTTAGTGACTTGTTGCACGCAATCTTCTCCTCTGAGTTATGTTACGCAAATACAGTAACACACAAACAACACATTGAAACTTTGTGTCACAACAATATTTCTCCATGTTTGTGAAATGATTCGGATTATTTTGTTAGTACGTTTGAACACCTTGAAAACAAAGGTATCTAGTAGTAAGCCCTCAGATTTAATGACAATCTTTCAAGAACGAAATTTCCTTACTGGCTTAAGGTTTGCCCCATCTTGTCAGTTCAGCCGGAGGGAGGGTACTGCATCGGTAAAATATGACGGGAATATTTTTTTCCAGCACTTTTCATTTGCCCATTTTGAACTGGATATTGACATTGTTTGGAGAGATAACTCGTACCCGTAAGTGTTACATTATATTTAAAAGAGTAATTATGAGTATTAGGAAACTTGAGCTGTTTGTGCAATGAACAACGATTCATTCTCAATAAGGGCATCAGAAGCACAGCAAAACAATTTGTTCCCGTCTGTTTGGGGATCCTCTGAAACGCAAATCCAGAGAGTCCCTGCAGATACAGAAACCCGGGTTGCGTCACTGTCAATCTGACCTTGGAAAAGCTACCCATGGTCAGCTTAAAATTGGCTTTCGACAACTCTTCAAAAGACGATGCGCCGAAATCCCATTGGTAGTGTATAACTTCTTCCTATTTTTCGCATCCAAATTCCCAATGGCTTCCAGGGGCTTAATTTTACATGTTTCACCTAAGGTATGCAGTCATAGAAAATGTTTACATCCCTGATCAAGACCTCAATTGATTCGCATTAGAATGGCTTTTAGACATTAAACTTCTCCGCGGAAGAAAGCAATAACTTATTGGTCCCATGGTTCTGCCAAAAAGGGATGGTTTGTAATCGAATTTTCGCCACAAAAAGAGCGCAACTACAGTAGTGGGATGGGTAGGACGGGAGTAACCACTGAGGTCTAACTACATTTTGCAGTCGACCATTGCTTGGTATATCTTTGAGGTCTTCGTGCTGGATGCATCATTGTGACAAAGGACGATCGCCTGTGTTCCTTAACCTGACGTCAAAACCATTCCCTAGAATTCCTTATTTCGTCGATCCTTAAATAATTTATATTTCAGGATTTAACTACTGTTTCTGACCACAGTAGTTGAGCTCACAATCTCTAGTGAAACAAATCAAGCACACATCCCGTTGACTTAGTTTTCAACCCCACGTCGATTACTCCCGACAGGCAAGCTGGAAGGAACGAACAAAAAGATTCACTACAAAGCCAAAACTGGGTAACTTTTCCGAGGAGTAGTTGATATATTTTTGCGTTAACTGTTAAGAGGCCAGATAGAAGGCCATTAAGATAAGGAAAGACGGTCACTGAAAGGGAGAGTACCTATTGTCGAAAATAAACAACCTGTGTCGCTGAGTGATTCGGGCATCCCTTTTTAAGTGAGTAAAGTGACAACTGGCTAAACGTTCGCAGGGTTTTCTTTTGAATCTCAGCGATACGTTCCAATGACAGCTGGATGACTGGATGGCCGGCGGTGGTCAAAAGGTCATCATCGTGGAATTCGGACCGTCGCGATTTCGATTCCCGCCAACACAAGTCTCATCCCCGTTCGGCAGCTTTTGATTAGCCAGCCCTCCTTCCAGAATTATTACACACTGTGGTATGATAAAAGAGGGACTAAAAATTAATATATTAATTTCAGCCAACCGTTTGTCTAAATGGTAATTTAATTCACTTGTGTGAAACATTTGCTTTACACTCCAAAATGTATAACCACCAAAAGGGAGAACATTGACTACTAATACCTTCGTCCTGCCATCTTACCTACCAATGGCAAAAGACAATACAGGGTTTTGAACTTCAAAGTGAAGCAATAAATAAGAAGAATGCATGTACCAGAGGACAGAATACAAAACTGTTTATTTCATGTGATAAAACAAGGGTGCAATAATCAGAAACTTCGGGAAACACTCAAAATGAGTTGGCTGGGGATCAACCAATAAATGTTTCATCACAACGCTTCCCTAAGAAACAGTTTCATTCGGAAAAAAACTGAAACGGATTTCCGCTTCAGTGTAAAATTTTCTATTGATTTGTATATTATATATATATATATATATATATATATATATATATATATTTGGTGAGTATTTGTGGTAAGAAGTTGTGCAGGCTTAAAAATATATCGAGTCATGACGGTAAAGTAGCAAGCTTGGAGGCAAACCGTGAAGCACTGAGTGAAAATGATCAACTAGTGTCATTCCTAATCCGTAAAGCCCCTCATGTACGTTTCGCTGTTGTCTATATTGGCTTATAGTACTCATGCACAAACTCGATGCATCTCGAAACCAGTAACATTTCAAAGAAATTCATCTGCATACAAACTAAGTTTCCAGTGCACAGTTGCTCTTTTCCCCCGCTTTCGTGTTTGTTTATTTGAATTTCAGCGAGGAAATATTTTATTGTTCACCAGTTAAACTGTGGCAAAGTGCTCCTAGCGATCGAAAAACGTTAAGTTTGGTCAAAACCTTTTATAAAATGGTGGAGATTTACTTAGAGATCATGTAATGCATTGTTTACGGACCAATATTTCTCCCAGAGGGTTGCTTGTACTCATTCTGAAAGGTACAAGATCACAGAAAGCTCCTTGAGCACAAAGGCTTAGTAAGTGTCTGATCGGCAATCCACGCCTATAAAAATCCGAAGCCAATACGGCTACCAGAACTAGCTCATTACAGTAACCTCAATTTGAAGTGTTCAAGTAGATTAACTACTTGAGCCTATCTAAAGTGCTGGTTGTTTGTTTTTACTAATCGGGGTGGCATTTGCATTGGCTACGTGCTGTTGTGCGCATTGATCTACTGCAAGTAGTGCTGAACGATAACGTACGCCTTTAGGGATTAAACAGTAGCATGTTGCTTGAAGAAATACTCACTAAACAAGCGTTAAACCAAAGAGAGAAAAGTCGAATATGATAAATCAGGTGTGCTACGAAAATTTGAGTCATATCTTCTGAAGTCGTTTTGAAACCTAAACAAATGCACTTTTGAATTCACGTGGGATAATAGAACGATGAATGACTTACATTTTCAGTGACAATGTACCGAACACCAAGCGGTTGATTTGGCCTAGAATACATGCTTCATTAGAAGGCCCCTTGACCATCCCTCTTTGCATTGAGTAGTTTTTGAGCCTAGGCACGTAACTGTACCGTGATTTGGAAATTTCGAGTGAATGGGACACACTAGTGAAATTGGGCTATCTACGTCTGATGACAAGCAGTCTGTATTGGGTAATGAAGTTCAGTATGTTGAAGCCAACAGGCGAGTATTTTTTGTTGTTAATGCACGAATGGTAATGGGTCAGTGCTGAAGGGCCAGCACTAATGATCTTGTGACCCCAAGTGGGATTCCCGGCTAAAAATTAGTTATTCTTTCTGGAAGTTCCTTTCATGCTTCCCTTCGAATGGATAACGCCAGAGGATCTACCGAAAATGCATAAATCTTTTGAATCACGATGTTGCATTTTACTTCTGCTGTGAGGTATTTTGAACAATACGGTCATTATTTACAAAATGCCCTAATGCTCGACAGCATCTAAATAGCACACAAAATACAGAAATGACTGGTTACATCGATAAGTGAATTTCCTTCATCTACAATAAGTGGCCAGAATGTTCTTGGTAATAATATTTTAAGAAGCATTTAGATAGATCAAAAGAAGAAAAATGACTGTGTCTCCGTTCCAATTACTGATTATTAATTGAGGTAATTGAGGTAATCGGAGAAACGCCATCGTGTAAATTCGCGAAAGGCTAGACGGAATGGCAACCGGTATCTTGCTTCTGTTTTGTAGTGCAGAGACACCACATTACCGCTAAATGGCAAATAGTGTGTTCTTTCTAAACTGACAATAAGTGTAAAACCTTATAACCGTAGTTATAATACGAATGATGTTGAGTTGTTTCCAAGAATTTCAGTTGTATTGGTTTGCTTCACCAGTTTGCATCGCACACTCTACCATTCACAACCGTCTAACGGATCAAGTCTCAAAGGAAAAGGCCGAGCCCGCATGTCTACGGTCGGGTATATTTACCGAATAAGTTTTTTACGCGTAGACCATGTTTGCGTGTGTTTTCCGAAAATTGAGATGGGGCCTTTACATCGTAGACTGAACACGGAAAAGACTGCATGAGTGAGAGTAAGTCAGATCTCCAAGACAACCCACCGGATTTGCGCTAATCATCCAGCACAAGGTCAAAAGGTCACACTTGAAAAAAACTGTGACATCTACCCAGTCACAAGTCTGTTTGTCAGAATAGTCATTTCATCACGAGTTTATTTCAGAGCATTCACATTGTATAAGAGCGAGGTTGAGTTTCCATGTCTTATTTGTTCTGGTTATTTCAAAAGTGACATTATACAGCCTCAACACGAATACCGTGTTTGGGTATATGTAAGGAATGGAAGGAGCCATTGCTTCTTAATTTGTTTACATGAAGATTTATTTTGTCTTAATAACTGAATAACCACATGGATTCCGAGTCTTACATGGTGAGATCCGCTCGAGATTCTTATGCGAATCGTTTTTCTCACCAGCAGATAGGAAACCCCAGAGGTTGTTGTAACCTGTCCAAAATCTGTTTGGGCTTTCTGTTCATTCACACTCATTATATAGGGGCTCATGAAAGCGCACAGGAATAATGACCATCAGAGTAAGCATAAATTACTTCCACATTTGTAGTTTTAGAATGATTATTTCGTCTTTTTGTAGTCACGGCTCAATGGTGCGGTATTCCAACGAACGTCCGACGTGGAGCTACGGCTCACCTTACCGATACACTTTCATCAACCCCCCACCAAAAAAAGAAATAAATAAAACAGTCACACACACACACACACACTCATATCCTATTCCTATATTCATCTTCGTAATGAATTGTCTATATTTCTCCCCACCGTTTGCCCATATTTCATCCATCGACTCGTCCTGGTGATGAGTCATGATGTAGATAGACTCCGTTCGATTACGCATTTGTGGTCGCCGTTCCATCGCTACCATCTATATGAAACAGAACAAACGAGTGAAAGACAGACAGAGAGAGGGAGGGAGGGAGGGAAAGATTACACGAATTCGTGAATACATTTTGGTATTTCGAAGGCGAGTAACGGATCTGACGAACACCTGCACCGCATTCATTTCACGCATGTTCAAAGGAGCTTGATTTTCAGGTGTGCACCTGCGCTACTCGATGAGGGCTTCCGTGGCCGGGGATTGAGGATGGGTTAGTTCGCAGGGTAGAGCACCGGTAATCTGCAGTGGGCAAGGTCGAAATAAAATTAGGTCAACACCATCAGCGGGTAAAGTCTGCTCCAGAGCCGCGTACGCACGTGAACATGAACACAACAATCGAGGTCAGTTTCATCCCACCAACGAAACAGAGACAGCAAATCGAGGGAGTGTTGGAACGAGGCATCAACAGTCTTCGCCGCCTGACTTCTTACTGTCTGTTCCCGCCCCCAACTGGAAAGCCTACGAAAAACACGGAATTTTGCCCTGCGCCCGCATTTCGCTGCAATCGTGTTGCGTCCAGTCATTCGGTAGTAACCTGTCCACTCATGCACTTATTTGTCGATCTGTTTGTCAGTCGGTATGTCTGTTATGCCTTCTATTCGATGGGACGGTTGCACCTGAACACCAGTGTGGGCACGTGAAAACACATGTAGGCCTGTGTGAATACACGTGTTGGTAACTTTCACGTGCGCTCACAGACGAGACCATAAGAACAAGATGTCTCAGAACAAACCAACACGATCCAACTAAATTCCCACTCTACCAGTCAGCGTTCGGAAAATCTGTATGGCTAACCATACTTCAAGTGAAAACTATCTGAAGCCACAATGCACCACCGTGTGCATACTGCCGCCAGGCACGGCACAAACCTCGTTTAGTTCAGCACGTGTCAGTCCAAACTTTCCTCACGTTTACCCCGTAGATTCCTTCGAGTGATAAGCCATCTGAGAAGCGAGGCTCAAATGAAGATTATTCCCATTTGATGTCACATCCTCCTGAACATAATAACATCGTATTATGTGGTTTACATATTCAATAATCAGGAATCTTTAGCAGTGGAAACCACATTTCATGCTCCAGTGCAGGTGTGCACATGCATTCGTCCGATAACCATTTATGCAATGAAACCGTCCCGCTCCAGTTCACTCCGTTGTGTCTCATTGGCGCGCACCGAGGAAAGTTGTTCAAAGTCAAAAGTAAGTAAGTAAGCATTGAATGGTTAGTTTAAACAGAAATACGATCTTCTACTACTAACTCTCACATAGTAACCAAGTTCTATATTTTGCTTAACGGAATGCCTTCTGGCCCCTACAGAGAAGTGGTCTCGCTGTGCGGGAAATGCTCTGTTTACATCCGAAGCCAGTGTCATAAACTGTTGAGAGCCAGCACGGATAGCTTAGTGGTCGAGACGTTCGACTCACAATTGTCCACGCCGGATTCGAGTCCCAGTTGGGGCTCGGTGCATGTGCACTGCTATCGATTTCTAGCAAGTATGAGACAGCTATATAGTGCTCTCATGGTTTTCAATGGTTTGAACGTTCACACAACTTTAGGAATCATCTCAAGTATAATTATAAAAGTTGAATTATGCAATATCCTTGTAGCTTTATTCATCACCGGTCTTTTAGCACCAAAAATGTTGGCATTGTAGACTAATGCGCACGAAAGTTTCCTTGAATTATCCTGTCAAATCGTTAACATCTATGCCATATGCTAACGCTTGAAATATGGTAAACCAGTGGACAAACAAATGCGTACTTACAGGCTGGAGGAAATACATCGTTGTCAAACAATTGGAGTAAAAAATAAAAAAAAACAGAAGTATGTTATATTTATTTTATGGTCTATCTTTTAAAATCTTCACGTTAGAAAACGAAAATATGTGGCAGTACAAAATGGGCATGCCATTCCTCACTTGTGGATTCTAACACTTCGCGTCGTTAGATTTTCGAGTGAATGGTTTCAGCGTGGTCATCGAAATAGGACGTTCGATTGATTGTATTTCATTACAAGCATAACGGTGTTCTGGCCAAGAGACTGTTGGACTAGAAAAGTCCACCTCAACAAACAAATCAAAACCGACATTTCTGACCCAAACGAAGAGTAGGAGAATGACCTCGAACCTCTCGCTGTGAATAATTATGATTTCAGTTTCTCTCAAAATTCCGAAGCTTCGATTAAAAGCATTCCGATGATAGACTTGAATGTAGACAGGAGGATAGCATTTATTTCAGCCTGTTTCACACGGATAGGATCTGCTTTTTTCTCTTTATTCTGTGGACAAGAACCAAAATCTTCGGCCAAAATGTAAACAACACGAAGAGGAATAAAGTTGAATAAAGAGCCGCAATAAGAAGAATAAAAGTTCCTCTGGGTCTTTAAAAAGCTTGTAGATACTGTGTTTTACTGGATGTGATGAAAAGTACCTCTAGAGCGTACTTGGATAAACCTAAATGCACATACTGGTTGGAACAAGTCAAAGTGCTTTTGAGAAATTTACGTGTAACATGATGTTTGTTTTTTACGACGAAGGACCATAAGTAGCAACAATCCGGGGTTAGTAGGTAAGAAGCATAGCAATGAAAGGACCATAATCCTCTGCTGTCCTGATATCGGCCTACATCCACCCTTTGCGATTTGGTTTCCGACCGAAATGCGTTTTCCTTTTCCGGGAATAACATTCTTCTCGGGGACTTAATCATACCTTACTTTCACGATGCAACAGTTAGTTAGCCGATGATTTGTTTTATTCTCCAAAATAACCCCAGTAAGTCCGGAGCAATGACCTGTGAGGCATTTCATTTCATCCTCTGTAATCCAGAAAAGTGATCTGGGGATTTCTGAAGTAATATTTATGGGGTTTTCTCTTTCGTTTTCATAGGTTATTTCGCATCTTCATATGGAATTCGATAAAATCCTAACCACCTTTTCGTCCCACCCAAATTGTCACCATATCACGGCCAGGTCTGCACCGATTGGTTGGATCGATTTCTCAAAGACAAAGTTCAACACTGCTTGTCAAATGAACGAGCGGTAACTGACAGCACCCTTTTAGATCATCTACTCAATACAATAAGGGGTAAGTTATATATCTGTGGCTATAATCTATTAGTCTGTTTTGTCTGTGTGGTTATCGCGTAATTTCGCGAATCCCAGTATAAACATAATTAGTTGCCTGACAAACAAGTCGTGATAGAAAACATAGGAAAATAACGGAAGATTTCCGTGTATCAAGAGTAATTCACGCATCCGAAGACCTCAAGGATAATTAGCAATCATTTTCAATGGTAGGCTGCTTGAATTGTTTGTCACTTGATTCATCGTATGGCGTTTGTGCATTTTCACGATCAGTTCGCAGGACGAGACTCGGTGTGTTGATCTGGATGGATTTCCAACTGAGGCTAGACGACTGCAGCACTGCTGCTGATTCTTTACAAGTCAGATTAAATGGCTCTGAAGTAATCCCACGATTTCCAATCTCGAGTGGAGCTTTGAGACCGCTCGATAAATCATTTAACAAATATTTCTGAAAACGATCCTTCGAAATGTACTGTAGCCCCCTATTCTATTTTTGCCGCTCGTTCATCAGGCTAGAATTCAGTTATCTGGAATTCTTACCCTGCTTAGAAACACGAATGAGAACAATCTTCCTTCACATGGCGGCTTCTGTCGGAGCAATCTAGTATTGATGTTAGATAAGCAGATTTGACTTTTTACACGAGGCTAAACCACGTTTCATTCATCCAACTGAACCATCGAAATGCATTCTAAAAACTTTTCAAACGAATTAGCTGCACACAGGTTTTGCCGAATGTCAGTAAGCAACCACTTTCTTCGTAACTGATTCATCTTTCGTGAACATTTCACAGTAAATCCTAACACAAGACTGAGATAAAAAAAATACATATAAAAAGTTCAGTCAGCAACTTAAATTATGCTATGATCCGTTGACAGTTGCAATTGTGTGATCTTACCCACCATGATAAACTAGTTGGAAGTTCAAAAATCAGAAATAAATAAGGTGATAGATATTACTCACCGTTAAGCGATTGAAGACGAAATTTCCCAAAAATGATTCCCGTCATTGATAGATAAATGGTCATCCCATCAAAATGATTCCTTTCTTCCGAGATATCTCCCATGTACCTGCCTAACAGGAAAAAGCTTAAACAACGAGAATACAATTAGAAAATACTGCGTTATCTAAATTTTCAACAAGAAACTCACAGTGAATGGGTAGTCTTAACGGAGAAAAATATTTGGTTTATTTCAAATCGATTATTTGGGTTTCACGTTCACGTGAGCACGTTCCGTTAACTATCAATTTTGTTTTTGCTACATGGAAGAGGTGTTTACTGAGAATGGAAAGATTCTACTAATTAACTGGAGAGAACAGAGATAAAATTGCGCGAGCCCATCAAACACTTGTTCCTTCCTATGATAAACGTATTTTTATTTATCTTTCAGATGACAGCAAGTTTTCTCACAGTATTCTTAAAAATAGTGGTGTCATAAGATGTGGTGTGCAAAGGGTGATCGTAACCAACTTGGATGATGATGTCAGCTGCATTGAAATAAAAATAACAACAAGAGTGCAATACGTATTTTGTCTGGGAGATTTGATAAAACATTCTCATGCTCCTTTGCAAACAAGGGCGGAGAAATGTCAGCTGCATTAGCCTTCACTTAATCAAAAGCCAATAAAATTCAAGGAAGAAAGATGATTAAATGTTGCTAGATGTTGATCGAACTGTGATTACAACTAGAGGAATAGCGAATTCGTTCCTCGGAAAAAGAAATTCCATTTCAGTGATTACAAGATCACAAAACTCACTATATCGATTGATATGAGCCGGAAAAGATCTCCATGAACCTTGTTATTGGGGCCATATTAGAAGTATTCTGAGCAACGTAAAACTTCCTGTGCTCAAAATATGAAAATCTCGTGTCGGTTAGACAAGAAGTCATTTTAGAAAAACCGTCTTATCGCGGAATAACGCGTCAGTTCATATCACATACTAGGCTGTACATCTTATAGATGTGGGCAAGCCTTTCCGTTCCACTTAAAAATGTTAGGATTTAGCTTTCACATTTACCTGCCAAAAGTCACGACTTCAATAAGAATGGGAAATTATTCCTTTTGTGCGAGAACGAAATATGCAAGTTTGCCACGTAACTCAGATAATTTCACGAGGGTACAAGGTTGTACTATGGAGACTAATTTTATTGAAAAACCCCAATGTCTAGGGAATTTCCGCAATATCTGTAATTATCCTAGGTAGTGTCTGTATGGGTCTGCTAAATGACTCACTCGATAAAAGTCACTCTCTAGAAAACTTCTGTGTCCTACTCATATCCGCTTGAGGATAATGAAAAGGAATATTTCATAATTAGGGAACATGACATGATAAATAGCTCAGTGAAGCTTCTGGTTGACTGAAATATAAAAGTCCAGTTTACACTACCGTGAACGTTGACTTCAGGGTCATTTTGGAGGGCTTTGTTAATCTTTCTTATTTTCATTGTCATAACTAGGAAAGGATTTAATAAAACGGTAGGTCCTGGGTTCCCACAATAAGAGAAACAAAGTCAAATTGTAAAGCCTAATTAATCTGTGACAAATCCCTCACTATTTTCTCAACGCAAATTTAGGCTTTAGTTATCGGATAATTTACAGAAAACCTCCCACAAGGAATTGTTTCCCAGGCAAAAGACAGCATATCAAGGGAATCAGAAGATTTTATATACATTGCTCTCAAAATCCGTGCCGATAATTCTCGTCCTTTATCCAGCGTGATAACACTCCCAGGTGCTCTGATTTATTGCTGCACATAAGAAAGAGGCAGGAATGCTCATGACAGGAGGAAAATATAAAACAATGTGTATTTCTGCGTTAATACTGTCATGCATGAGAACAAAACTTGCGTGCGAGACTCCCGCACGCGTGATTTTCGACAGTACCTTGGTGATACCGTTTAATACTTGATGACTGCATAAAGCGGTAGCTTACAGTTCATGAAAAACGTTTTCGTGTTTTTCGTTTTATTGAGTGGTTTAAAATTAAGGGAAAGCATCGAATACAAAATTCCGTGTAAAAATCATTTGCACTTCCCTCTTTGTCTGTGAATTGGTCGTTTACTTGGCGACCCCATTATTCCTGTGTAGTAAGTTCGCATTATAAGCCAAGTTATTCACGCTGGTGTGAATTAATCAACCGTCGGAGTTAATGGAAGTGCTGACCAAAATAAGTTTACCAAACTCTTCGCAGTTGTCTGTACACTTATGAATCAACCGCCAAGATTTCCAACAATGTTGGCGTGCATCAGTTTCGATTATGCCTTAAGCAGCAGTATTCAATAAACCAATCTGGTAACCCTTACTTCCGTCGAGGGAATTCCGGTCTTCTGCCAATACTAATGATGAAAAGGTCATTTAGACAAATAATTCAACCCATGCACACGGCAGTATAAGGCAAATTGCGACTGTGAAGGGTTACACTACAAGACAGGTATTATATGGCTTTCGATAGAAGTAGAACAGTTTGCTTCTACCAACTGCAATAGATATGAGAAGGGTTTTTCAAAGACATATATATACCTGGGAATGAGTTGACGGTAACTGCCTCATGTAGTAAAAATTGAACCAGCATGAATCGCCAAACCACTCACTTCTCTGATACAAACATTTGGGAACTTGGTAATTATCTTAGTTTGAAATTGGTAAACAAATATAACTTATTTTAAGTACTGAACATTAGGAGGATTAAAAGGACGCACTCTGCATCCCAGTTATCTCAGTATAATATGTGCTTTTTTGTGGGAACATCCATGAGAAGATAGTTAACGACTTTTATTTTTGATGATACCTGAATGATATTAACTAAAGATTGTGAGT
Organism: Fasciola hepatica; assembly: GCA_948099385.1. Classification (NCBI taxonomy): domain Eukaryota; kingdom Metazoa; phylum Platyhelminthes; class Trematoda; order Plagiorchiida; family Fasciolidae; genus Fasciola; species Fasciola hepatica. Next base: position 14,193,053 of record CANUEZ040000120.1, on the reverse strand, counting down.
CCTGGAAGCCGTTACCATCATGGGCGTGCCCTTTTTCCCAGCTGAGCACATGCTGTGGACTACAGATTTTACACAACTGAATAATACCGTTTACCCGCCCAAATTGCCCTTGCTCATGACATCCAACACATGGATTTTATAGTGTAGTGCACGCAGTACATAAATGTAGTTGGCGTTTTCGATTGATTTCATTCCCACGGAGGTAAGAAACTTTTGGCGCTTGGGTAAATTAACAAATCGTATGAATCCTTAAACTCGTGCAGGTAAAGCACAGACCCAGTGATGTGTATCTACTTGAATTTGATAGACGGACAAGTCTAACACGGCCAAGCAAATTAGGGAATAACTGATTGCTTCTTTAAGTGACACATTTCGAATCAGTGCGCGGTCATAACGACTGTTCGAGTGTGAGGCGAGACTTTTAAAGATTGCTGCATCTGCCAAATGTAAAAATATACGGTAGTCGGGTTTGCGGCTGTTATGACTAATCTTCGGGATTTCGAAATCTTTTTCGATCTACAAGTGTTTTCGCAACTCCCTAGACGGGTTTTTCGAATAAAGTTTGAACACTAGTTAAATATGCTGTTACCCTGGACGATTGTGAGAATTTCTTCTTAGAACACTAGGAATAAACTTGCTAACATATATAGATCCGGGAAATTAGCAAGCAACTCTGAAAATTGCGTATTTTCGTGACGGAAAAATCTAGTGGCAGATGGATGGATGTGTCCAAGGCAGTAAGATATAGTCTCGTGTGAAACATGATCAGATGCATTATTCCACATCAAGACTGTTCTCATGAGAGAATATCTGGTCTTGCTAATGTGGAATTTTCATTTACTTCATCTCGATGACTTCTACATCTTTTTAGGTGCCACTGACAACGCTCTACAAACACGTTTTATCGGGATTCTTACGTTCTATGTCAACCGTCGTTACGAGTTTACAGATTCAAAGTCACTTAAATTAGTACCTACGGAAACCTCTTTCTAAGACTGACGAATTTGTGAGCCCTCTAATTCTCACCATTGATTGCACGAAGTAAATTGAAGGCCACAACAAATAACAATTTTCGTGGTTAAAACACATTACCAATTTTTATTTTCGTATAATAAAGATTTTAAATCTTCACCTCTGCTTGGAGTGGTGCGCGAAAATTTATTATCAAATCTTCTCCCAGGATATGTATTTGTCGCTGTATGTAATTTTCTGTCCCGACTTTGCTAACGTCACAATACAAGTCGGATACGATGGCCCTTTGCCCGAAATATCCTGCTACGGCGACTACTTTTAAATAATTAATGCGAAAAACATGACTCACAAGGAAAGTGGGAAGTATTTTCATCACAGGACAGAATAAGTGTTTGATGGGCTCGCGCAATTTTATCTCTGTTCTCTCCAGTTAATTAGTAGAATCTTTCCATTCTCAGTAAACACCTCTTCCATGTAGCAAAAACAAAATTGATAGTTAACGGAACGTGCTCACGTGAACGTGAAACCCAAATAATCGATTTGAAATAAACCAAATATTTTTCTCCGTTAAGACTACCCATTCACTGTGAGTTTCTTGTTGAAAATTTAGATAACGCAGTATTTTCTAATTGTATTCTCGTTGTTTAAGCTTCTTTCTGTTAGGTAGGTACATGGGAGATATCTCGGAAGAAAGGAATCATTCTGATGGGATGAGCATTTATCTATAAATGACGGGAATCATTTTTGGGAAATTTTGTCTTCAATCGCTTAACGGTAAGTAATATCTACCAACTCATTTATTTCTGATTTTTGAACTTCCGACCAGTTTATCATGGTGGGTAAGATCACACAATTGCAACTGTCAGCGGGTGGCAGCAGAATATACGTAATTTTTATTAAGTAAAATGGAGTTGTTCATTTCAATCTTGGTTTACTACGAAGTGCTCGGGAAAGAAATGATTACGAAGTAAAGTTTCGTCTAGTAAATTTTAACAACACCAGTCGTGTGGTCCTCTTCATCCACTGAACTATACTTTCATACCTAGATACTTTTTAGCTTACATTGCTCATGGTATTGAACTTTGGCATCCAGGTCAAACGCACACTCAACTATCTATAGCGTTTTATAGAATTATGCTTTTGTAGAGGAAACTTTGCATACATTCATATTAATCCTCAATGACGGAATATGCCTCAGTTAAGTCATGAAATTCAAACTATATACTGAGAAAATTTCGGAATGCCTCACAATCGATGCTTCCGGTTTGTTGTATGTAGGCTCGTTTATTCGGTAACACGAAGCTTCTGGAAATCTTGGTGGTTAGTCAAAGTTTTGGTCACTGCTCCTCACCTTTCTTAAGACAGGTGCATAAACCACTTCAGAAATCAGATCAGAAATCCTTACGGAAAACTGACTGGGAGCATTAGATGTGGCTAGAGAAGAAAAACACGTTTTGACAGGGAGACAGCCATAAAACTAAAATTCTTCTTCCTGAGGATTTGAAAATACGAGTTTTCCTACAGATTCACAACCGATTTAATTTGTCTGAAATAACAGAAATCAATTTCATTTTTTCAGAATTAGTACATAGTTGTTGTGTGTGAAAGGCAGCCTTACAGCCGGACTCGCCACTGAAAGCCCGGGAAGCAATTTACTTCCGTTCCAGTAGCTTGTTGGGAATCGTCAGCAGCGCACGTCCATCTAGTTCTGAAAGAGACTTGAAACTGGGCCACGTGACCCAAAATCACTCTCAATGTGACGTTGTCCATCAATATTACAAAAAGATATGAAAACTTTACATCAACATGTGATCGTAGACACAGCGCCACAAAACAAAAATCAGAGTTTTGGATAGTTTGGAGTTTGTTGTACAGTTACGGCGACTTGAATATTTTAACGCCTCGGACTACAAATAAATACATAGTGTGCAGATGGGCTGCAGATGTGGCGATATCTGTAAAACAACAGATCTTGTGTAATTTTCATATCTGCAAAAAAGAAAGGGTAATTTCGTCAGAAATTCACACGAAAACATCTAAGTAGATCCACTAATCTCGAGTTAAAACGAAGGATAGTCAGGTCGCTCAGACGATTCTTCAATAAACTAGACGGTTTCCAAATTCTAATTCCGCGACTAATCTATTTCGCCGGCCGCAGTCGTCTACGAATGACTTGAGTTTATGGAAATTATGACTCACATAGTAAGGGTGGTGTAAGGAATCCGTTATGTCGAGGGAAGTTCGTCCGGAACAGAGCAACATATTATAATCCTTTGATTATAAATTATTCTACTTGTTCAAACTGATCTGTTTAAGAGTGACAACAAAAAACGCAGTAAATCGAGTGAGCTACAGGAAGGGGCTCACGAAGTCCAGCGGTTGAAGTAGTTCTATCTCATCTCAGGTGTTCTACCATTTTTTTCTTTTGTATCCCACTCCCACTCCGAACCATTAATGCAAGTCTTACTCTGAGATCAAAGAGTGATAAAATACACAACCGAATTCGTCGAAACTGAAAGCAGCTAGCGACCGCTGTCGTGCTTGTCATACTTTTCAGAATCTATAATGTGCTACGAGTATAACATAAGACACTGGTCTTATCTGCCATTATTCTCTAGGACTACCCCAAATCTTTTCAGTATGAAACTTTTATTTCTAGGGGAAGATTGTAAGCCACATAATGAGTTTTACTTGGCTCCCCATTTTTCAATCTTCAGAATACCTATCAACTACATTTCTCAGTTAAATAAATCACTTCCACTTGCTACAAAGTTAAAGTCGTTAGGAAGACACTTTGCTGAGAAAATTACTGATTTCCCATGGGTTATTAGATCTGAAAACAGAAAAGTCGTGGGAAAAACGAATTTGGTTGCCCGCTTCACAAAAGGCCCAGTGTGGCCGACCATCTGTGTGACAAATGTCGTCGAAGTAGTCCGGGTTCGTTTTCCCTTAAATCATCGGAACCTTTTGTACTAATCAGACTAGATTTTGCTAAAAGCTTTCCAATAAATATGCCCTGCTGTTCATCATCACGAGGGAGAAAATTGTGCTACTTCAATATAAACGATTAAAAATCACTTCGAAATTTATTCCAGAAAACTTCACTGATGCAGTCAGTTCATTTGGGTCGAAGTAAATGGTTTACTTTCTTCTCCGTTTATCTTCTCGAGTGTAGTGCAACAAGGTCATCCTGTATTCACATTTCTCGTCAGATTTGTTACTGAGGATGTTCTATGAAATGCCTTGTCTGGTCTTCCGACCGATGGAGTAGAACTCCCTCCAGAAAACAATTTTTGACTGGAAAAATGCCGATAACACCGTCTTGCTGCGTGATAACGCCCAGGCAATACAACACACTCTGAACGGCCTGAAGATTGAGGTATCCAGCTTTAGTACGCGTTATGCGCCTTCCAAATGTAAAGTACTTTTACATGACTGACAGTTTCCTGTGCTTACACTCACCCTCTGTCAAGATTAGCTAGAGGTAGTCGACAATTTCAAATACCTAGTGGGCTTAATAAAAGCTGTACGTGGTACGAGAAGGAGATCAGTTCATGAACAGCAAGAGCGAGAACAGCGCTCCCGTGACCTATGGGTCTTCTTCAATGGGCGGGAACACGTCACTGCGGTACGTAGCTTTTTACTCTACGACTACGAGGCCTGGCCACTTCGAAATGAGGATGCTCGGGGTTCTTCTTTGTTCGAAAATGATATTTCTAAAGCGTTGTTCGCGTCTGGTGGGAACATCGAGTGGGTAATTACGGGGTGGGCAGTCTTGTATTGGGCACGAACAGTCGCCATCTTACCGAAATGATCGCTCTACGTATCCTCCAGTGGCTCGATCCTTTTTTGCGAATGCTTGCTTATCGTCTATCTTTCGGTGCTCTATTAGCACTTGATGGCCAAGGCTGGATCAAGCACCGCGGAGGTCAGACAATGACTTGACCTGTGCCTATGAATCTAGGATCAGCACTGGCTTCGGCAGCTGCCTCCGGTCTCCTTAGTTGCTGCCCATGGGTTGAGGACTTTCTTTCTTCAGAAGCTTTAAGAGACATGGGTAAATTTAGAAGTCAGTGGTTCGAAAGCTGTGCGGTCTGTGTGTTCAACTCTCGTATCGAAATCACTAAAATGTCTCTCAGACAAAAATGATAAAAATACACCGAATGTATTTGCCACTGTTGCGTTTGCTTCTCTTTTGATTCCAAGGCAGAGTGATTATATATATATATATATATATATATATATATATATATATTATATATATATATATATATATATATATTATATATATATATATATATATATAGCTCTTTCACTCACGTAAAAATCCTCAGCACTGCACATCCACTGAGCCTCCACTGGGACTCAAATCCGGAATGAACGATTCTGTGTTGAACACTTGATCACCAGGCTTTCCCGGCTGGCGCTCAACGGCTTATTCACAGCAACCACTTCATGATTTGTATAGGTGTTAGTAGTCTGATTATTCGTCAGGTTAGCAGTGGCCGATTCACAAATGACTGACAGCAATTACAGTCGTGATTCATTTGTGGGTTCTTCAAAGAAGAGTATCTGTTCACAATCCTGAGGCGCAAGTTACATCAGCGTGTGCAACTCAACTACGGAGTGTCTACGTATAAAGATGAATGGCCAGAGAAGTACAGATTACGCATACATAACGCGGTAATAACCGCGAAACCTGGTCTTGTGCTTCCGGAGACATTTTGTCTTCCACCGGCAAAATGGCCGGGTGAAAATTTCATCACTGTTTTACCAGTGGATAAATCATTCAGCTAAATAAATCAAAGTAAACAATCCCAACAGAATACCTCCGCTCTATTTTCTACACAACTCACCATACTATTCTGTCTCATAAAAACACTCATGCATACTTGAACTTTAAGTGGAATTTTTATCTCAGTATCCTGTTGGACTTCACATTGTGTTTTTATTATCAAAGCAATGCCAAGAAGACACTCAATGTTATTGATTTTTAAGTATTTTCAGCTTCATTTCCAGAGACAAGCGAAATTCGTTCATAGGTGTTTTCATTCTTTTCTTGTTTTCTACAGTAAATTTGACCACCAGGAGCATCCGGCAGTTTCTCCATTTGAGCCGGATTTAAAGTATTTTGCATTATGTTTCACAGAAATCCATTCTATCCTATATTTACCGAGCACTTGTACCATTCATATTCTAGCTCCCTAGTTCTTTCTACGTTTTATAATTGCTGATAAGGATTGATAGAACCCGTAATTTTCAGACACAAAGGGGGATTTTCAGACAGTAAAATGCATAAATCTTCCCATTGTAAGCACACAAATCATGTTTTGAATGGTAGCATCCATCGTTAAATGCACTGCCCACTTGAGTGACAATTTTCCGTGTTCAAACCTGGTTTTTTGCCGACTCTATGTCTTGTATTGTAGACAAGAAACAAACCACTGAGGGCTGACCTCCGAAAGCTTCAGTGATAAAGTGAGACTCGTAGTTCTCCACACAGCATTCCAGTCTAAAATGGAATTTTGATGGATCTGAACTGCAATTGAATCTGCAAGATACTCGATGACAAATTGGTACGGTGCTTCGGTCAGCATTTAACTGAAGAGTTGAGCACTAGCAATGCACAAAATGTAAATTTTTGAAGACTGGTTATTGAGCTATACATCAGATCACTCCTGATTATCTGTTGACCTTAGGCGGGATAAGTTCTTACAATAAAAAAGATACGTATGCAGCTGTAATCTCATTTGAATCGAATGGAGCGTGCACGGACGGGGAGTCCATTTTCAGAATACTACGGTGTACTTCCGGGTAAATTTTGTCCTGTCATCCAGACACAATGTCATGCTACTCATATCGAGAAGGATACGTATGTTGTAAATTCACTGAATTTCAATTTCATGGTATTTACAATGCAACCAAAGGCAAGTGACTGAAGGAATCTACTGACTAGTAAAGATCAAATGGCAATTGAGTGCAGAACCCACGTAAACAGAGATTACTATTGCACAACCTTCATCATCCGAATTTTCCTCATCTTCACCCTGTTTCAACGAGCTTCATCTGTCAACAACACGTTTATAATAATGCTGTTGAAACTTTGACAAAATATGTTCTTTCTTCGCAGCAAAGGTTTTGAATCAATCCATTTTTTTTATAATCTCAGAAATTTATCCGTAATACGAATGTAGCAGTGACCTATAACTTAAGTGTTTTCTTTAGGCTGGATGACGGATTGGTGGATTTCGTCATATTATGAATGGAATAAAGTTTGGTAATCTAATATTTTTGAGAAATATTTTTGTTGAACAATTACTTTCTAGCTCATTCTAGTTCAAACATCCTGGATTATTGCCGAACCTTGTAGTTGCGGACGCCCAAGAGGAATTTAGTTAACTTATATGGCTATTTGACAAAGTTCTACGGACTGTTCGGTGAATGAATCTAATAGTTGATGAAGCTTGTCAAATTCTACTTCTTCCTGAGAAAGTACTAACTGTGTGCCTGATTGCTGTGTTTGTGTACCTTTCCGCTGGCAGCTTATCCCAAGGAAACGAGAGAAGCAAACGTAGAAGTCGACCAAGACGCCTCAACTCAAGTAAGCCACACTGTCTACGTTTGTACGGTTTATGATACAACCAATGAGCATTTCGGCGCATGACCATTATCATAAATAATGGACGACTAGGAGAATACTATAGTTTCTCAAATATATATTTTCAAAAACGCACTGCGGTCTATTCCAAACCGATCTGTCTCAGCAACTCAAAAGTACTGCCTGCTGTGTGCTGTTACATACGAGTACAAACTCACTATTTCTCGAGTTTTTCACGAAGACAAAGGTAGTCAAATAAATGCTGTAAACCCTCAGAAAAATATCGCTATTGTGATGGGGCACTCTGAGCTGTCCAAACGTTAGGTTGGACTTGTTCCTGATCATCTAAAATGTAAGTTTATTTCCTTCTGACGACTTCCATTCAGAAAAGACCTCCTTTTTCATGACTGGCTGGTGGTGTGGAACGTTAAACACCAAAACAATGGAAGTAATATAAGTCTTATCTTCGTCAAAATTTGCCAGTAGTGGAATACACTCCGAGTCCTGAATAGGACTCAACCCTAGCAAGCGTAGATTCCACTGTCGCACTATATCCCGCCGTATGTTACTGCACTCAAATATGACTCACTTGACTGTTTCTTCTGCAGCAGCTTTTGATAATCTCGGGCTTAGTTCGGTTTCGCTCTTTTCAACGTTATACTTGCACTTTGTGCTTTGGTTTTGGTTGTCTCGGCACAGTATAGTCATTTCAATGACAAAAATGAATAGAAGCACAGAAAGTCAAATAGTAGACAACAAGGTTACAAGTGGAAGTGGAAGTCATGAAGAAGAAGAAAGCAGTCGAATGCAAACACACCACGTCAGCCGTGCCTAATAATTCCACCTTATGTGTCCAAATATCCGACGGGTGGGTGGTCTCAAAGATTCCAACCAGGAAGCGTGACCCGTCCCACCCCACCAAGTTCGCTGGTCAAATTTCTCGTACAATTTTGCCGTGTCATGGAAGGACCGTCTTGACATACCATCTAACTGCCTCGGAGAAAAATATAAATCACGGAAGTCTATCTGTAGGCATGTGTACCACACGCTTCATCCACCTTACATTTTGAAATTAAGCGCTCGCACAAGTGACTGACTTCTGGTTCTCAAGAAGTATAGTCTCAGCAAAGCTGATACGGTGTTCTGACCATATTTAATCAACAACACAAAAAATCTATGTTCTAAAACCCACTGATTTTTTGTAGATTCTACCCATAACAGCCAGTTTTCCTAACCCCATAAAAGATCGAATCTGGCTGCCACATTATACACGCATCCTAGGATGGATAATTAGATGTTACTTCGGCACCACAGAGTTCGAAATGACAAAAGCCTAAAGAGCCTTCTAATAGCGCGACAAAAAACCTTCATCCGATTGCCAATCACCTGGTGAGATGTAACTTTACAGGTAACAAAAGCTGTCTACATTAGCTACAGTTTCCACACTAGAACTAGATTTAGTTTAGAGGAACCCAGTCATGCAGAGGCGTTTATGTTCCGAAGATGAAAACTGCCACACTTATGTTTAAACTATCTGAAAAAACACGGATCTTACTTAGGTCTGCATTCAAAAGCACAACATCATCAGAATTTTCAAATTTAGACAGCTCTATTCCCAAACAAAGATCCATAAAGCTGTTCACACACGAGGATAGGAATGTCTCCAGAACCATTTTAATGACTAAGAGGAGAAGACGGGGGATTCTAGAAATTTTGAGATTCGTCAAAGATCGTGGATTATGGGGTTAGACTATACCATGCGTGCAAAGATGCACCTCGATACAACAGTCTCATGTTACATATACTTACCACTTTGTGAAGAGTGTACATGAATGAACTTTGGGTTGTTTATCCCTATCCATGATGAGCGGAGGATAGAAGATTTAAAAACGCATCCAAGGTTTTGCTTATGTAGAAGCATATAACAGCGGTATGCGTATGCCAGGCTATTTTATCCAAACTTTCTTTGTTATGCCACTGGTGCAATTAACATGCAACAAAGTAGTCTTACCAGAAAAACGCTTCTTCTCACAGACCGGAAAATTTATTTTTTGAGCTCAAGAGATTCAACATTCCTCAGGACTTCATTCAGAACATTTAACCAATAAGGTTGATCATCTGCATTAAATGAGGCAACGAAGTGGGTAATCGCTACATCATCAAAACCAGCTTCTTTTATAACCTACTATCAAGGAAGTCACGCTTTCATGAACCATCTCAGTCTCATCAGAAATAGTGCACAGAAAATTGACAGCCAAAAGCATTTCTGGTAACAACTGAATTCCTTCGTCAGCGTACCATGTAGACCCCTTTGTTGAGCACACCGCCGGCTATAGACGGCGAGAAACCCACTCACTGCACTCTGTCTCATCCTTCTCTGCAATCTCGTGTGAGAATTTGTTGATAATCTCGCTGAATAGAAGTTCCATATTTACAGCCATAAGAATGAAGCCGCTATCCAAGTGGAAGGTAATAACTGTTTGCTAACAATATAAATGGTTCTGACGAAATATTTTATAAGAATAAGGCGAAAAAATGTGTATTTGATTACGGAAAGTTTCCGAGGAACACTCGTCACATGCATGGTGTGCTCACGGGATATTTATCTCTCATGTTTGCTAAAATATTGAAATTTTCTAATTTTCCTACACCTTTTTCCATTGGGGGAAAATTGATGTTTAACGAGCTATAATCATACGTTCATAAAGTCTAGATCAAGTGTTTCAAGTTAGCCGACTTTCGTTCTCCGGTGAACCCGCTATCAGACTGAAATTTGATGTTGAGTCACGAGGTGATGTAGTGTTCCCCATAAGTGTTTACGCTCGTTTTCCTTTGCAAGATCCGCAGAGTCGACAATTCATCAAAAATAGCAGATTCTGATCCTATCAGCATTTGCTTTTGAGGAACCATGATTCCCTGTGGCGAAATTGACCCGCGTAGTTTTAATATTCATTCATATTCAACATTTTACCAATTTTTGTATATAAGCTAGAGGTTTATTTATCACTGTGACTAAAGTCACATTCTCTAGTGCTAATGGATAGTCACATAACTAATGTCAGGAATATTATTTTAGGTAACATTTTTTTATTTAGCCATTTGTTACGATACACCACAAAGTATTTAGGGGATAGAGAGTAATATTTCCGACTAAATTCCCTTTCCATATTCCATAGTAAGTTTTTATCCCATAAAATATACACACAACTGTTTTCATCTCATTCTGCGTCCTCTGATTTGTGATTCAGACTGGGAAATGCAAAAAAAAACAGGAAAAATGGAACTTTTGTCTGTTCATCAGAATAAGGCAAACAAGGAAGCGCACTTTTTTCGGGTCCTGTGAAATGAATTTTTTTATCAAAGAGTCTTGATTTCCCGATCAGTTCAAGTACATATGAAGTGGTTAGGTAATATAACATACCCGGAAGTGAAACACTTAGAGATTTCAAAATTATATCCAACCAAGTTCCGTGAGGTCATACAAGCCACACACACACTTGGTTCGCATCAAATTCTAAAGTCTAACTGCGAAAAACTACAACCAGCGACCTAATGCCAACCAGAAGCACATCATTTTTTGGCTTTTAAATGCTTCGAAACAAAGATAAACTCTATGAACCTTTTCCATGATGTGGCCTAATTGAAATCCAGGATAAGTTGAAGCTAAAATGAATAACCAGGAAGGTCGGAGAACAACATTCGAAAACCACTACATGAGTGATTGTAATTAAGAACTGAGTATGAAGTAAAACGAGTCTTTTAAGGTTTTAGGTAAAACCGAGTGAAACCCGAATAATCGAAGTCCCTTATCTATGACTATATAAACGTATTCAATTTCCTCATCCCTGTTCATAGCTGGCAAACTGTCAAAACTGTCTGGCCTATCTGACGAATCGAGTCAACCTATCTGGTGACAGTAAGTTTCTGTCTACTAACAACTGTTTGAGTAGATACATGGAAAGAACGAATATAAATGCTCTTCATGTTTTTTAAGTGGTCTGCGTATAAATGGACTAAATTATTTCTCAAAGTAGCTTCTACGTACACACCAGCTCAAGATCGGAATCCAAAGAGTAAAGTAAATTCTTGTTTGGTGATGTAATTCCAGTTTGGACTTATTGACTCATACTCTGTTAATGATTCCTAACAAGAATGAAACAGGTGTAGAGTACTCCCATTTTTGTCAAGTGTGAGTTGAGCATTGTTTGTGCATGAGACATCGTTTTATGTTGTAAATACCTCTCCTACTAAGAATTTATCTTAGTCTCTTTCTCTGATGGTTCGTTAGGATCAGTTAGCCCCAAGAAGTAGTTCCTAGACCGAGACGAAGAAGTGGATACCTTAGGAGTACGGACATCATGTCCCTAAAGTCAAAACACCTGGTTGACCTCAAATAATGCTCCCCCCCCTCCCTCCCTATTGATAATGATACTCAAAATCAAGCACCTACTATACAGATGAGTAAAAGTACACCTTCAAAACTTGACATCCAATTACTTTAGAGTGTTATCCCGAGATCATTCGACTGCAAACCAATCTTGAGAAAGGTTAGCTGCCGTTAACGAAAAGTCTAATAACTACCAAACAAAGCTGTGTTGGCGCATATCAAACACTAGCATATTAAGTATCATATAAAGTGCGTTCTTTCGATACACTCCAGGAAAAACTTACTAATCTTGTTTTTCTCTTAGTGATTCCCAACGGTGTAATTACCGTTTTTGTTTTCGTCTAGTTTACGAGGTGAGACCTTCGCTTTATTTTACGAAGGATGCTATGAATCTAGTTGAAGAAATCTTTAAATGAACTATTTAGTCAGTCGAGGAATCGACCCAACATCCAAAATGAAAATCGAGTTGACTTTGTATACTTCAATAAAATCATCGAGTTGTTCGACATTTTTGTTTTTCACGGAAACCTGTACCACAGCTAAATTTTGGAAAATTTCCCACTGTCTGATACTGAAAAGATTTCGTGGCTAAGGGTCGAAGCTGGTTGTAGATTCCTTCTGATAAATTGCAAATATGATTTGTAAACAGAAAAAAAATTTCATAAACGACGATCCTGGATATGAAAGGGATTATGATGACAGTAGCCGCGGATCACTCTGAATGAGTGGGTTTTTAAAAATCCCACGTGGCTTTCCTTTCAACAATCCCATTTATGTTCAGTATGCGTATTCGATAAATGAGTGTGACCTCAGGGAAGCTTGAGTTTGGAGTTCAGGAACAGACTCAATTAACTATGAACCGCTCCAATAGTTGGAAAAAAATTTTATTGTTCAATAACACAGCTCCGTCGAAATCGTTTATGGGTTGTCAACGCTTAGGTCACTATGGGTAACCTTCTTCAAGACTGGTCTCCGTTTGTAAAACCAGTCCCAAATAGGCTACCGACAGCCTATGAACGGTTTCAATCACGCTATGCTATTAAACAATAAAAATATTGTACCACAGCATTTCACATGGCACATCGACTTTTCGATGCGCTCCGAACTGACCTCGGTTCTGGTACGTTGGTTCCTCTAATCTCCAACCTCGTTTATTTCAGTTTATTTCTAATAACTATTTAGATTTCTCCATATTTTACAGTTCATATGCGACTCAACGTAAGTAGAATTTCCTACAGAGGACTTCTTCTGGTAAGAAAGCTGTATGATAACACTTCGATTTGACAAAATTCGTTGAATTCGAAAATAATTTCTTGAGCAAAATCCTGTACCTGATAAATCCTCGTTACTGAATGATGCGGTAATTGCAAAAGACGCAGTCTTAGGAAAGCAGCAGAATTCGGAAACGGCCTCGATGCTTGTATTGCTTCATTATTTGTATTGCTACTTAATCCAAATATTTCAACCGAATGGTATTTCCACGAGGGAAATTTCCTTTGATGAAGTGATGACCAAACTGACGGACATATAAAACATTTTGCTGTTTATTGTTTTGTTGAGAATAATGTTCCACTTTTTTGAATCCACTTTATTTTATCCGTGCTATTGTCCACCAGCCTTTAAAAGAAATGCCAAGTTGAAAAACCTTTTCCCCCTCAAATTTACCGTTATCCATTCAGTTTTTGTTTTTTCGCTTGACATCTTCCTAACAGCTTTCCCTCCCCACTCTCACTTTTGAACTGTCGGGTCAAAAAATTAGTTTTTCCACCTTCTGCTATCTGTGTGTGCGTATTTCACATTCATTCAACATTTTTGTAGCCACTCCAACTTCTCTCCTTGAAATACCTAACCCCGTTCCCATCTACTTCCCATTCCCTTCCACATCAAACTTCTCGGAATAGCCGAGCTATCGGACGTCTTCTTGGAAAATCACCTCTGTCAGGGAAAAAAACAGCCGTTATCTTCAACAGCAAACAATATGCTGAAAACCAGTCGACCTACACCCGGATCCCATACGACTTCTTCGAACAGAAAACTGGCCACTGACCAAACCACACCGAAACAGACTTCCCGATCACCCAGTCGGAAAACCATAGCACAAAAGTGGGTGATGAATACGTGATTCACCGTCATCGTTTATCCATTTATTAGCTATTCGTTATTATTACACAGAGACATTGCTTTGTCCACTTTTTCACTATCATGTAGATGCGAGGATAATCTATGCGCTGAAGTAGACTAAAAAATGATGAAAAAGAGGTTATCAGTATTGATGAACCCTCTGGGCGTTAGGTTGATTGGTTTCTCTATAGGGGAAAATAAAACTTGGTCTCAAATTTTCCCAGTCAAATCCAATTCTCAGTCGGCTTTCGTAAATCCAATCTAGTGTCTTTCTTTGAGTCCTAATATCAAAACTATGTATGCAACTCTTTTCAATTTCGTCATAAGATATCTATAAACTTCTTGGATTTTATTGAACGGTTTCTAGTAAAATCTAGGAGTTTTCTATACTCGAACTTTTTCCTTCCGCGAAACTTACACAATGGATATTCATGTTTATTCTTCCAAATGGATATCGGAATAACCAGATAAAACATGTCGTTGAAAGTTGGATTGATCCAAACGTTCAAAGTCTTCGACCCTGGCGGGATTCAAACTCACGCGCAGTTGCCACCCACGTGTTGGCACCGCATGTACTCTACTGGCTAGTTCACTGTGGCGGATATCATGTGTTACTGTCATTTGGGCGGGTGAACTGTGTGATCTATATGCGAAAAACCAGAAACCATTCCTCATGGTCTCGTAGCTCAGCTTTGTAGGGCACACGTGGTATTAAAGCGAGGATGGCAAATATGCGTGCGTTCGAATCCCGCCGGGGGTTAACCACAAGGCATTTGGATCATTTAAAAAACTGTCAACTCTCCTAAAACCTAATGTGGAGTTAAAGTTGAACCAAATTCAAAGTAAATGGGCTTGGCCAGTGATAATCATGGTACCTGACCTGACTTTGTAAATGCCCGAGGTTCTTGCATCATAATTGGTCAATTCTATTGCAGAAAGATGCTTTGTCCTGGGGTCTGTTAGCGGCTGTTCATAGAACTGACAAAGTTGAAACTCCGGACTAACGCAAAGGATAAAAATCATGCCACTCCGATGGGTTAAACGAGCTTTTCATGCAAAAATTTCTCATTGGGCATGTTAATTGTGTTCAGTCATTGTGCTCCGCTAACATCCAGCCGAACCTTCCCCGTTTGCTGAACGATTCATCAAACTAAACCGCACTCAGATAATGGATTATTCTGAAAAACTGAAGAACAACAAAAACCGACATTAGTCTGGCCATCGGTCGTGCTGTTGATTGCTGATTAGGATCTTTACAAAATTGTAGTTGCCCAGAAATCACGGGGATAGACAACAGTTGTCAAACAAATTCTCGCCAGCTAGAATGTTGGTAAATTAGTAGTTGGCTATGACCCGTTGATGAAAAGTATGAAATAAAAAACAATCAAGGAAGGCTGTATGAATACCCGTCGAGGAATGGGTGGGTTTGACATGGATTTTGCCCTAGCGCTTAGAAAGAACAAAACAATGGATTTTTCCGAGTGCAAGTGCGGAAACCATCCATTGTATACAAAACTAAGATAATGAGAAAGCTATTTATGATGCCACTAATTTGTATCGTATTCACTCCCATAAATTAGATAATCTTGAACTAACGAGGTGTTGCTTCATGTGAAAATGAGTGAATTTGTTAGAATATCAACTCAAAGGATTTAGGAAGACAACTTTTTACCTGAGAACAACATTGCACTTCAGACGTGTGGCATTATCTTCTAGGTCGTGCCACTCGGGGCCGGTGTTCGAGTGCGGACTCTCTTGAAACACAGTTTACTCGTCTAAAGGATTCTTGTTTTCAAATGGTTTTAGATTTACATAAAAGTCTCCACTTTGTGTATGGTGGGATACTTTGATTTTACCTCCAAGGGGGACTTATCATGCCTTACCATTGACGGCAAGGTTATCGCAGATTTGGTTTAGTTAGTGACGATTACTCTGAAGGTAGTGGCAGATCCATCTACGGATGCCCTATTTCGATGGTCAGACAGCACATCTTCATCCGACCAGAATCAATGGCAAATTTGGACCCTGCGAAACAGATCGATAATTTAGCAAACAGAGAGTATGTCCTCGCTTGTCCAAAATGAAGGACAAGATTGAGGTCAGCGAAGTGAGTTGATGGACGGATCACTGACCAACGGTTGTGTGAACCGACTGGGGCCGAATCAGCCAATCGGGTGGCAACCCGACCAGCCAGTCAGAAAAGCCGCTTGTCAATGTCAACTGAGCCAATAAGCTTTCATGCAAGGTTTTAGTAATGGTCATTACATATCTTATAAAAATGATCTACCTTGTGCTAACCAAGACTGTTCGAAGGCTGAAAGGTCTTCTTACTGAAGCTAGTGAGACTGATCAACAAACGAGCCCAGACCTGAACACTACATATCCACTACGACGGAGTCGAAAAATATTTTTCTACCAACTTTAGCATAATCAGAGTGCAACTCCCTTTTTGGAGGACCTCATAACATCTTTGGAGAAGGCAACTCTAAATATCTTAGGAAAGCCATCCCACATCTGATCATTGTTGCCTAACAGCGATGTTCGAGATGTGGTTTCCTTATTTTACAGTTTTACAAACATCGGAGAAATTGGTAGATGACGAATGAACTTTTGGTTCAACCGTCTTAAAGTGTCACATCGTGATCGAAATCAACCAATATCCATCTCGAGAATGGCAGTTTCAATAAGCAGTTATTCTCTGGGAGGGGCTAAGAATTATTGGACCAACAGAGCTCCTGCAGGGGTAATAAGGTGCATTTCACCCGGAAAAGGTAGACTGATGCAGACCAATGGACTTATTCCAACAAACAAATCAATTGTCGCGAAACTATACTAGGATTTTAACTTATCGCTGAAATCTAATTTGAATCATTAAGGGTGTGTATGGACTGAGAGTCCATTTTTGGAATCACAAAGTGATTCTTCGAAAGTTATCTCATCGGCAGGTCAAAGCAAACCTTCCAAACGAGAACTCACGGTCCCAAGTTTCGATTTTCGATACGAGTGGTTTCGCACAGGGAGGACTGGGAAATTTTGTTCTGTCACCCAAGTGCCATACAATACTACGTACGTGGAAAAAAATCTTTACCTCAATCAGAATCCCCATCTTAACTTGAATGTGTTGGATAGCATTCTATTTCCCTTGGTAAGAATACCTTATATTCGGTATTTAAAACAACGAAATAAGGGACCTATATGTTTATAACGGATTGCTACCACACATTTATTAGGGTTTTTAATTTCAGTTTCTCTGTTTGAATGCATTTCAGACACGAAGGAAAGTCTCGACAAAGCAGTTCAACCGGGAAATCGGGATCGCAAACAACTCAAGGTAGGTGCACCACATCTAACTGGTGGTATTGATGAGTCAAGCAGGATTTGAGTTATTTCAGAATCCTTCGTAATACTACCCAAAAGAAATAGATAAAACAAAGTGCAATTAGCAGTTGCGACGATTCTCAGTAGTATTTGCCCCACATCAGACAACATCATTCTCGTCCAAACAAGAATCCGTAAATTCCGGGAAAAACGGTTTGGTAAGAGTAAACGAGCATTCCCCTCAGTTCCGAAAAATTTGACTCCGAAGAGGCCAAAGTCTTATGAGTGAAGACAGGGCACACGTTAACCTGTACGACTTAGGGGTCGTTCAACTTTCCGTACTAGCAGCAATTCCGGGTTAATCTATGGAGTATACCACTAATTACAAATCTACCAACAATTAGGAATAGCAAAAAAACGACGAGGAAAGCTTTATTCAGTCCTCTCTATTGAGTTGAGTCAAGGGAAGAAAACGAAGATGATGACAATGAAGACTGCCATTATTATTATCGTTAGTATTATTATTAGCATTGTTATTATTATTGTTACTATTATTTTTATTGTTATTTGAACGAGTTTCTTTTCGTGAACACGTTTTGGAATTTTTCTCTACCAAGTTCGCGTTGACTTTTCCATTTTTCTGTTCATGCCGGTGTTCTCGTAACGTGCTTTGTTTGATTTAGCTCTACGTTCAGCGAACTGTTTTATCTTCGACTATTTGGTCCTTTGCAGTTGTCTGGTGTACTCTTCCAAAAACCACTTACTCAAGCTTCACTTTATGGAACTGAAACCACAGAGGAGCACCTTCTAACCTGGTTGATTGAGCAAGTATGTCATTATGGGGAAGTTAAGCAATTCGGTGAATATCTCAAGCTCAAGTATAACAAACTAGTATATATGTATTCTTTTAGTTCACTACCAAGCGATTGACAAAATCATGGTTAAAAAAGTACTCTTTAATCCACGTCTGTCATATTGCACGATTTTCTGCGATTTTCTACGAAACGAAGCGAAAGTGGTACAACTCTGTGAAATCTTCCACCGAGCTTTCCCCACTCGGGTTCACTTTGCCGTTGCATACGTGTGTAATAGAATGAGGCAGGCCTGGCGTTTTGGATTTACCAACTACGACCTGTCCGAATGTTCGAATGACCCAAGAAACTACCTGGTATGTGTGTGTGTGGCGTAATCCCAGTTACTTAGGCGGGTGTAGCCCCGGGAGTGTGATGCACTAATACATTTCGCTTGAGTTTGTGTGTGTAGTTGCAAATATATAGATACAAGATGCCGTGTCCGCCCAGAAACACACTGTCTTATTTTATTCCCCTGCCGGGAATGCCAGTTCGATCACGATTCGTACACCACACGTACATTTGTTGGTGCTTGTGTCAGTGATTCGGCTTACGTGCGTGCGTGAACCGCTAAATGACGAATCACTCCGAGGTGTAACATGAGGTGGCAACGAATCGACTTCTTTTTTCCGAAAAGTTCGATGGTTGTAGTAGGCAGACGGTGTTTCTCGAATGCTAGTGGTAGACGATACACAATGCAACATCAACATGTGTGTGCAAAAGATTGATCAACAAAATTCGCCTCTCTTACTTCTTCACTCAAATAGGCGAACATAGAACAAAAGATGACTAACGTTCACATGATCACGTAGTGGTATCCTGGCTGCCGACTGGATCGAGTGAGACAGCAGTGGTGACGAACAAAAAGAGAAATAACAGACATACATGCACAAAGGTAGGGCAGGTACACATACGCGTACCCAAGCAAACGGTCTGATAATTGTAGGGTGGGGAAGGAGCGGCTCAGATGAGCCCCAGTAGCGCGATAGAAGCAAAATACCGAGACAGTCAGCCACGATCCGTTGAATGCTCACGCGTGGCTCGTGCGACGAGCATCGATGTGGAACTAACGGGTTAACAGACCCATGAAATGCGAGCGGGAAGCATCTGCATTTATATACACACAACAAACAAGATGTGGTGTTCGGGGTCAAGCCCAAGCGAGCCTCACCCCAACACGCGCAGACATGCACAACGAAGCATAGCACGCGCACACGTGCGTACAAACGCACACAGAGCATATCGATATATCGCAAAAAGCAAAGCACTAATTCGTTTGCACCAAACCGAGAAAGAAGAAATTGTTGCGCGGTGAGTTACTTCGTCCTCATTAAGAGCACCATTTATTGTGTACATCACAATTTTTTATGAAAACGCATTGTGTGCGTTACATGCATCCGTTCTAATGAAATCGTGAATTCACATCCATGTAGCATCCTAGATTTCCAGGAAAAAAATTTCCCATTGATTGAAGCTGTTTGTTATAGGCTCTTTTCGTTAACATTGTCAGGCCCTTACCGACTTATGCGTGTGTTAATATCTCTAGGACAGCTTCATCTGAATGCTCCGTGTGGTCAAAAGTAGAACTTCAATCAGTCTCATACTTTTGGATTTAAGCACCAAAGAAGGTGCTGTGTAGGATCTTGGAATCATCAGCAATACAGTCATACCCACTGGCTACATCCGGAATCGAGAATATTCAGCACGACATTTTTTGTTGTGTTAGCAATTCAGCCGGGTGAATTTTCGAGAACTAATAAACAGGAATTCTTTAATTATTAAACCATAGAAAGTTAATCAGAGGTAGCGTAACAGGTTACATAATGGACAATAACAAATTATTTCGTAAATAATTTTGGTTTTCACTTAAAAGGAACTTGTAACAAGGCAGTTTTCGCAACCTGAAAATATTTCGTGTACGCACTGGGCCCCATTAGGACTCGATGAGAGAAACGCGCAACATTATCCGTAATTTGAGACCTATGAAATATCGGTCACGGGTTTGTGCACGAATGGAAGGAAACGCGCGACGTGAATTTGCGGTCAAAGAAGAACTAAGTCCCAGCTTAAAGTCACGCCCCGGTTGATGAGGCGTACACAAATGATAGACTATTGTATTTAATTGGTTTAAAAATACTGTTATCATGATCATATACATACGCAATGTTGTAGGTGTTTCAAAGCTTCCAGTGTTATGTTTCCCTAAAATGAAAACTGTGTATTTTGACACGAGAAGTGCTGACAAGACTTATCTATGCAATTCAGAAACCATAAATGACCCTCACCTTTGGGCACAAAAGAACAATATTCGTTCGACAAAGTAGTCTAGTAACCGACTCGAAATCCTGTACGAAATATCCTACTGAATCAAGACGCCACAGCTTAGTCCCTATTACGGAATATGTTTCGTCAAGTGTAAATAAGGCACAACTCACTATTGAAAACCATGGAACCACTGCGCAGCTGTTTCATCCTTGTCAGGAATCACCAGCAGTGTACCTCTACTGAGCCCTCTAACTGGGATTCGAACCCGGGATGGGTGACTGTGGGTAAAACAGCTATTCACCGGGCTACCCGGGCTGGACCCTACCATTTTGTTGAAAGTATACACTACATTATATGACATCTTTTCGTCAGCCTCTTTGAATGGTAAAAGCCCGTTTCGGGAAGGCTATTGACTCTTATGTCGAATAACTTCTCCGTTGATGCCTAGGTGCCAAGAAGACATTGCTTTATGGATAACCTATAAAGCTTGGATACTGTGTCAGAGTAATAGACTTGGGTGCACATAATATGATTCAGCCAGTCCGGATAGCTTGGTGCTTAGGAGTCCTACTCGCCTTGGTTCACCCCGGGATTCGAGTCTCCCTTAAATGCTCAGCACATGTGCACAGCTGTCGATTCCTAACAAGGATAAAACAGCTATACACGACTCACATGGTTTTCAATGGTGATTTGAGCGGTGATATTGCGTGACGAACCATATTGTGCAAAATTTAATTTCCTAATACTCATGCAAACTCAGTTCTCACCATCTGAAGTGGATATATTTCTGTGGCGAGGGGAACACGTGAATACGTCTGTCATTCTGATCTGTTTCTGAAGCAGTGCAGCAAAAAGAATACATAGAAGTACCAAGAATTGGGTATCTTTTCAGCTGCCGCGTTGTTTACCATCTGAAAGACTGAAAGAAGTGAGAAAATCGTCAAAAGAACAGCATGGAATCACTGGGGCAACATATGATGTTTCAGTGTCTCTTCAGAAAAAGCATTTTGTATCAAAATCAAACAGCCTTTTATACTACCTGGCGATCGGATTCCTCCGTTGCTCTTCAGTTTTAAGTCAGTATTTGAACGTCAAATATAAGCCACTGAACTGCATCGCGTGCAAAGCTGCCCGTGCACGCCCCCGACAAAGGAAAACAGCTAACTGACGTCACCCACAGCCGATCTGGTTAGAATTCATCAACTCCTACCATCCTACCAGCCAAAACAGTGGGAGCAAAAGAAAAACCAGCCTACAACTCGAAGTAAACGTATCTTGCCCGAGCCCATTTTTCTTGACCCACCTAGTCAATTTGTATCTCTATGTTACGGATTTGGCTAGCTGACATACCTTACCTACGTTGTTCAAAAGCCAAAGGCTGTTCATCTTGAGGCCTGCTACTGTTATGGGTAAGGCATTTCAAGAAAATTACTCAGCGTTTTTCGAAGTTCAGAGAGATAAAAACCATTTCTGACTCAGAAAGTAGGATGATGCTTCGATCAAAAACGAGTCTAGTTTCCACTCACAAAATTAGTTGGTGAAGAATGATATAAACAACGGATCTCATTCAGCCAACATTTTCAAAATAACTAAAAAGTGGCCATTATACACTCAGGCTCCATTGTTTTAACGAAATTAAACTCCCAGGAAAAGCAGTTTTGAATGAAATCCAGCGAAATTTCAGTTCTTCAGAAAAGGTTGTCAGATGTTTCGATGGAAGTGTTTACCAAAGAAGGTATTAACTATCTTCTTTAGTATGTTATGATCGCATCAGGGAGAAAGCCTTTATTTTTGCTGTTTATCAACAAGGCAAATATAGTAGCAGAAAAAAAGGATTTTCCATCGAAAAGCATTCCCAAAAGATTCATTCTCTCCGTGGAACAGTTAACAGTGTCCTGAGGGGATATCAGTTCACAGGAACCTACGTTAGCTATCTTAAATTCACCGGAAACGATAAAAATATTGTCAGTCTAGTAGGGATCCATGGAATGAATACGAGAGGTGGAGTCTAATTATGACCTTGATACAGATAGAGTAGTTTTTAGGCGCTTAGTTGAGAGGCCCATTTTGTGTTGAGTGATGAGCTGGCACATGCGAGACATAATTACGCCACACACTCCTCTTTTATCTTACAAAACAGTAACTAATGGATCGATTCTTTAGTTTGACAAAAGCAGTAAGGCAACCACGTTTCACGAATTTGAACAAACCACAGAGTTAGTAAGCGAAAGTTGGAGCCCCAACAGTCAATAGCCTGCTCCATTCCGCTCGCTGTTATTTTCATTGCAACTATGACACGGAGCTAGTCAATTAGGTGACTGAAGGATACATAATTCAGCTAAGGGAATTTTTGCGATGCTTTAACCAATACCGGAGACAAATGGCACACCAGACTCCGAACCTTGGGGGATGAACCAAAGGAGCCCTCAAATAGTGCCGTTGTGAGGTTGAAACAAAAGCGTATCACAGCACCAAACAGATCAACATCTCTGCATGTGTTGGGTACTGCTCGCCGGGCGGTGAGTGAAATAGACTGAGGGCTGCATAGCAGCCTCTTTTAGAGGCTCGTAATATATAACTAGATTTTAAATGAAATAAATTCGAACTACCCTCGCATAGGTTGGACTGGAGATAACTGATTATCGACTTTCTGCAGAATGATGCGTGGGAACTGAATCAGGATAAGTTTTCGGTTTGTGCGTGCACAATTTTGTACGTTCCTGTGTTGTTGGTCGTCACGTTCATTTCTATCAAGTGCCTTGATGTGGGAATATTTTCGATTCTTGAGACCCCAGGGAAAGAAACTCATTGTATCGGGAAATTTATTGAGGAGTAATTTGAGTCCTACTGATTTCTGTGCCAGCGAAAGAAAAGCATGGGAAGTTTTGGTAATAGAATAGTTAGGCAACATTCGACAAGTTGTATTGCTTGAAGTAAGCCTGTGGTTTGAATTTGGAAGACGTAATGTGCTAAACACATATCTGTATTTTCGGTACTTCTCCTCAGGTCAGTACTGTACACAAACAACGTTTTACCGTTTGACCGTCAGGAGAGATACCGAAAAGATGGCCTTATGTTCACCTTGTTACGTCTTATAAATACGCTGATCTGTGCCATCAAAAGTTTTCAGGGCTGTAAGAACTAATCTCATATTCCAAACCTTATACGTCCCACAGAAGAGTGAACAATCACCGAATAAAATGATTGATTCTTCTAGTTTTTACGGCAGTATTTTGAAAACACCAGACTATTGTGTCAGTAAACTGTAACTCCATCTTACGCATTTCGATAACTGTTTTCTACAGATAGTCTCTTGTAGAAAAATAGCTATCACTTCGTAACCTTGAATTTCAAATTATTTCGAAATAAAGTTAACCGACACTCCTTTTATACAGTCTTTGTAAAGTACCCGTTACAAAATAAAAATAATAATCCACTAACTACCTTGAAAAATCGTCACCATCCACTTGAAACCTGCAGCAGTTGTAATTTAACAAGTGGTGATTGGTAAACTCGGACTTTAGAATTCTCATAGTGTAACACCTCAGCTTCACCGATTCGCAACGCGTAAAATGAACTGTATGGGAAATCTCGTGGATTTCATATTTTCCAAGTTGATTCAAACTAATCAATGTTTTGTCTCTTGGCAGTTAGAACACCCTTACTGGGAGGTCATACGCTGACCGGAGCGTGTTCATTTCCAAAAGCCACAGACTTTTATTTTATGCCTATAAGTGGTGTTGTGAGGGATATCTCATAGACTCAAAAGATCACTGTATTATTCAGAATAACCTGCAACATTGACCTTGAAACTTGTCTTGGAACGTCATATAACATTAAAATGCTTAAGGAATGATAACAGGCCGGGCGACTATGGACTACCGTCTCTCAAAACTGCACGTGTCACGTCACGGCAACAGACTACAACAAACGGGCAATCGCGCACGGCTTTATTAGCATTCATTGTCCAATTCAATGTATGCCTAGTGGCAACTCATCCAATTATTCGAATCTACTCAGAGTCACTCCATTTTCCAAGGAGCTTGCGAACAATCCAAACCTGGAAGTGGCAAGTGGTGCTCGCAGGTTTATTCTGATATATAATAATTGGGTCCGGGGATAAAATATATATAGTCGTAAGACAAATTTTACAGCAACAGTAGTGATTTGTGTACAATAAGATCAATTTGTGGTAAGGAACAAATGTATATTTAAATTGTCGGAAACTTCCCAATGAACGCATTTGGAAAACACAGTTTGGAGAACAAGCTCTTTTTCAGTGATTCGTACTCGTACCAATACATCACAATATATTACGACAAGTTAAAGGATTAGACCAGCTAGACAAATGGGAAGTGCTGGAGATTACGGATGACAAAGAAGGAAACAAAATAATTAGTACCCAGTTTTCATCTATTTTATGACCTGTTGCAGGGTGGACGGAGGGCCAGGGCAGTTAAGGAGCACACACAAATTGTTCTCCAGCACAAACGAGGGGGTTGTGGAGGCGGATGCAGACAGCCTCAGCCGTGGCTGGTATGCGACATTTTGCCGGTCTTGATTGCCGACCTCAAACCTTGCACAGTGCGCGGAAAGCCATAGACACTTTTATGGTATCATTATTCTGAGCAATGTGTGACAAATCCAGCTCTGATGAATGACAACCTCTCCGTGCAGGGAGGTGGTCGCGGACGCGTTCAGACTAACGCCGGGTCATGAGGCAGATTTCCATTGTTCCACAGGCACAGGTGAATAAATAAACACAGAATACCGCTGCAGATTCAGGCACTTCGTCTTCCAACCGCAAAAGCATCTTTGGCCGGGATTCGAACAAAACCCGAAACTTGGCGGTGTAGAGCGTTTTACTGATTACCTCTGGCAATCTTCTGAGCGCAGTCTCTGCTAATATACCACCTTTCAATGTATACAGGTTTTTCTTGACGGCAACTCATCCGAACGTCAAGAAAGGCGATTGTGTTGTCTAACTCTGGTTCTATTGTGAATCGTAGGTTAGTATTTATCTGATTGGTCCAGTCCTTTAACTTGCTGAACTATATTGCGAAGTAATGGTATGCGTAGGAATCACTGAGATCGAGCTTGTTCGCCGATCTGTTGTCTAACTGTATTTTTGACAGAAAATATCTATCACTGTCTTTATCTAACGCATTGGAAGTGCTACAACAGAGCTGAATTATCTGATGCTGACACGCTATTCTCCGCGGGAGAAGTTTTTACCATTAAGGTGTGAATTCCCACTTGTCGAACCAACTGAAAATGATCTTCTATCTTAAAAGCCCCTTCGCTACCAAACATGTCGGAATTTCAAGAGGTAAGCGTGTGCTTCGCAACGAATGCAAAGGAGCCGAATTTCTGGGACCTCAGTTTGTTCGCAAAATTTCACTTTTCTCCAATCATAACAGCTGACAATGTCCGCAAAACAGAATTTTTCAGAAAATGTCCAAGTCAACGCATCGTGACAGGTTGCGAGTTTTGAGGGTTTGGTTTACAATCACAAACGAACGATACTTGTGCATACTGAGCTGTCATTCATAGTTGTGTGGATAGAAGAATTTTGTTTTATTGCAGCCATTTTTTGAAGAAAAAAATGGAGTACAGTCTTGTTTTTCTGCGATTTTTGATCATGCCAATCCGGCACAATATATATGGCAAAATACAAATGGGATACAGACAAAAAAGTGAGTGCTGGGGATAAATGTTCACATGTATTGTAGCTCGGGTTAATTCGGAGACGGCGTGTAAGCGAATAAGCCGGTGCCATAATTGTTATGTACACCTATATCTAACACTCTCTTTGTTGACTGTAGCCCTCATGTATTTTTCGTATACATTGTGTTATATTGGCATGACTGTTAACCGCTAAAATTCAGCATTTTGACCAATCTGTGTTTTCCAGGTGTGCTCTGTGGGATTTTTCCGATAACGCAGTAAATCCTTTTATTCTTAATCTCGCAATACTTTGTAGTTGAGACCATCTGACCTCATCAACTTACTGACCGCTCCTTTTTCAAAGGTTGACCAACAAGAACTGTTTACTATATCGTCTTCTTGATATCAGATGGAAACTTTGAAAGGCATTTCTAAGTGAATAAAAAATAAATTCTGAGAAAAACTTTTGAACGAACACCTGAGTCAGATCTAGCGTTTTTCGGATAAGGGCTTTTCTCTCATATGTACATCCTAATACGGTTATGATCCTATTCACGTGACTGAATTGCCTTTCTCAAAATCAGTTATTGGTATACGACCGTGCTTCGGATGCCGAAAATTATATCTTTTACATTAGTTGAGTTCAACAGCTCTCGTGGGAAAGCAAAACATATGACGGGTTTTCTGCACTGGTGAAAAATGCAAGTTCCCAGGCCGATCAAGTCAGATTTGGAAACAGGCAATTCCATTAGCACAATGTGGTCAAAACAATGGACGTTGAGACGCCAGACGAGCATTATGCATTTATGTTAAGGTCTTGATATTTTATCAGTAGAATATTTTTATCGGAGTCTGGAAATGCAAACGATACTCGCCAAAAAGAGTTCCAAACAGGAGCCTGTCGATCGTGTCTTTTCTAACAGCGCTTCCCAAAAGCTCCTTTGATCTCACCAGGAAATAAGGTATGGGCATCAGGAGACCGTGGAATATCTAACTAATTATGTATTGATTCACTTTCGTGCACGGCTTTTATCTGTTCCTATCTTCGTTTTTTTCTCAGTAACCAAAACTTGGACGACATAAAGCAATCAGTGATCATCGATGTGTTTTTATTTATACGTTATTACTGAATAAATTGATCTGACTGTTCTAATAAAACAGTTAGGTCATGAGATCGGCTGAGTCTGAAAAGACCAAGGAAGGACCATAGAAACAATCGGTCAATTAAAGAACCATGATGACATTTACAGCTCGAATATGACGGGCTAAAAATCCATTGAGGCCGATTATCTTTTCTTTCACTCAAATTCGTTTTTACTTTGGAAAAATTACAATTCTTAGCATTAAAAGTATTTCGTGGAACTGCGTACGCCTTTCAGAAAGAGCAAATTTCCAATATTTGCAACCGGATCCTTGGAGCGTCACTATCGAAATTTTTTTTAAACGGCGAACGTCAAATTATGATTCCTCTTAAAGAAACGTTTTAGTAAACTTCCTCTTCACGGCTGACCTGTCCGAGAATTTACGAACTATTCCAGCAAATTAAATTATTCTGACTTTGTGAACAACCAGGAACTAATCAATAGTGAGGAAATTAGGAATTCTTGTCACTGCATTCCCGGTGAATATGGAAGTGGATAATGAGGAATACAAGGCGTATGAAGTGACGCACTATGGCTTGTTCCATTTCAACACGATAGGATATAACCGCCAAGCCTCGTTGGCTTTGCGAGTTAGCAATTCTCTATGTACTCAGTGATCGGCCATCACGATAAATATGTTGTTCTCTATGGATTGAAGTGGTTAGCTGAGTGTTTTAGTACCGGATGACGAAGTATTTCGTAAATAGTTTTATGCAAAGGAGTTACCAAGTCAATGTGAATCATTCCTTACCGCCCAAAAATTCACACTTGAACAGCAATACCCGAATCAATGTCAGCGGCTCTCCCATTGATTACCGAGCATTGAAACTCTATCCCTCTTGTAGAACTTCATTACTAACAAGGCAAAAACGGATAAATTTTCTTGACTGTTCTAACGGAATAGGGAATCACCATTTGCATGGAATAAATCAAGTTCAATTAGTGAATTTTCACTGCGTGTGTAGATTTGAATTACCTTATTTAACTCCATATTACCTCAAGGTTGAAGTAATACGTAACGTTTCTGAGACTGCATAAATAACTTTCACTTTCATTGACCAAGAACCCTGAGGACTTCCATTGTTAACTGTTAAACTGCAAACATGAGATAACTGAACATGGAAACTTGAGTAAATACTTTATAACCCCGGTTATGCAAGTATCCGGAAACCGATTAACCCGTCTAAGATCCGCAAAGACAATGATGCGTTTGATGAACAGTACTGAATGCTATAATTAGGTCGAATATGTGTTGTTCAAGACAATATTTTTAATCCATTTGTTGTAGAAAATAAAATATGAAAAAATTTAACGATTTTGAAAACATTTGTAACCGAAGTTAGTAAGTGAAGTTGTGGATTTAATGCAGAGATAAAAATGATCTCGAACGGTTCATATATGATTGAACGTCAGTCTTCAGAAGAAGTACTCCCTCTTGCCTTCATACATTTACGTTGTATTCCCCATGGCTATGCATAATTTGGACGATTCGTTCAACTTATTGCACGCAAATGATCCTAATGCACATTATCAGAAACTCTGACGTTAGATAAAGAGAATGATATTTGGTAACAGAGTTGCCTGATATGCTGGTATTCAGCCGAAGTATTCCACCACAATAATGGCTCTTTATTGCTGTTTTAGAAAACAGAAAAATGTATCCTTTTGCGCCTTGTTGGTAATACGAGGTTACGAAAGCGGTATAAAGTCTCACGTTTGCATACCAACCACAGGTCAGCTAATTTTATTTCGGATAACAATGTTCGTCTGTGAACTTTGAAAGGTACGATCTGATTTCAGTGAGCGAATTACTAAATGGTTCATCACCTGGTATGAAAACATAAAGGTGACCACTCTGATGTGGGCAGAACAACATATCTATCTTAAAAGTGAGTCGTTGAGTACGTAAAGGAATGCTAGCATCAAAGGCCAATGGGTCCCGGAGGCCATATCATTTCGTGTTGAAATGGAGGGAGCTCCTGTATCCCGGTTCATATACCCTAGCAGTGGCGTGTTTACACCAGTTTTCTTCATTCAAGTTTTGAGTTTGTGCACATATACTACTGGTGATTTCGGACCAAAATAAAACAGCTCCATGTCCCTGTCACGAGTTTTCAGTGATGATTTTAGAGTTATCGGTGTTGGCTGAAAAAAATGGAACATTCAACTGATTAACGTCAAAACTGAATTACTAGTCATCGTTATCTACGTGATATCTATCATCTTAAAAACTTTAGCAAATATGACTGAAAGTGGCACTTTGTCGGGCTTTCATCCAAATCACTTGCACATATGATAAATGAAATGAACCGAAACTTTGTTACGAGGTCATTACACGTATCCCGAGACTAATTATCACAGGTTTGGCAAACGCCGAACATAACGTAAAGAACTGTTTATACTGTATTCCATTTTTCAAGGTGAATAAATGCTGATATCGATTGGATTATAAAAACATCTGAGAGTTTTTAAAATGTACGAATCTGAGGGCATTGCTAGAATGACATGGACAAAGAACTACGGTGTTTCTCCGGAGATGTGTCTAGTAGACCTTTGAAATCATCTGCTTTATACTGTATAAAGGAGTCGAAGTTCTATTCGCAATGGTAATTAAAATCTGCTGTGTTACTGATGCACCGTTTACCGTCAACACATTTCGAGGAAACAACTGTGTGTAAACTCAAAAATGGGGCCACTGATTCGAATATCCTTCACCTTCACTGAAAATCGATCGAACTGTCATTCCTGACTCACTTATTGACGCGATCGTTCTAATGCGATACAGTCTTTTGCTTAATAATGTCGGTCATGGATGTTCTAACTTAAAAACCATCAGAAAAGTGCTGTACTATGACCATGATCGTTGTCACGCCTAGCCTGCTGAGACCTCGTATGCCTTACTACTCACCATCTCAAACCCAATGTTACCGATAAGTCCTTCCACTGTAAACAATAATTGACAATGCATTGTGACTAGTTTCAAGCATCAATGTATTGCATAATACATCATGCGGCTCAGTGAGTCAGTATAGACCGGAATTGTAATGTATGAATGCTGGATCTTTTTTGTTTACCTAACGGAATTAGAACTTTCTCAATATTGCGTCCCTTTACTCTGAGAAAAGTTCTGTAAGCATTGTTGTTCATAAGCAGCGAGCAATTCTGTTGAGAATTGACAGTGAATTGTCCTTAGTTCCACCTACTGAACAGATTTGTGAGAGCTGAGTGTAGAATAATAAATGAAACCCATTGAACAATTCATTTACCCGGCAAAAGCAGTCTGTACTTTGTGAAATTCAGTCATGTCTTCGATAAAAAACGCGTCTTTGTGAATAGTTTAGATGCTTACTAACACGATTTGGAACATTGTGGTTGACAGCAATATTTCAGCTCCGATGGATTTGATATAATTTGGATTAGCGTACTCTTTAAACCTTCCAATCTATGTGAAATTTGAACTGCACAAGGAGCCCAGTCGTGATTTAGTGCCACATGTTCTGTAACACTTGATCCATTGGGGGATTTTAGATGGATTTAGATATTTCCCAGATGAATCATATTTTTTACACACATTATTTAAATAATAACCATCATTGTGAACCTGCACTATCACTACCCACAGCAGCAAACACGGGCCTAGTCAGTTAAGAAATTCGGTTTTGGAAATTTAACAAATGTTGGATGGATCAAAATGACTCGTTTTCAAAATTTTGGAAGTCACACTGTGTGAATTTTAATTCATCCGTTAGAAAATATGCTTACTAAAACGTCCTTACTGTTCTTGGGTGGGTTCAAATCCATCCACTGTATTTACTGTTTGGATTGATTCAACATTATAGTTTTATTAGAGAGGTAAAATTTTACTAGCTGATCTTATTCTAATAACCAGTAGAAGCTGCATGACGGGAATTCGCGCGAATCAAACACATTTATTAGGTTTCTTTCACAACCTTTTTACTCAGCACGTTGTAAGCAGATGATCTCATTCGTTTGATGATCAGTATTCCGTATTGGTAAACAGCGAAGAATATAGAATTGACACCAACTTAGAAAAATCTGTTTTACGTAACATGTCTTTTTCAGTGACC
Source organism: Fasciola hepatica (assembly GCA_948099385.1). Taxonomy (NCBI): domain Eukaryota; kingdom Metazoa; phylum Platyhelminthes; class Trematoda; order Plagiorchiida; family Fasciolidae; genus Fasciola; species Fasciola hepatica. The sequence goes on along the minus strand of CANUEZ040000120.1, from coordinate 14,161,644 downwards.
TTGTGCCACGTGACCCACTAGGCTATTTTTCCCATACAGTTTCAAATGCTGAGATCTCAACTTCGTAAAGCAAATTGGTCTTGTGTGTTCTTTCTCGCTTTTGATGACTGGTGCTTAAGGTGCACCCCGTGTCCGCAATAGAGGGAAAGCAGAATGAAATCGGGTGCCTCTTGTATGCGTGTGATAGTGTCTTTGAGCATGAGAGTCAGTTGGTTACCATAGAAGTTGTCATCCAGATCTGGTGTTTTCATCCAGGTGGCCTAACCACATTTGATCTGACGGTTTCGCTTGTGAATGTGAACAAACACCGGTTACAAAATCAGTTTGGGATCTCATACGTGCACCGAACTGTTGCCTGCCCTTCAGTCAGATTTACTTTCGATTATATTTGAACCGTTTGTACACTTTGAGGTGAACTGGGCCAGGTGACCAACATTGAAGTTTCCCAATCTACACTGGAAATCGGATAGATGTTGTCATACAACTTGCTGCGCAAATTCTCCTACGTTATCTTGCTCAGTTTCTCTCACTAGTTGCTCAGCAGCGAGTTGCTTTGGTTCAGATGTATGATTACACACACACACACACACACACACACACACACACACGCGCAAAGGTGTGCAAACTTGCCACTGGAACCTCTTAACTGATAAACTTTGGACAAGATTTTCCAAATTGTGACAACGTGCAAGAACTAGTAACGAATAAGAAATGAAAGCCGAAGAGCTTAATCCCAAACAAACCCAGTCGGGTAACATTCTGCACAGTTGATGTTTCCAACTCCCAAAGAACGTTTCAGAGGAGATTGGTAGGGTTTACGGGGATGAATAGGAACCTCAGTAAAATGCACTGGACTTTAAACTCTTGCTGTAGGTTTTGTCGATGATTTTACCCATAAGTGTTTTAAAAGTTTAGGTCTCACGGGTTCAGTCGGTTCACAGCTACTGGAGGCTTCAATTTACTGGATATTTTTATTGCTCAGTGGTTATTTTCATCACTCAAGTTACAACACCAAATACAAGCATGGATATTTTTCCTCTCAATTACACGGCTGCTAGGCTATCACTAGATCCTTGTCAGAGCTACCCAAGTAAGGTTATTCACTGGTTTTCGCGGAGAAAAATATCCCAACAGAGGAACTTTTGCTCGATGCTGATAGAAATTCATCTGGGAAGAGGGCACCTTCAACAAAGATTCTGAAAAGTGATTCTTATTTTAAACAAGATCGATGAAAGTGGTGAATTTTAGGGTTGTACTTTTGAGTGTCTTTTGGTCAGAAGACTTCTGGTCCAAGTTATACGTGTGCAGTTATGATCCAACTAGAGCAGTGCTGTTGTGAATAAGTTTATCACTGGTTAAAAAGTCCAATACTATCTCAGCAGCTACGTTATGTTCACTATCCATTCGTTTCTTCCCGCTCACCCACCCATTCACTCTCACTTGAACACCCATACTTCTAGTTCTACAAAGCACCACACCAGATGTGGGACATTGGGCGAAAACCGGCATTCTTTTACCCGGCTCCATTTCCGGCAATCGTCAAACAAACCAACCCTGTTTGAGTCGCAGAGCAAGTTCCCTTTCGTACCGTTCGGTAGGATCAACCCAGTCAGGAACCACATCTGACTGTTCCACACCAACCGGAACCATCACTGAGGGAGGTGTGATATTGGCCTACCCGTCCAATTCGCGCACATGTGAATCTGGCGAACAAGTATCGACACAAACGCCAGTGGAACGGCATAGGCAGCTGCTTCAGAGGCAACAACCACACGAGCAGCAACAACGACAACGACCACAACAGCCACAAAATAGTCTTCAGCTGCATCAAGCAGGACCGGTAGACAACACTGGGGCCGGTCGATCACGAATGCCTAATTCGAACTTGAATAGTGCAACACAACCAATGCAGCACAGGTCAAATTATGCTTTACCCGCGACCACAGATTCTGACTGGGGTAGCTCGTCGTGTGAAAGCCAACCGAAAACTCGGTTGTCACATACGATATCCTCATTGCCTCCACAGTCACTGATTACATTCAGACCAAAATCACTCCCAAACTCGCATCACAGACAGCCACATTCGCAGTCCAGTGCTTACCAAACGCAAACCATTATACAATCAGATAGCCAAATTCAGCATTACGGCACGTCGAATGGAAGATCACCGTCCCGAGAGAGCAATGCAGCTAGCCAACATGTGATTTACGTGGGGCAAAAGAAAAAGATCCGCAGTAAAACGGAATCTTTTACGAGCTTTGATGGAAAATCTCGAACCAGTTTGGAAAAAGGATTCCACTATGGAGCTCTACAGCCCATTCGACCGCAAGGTACGTGGACTTATGGAACAGAAAGCCTGTTTGATCGAGGTTGTAGTGTCGGCGCTCCTAGTGGGTTGAAGGCGCACAATGAGTCCGTTTTACGCTCAACCTCCGCCATGGGGCTGGCCAATCATCCGAACGGTGGACGTAAGAGCGAACCGCGGAGTTTGCCTCAGCATTCTCAAATGACCAATTTCCAGTCGACAGGTAATCAGTCACACACCCAAGTTGTTCCTCCCTATCAGGTATGCTCCCATTCATCAGGTCAACCGGTGAAGAGTTACTCTAAGAATCTGACGCCACCGACCACGGGATATAACGTGAATATGACCAGAAATACCACCGGCAGATTCGGTGCAGACCTCAATGGGCGAGAGACTGCGTGCACTCACACACAGAGCTTCAGCCCCATGCCAACTTCCCAGCCAGAAAGTAGTGGTTCGCTGTACGTCTCTAACTCACAAGTGTCTAGTCGGCCCAATGAGGCTGTGCCATCCGCACAGCAGTCTCATTCTCATACAGGAGGCGCTTATCAGCAAGCCACAGTCGACGCCAGACTGATCAGCTCACCCACGGTCGGAAGCATACTTCGACTACCGGGAAAACAAACAAGTATGGATGAGATCTGTGGAACCCCACATACGATAACTCCACACATAGCCAGCCCTTCCGGATCTACCGCCACGCAAGCTAACAGACGATCTTCTGCAACTAACAAATCCCGCACAGGCTCTATTCCCAGTTCAAACTCCGCCACATCCAGTCTATCAGCCGGGGATGAAAAGATATTCTGTGATAGCGGTATCTCGTCTTCATCCTATTCCAAGGACAGCGCTTGTACTTCACCGTCGGACCAACCGATAGTCAAGTTAACCAAACTAAGTGAGGAAGCATCTGCAATTTACATCCACAATTCGGACGTCAGACAAGATTCGCTGTCTGAACCGAGGTCGGAGCAGAAAGCAATTCGTAAGACAAATGATTCGGAACCAAGAAGTGCAACGTCCGTGTTTCCCAGTACTTATTCAGCTGTCCCACAGCTGGGAATCATGAGGGCTCGTTCGACGGAACCGCAATCGAGTCAGATGACTGAAAATAACCCGGTCTCTGGCAATGGAACCCCATCCAAATTACAGCGACCTACAACTATTGTGAATTCTGTGAACCACTCTTCGTGTAACGCTACCAACGCCGAATGTTGTATCAAGATGACGCAGCGCCAGAAAGCACGCGAGTTGTACTCATTGGTACGAAATCGCGAAGAAAAACTTGCACATATTGATTTAACCCGACGGCCTGTCAATTCGTTTGATGAAAACAAGGAAAGTTCAAACCGAGCAGAAGCTAGTTCGCCTGCATCACTGACCATATCTTCGAAATGTCAATCACAAGGAAATGTTTATCCTGGCCAATATGGATTGCTCAATGGCAATGAATGGCATGTCTCTCCGGAGACAATCGAATCCCATAGAAGAAAACGTTTGACAGGCAGTCAAGTCAACAAAGCTTTGACAAAACAATCGATGCCTTTTCACCATGATTCAAACTTCAAGGTTGGAACATTTATGTCTCATTCGCAATATGGTGGGTCCGAAATTGCTCAGAATGGACGTCTGTTATCTTCAAAATCACATGATGCTGGTCAAACCAACGAAGGTGTGAGCGAACGAGATACGTAAGTAAACATTACAGTTGATTGTTCTTCACGTTTTTGGAAATTAAAATGGCTTCTTTGAAATGGTTGTGACTGATGAAAAATTGTAGTAACACAGTATGACGCGCAAGATAGGTTGAGGTGTCTTCCATATCATCCAGCATTTAGTCTTTTCCAGAACCGCACAGAAGTTAATGACCTTTTTGTAAAAATTCTTCAAAAGGATTGCTACTTTATAGGCCATTACCAAGCTAAGTCAGATTGGTGTATTCAACTTCATGCTCAGACAATGCCCGAGGTAAAATAAGGGCAAATATTGGTTTTTGGAAGGTTATTTTGAGGTGGAATTGGTCTGCATAGTCCAAAAGTCTTTTGAACATGACCCATTAGGGATCTACTTTAATTTTATCGAAGAAAGTAGTGTATAGTCAACAATCTTTACAGTTTTAATAAAATGTTCTTCATTTTGTCTTTCAAAAGAGAAAACCCGGTCGAAATACTTCATTTACTCTGTCGCGCCAAAAAAGTAGCTAACGAAAACCGCCTGAGTGATTTTTGATGAAAACGGATGAGAACCAAAATAATCTCCTGTGATACTAATCAAGCTGCAAACTAACCAGTATGGCTAGTGAACTATTCGCTCACATAGTCTTATCAGAAGCACACCACAGTTTACAAGGAGATTTTCAACATATTATGAATTGGATAGCAATAATACGCTTTGTCCTGTGATTATCCTAAACTTTCTATGTTTGTATCAGATTTATGGACCTTCTGTTTATCTTTTTCGATCGTAGATATGAGCTGAGCGTTGTATAGCGCAAAGGGGAAGGTATAAAAACCTTTCATATCACGGTAAATGCCGTCAATTGATCCCACAAAAAACAATAGTATTATCTTCGTTGTACTACTGGAATAGAGCTTAAACAAGCTTCTGCCTTCGAGGACTTAAGTAGACATTGGTTTGATCTGTTTTGCTTGCGGACAGAAAATCTCCGTGAGTCGCCCCGTTAACCTGAGATTGTGGAAGCAAAGAACTTGAGAGCAATATAAAACAGTCCTCGTTGCATGGAATAATCTCGTGTTTATTCAAAAGAATCCTGACAAAAATTGATGTATTTAAGCTTGGCAGATTTAACAAATTTTCGAGACCATCCAAATCATACAAGCCCAAAGCAGTGAACTGCGGGAAGCTGGTTAGTACAAAGGGTAATCCTGCTGTAGGCAGTCAAACTACAAGCTGGTTCACTGTAACGAATGCCATGTGCTACTAGAATTTGAGCGCGTATACTGTGTGATTCATATGCGAAAAGTTAGAAGCCCTTCGACGTGGCCTCGTAGCTCAGCTAATAGAGTATTCGCGGTACTGAAACGAAGGTTGCAACCATGCGTCGATTAGCATCCCGTCTGGGTCGACCAATTCCAACGTTTGGATAATCCCAAAATCTGGTCTGACATTTTCAAAAAATCAAACCATTTGTGATTAGACATTTTCTGGGCCACCCTTCTCTGGATCCGCTTTTTTCTACTTCATTCCCAGAAAGGTCATACTTAACGAATTTTTATTGCAAACCTGGATGACAATTAGGCTAAACTTACAGAGCTTTCTAGATTGTGAGTGGAATGAATAAAGTTACACCAAAACAGACGTATTCTTCTTGATTTAGAAGTGAACAAGATGTTCGTTTGTTGTGCGTTACTAGCGAATCAAAAAAACAATACATTTATTTGTGTCAAGTAACTAACGATTGATGACAAATATTCCTGAAAACACTGCATTACTAAAGGCCAGACTTTTACGTAACAACTGTGTGACCTAACTGAAGACAGAGTGAAAACGTGGATGTTTTTGATGTACAGAGATTTCAACGGCACAGCCCTATTTTAGATTTAGCGATGTTGACGTATATTTTTATCACAGGCTTTGTGTCAATGAGCCCAACTTGATAGAAAATGAGGAGCAAATGTGTGAGAAACCGTGATGGGAAAGTTGGTCTCAGGATTGCCCAACAAAAAAGGAGAGAGTAGTTAATAGGTTTAAACCAAAAGTGAGACAGAAATTGTGAACCGCGAAGTGGTTAAACGACAGAATGGGTTGATAAGTCCAGTGACGACCGTCATCTAGCTAACACGAGTTCAACCACCATCGGTTTTGAGAGGAGAGAGTGAAAGAGAGCACTGTAAAGGCTACTGCTTTGACAGTATGCAGTATTTCGTACGACTGGGTAAGTTAAACCACGGTGGAAGGGGCCAGCGTGTTTCTCTTATGATCCAAAAGATCTCTCGTGACGTAGGCGTTTTTGAATGTATAATCTATGTCTACATACGCGCGATTACTTCGTTTAAATTTGACCGGGAGCAGTCTTGCAGTTCCCTCATAAATGTACTACAAACTATAGAACTCATGTTATGAACGAGACCTACAAGACCGAGAAAGACCAGAATATTTCAGTTAGGGACTTATCACCCGGTGCTATTCTTGCAACATTGAAATCTGTGTCTGAAATGCAAATGCTTTAGGAGTATTTATTTTAGAGTGCAGCAGCTCAACTGAGAACATGCGATTATGTGCGTTTATTCTTTATTAGTACCTTTTACTTATTTTATTTATCGACCTCTTGCTAGTGCGGCTTTAGTTATCGGAAAGGAGATTATTCTTTGACTATTCACCGCAAATGAGACAAACCTGTTCGCTAATTTTCCTCGTCTAATTATTGTGATCAAGTGGTAACAGCCAAGAGCACGCAGGACTAAAGTGCTACGTCGAATAAGCCGGAAGCATGGCGGAGCATAAGTCGACGGAGATTGTGATATCATCAATCCAACTCTTCAGGGTATGAATCCAGCTCACCCTTTTCATTTATCACCCACGTGAACTTCAGCCAGAAACATGACGAAAGACAACGAGATACAAGTAAGCTAAAAACGAAATAAGGAGCCACAAAAATGTAGGAATAATAGAGACTCGAGTAAACACATTGTTTTGGTCAGTGACCTGAACATTGCAGAAACATTCGTTCTCAATTGTGAGTACGCATGCTGTAGACAATCCGTGGCAGAGGGGAAAAAATAAATAGGAAGAAAGCTGTATGAACGTACTCTTGAAAACTAATGTAACACAACTTGGAATAAGAGTGGTAGGATATTAGATTTTACACAGCGTAGGATTCACCATGCACTGTGAACGTTCAACTCAGCATTGGAAACCACGGAAGTACTGTACAGCTGTTTCACCTTCGTTACGATTCATCAGCGGCGCGCATCCAACTAGCCTCAGTGGGGACTCGAACCCGGGTGGCAAGGTTGGGATTCGAACATCCTAACCACAAGGCTATTCAAACTGGGTCTCAACGGTCTATAGAACTTGTACAATACATGAAATAAGGCCCTTCTGAAATTGGCTTTGAATGTTAGCAGAGCATTTTCCGCGCAGCTAGCGATTTCTACGATGGACGGCTTCTCTATATGGGCTTAAGAACAAAGTAGGCGTCCCGTCAAAAAACCTACAGAGCTTGGTTACTATAGGAGTGGTAGGGGATAAGATTCTGGACAGTGCATAATTCACAATCGCTCACCCCAGATTTGAGTCCCAGCTTGGGCTCAACGGATCTGCACTGCTGAATATTCCTAACCAAGACGAAACAGCTGTTTGGTGATTCCATAATTTGTACTGGATTGAAAGTTCACATAACTTAAAATACCGTACATCCAGTGACGCCAGTCAGCCGTTGTTCTCGGCCTATAAACCGAACGGACAATGAGGTAGTCACCGAAATCCGCAAATTTAAGTTACTGACTAGTAAAATAAAGCTGAAACGAATGCAACTACTCATAACATAATACGAAGAAAATCTCGGCTTACAGAAACAAGAGGGATCGTTCTTAAAGCTTTACAACACAGTTGGCAGAAATAACCACGATGAGTGTCCATCACCAAAGAAATAAAGTGGGAGTATGGAAGTAGAATTAGAACATGAAAGACGTCAGGGACAGTGGGATGCAATCTTAGAATTCTCCGTAGCAGCGTGGGATAAATTTGTGCAATAGCAATTAATCTCACCACAGTATCGAACGAAATCTCCTCCGATTATGTCGACGCCAATCAATTGTGATACTGGACAGCATAGCATTCCAGCAGTGTATGGTTCTGTCTAGCATGTTGACATTTTGCACGGTTTCTTACTCCAAGTCTCCGCATCATTATTACCGTTTTCGCCCAATGAGGCTGTGGATCACTCGTTGCTCTGTGTGATCCATCTAGACCACATGGCGGAGGTTTCATATTGAAGAGGGATTTAGCTCACACACGACCTCAGGCTAAAATCACAACTTTTCCACTATCTAATGTTTCATAGCGAAATAAACAGTAATATTTCTCTTTTATTTCCATACGGCAAATAGCTGTCTCAGTAGCTTTTGGATAGGAGTCAGCTACGTTGTAAATCTCACCCACCCTGGGGCTGTCATGATCTCAACGTAGCTTGTTTACTTGTCAGACTTCTCGTTGTCATGTCATCCAGTTAAATGTCACGAACCTGAGCCGTTAGTGTATGCGTCACACTACAAACAGATCAATCTTGTGCACATACGTGAGCGAATTTGCTGTAATTCGCGTGTCCTGTTCAAAGCAGAGAAAAACCAGGAAGTAGAAATGATTTGCACGTGGAGAATGCACACCTTGAATGAAGAATAATCCCGATGATCGTGGTCAGTCGGCCGAATTGCTCATTGGATGACTCATACTGGCGCCCATCAGGCGTATCGGCAGATCACATCCCCCCCCCCACACACACACACCCTCAGTCCTCTGTTACGATTTCCAGAATGAGGACGAATCGACCCATTTCTGTGCCTTTCGCTGACAATCCAGGGTGGATAAATGATTAGTTTTTGAAAAAATAAAACAACCATAGTAACTGAGGCAAACAACCTAGGTTTAGAACAAAATTTCCAATAGAATTCATCGTTTTATTTATTTGTTCAAAATCGGAAAGAGCATAGAGGCAAAATAAGAAGAACCTTGACAGATAACCACCAACACCCTAAACGGAAACCCTCATTCCCACTGTGACAGGAAGAGTTAGATCACACATGATCATTTGCCTGATGCTTTCAGTTTTAAAAATTATGCAACCCAACCGGCAGCTGGTTTACTCGCCTCGGTGGCAACTAGATGTTGGTCATTTTAACAATTTTCCGAGTGATACACCAAAATGCGTGCACAGGTCACCCGATCCACGCAAGCAGTGCCCAACTGGTTTGAAGCCGCACAACTTAGCCATCTTATTTCAGATACTCAAAGGCAAACGTTATTTCGACGGTCCCTTCTTGGCATGTTAGAGCCTCGTGATTTTGATTAGTGTGTGCTACACAGAATAATGAAATAATACAAATTGGATTTAGCGGGGTGATAAGCCTGATCAAACAGTCAATGGTGAATAGTTATTCGATACTACGAAGTCTACCAAAGTTGCATATTTTTCTAAAAATCCGCCTATTTGCTCGAGTGATATAATGCCTGTAATTGGTCAAACTGATGCCATTGTACAGAAAGAGAAAATAATTTTCGTATCACAGTTCTAAGTTTTTTCGTGACCAAACATCAATCTTCGAGGATACATGATACAAGCAAAATACAGGTTTTGTCGCTGTGGTGGTTGAGACCATTGCCTGATGGGATTTGCCTAAAAGGAAGCGTAGAATGCGCTCCATAATTTTTTTTATCACTGAGCTAGCCTGTGTAAATTCCTTCGCCCGTTATTTTACCCAATACCGTTGAACAAGCCAATTAAGACCGAGATGAATCATATTGATCAGGAACTTTGATAACATGCTCCATGCTTTCAAAGATTTGGAGCACAGGGTTATCATTTTTGATTTGACGAGTAACTGTGCTTCAATCACATCCACACCTCAGAGATGCTAAGCCTCTAATGTGGAACCAGTTGGAAAAGCGGTGATCACGTTTGATGCGCTTTGTTCAACCGCTTTCAAAATATTACACGTAACTTGCAACAGTTAGATCGTTGTGCTGAAAATCCCCATCCACTGTCACTTTACGAGAGCTCAATATTTCACTTCCGTAGCACGATGCACATCAGAAACGCGAAAGGCACAAATGTGATTTATAATTGGCCCAACTTTCGCCTTATTCACACGTACACACTTGAGGTACTTTTTCACGTGGAACCCCGTTTTCTTATGTTGCGCGCATAAGGGGCGATGCCTGCCTGTGTACACACCTACGTGAGTGTAAAAACCAATTGTTCAGCCGACTCGTGGATAGCAACAAACCAAAGCTTACGCACAACAAAGCACACACATTGTCGAGTTAAATCGTCTTGGATCTACGGCACTTCAGATCAGGTCCATTTGTGCGAAACCCAGATAACACATCAGTGACCTAGAAAACGGTCTCCTCGGACGTCTACGAGAGAGTGCATAGTCCCGTAATGTACCTCTGAAATACCACTCACCTGACCAGATTTTGCTGTGTTCCATATAACCAACCGAATCAGACTAATTGGAATCGCAAATATCGATGATTCATCTATTTGCTCTCTTCACACAACACACACTCAAACGCATTCCTTTGCAATGGAGACAGCAACGCGCATGTGTTAGAGGGAATCATGCCGCTGTGTGTATGTGCGTGCGTGTGTGTGTGTGTGTGTGTACCCGTATCTGATAGTTCCTAAAGGTCCGAATCTGCTCGTTACACTCGACGAATGAATCATACTTCAGATACTCCGTTATTCGAAAGGAATCTACCAAAACGAACTAGGATCAGACGCCTTACCCCCATCCCCCCTCCGCACCCCCACCCCCAACAAGCTCAAAGTAGCTCGCTGTTCACGTATGTGACGTGGCTCGAATCAAATCCGGTTCCAAGTCGGGCTGTACGTAAGCTTTCAGTGTTCGGTAACAAAGTTATCCGAAACGATCGGTTTCCGCGGATGACCTCTCTCATGACCGGTTTACAAATCGGGTGATTTCTCGAGCAGGTTTGTGTGCCTAACTCATGTCCGGTCGATTGCAATTTTATGAAGACCGCTCACGATATGCACACGTATGACTTCTCACAGGAGACAAGAGTAACGAAATCCAGTAATCTCTTGATGAAAGTATCCCCGAGATATTTGACTGTCACTACACTCCTTTTACCCGTAAAACAGCACTCACTAGAGTATATGCAGTTATTTGTCAACTAGCCAGGATGACATAAGCTCTTTATCGGACTCAACAGTGCTCAGGGTTATTATGAATGTTTGACAGGATGTGTCATCGTGCCCGCCTCTCTCTCTCTCTAACGAGTTTCCTAACACAACCGAAGTTTCCGACTGGTCTGATAATCATTCGCATCCCCTGAAAAAGCTTTAATATCCTGAACCATTAGTTTTGCACTGTTTTCTGAATGCGATTTTCATTTGTTGCTTTTCAAGGAGTTCATCGTGTTGTGGAAATGATGGTCAGTCATCTTCCTCAATCTCCAGGAACGGATCAGGATTAACAGGTTTTCATATTATCATATAAAACAAGGAGCACTGGTTCGAACTAAAAAAGCCAGTCTCGTCTTTCGTTTTCCAAGAAGCGACACAATAGAAATGAAAATAAAAAGCCGCAGTACCTGAGAATTTCAGACCGGAAGAAAACGCAAACCGCTGGCTTTTCGGAAGATAATAATAATGTGTACGGTAGTAAATCAGCAAGGTTTATCAATCTCAAAGGAACGCTCATTTTTATTGGATTAAAAAGATACGATTCATGATGACCTGCCGGTGATCATCATCTGAGTTGACCTAGTTATTTAGTATACATTGTTTTTTGGCAGATTTGGCAAGTTTAGAAAAGATCCATACGTTAGAATTCGTTGATCCCGGTGAAACTGGGACCCACGAATGGTCGCCGCCCTCGCTCTAGTACCGCGAGTACGCTATCAGCTAGCCTATGATGCCACGCCTAAGGAGTTCTGACTTTTCGTATATGGATCACAATGTATTCCACCCCCACCCCGCAGTTATATTAGCACACGACATCCACCACAGCACACTTGCTTGTAATTTGACTGCTTACAGAAGGACTTAACTTTGTACTAACCTGTCATCCGCTTGTTCAGTGCATTGGACATATATGGTTATATATTGATGTTTGGCGGAGCACTTCGGCTTGGCCTCTTAGCATAGCTGGTAATGCACTCGTGGTGTCAGAGCGGGAGTGATAACCATTCGTGGGTTCGCATCCAGACGGAGTCAACGGCTTTTAACAGTTAGATTTACTCAAAAACTAGCTGTTTATTGTTTACGTAAAGTTGGTTTCAGTAACATTCAGATTTCGCCCAGCATTATTATTAGGTTAGTTCAATTTATTTATATTTTTCCAAACTGACTAACTTCTACTTGAAGGCTAACATAATAAGAAACTTATATAATAAATTCCCTCATTTGAATTCATTGACAGATTACTTAAATATGAAGACTTTCCTTCTGGAAAGGAAGATGACTGGAGATGAATGGCTCACATCTTAATCATGTTAAATGTTCGAGTATTTAAACTTTAAGCAGGGACTGAAAATGGTTCGGTCCGTTTCACATTGGCCAGATTTATACAGATTCTTATTGATTTCCTCCCAATGTTTTATTGGCTTCAATTTACTTCCAGGATCTGCAGTACCGCATCACCGATGGACACGCAACACCCTCGAAACGAACATCTACCACCGGAAGGAAACGCTCACCCGGCTACGCGCACCGGACGACACTTAAAGCTAACACAATCGTTAGACCAAGTTCATAAACAAGGCGATCAGAAGTGTGTGTCAAAATCCACACTAGACTTGAGTTCGTGTCCGCCAATCAGTGACTCTTTGGTCGAGAGTGTAAAAGAGTCGGGACCATCCAGTGTGACGATGAATACTGATTTAGCTGACCCAGAGCAACTTCTCTCCTCTCTTTCCAAACTGAATTTAGATCCAAGTCAAGGAAATGGTCTTTGGGATGATAGCTACTTTTCGGATGTCGAAAGCGAATACGCTGCGCTAGAACTATTGTTACCATTTTCTCAGTCCACATTCAAAGCCGGTGACAGTACACGTGATCAAGGTGAACCATTCTGTGAAAATGGTAAGCTTCGAGAAGCGGGATATTTTTCTGATACGGAGACAATTTTTACATCCAAATCGGCCGGCAGACCTTCAGCAATGGTACCCGCTCAAGTAGAACATAAATCCAACTGGCCGCAAACCACCGTGTATGGCCCCAGCCACGGACAAACAAAGCCAACACCAGTCGCATCCGTAGCACCAATCATGGCGTCTTCCTCTAGTTCCTTGCTATCTTCTTTAATGAAACCGCATGGATCTCACATGAGCTTGAATTTACCGAAAACTAACACTGATCTGAGTCTGAAAGACCCGTGTGCCGCGCTGGCCGCATTCGAAGCCGAACTGGCCATGGGCGCGGATGGGCTATTTGATTTGGACTACGTCAAATGGCCCCGACTGCGCAGTGCTCAGAGTATTTCGCACTCAATTTCAAATGACAAGTCGGTTGGTGTGCATGGAGCTGGAGAGGCCAACTTACCTCAACAAAACAGTCTACTTGATCATATCAAACTTCCTTATTCAAAGCCATTGCAATGCAGCATGATGGGGAATGCTGTGACTGCGGCCGCTCCCGTTGGTGCAGTGTCATCCATGGTCGCAATGGGAGGGATGACCACAACAACACCAGCGGCTGCATCAGGGACGACAAGGGGCGCAATACCAATGTCCGCACTAGGTTTAGCCAGTGTGGGGCAACTGTTACGAGACAGCAGTTCGAATTATGCGCTCAATCAAAAAATTGCCAGTTCACCCACCACTTCGTTGCCTGACCATCCGCTGAGGGCAGGTCCATCACTTTTTCACTTAGACGCTCTTGGTAGGTTCCACTAGAGCTCCGAATTTTACTAATCACTGCGTATAACTAATACGTTGATGCGGTGATAGAGTAGGTATGCTTGACAGCTTTTTGCATATTCTGCGATTTAACACTTCGTCATTATATTTGCATTTGTGAATTGACCTAAAACTCAGTAATTTTTAGGTTTTCACCTTTTACAATCTAGCACCAGTCAGCTGTTTCATGAGCCACATTTCAAACATAGTCCACAATAGTTCATGCGATATCTGAACGCATTACTCCAGCACAAGATATATGTTATTATAGTTTCGTACTTTGAAAGTCTATTTGTAATTTGTTATTTCTTTTCGTAACTTTCCATCCTTCAATTCAGCATAAAAAATGCTCTGACATAGATAAACTTTTATGTTCAAACCGATATAAAATACGGAATCGACAAACCGAATTGCATTATCTACGTATTATAATTCCGACTAGCAGGCAATCGATTTTTCTAAGCATGTGTTCTTCTCTAAGCCGTGAACCACTTCATCTGGTTTTGCCTAGTTAAGTCACACTCACACCAATAAACAAAGCAAAATATTCGAAATCAGCACCGCCATCGGGTGGGTTGATTTCAACTATTTCGTGTCATCCTCTCAACCATATGCATACCTATTCATGAGGAATTTGATTTAGAAGAATTTAAAGGTCCATTGATATCACAATACCATACCGTATTCCAAAAGGATCGAATTGGCAAAACAACACAAAGAAGTTTACTGCTGCCTCTAACAAGGAAGAACTTCACTGCCCCAAGCGACGGGAGTCTCGACCTAATCCAATTTAGACAAGTTCGACTAACTGATTACCGACTCGTGAGCTTACCTTTTTTAACGCTAAGTAAGTACCAAGCCAATCCGATTAACTAGTAGGGGGCTGTAGCTCTATTGCTTGACGGTTACCAGGTTTTGAAGCAGGAACACGGAAAGGTGGGCACGACCACTCACACACTCATATAGAAGCTGAGCTCTGTATGTTGTTTAGCGGAATGCCTTCGTTTTGCTCAGACCCCCATGCAGAAGCCATCTGCTATAGGAGTTGATCGCTGTGAGGAAAATGCTTTGGTAACATTCGAAGTCACCGGATGAAAGGCACTATATGATGTACTGTATATGTTCAACAAGTCGTTGGAAACTATCCCGGATAACCTGGTGGTTAGGTGTTTGACTAACAATCGACCACCCGGGGTTCGAGTCCCCATTGGGGCTCGTTGGATGTGCACTGCTGATGAATTTCAGTAAAAATAAAACAGCTGTACTGCTATTCCGCGGTTTCCAACGCCAATCTGAACTTTCCTACTGCACGATGAATTATTTATAAAAATCGTATTCTTTGGGCATGAGAGAGCCTACGTGTATCAAAGAAACATAATTGATAATGGCCAGGTAGGGGTTTGGAGAGGCAAAATCTTTCCAAATTACACCAGAAAAGATTACGATTAGGCAGTACAGTAGGCTTAGGTGAGTAAATTGATAAAAAAAAAGAAAAAATAACTATTATGGTGCCATAATGTCTTCTCCTACGAATTCGAAAAGATAGTTTGCCTAGTTTCTTTATACAATCCGGCATACTTGGAGACCGCTGTATTACGTGCTGACTGTATCGCCCAAGTACTTGACCTATTCAGCTCTGGGAATGGTAATATAGTTGATGACCTTTTGATCATGGGATAAACGAGAATGATAAGAGGAACAAGTACGCTGGAAACATTTGGAAATGTTGAGGTGCAGGCCCGGATGGGGTGAAAAGTCTTCAGCATTATAAAATTTCTCGGAAAAAGATGTAAAGTTTAGGTGAACGGAGATGGATTGGCAGAACACCGGCCCACCTAAAGTTTGTACAATGGACAAATCACTAATATGTTTGATGAAAAGTTAGGGTGGAAGAAGGGCAGCCTGAAGAAATAAGTTGTTCGTTAACGAAATCAATCAACTTATATCAGTTGTAATGCTTTAAGTTCCTTTAGAATAATAATCTTTTAACCACTGAACATCGAAATGCGACAACCAAAAGACTCCAGGTTTTGAAGAAGTAGAGAAAGGAGAACCTAATCAAAAACAGAGGAGTAGTTGAAGATAATCCAGTCAGCTGACTTCATGAAACTCTCTGAGTTCTTTGAAATCAAATGGCCAAATGAAGCAACAGCCTCCTGAGTGTATCTGTTAGGTTCGTATACAGAATGATAGGGGTCTTCGAGAAAAACGAACGAAGAAAGCAACCGGCCAGGGATGTCGTACTCGGTCAATTTGAGCGTACAGGAAGCAATGGCAATGGAACAAGATGTTTTGACACAACGTTAAAAGTAGACCATTTGATAATAGGGACCAGGTTTCAAAGGACCCGGGATGGCATTCGCATTGGCGGACTTGTGGATAATGACGGTAATTATCCCGGACGGTTGACATAAACTAAATTTGAAAATAACGGATGGCAAGCCGTCCGCACCCATCAAAGAGGCGGATTTTATATTTAAAAAACCCGGAAATTTCTTCTGAGGAAAATGGCTCTATTTCTGGGAAAACAGAAAGATAGGGTACTTCGGCTTTCGGCATCCTCATTTCGGTATTTGACTGGATTCATTCCACCAGTGGAAGCCGGATTTTTGGCAAAGAAATCGTGTTCGTGATACAGATGAAATTGTTGATGAATGGCGTATCCAACTGCCGTAACTGTTCTTTGCTCAGGATAGGGTAACTTCTTACAGAAGCCCAGTCATATAGTTTATAAGCATGTTCTTTTTGCCTTTTCCGGAGATTTTATTAATGAAGAAGCTGTCCTACAAGCATGGTTTCTAATAGACAAAAAAAAATCAAGTACCACTTTCCATGTCTTCGAAATAAGTCTAGCAGGCGAACAAACCACAAAAATATTTTAGAAAGGGATCTTTAAAGAAGTGCGATGCCCGTGGGTAACAATTTTCTTGAGGTAACTTTTATTTTTACCTTCGAGAAGAGTGACCAAAGTGGTGAAAGTGAATTAACTTTGCATGTAATTCTGAAACAGGAGCACTCAGTTGCAGGGGGACAGGTTCTGAACGGTACTTGACAATTCTACCTAAAACAGTCTTTTCCTCATTTTGTTTAAGACGCAGGTTACTTGAACCAAAAACAAGCAACGGTTACGAGGAAGTAAGTCTAGACTCTTCAATAACAATGCGTGAACAGTCAGACAGTAACGGAACGAAAACGTGTATGAATGCGGCAAAGAACAGAACGATATTACTCTGAAAGTGCAACTAGCCTACGTATCGATCACAAAGAAAAGTGCCTAAAAATGGACGAAAGTTCAGGACGAAATTTAAAAACCACCCTGTCAGCACCGTTACAAGAAAAACTAAAGACTGCTTCAGACTCCTTAGACCACGCCACCCTCAGTCCTGACGGAAGCACTAAACGTTCTCAAGGAGAACCGCCTTGTCTATGGTACTGAAAGACTGACGTAGTAGTGATGCTTTATTATAAGAGTTTACATCAGACGTCGTTGAATGTTTTCTTTCATCCTCATTTCCCTTGAAATACAGTGTGATTTTGTAAATTCTATTCTCATAACCACAGAGTCTAATTCACTCTTCTAGACATTCCAAGATGAGTTAGATGTTTGAAGTTAAAATAAACTTATGTGTGAATCGGGGATAGTGTATTCGCAGAACAGACTGCATTTCTGGTAAGATCGGTTTTCCTGACCGAAGGATAACCGTTATAGACGCAGTGCAGACAATTCTGAAAGTTTTCCAATAACTTGTGCGAAAATACCTTTTGTGATTATCTTACTTTACCTATTTGGATTTACAAATTCAATATGTAGTTTCTGATGGATGTATTGGGCTTGCCCGTCAGTCGGATGATTAATAAAATCTAGTTTAAATTTGATCATCTGGAATAACAGCTGTGAAAGTCGTTAAAATACGGCTAGACGATTCGCGCATTTGGACTCCTCGTCAATTTTTAAAGTTTGAAATTATTTAGAACCCTCCCTCCGTCCGTTGCCCCAGATTTGAGAAAAAACAATCCTTTTATTGAAAAATCGCAAAAACACAGGCTAAAAATCTTGCGCTCACTCACTATTTTCATCTTACTGCTTCAGGATCTGGTCGACAGTCATTAATCTTCAGTACCGTAAGTCAGAATGGTTCCGTTTTTGGATATTTCCTGTAGGATCTCTCTTCCCTTTCCGGATGAATTTCTTCTTTTGTGTAACACTGTGATTGGAATGAATATGTTGATTTTTCCAACTGCTTTGTCATCAAGGGACATTCCAAAATCACACACCGTATTTCTACCGGAATGTTTTTCCGTTTTTTACACAACTTACTGACACTAAGAAAGTAGGTAAAAACATATCTGCGTTTTACGTGACTGAATTAACAAATGGCCTTTGCCGATCAGAGCTTGTTTTTTCCTAATAGCAAAAATCGATTACCAGACGGTTGTTGGAGCAATAAGGTGAAAAATCAACTTTTATACAGAAAAATATCAGTCAAAAGCCCATAGATTTCGGACTGTGTATGAAACTTTCATCAAATATGTGTGGTTTAGACTCCTGGGAAGCGGTGTGGGTCCCTGACCGCTGGGTTTCGAGGACCACAAACAATCCTACTCTACTGGATAATTCCGTTAGATTGGCCACAGTAACGGGACACGTACCTAAGGAAATTATCCCTGTTCACACTGAATTTTCGGGACAAATGTCAAACAACAACTTGGCGATACATTCAGAAAGTAATCATTTCGAGTTACTTTTCTCCCTGCTTGCACGCATTCACGCTAATATTAAATGAAAAAAAATATTGTCAAATAATTTTCTTTAAGCCCAGGAACTAAGACAACCTTCACGCATACTATCCAGTGCGTACAGGAAAGTCTCCCCAGATTTGGGTTACAAAAGGTATGGAAGCGGTAAAACGCTACGAAATTGTGCCGAAAATCAGAGGAAGCATTGGGACAGCAAGTAGAAGCAACATCACTGGACAGATTAAAGTCCGAGCGTTTCTCATTATTTTGTCAACCACTGGTGTCAGCTTATCTGAAGATTGTTTCAGCGCTAATAGTTATATACACAGCTAGTTTTACAAATTAAGTGCGAAACGGTTGGAGACCGCCGACTTTGTGTTGTTGTTTGTTCTTGATCGCATGTATTTCCCAGCTCAAGTCAAATGTTTGCCCCTCGTTGAATTGTGAAGCGATAGGAGCAAATCAATTTTTATTTGTACGAAAGTAAACATGGTGCTCTCATGAATTTCCCAAATATGTTGGCAGTGATCTTACATTAGTCATAATTATCTTGGACAGCAGTACTTTGTTACTTGTTGGTGTTTTGTGTTTGGTAACACAGCTTTGTCGTAAATGAAGTTGGAGATTCGCTTGAAGCAAGTAACTTTGCTGAGAACCAATTGACAATGGGGCACTTTGCGTGCGATTTGTTTCCTTTTGTGGTCTAAAACAGTTGGCTGTCACCAGATTTGCTATGAAGCCTGACCTATTGGAACCTTACGTGATCCTCTACTCCAAGTTTAACGGTTAAGGTTGCCCATGATCCGTAGCAAAGGGCGCGTAAAGCTATGAGGAACGTCCTTTCCAATATGCTCATGCACAAGAGTAGAACTTGGTATGAATAATAGTTATTCAAAGGTGCATAGTCGATTCTTTTGACACGGTGTATTCGAGTCAGAAGAATGTGTGGGGTTGAAGAAGCTTTTCGAGGCTTAGTAGACCAAATTACCAATAATAACAAGGACGAACTCGTAAATAGAAAATTTTGCCACACGTTTCAACCGTATTCTCCGTCGGTTGATAAAACAATAAATCGTAATATCTACGGGAAATCTGGTTGCATCTTTTTGAACCCACGTATAATTGAATATACAAGTGAAACGATTTCTGAACACTTTCTTTTACATAAGATCAATGGCTGCTTTATGCGGGATGTGTATTCTCTTGCCCAGCCAGGTAAGCTTCAATGCGCGTACATTTGACATCCAAGTGAAAAGTGTGCCGAAAAATCGACGTTTTGACGGGTTTTGGCTAGGAGATTTCACTATGAATCGTTATTTATCAAAGCCAATAGCCCATTCTCAAAGTCAGTTGATAGCACACTATTAAACTTGGGGATTAAAATGCTTACAATTATTTTAGAACTAGTTTGCCCAGTTTATGGTCACCGATTTGTGGAACTGGAGGATCTTTTAATATGGAACAGATGTTGTTAGCTGTTTTCCAACAATCCAGTCAGTTTCTGGATAAGTGGTACCAAGAATTTTTAGAAAGATCAAATGCAGATGTGAAGCTAATCGGGTATAATGAATGATTCACGAACACTTCCCCGGAGTATCAACGAACTTCGGTGCCACGCTTACGAGCAGCTACCATTCTTGGGAATTACTTCTTCAGTCTATTTTATGTAGCATTCGAAAGTGGAGGATTTATAGATTGCTCGTTTCAAATCTAGGAAACAAGCTAGGTAAATGAGCTACTAGAGAATATCAATTAAAACAATCACCTCCTAGTATTAACAATCCGTGAACTAATTTGCCCTCAATCAAACTGATCGGTCATAAACCTTTTCCTTATCTTCAACTATGAGTAGTGCAATGAAAGTCAGCTGAACACTACCAAGCGTAAATTTAACTTGCCAAATTTCAAAAAGGTTCTAGATTCTGGAGGGAAAGTGGATCATTGATAAACAAGAGAGAGTTTATAGAACAAGAGAGAGTCGATAGGTTTTGAAAAGTCACCGGTATTTATTGCGAATGTGAGTCATTTTGGGTCGAAAATGCCATGTACGCATCATTGGCGATAAATCGTTTGAACTGATATCTCTACTTTTCAAATCCTATGAAACACTTTGATAGAATTTTCTATCCGAGGGGGAGGTGCATAAGAACTGCAAGTAGTAAAATCTATTCAGTTGCAATTCATCCGTGATTGACAAGTCTCTTTTTGATTATTTTAAGACATTCTGTCCAGATCACGTGATCAAATGGCATAACCTAGTTTAACCACATCCCCATTTTTCTGCTTCGATAATCATAAACCACTTCAAAATTCATTTCATACATCGAAGCATATTTTCAAAGTTCACATTCATGAAGTGAAAAGAATCGAATCTCAGCTGATATGTCCGAAATGGGGACATGTATCCACGTAGCAAATTTGCATACGAATATATTTATACTCTGCACTATAGGCTACAACTTCTACCTCACCCATGAATACCCTTACCGACATACGGAGATGGATTACGAATCGATTAGGAGAATGCGCTCGTTTTATGCTTTAGCACTTTCTATCTCATAAAGTAGTGACCATTTCTTCCCGAGTATATCCAGCCAGCGTCATAATATCTAGTGATATGCAACGAATGCTATATTTAACAAGACAGTTTCAATCGAATATGCACTGATACTTTGCGGAAATTCACGAGGTGTAATTCTGGTACGAGTTCACTAATGCAATCAGTCCCGATCGCGATGCATTCTCAACAGTTGACAAGCTGGTCGAATTTGGAATTTTCGTAAGTATTGGCCGCGAGAGAAAATAAGAGCATAATGAAACCGAAGGAATACCCGGTCGTTGTAATCCTCTCCATCATTAGGGATGATGCATGGTTTACCTGTTATTTACTTCTCGTGAAGTAAACGGCGATACTTTACGTAAAAACCATTTATACGATTCAGAAAAGTGATATGTTCAAATATAAATATTGATTGAATGTCTCTCGCTGATCGTCGCTATTTGGGGAAATATCTTGCAAGTTCCACGGTAACAGCAAAGCAGTGACCGTGGATGTCTTGCCACGTCCACAACAATCTAATCTGTGCATCTACACGGACTCGGGATGCACAAATTAGACTTTTGTCAACGAACACGTGAAGAGTAAAAGTATAAAAATAAACGGGTGAAGGACTACCTGATGCGCATAATTGATGAGCGGCCATAGTCGAGGATCGGGTAGTGTGCTTCGGCGAACCTTTGTTCATCTACATATAGAAGCTACTTTCGTGAAATCTTTTGCCGCTTTGATGGAAGCGGGGTCTTTTATGTGACTAGTACCCTGTCAATAATATCATGTTCACATCATGCTGCCCAATCCGTTCTCCGGTCTTCTCTTTTCTGTGGTCCTGGAATCGCACTAAAATTTAGAAGCGCATACCCGGCTGGAAGATGTTCATTAGGAAATTTCTACTGGTTCCCATGGAAGACTGAAAAAAGTGGTTCCGTACGCTTCAGTGCGTTTCCTGTCTGTAAGCTCATTTGTTTTTAGTTGATGAAATATTCCCATAGTCTGGACTTAGAAAAGATAAAGTGGCGAACAGGAATCTTTCACGTTTATTCTCTGGATCATGTTTTCGAGCAACTCTAAAACTTTACGTGTAGTGTACTGGCCCGAGGAGAGGTAACAAAGTTTTCTGAATTCATCTTTCCTGTCATTCGTCTTGCCATAGTGGTGAACAGTTTGTTGGCTTTTAAATGCTCACTGAACAAGTTAGTTGAGTGGAAAGCTTCTTAAACCAAGCGTGTGGCCACTTCCTTCTTAATCTTAAGCGAACGACCTGCTTGCGGACAGTGGTCCACTACAAGTGAACCTTGTTCTACATTTGTTCAATTGATCAGTTTTGCTCTGACGAATGAGAACTGTCTTTTCTTTTTACCTTCTTTTCCTATGTTATATCCCAGTTATGGAGTGACTTCGACTACGTCTAATCAGTGAAGCTATTGTACGCAGTCTTTTGTCTTTGAACAGAGCCAACCTCAGGTTACCGACCGGATTTTGCGGGCACTGCTTCGAGAGCTGTGTCATTTATTCCACTATGGCCCGAATTTCAAGATCTGTTGAAGCTGTCTCGTTTAACCACTAGGTGCGAAACACCCTAAGTGGGCGGGTCTGTTTTTATCTCCTATGGTAATGGTAGCTATGGTGTGCAACAATCAGATAGGCTTTAAAGGATGCGCACGGAACTGTTCAGATGACAAGATAGGGGAATGCACTTGTAGTTTAGCATAGAGTTAGCACATTTTTGTAGTAATGTGGTAGGGTGGCTTATGATGTACACGTGGGTGTAACAGTTTCACCTATTAGTAAAAGCTCTTATCAGTACAAGTAGGAAGGAGTCATCAGACGTTAGGATTTTTGTGCCCGATTATCACACTACTTGCAACAACGGCTGGAAAATCCCATTTCATCTAGGCAAAATATTTTTGAAATCTGTGTAAGAATGAAGACCATTGTGAATCTTTTGAAGATTACCAAAAAACACCAATCTGAAGGACAACTGTATCACGGCTCATTACACAAAAAGTGTTGTAGATCAATCGCTCAGTCTCCGTGCAGTAAATACAATTTATAATTCAGCATGTTTCACATTTGGAAATGTTGCTGGTTCAATTAATTTACTTTTTGATGACCACTTTGGTGAACTTTTTCAAAGTCATGCAAATATCCCTTTTTTATCCTCCAGCCTGAAAACCAATATGAGGTAAGTGTGCTTTTGGACATCCCTGAACAGTTTCTAGCTCAGCCTTTTCTTTTATCACTTTTGGTTTCTCGTTTCCTAACAGGATGAAACTATGCCACAAAAATTTGCGACATTACCGGTATTTTTACTAAAAATGAGGCTTCGCTAACCAAATGTTAGCTTTGTTTAAATCATAAATGCGTAGATCCCATCGAACGAAGTGATACGGAAACCTAACCCAATATTTTACATCTGCTTCACATTTATACTCTGATGTTCTCTGATCCACGGATACAATATGGAGCTGTCATCAAAAGTTACTCCTTCCAAATAATTTAATTAAGGAAATATACTGAATTATTTTAAGCAACTTTCACTAGAAATTCGCCTCTGATTCACTGGCTAGTGGTTATCTTTCCAACTTCCTTGACGTTGCAGAGTTTTGTTTTATCGATATCATTAGAGAAACAAATTGCTCTATGATCCATTGAGGAAGAAGGGGATTTCTACTGATGATTGAATCCGGCCGTATGATCAAAAGTAGAACGAAAAAGTGAGCTTTCGTTCAGAATCCAAAAAACCCTTAAAAACGAATTCATCAAAAGAACACTTTCTATCCCGGTTTGACTTTGAGGAACACCTTCTTTAACAAGAGCTACTGCTTCACTGTTAGTCCAACACGGTATTCCGCAAAAGAACAATGTGCATTACGTCAGTGATATCCATAAATGCAGCTTCTATTCGTAGTGGTGTTTTATAGTAACCATCACTTGTTCTCCGGAAGCTGTGTACAAATTTTTGTAATTCAACAGCCTACTTCCCCAACGAAACTCTGTGGAATCACTGCGTAACCTCTTTGTTCAACATATCATATGATCATAACCTCGACGCAAGGGACTGAATATTACCATGAGTTCTCTTGATTAGAAAAATACTGATGGGAAGTTTAAATCCGGCGAACACTTTGAATCAGTAGGAAAACCGAATACGTTTTTACGACCGCTAATAGTGAGAAATTTGTTGCGATGGGCAAAAGGTTTTCGTAGTCTTGAGGTTTTTGACCATCGATGTTTGCGTAGCATTGCTAAGATTGAGTGGAATGACCGAGTAAGCAATGCTGAGGCCAGAAATCAAGTATGGGGTACTAGTTCAGAGAATATTCTATCACGGATATCCAGCTTAGTGACTTCGTTGGTTAAGGCACGTGTTACGTATGGCAAACACGTCTACTATACCGTGCCCTATTCTCCTTTCCTCCTGAGTAGTGGAAGAAGTCACGTGGAGGTCAACGGATGACCAGGCTCCGAGGGATAAGAGAATGTACAGCAAACCTAGGAAAAGAAGATGTCTCACATCTTCGTAGTTGGGGTCCAAAAGATCCGTCTACCAGTTGGCTAGAGACACTAAAGGATACGAAAGCGAACCGTTAACAGTGGAGATCGTGTTGTCACTTTCTGTCGAATCAGAATGGTTGATCACTGTGTGTTTGTACAGTTAGACTGTGTATTCCATTTGTTGGTCTTTTCTCCCGTGTAGGTCCACTCCCTGTCCATTTGTATATTCATACTTTCTAATTCTACGTACAAAGTGGCGAAAAAGGCAGTGGTCCGTGAGGCTTGCTCTATTGTTTAACGCTGTACGCTTATGACGATGATGATGATGATGATGTCACGACTCCATTAAAACAAATCCCCGCTCTGGACGCCTAGGTGAATCGAAGGTAACAAAGATGCAGTGTTGACATGAATGGAGCCTTCCAGGCTCGCCTAGGAAAACCTAACAGCAACTGCGACGCGTAACTGAAAAGCCTGCGGATTAAGGTTTGGTCTACGCCGAAACTTCAAGCATATAATTCAGAATGAAAACGAAAACACCTTCCAGTTGTTCTTTATATACTATTCATAGCCACTGCCATCTAAGCGATTATTCAGTGCATATATGACAAAAATAGTTGCGTACTGAAAATACTGTCATTTTTTAAAGTGGACGGATTCACTTGGGGCTGTACGACTTATGACCGACATATTGACTCGTATTTCCCAACGGTGCCACAGATCGAACGGCTTAAAGAAGAATTGAAAAGATCAGAACAGAAAATAAGCGAACTTTCGGACCAATTAAAACACAAGGTTAGTTTACTGATAGTTTTGAGCGACGAAATTTCTAGCACGATGATGATAATGATGATGTTAATCGTTCAGATGATGATAATAGAGATCATGATCGTGATCATGATACGGATGACTATGATGAAGATAATTCAGATGATGATGGTAATGATGATGATGATGATTGATGATGATGATGGTGATGATGACTGATTATTATTATTATTATTATTATTATTATTATTATGATTGATGATAATAATAATAATAATAATGGTGGTGATCATGATCATGATGATTTGGACGATGCTGATGCTGATAATGATGACAACGATGATGTTGATGGTTCAAATGATTATTATTCGTGCTAGATTTACTATGCTTGAAAGTTTTTCATACTTTATACTGCTTCGCATGATAGGTTGTCCTTTCGTTTCATTTGGCTGGTATTGTCAAGCTATATAATTGTTCAAAGCTGATTAAAAATGTAACGAAACCTTTTTCAAACTATGTTCCCGGCTGTTACGAGATATATTACTAACCTGAAGCTCAAACTTCCTGACTGACAAATAGACCGGCAAATGATATCTCTAAAGCCATCTAAGTTTTAGTTAATTTATTATCACTGAAACAGTTTATTATTTCGGATCATGAAATAGTGAATTGTGCTGGGGAAGCTGAAAGCAATTTGGAGATTTCGAGTTATTCATATTGATAACGAAATATTCCACCCTACTGTTCTACATGCACACCGGCCGCCAATAGTTACAATTCTTGTAACAGAAACATACTTTTTGATACAGCTTGAAATTTAGATTCCCGTATATTCTTAGTCGAAAGCTAAATCATATCACTCCGCTTATTAGTAACTATTTCGTGATTTGTTCCACTACGCGAAATTGGCAGACTAGCACTGAAATCGTGAGTTCAAAGCAGCCCATGATGAAATTTTCCTTATACGTCTTTTGTGAAGCCCATCAGCCTGATTCTAGTAAATCTACACGAAAGCCAAACAAACAACACGAGACGGTAGCGGCTTATCTACTATTCGTGATTGGATATACGAGACGATCCGAAAGTGAGCTTAGTGCGCAATCTGTTCAAACTAATAAAATAAATTAGTTCCATGAGAAAGGGTTTAAACGCATACTCTATTCCTCTGCTTACGAAACTGACTGGTGCAATCCATGTTATTTCTGCGCTCAGCGTTCACAGTTTGGGCCAATGGGACGAAAACTGTGTTCAGTCACCAGTACTCAGTTTTTTGGAAGTAGTACTGAATGCTCATCATTTCGACCGTGAGATGCCTTCGTGTCATTGACCTCTCCATCCATTCAGAACTACAATCGGATAGTCGTCTTATTCATCACTAATTTTGTCATCCCATGTACACATCTTTGAAACTGTGGAGAATATGCAAGATAGATTTTATCAAGTAACAAGTTTCGCATTTTTATAGACCTATCCTTTATCTGAAAAAAATTAGGTGACATTTTTCGGCGGAGAATGCGTCGTCCGTTGTCAGCTCACTTTCTTCATATTCACAAGCTCTTGCCTTCAGTGAACGTCGAGGAAATATCCATGGTTTTCGGAAGAAGCTCTGCGTGTCCCGAAGCACGTAGGGCAAAAAGATAGTTATGATTTCAGCTATCACTTGTTTTACGATACTGCATTACTAATTATTATTATGATTCATTTAGTTTCTGTTGTTAGCCACCAACCAAATTGCGCAGTGACTGATTGACTTTTAAAATTTGCTTTAACCGATTATGTCTCCAGTGTTCGACAGAAAATGTCCAAACAGGCATTGTGCCTCGAAGACAGACAACATGATAACTGGTACCTGAGTAAAATGCATGCTTATTTATTAAAAAGCACAGACAATCCGAAACAGCTAAGGGTAACCTAACAACCGGTGAGGGAGCCGTCTTATCCTGTCAGAATGGTACATGATTGGCCGGCTTCAAACAGCATTTCATTTGATCCCACCTCCGCAAGGAAGATTCTGATTGTGTTTCCAAGTCGTTAGCCTATATCTGACCAGATATGTGCAGCTGGATGGTTAAGTATCACCGTGGGTCCCCTTGATGCATACACACTTGTATGGATTTGTGCACACTGGATTGTGTGCCTCTGTTCAAGAGGTACAAATTTATGCATCTATTTGATCGTGCCCGTGATTCTGTTCACAGGACTGACCACATTCCCACCAACTGGTTGTAGAGGTCATAATTCGGTTGGGTGATATATTCTGGACCTCAGAAGAAAATGTTTAACTCACTAAAACCTTGGGTTTGTGACCAGGTTGGACGGATTGATAGACAGACAAGCAAATAGAAAACCACAAACATACAGACACAGCTCGGTATGTTACTGATTCGCAAGCTATTTTACACACAAATACAAGTACACATACAAACGGAAATCTCCCTATGGCTCTTGTGATTCAATAAACACAATATAGCTCGTATAAGCCTATAAATGCGGTCCGCTTGTCGTGATTAGGCTCAATCTCGGCTAACATGTTATTTGGCCACTGACTCACAAATGCCACAAGTTTACGGATTGAAAGTTGGCAAAAACTGAGTCAGAGAATTCGCATTTTCGGAAGAAATGATGTGGTACAAATCGACTCGAAATTACTTCAAAACCCGTGTTAAACAAGACTGTAATTTCTGGTAAAAATGGAACGTTTTTATCCGAACTTCTACTCGTACACAAAATCCCACTATGAACCGCTAACTCTGCAAAGCCTCTGTCGATCTGAATCCGTATCCACTGGACTGAGCCAAAGTCCTGTGAACTCGAATGCTGGTAAATTCCATACAGCTTCTAACCGTCTGACGAGTTCCAGCACTGAACATATGCATCATGTTGGGATGCATCCGCCGGGGCTATGTGGGCCTTTTGCGCCAAGGAAAAGAATGCGCAGTGTGGATTGTCACCCCCCGGGTCTCACTTCAGGAGTCGGTGATCCGAAAATTAAAATGCCAATCGTGGGCAAAGCATCAAACGCAGTTTCAAATTCCGAACGTTGGTTGCGTGAACAATCGGATCCGCCGGGATCTGCCGTCTCCACCAATAAGGAAGGAAGTACTCACGCATCCGTAAAACTAATGAATACAGTAGGCTCCACGGAAATAGAATGGTCAGGAAGAGGACAGTCTGGGAAGCTCCATAATGTGGTAAAACATCAGCCGAACATGCTGATTATCCCACGTTCAGTACCTTTGTATCCTACAGTAGCAGAAGACGCAATGAATAATGAACCGATCGTAATCGATTCGAATAAAGCTTCCAGGTTAACAGGTCAGCCACTGAGACAAATTTCGTTTCGACAAGATAAATATTCTTCCACTGTTTCATCGTCAGCATCAGTTGTCGAACGCGATCCAGTCCGCCCTCGTGCACAAGTTCGACCTCAAGGAAAGCTAGACGGGTCATTCAAGGAAGAACCAGTGCAGGAAACTGGTGGAGGCAATGGGAAGTTGGTGAAAGCTGACTCTTTGAAATCGTCGGGAGGAGAAAATTCCAGACGATTCGGAATAAAATGGGAAAAACAGCTTAGAAGAAACTCTTCTGGAAAGTGCGTACGCTCTCCATCTCCGTGTGTGACCAAAAAGTTATCCAATTCAAAGAATGAACTGAACAAAGATACGGGTTGCCGAAGCAAGCATGCCATCCTGGAGCTCTGTACTGTAAAGCCAAAAACTACGAACAGACTGATTGAAACAGAACGGGCAGTACGTGAAGAGCTAGCTTCTAGAAAGACGGGTGGGATTTCGCCTATCTCGCCTTCTGTATTGGAAAGTATCAACCCAAACCAGGTGGTCCGAGGAAACTCCGCTGCACCCAATTCAGCGCCACACACAAGTGCATGTAGTGACCAGCTTATTCAAGATGAGCACACTAATGACACAGTTCAGCTGCCAGCTTCATGTGTATTTGCTCAACCAACACAAAGAGGTGACAACCATCCGTGTATGGTGCGGGGTATGGATGGTAATACCATTAACGTCATGACTGATAGTGTTGTTTCCGAAACTACAACAACGATTGCCACTTGTCCCCCATGTGCCATTGTTCATCCGATAAAAGCGTCCACTTCTGACATTGGATTACAAGAGGCTAGTGGCTGCTACGGTTCCCCCTCCGAAACTCCAATAACCAAAAGCAGCTCTAGTGACTTTGTCAATACTAAACCGTGCCCTATTCTGACAGTCAGTCTTTGTGAGATGCCGATGGATTATAATGGACCAGAGGTAAGAACAATGACCCACAACTATTTCTATGCATTGAACTGCCATTGTCTTTTCTTACAAAGCAAACAAATATCATTTCAGAATAGTTGCACCAAATGAGATGTGCCAAGATGTTCCGCACCATCAACTGGTAAGGATTTCATCCGATGAAGTGAACCTTAGTACCGTTTCATTAAAATGTACTAAATTGGTAAATACCGGTGAACTGAATTTTCTTTCTGTTTTGGTCCCGTTCCCATATCGTACTCATCCTCGAAGTTCGGAAACTGTGTTTTATTCCCTGAAGACCCAAGTCCACATTTACATGAGGTTCTTCCCAAAAGCCTGAACAATCACAATTCGTTACGGTGGACGATAGGTAGACGAAACGAGAGAGTAAGACCTTCATCTCGTGGATGAACTTAGAACAAGTTCTCATTGTTGTGGTTCGTAGTGCAAGTTAACCGGTGAATCACAAATCAATGCTTCCAGAATCTTGTCCAATTTCAAATGGGGGACACCACCAAAATGTTGGAAATACTCTGGTCCTAAAATGGCTTTCCACTTCCCCATACAGATAGAATAATTAGCATCAGCATTCTTCTCACCTCAAACCATGGGTGCTACTTGGACTTGGTACTCATTTGGAAGTTTTTGCATTTTCTGATATTTTGATGCGACCGTAAACTGTGCGATCAGTTGGTAGAAATTAAAGTAAGTGAATCAAGGATTACACAAACCAATAGGCAAAAACGAATGTCAAATAAGCTTTTCTGTAACCAGGACAATGGGATCCCTGTTCCAAAGCATGATCTGTTCAGTTTTGCCGATTGTAAATGAATGACCCAAAATCCAGACAACCGAGCGCAAAAGAGACTTTTAAAGATTTTACATCACATAATTATTCTAAATGTGCTGGAATGGCAAGAGTGACACGGGTGTCCGAAATTCTGATACGAGTTTGTTCTTTTGCGCCGACCAGACACAGCACAATGAGATGCTGTTCCACGCATTTATGTTCGTCTAACAGTCATGTGACTTTTTTGTGGTCCGTATTCATGGCAAGATATATCCGCTACTCAGAGGAATGTCAAAGAAGCAGTGTCGAGTATTTCCATCCCAAGGTAGAATAATTTAAATATCTTGGCTATTGATAAACTCACATTCCTTCGTGGAATTAACTTGCTTGCCGTTTCAGAAAAATTTGACTGCACAGCTTCTGTTCATCTGAATAAGTCGTGGGAAAAAAGATCTCTCAATTTATAGTAGTAGAACCCACTAAGCTGGTTATTGCTGATTATTTTGAGTTTTTCTTTGTGTGCTCCAACTGTCTTTCGGTGTACGCCAGGTTTATTTATTGTTTTGCCGGACTGATCAGTTTCAGTCATTTAGAAATATCTTAAAAACACCTCCCTGCCTAAAGATGCAAGAGTCGTGTAGCGTACAGTGTTTCGCGCACGGCATACGGTTAGGTCATCATAGGTATTTGACTGATTACTATATGGATGTTCTGGTAGATCCTATTATATGAACAATACCGCAGACACTCTGAGGACTTAAAAACAAGGCAGTTCTATTCACGTCTCCCTCTCTGTTCGTCACAAATCATTTGCGCTTCTTAAGGTTTTATTCCAAAAGTCTACCCCGCCCTATTGACCAATTTTGATAATGGGATACAAGCCTAAAGATGAGTGGAAGCATTTGACTTGGTAATTTACCGAACTACCTACGGGAATGCATTGGATGGTGGAGGTGCACCAGCGTTTATCCTGGCCCCACTTTATTTCATGGTTTCACAAACAGGCTCTTCAGGAATATTACCGGCCGCAAAGCAGCCAGCAAAGTCGCATATTGTTGTGGTCAGTAATACGGCGGCAAAAAGGCATTAGTCAAAAGAGGTAAATAATTCCAGAGGACAAATGCATTTGTTCAATTTATCCGCCTTCATGGGCGAATAGCATAAGAATTGAGTCTCATTTGTTGAACGCAATTCTGTATTTTTTCGGTTTTGTGCACATCAAAATTCCTGGGGTTTTTCTTTTGATTTTTGATTATCTTCTCTGCCTTCCTTCATGGCATGCCTGCCAGTGAGTGCAATGAAAGGGCTGGACCTCGTAGCCTCAACGGAGCAATGTAATAGCAGAAAGAACTGGGGTACACGATCCTGGAAGTTAGAGTGAAGATTCGTGTAAGATTCGATTAGATCAGGTGTGGTGTGGAGTCGGGTGATGGCGCATTACTCTTTGCCACTAGAATTTGAAGCTTACTTTAAATACCATAATTTGGTCAGTCAAGTAAATTAAATGCTCTATTAACCTCAAGAACATTCAGCTGTTACTTATTGACATAACATGCCATGAACAAGTCTTTGAATAAAGAAAATCTAGGGATTTTAGGTTTCATATCGGGAATATCTAGATCAGGCTTGCAGCGGAATCTCGAGAGATGAGGAACAACAGAACTTTTATCAGCTTTCATGGGAGTAGATAAGTGTTCGTAACTTTGCTCGAGTATGAGTATTTGAAAAGCATTCATCGAGAATACACAGAAGAGATATGCGTCACCAGCTTATATTTTTCCACACACTGTGACAAACGTTGGAATATTGTGTTACCAAATACTGAGAACTGTGCAAGCTCGGCATGACACTGCATCCGGAAAAAATGCTTCATTAACCTGCAGATAAGTCTGAAGTCCTTCGCAAACAGTCCGGGAAAGACTATCGGGGATCCATAAAGTCAAAGCAGCAGGCTATACTCATACTCAAAACAGTGAGTTGAACAAAGTGGTATGTAGACTATTTTAAAAGCTAACACATAAAAGTATAGCTTCCAAAGTTTTACAAAACGGTAGAAATATGGTCAGACGAAATCAGATTCCGTATCAGAATTATACCAAGGTTCTTTGGAGATTTAGCTCGGCGAATGTTATTTCCAATAATATGAAAAGCTGAACAAATCCTACCGTGTTTGAGCACCTACCCCAGATTTGCTGCAGTTCTTGATTGTAAATTCGTGGGAATCGCTCTGTCTGCAAGTGACTGCTTTCTGATCAGTGGTGCTGCACTTTTTGTTAGAAGCAACGGAATCCGAGATTTTATTTGTCCAGTTGATGACACTGCAACAATCACCATAATACTACATCACAACTACTGGCCTACAAAATACTTTCAGTGAAGTTGGATGAGTAGCAGTGCTATTTTTCATTGGTTCTCTCTATGTATAAACGTATATATATATATATATATATATATATATATATATATATATATATATATATATATATATATATATATATATACCATGGTATTTTGTAGTACAGTGAGCTCATAAAACTGCCACAAATTAGTAAATATTTCGATAAGACAAAGGAACGCCATCACTTCAAACTTTGTAAACTCAAATTTTGGATGGAAATGGTTTATTTCATTTTTGCCCTCAACGTATGCACGCTTTTACTTGTTAGGCTTTACCATCGTGTTGAATCTAAGGTAAAAAGACTGAATTCTATCCGACCCGTGAGATTCGCATTTATTGCTACTGCGGATGAAAAAAGCATCCTTAGGATTCCATTGGTGAAAAACATCTTTTATTAGTACCACAAGAAAATGTCTTTTTCTTCCAGTCTACGGATATTATTTCTTGTCTGGTTAGTTTTATGCATCGGTCAAATAATCTCTTGGGTTTTCCCTGTAGCTAAAGCACAACCTTTTTTAGGGTGAAATACCTGTCCAGAACGCGTTTTATGAAGAACACCTCGGTGCAAATATTAGGAATATATCCTGTCTACTAACTTTGGATACTGGTGTGCACTTTAAAAGAAGGAATATGGGGTTAGTCAAGATTTTGCATCTTGTAAGACATTACCGTGGGACAACGGAACCTTTTGAAGAAACCTCTTTTCCAACTAGGTCATTAACTGACTCGACTTCGGTCTGACTGCACTGCGTCCACATTCATTGCTTTCAGGCCCGTGTGAACGCAGAAACAGGTGAGAGCTTGGAGAGACTGGCAGAAAAAGTGAAACAATTAACCACGCTGAATACAATGAAAGTGAGCATTGGTGTCTGTCTCTGTTCCCGCGAGTGCATGTGTTTCGATATGTTATCTTGCCTTTTCTTCTTTCATTCGATAACCTCACTTCAGTTTCAAGCAATTTTCATTTTTAAGTCCATCTGGGAATTTTCCGACAGGTGAATTACTGGATGTTTCTGAAAAATAGCTGAGAAACATTTCTTTAAAAAAGTGTAACTGAATAAGTGATCTAATGGCAACAGCGGTCCAGTCGATCTATTTGACGATTTTGTTACCGTCCCTACGCAACCTAATCCCTGGGCTTGACATTTCGATAGCGTATACGTCGTTCCCATTCGACCTGACTTTATCGATGCGTGCTGATCATGTTACCGAGATTGGTGGTGAAACTTTCCGGATCTAAACACCAAATCTGTGGACCAAAAGCGTAAAAAACATTGTACTGAGATGCAACGACCACGAATGGTCTAAGTAACTGAAACGCTCACCTCTAACTAGATGTTTACAGAGCAGAGTTGGAATTGACGGGCTTGGATGGATGACTATGATAACGATTGGATTCATACTTACGCGGAAGATTGAGATGAGATGTTATTGTCAAGCTCAAAGCAAAAAAGCCGTGGACCGCAACTCAGGCAGCTGTTAGAGCTAAGCCTGTTTGCTTGGTAAAATGCATGTGAAGGATAAGACGTGCGTCCGTGATGTCACCAGTCATTGCTTTTGGCACGTGATGAAAAGTAAAGCTTATTACCAGCGACTATTGAGAAACATATTACGAGACTAGCGAGCATTGACGTTGGTGAAGACAAAATAGGGCAATTGTCTTACGATTAACACCTATTTAAACAAAGAACGGAAAAACGAGGCACACATCAGTACCATCGAGACATGCTACACGCTTATAAGGTGCAGATTTTCTGGTTGAATAACAATGCATAGATAAGCTTGAAAGGCCAGTTCAAACCAAAGAAGGCCTAATAGAGACGATTAACTTGACTCTGGTTTGTATTTCCACATTTTATGGAAAAAATCAATGTCGTTACTAATTGTACATTAAATATACTATGTAACCCACGGATACGCAAGTGAGAATAAATTACAAATGTCTAAGTGGACACTTTCATTTACACGTGTAATGCAATTTGACTGTTAGAGGTTACTTCGGATTTCACCGTCCTGGTACGTATTCGGGAAGAATTCCTCTCATGTTTTGTGCACATAGTGACTTATTTAAATTTAAAAACAGGATATTCGGTGTATTTCACTAATCTTCACATCCGACGGTAAAACTAAATAAATATGCGCTTTAAGAGGTGATGATGAATCGCGAAGAGATTATAGTCCGGAGAAGAAACCCCAGGTCTTTTTCCGAAGAAAAGAGTTTACAAAATTCACACTGGCGTAGAGTGTCACCAATAAGATGACTGACTATTACATAATATTAAGAAATGATTGTCAGACGAAGCCTAAATATTTTACCACTGCAACTGATGCTAATATTACTCAAAGTATTATTATCGTCATCCGAATGATTATCATCATCGTTCATTGTCCATTTCATGTAATTTAAGATCATGATTACAATTTGTGTATGAACGGGATTTTGAATAACTCTTGTGTACTAGTAGGTGAATTGGGCAAGCTAACACTCTTCTTCTTAGGCAACGAATCAGACAAGAGTTAAATCACAGAGTACAGGATTTCTACCGTTGTCGAGAAATACACCCCATCAATTATTCGACACTGACTGTCCAGTAAAAGTTATGTAATCTCGTTGGGAAGATAAAGTTTTCAATGCGTAAGTTTACCTAGTAAGTTAAGTAGTTAATATGGCTACAAGTTGCCCCTAGTATATGCTACACGACCAGTGATTACAAAAACAGTAAACAACGAAAATAATTATCAGGATCAAGTAGACTTAAAAATACTTTGACAGACAGAAATCTGTAAAAAGACAGATATTTTCATGGCACATTTCACGTAATAGGCTACCAAGATATTCCCAAAATTATCTCGTTCGTGCCACTAAAACAGTTTACTGAGACCGTCGAACGAATGATAAGCACCCGAAAAGCAACTCAGGCCTAGATTTACAGATTTCTTCACTCGGGCGATGCGTGCATTCAGTTTTCCAGTATCCAAGTTATGTTTAGAACTGCTAGGCGAACTCTTCCCAAAAGAAACCGCAAAATTCACTGAAAATGCAAGCAAACTACATGAGATGCAAATCATAATCATAGTCATGACGGACAGACAAAGAGTGCTGATTAAATTACTCAAGGTAGCACTAAGTAACCGACAACAATTCACTTCGGGCCCGGCCCACTGTATCGCCTTTCCCATGGATTCATCCGGCATATTCAATGCACCTACAAGGCTTGTCTTGAGGCCATTTGTAAAGAAGTGTTTTGAACCAGCAGGAGTTTTGCTGTGTTTTAACCGGGTGGACAAGAATCCATGTAAAACATTTATTCCTCTGGTCCGTACGGATATAGTTGCCAACATAAACCACTATTCATGTGCTCTGCAATGTCCGGTGACTTTGGAAATGCGTATACTGTCAACACCACCGGTAAAGAAGTAGATGAATAGAGAAGCATCTTGTACCACATTCATATTCCCAGCCAATGTACTAAATATGCTCGACGTGACGTAAATTAAAACAATGAAAAATTAGTCACTTTATCCTCTGTACTTGTCTAGTTCTAAAAGCCTAAATTACTTCTCTTTTAAATGTTTGTTAATCAAGATAACCATGTTGTGGTAGAATGCCCTTTAGGTTTTACCATCGATTTCTATGTCTGAAGGCTTATCCGGGTGTTCATGGATCAATTTTCAATAAATTCTAGTAAACATGCATTGACAT
The DNA here is from genome assembly GCA_948099385.1 of Fasciola hepatica. NCBI lineage: Eukaryota > Metazoa > Platyhelminthes > Trematoda > Plagiorchiida > Fasciolidae > Fasciola > Fasciola hepatica. The sequence continues at coordinate 14,125,028 of CANUEZ040000120.1, read as the reverse complement.
TCAATTCTCAGAAAGTAAGAGGGGAAAACGGTAAATCCTAAGCGGGAGGGATTTACCAAATGAATGACATTTCAAAATGTCCAAAGTGTGCTACCTTGATCAAACTGGAAGGTTCCTGGAAATGATAGTCTTATGATGGTCTTTGAACTGAGAATGATTTCTGGGGTCAAAGAAGTACCTTACCACCTTTGGCAAGTATTTACGTCATGCCTGGCAACAGTCCGTTCTCATCAACTCTCATCACGCCTACTTTGTTGCAATTCACTTTCTTACTATGTTAGATGTGATAGCATGGTTATGAATGGCTGAAAACTATCTTGTTCATCACCTCGTATTGTTATTCATGTACCCCGTGGAATTATTCATACTATATTAGATTTCGCCATCAATCACTATAGTTTAGTGATTTATTCCGCTCTAAAACTGTTTTAGAAGGAATCAACAGGAGCCGGTTGTGCTAGCGTGATGATACGGTAATTTAGCATTTGTGTGGTAGGGACCAACTCTAACAGATCAGACCGTATATTCGGAAAGATTCACAAGCAAAATTTGGGCGAGACTCAGTCTAGTAAAGCCAAATTCAAACTCACTCGTGTTTAATAGAATCTTCACTTTTGTACGTGTTTAAAATGGTTTTCCTTTTACAATCTGTCTTGGTTTATATGATAGCTTGCGGGAACTGCTCTTGAAACAACGGTTTATGCGGTATTAACTTCAAACTCACTGCCACAAACAACGAGGAAAGAACCTGTTGGCTTGTTCAACTCACGTGTTAGCAGTCAGCCGAGAGCATTAACCGAATCCGAACCGAACTTCATTTACAGGGCAATAAAACTCCTCAATCTTAGACAGGATAAATGCGGCTAACGTAAGTTTATAAAAATAGGTAGATATGGTCCGGACCCATCACTGTGATGACGTATCGACAAATCACTTGCGTTATGATACAGTTCAGTGATTCAACCACCAAACAACCGTGGGTAATCCAGTGAAGGTCACCAAACACAACTGAGGGTATTAACGTTTTCAGGGAATGAAAAGTTTTTTCACGGTCCATTTTCCACCTTTCCATGGGCTATAGGTCAAAAACCAGTGAAAATGACCTCACCATACCTAGTATACACAGTGATGGAATTCATAACTTCTCCTGTCTTCATACTTGCAAATGAAGAATTGCAGTGCTATGACTTTTGGTCAACGAAAGCACCAAAACAGAATATTCATCCTTGAAATAAGAAGTTTCTTCAAACAGTTGCAGCAGATGTCACCGAGCAGAAATGAGCTTTTCTTCCGGTAAAGATGCAGAATACTTCGTCGGTTAGTTCGTGTCGCCGATTCCCTCTTTTGGGTAAAGACAAAGTTATAAAAAACTTTGCTTGATTCTTTTTCCTCAGCAAACTAAGAGATATTTCGTGTCGGTCAGAGAAACTTTATACTTCATTCTGATTTGTTGTGCCAAGTTAAATAGGATAAACAATTTCTGACTGGCTCATTTTCAAGGCATCCAATTCTAATTAATGTCAAATTAGGAATCAGTGGAAGTAAAACAAACACCGGGGAAGAAATCTCCTTAATTTCGTCCTTCACGTTATGCTCGCTTTTGCCAGAAGCGTTTTTGGCTGGAGACACGAATGCTGCACTATCTGAAATCAATTTGGATTAATCTAACCTGCTGTCATATCCAACTCTATCGGGATCATACCGTAAATTATTAGCCGAGACAAACACAGACTACCAATCACCTGTTATCCTGCCACTTTGATCTAGAAGACAGACCGTCACCCGCAAAAACGGGGTCAATTACCGGAGATAACAAGAAAGCTCGTTATCTGATTTCAAAAGAAATTTCGTTAGGTCGAACAAGATCCCTTTGAATGGCAGTGTTTTATTAATTATTGACGTTCACTGAAGGTCACAGATAGATGATTTCAGATCCCGGCACCAAAGCCAGTTGTAGTTACCCTGTGCATCCCATAATCGGCGGATCCCCCTTCCCCAAAAGTTTTTCATTTATGTTATAAAATTAACACTAAATAGGACAGTAGAATAGAAAATAACATTCTCGTTCAATTCAGTATGTTCTTCTCATTATCATCCCTTCATTATAAAGTGAAGAGGCCAATTTTACAAGAAAGGCGATGCATAAAACATGTGTACGAGCTTAGAATAAACTAATGTTGATGGTTTATGGCAGCTTGTTGAATAAAGCATCTTTGGCTTACCTGGATCAAAATCAGTTTGGTAACTGGATTACCTTTGCCTAGCACAAAGCTTTGTTCTGTGGTTGCCACCGGGAGTAGAAATCACCCCAGAGATTTCACGTCTAATGTGAATTTAGTTATTCACTTCGTTCCACATTGTAGTTATTATTTTTTGTTCTATTTTGCACGTGTGTGACCAATGAGAGTATACGAATGGAATTCCTCTGACTGCTTTGATCTTCTGAATTGCTTATTCAAATCCATTACTGGATCTAAATGTTCCCCATTTCTCTAACTTGAGCAGAGAGAAATATAACGCTAAGACTACATTTGTCATTTGGTTGTTCGAGCAACTAGCTTCTCGTATGACTAAAATGAGACACTTCACGACGTATGTGCTTCATAAATGTACTTTCCCCATGATTTTCCTAGTTAATTACCATATGAATTGATTGGATAACTGAATCGCTTTTTCTAATCCCTTTTTCCGTGGAAAAACAGGACTCCAAAATTCGGGAACTGAAGTCTACTGTTAATCAGTTACGAACTGACATTACGAAGATTCAGTCAAACCACCTCACCACTACCGGGATGTATCCCAGGCCGCCACGATCGACATCGTGTCGGGCGATACCGGACAACTTGCGTCAGCGTGAGTTCGGTTCTCGTTCACAAGATTTGAAAAAATATTTACTGAACTGTAGAAACTTATGAACATAATTTTCTCTTTCATTTTGCTCTACAAATGGTGCTTTTACACGCAGTGATTATTAGAAAGAAAGTAATGGAATGCGAATAGGATCCTCTGATAATAGCATGACTGGTAGAGAAACTACGTGAGAAAAGAGAACAGACAGTTTATGTAGTTTGTGACACACAAAAATGCATCATAAGTTTAAATTTTGTTCTTATACTTCGTGCTATTTACCATGCAGCAGTATTCAGTATTTATATAAGGGATCCTCGGCAAATCGACTGCTGTAGAATGGGGAAGTGATCCCCGGTAGCAGGAATCAGACGAGGGATGTCAAAGCCCCAAAGTTAGAGATGACGACCGCCTGACTACAGCTATACATTAAATATCTAATCACACACAACCCTTTTTATTTTCTTGCATCACTTGATACTCCGGTGACTGAAAAGAAACAAGCGAAAGACCCTAGTACAGCATTCATCTTGTGAACTTCTCGGTCACAAAGTATAACACTTCAACTGTGAATCACACAGAAAATAAATGCCCAATTCAGATTTTAATCTCAGTGGTCAACGCTTTTTCTTAGAGGTTAATTTTTTCGTACGTCGCTTAAGCGTTTTTGTGTACTTTCGGGTTTATAGCACTTTATTCCAGTTCAAAAAACTGCGGTTTGACGAATTCTTGGAATTATCAGTTAGCACATGAGGAGACAACTGATTATTCATTGTCTGAAACCTCATTTCTGCGTTTTGTCAATAAAACCTCCTAAACAATGAAAACGTAAACGTCAGTTAAGTTTATTTTACAGTGATCTGATTGTGTTTCTGATAACTGTGAGGCAGGATATAAAATCAAGGGGAGCATCATTTTGCCAATATTCCGAGGCCGTCATCTTTTCAAAGCAAATCGTGTTGATATTTACTTGTACCGGTAAATGTTTACTTCCTTCTCTAAGCAACTACCATCGGGCATCCAGTGTTTGTCTCCAAATTGTGAGGAATCAACCAAGAGGCGAAGTTCCTCTTCAAACAGAAACCGCGCCTTAGCATTCATGTTGTTCCTTTAAAAAGAATCTACAGTCCCCGTGTTTTGGGGTTATTACCAAGATAAATTCATAGTGTACCTAAAATTTATCTGTTTACGGATTACAGACCAAACATTAAGATTTCGGAGGATCTAAGACACACCTGGTAGCATATCCTTCGTCAATCGACAGTGCGAATTATAGGTCAAACATCCTGCAGCCTTAAGTAACTGTATACAATTTATGTGCACTAAACCATCATAAAGCATTTTCTTGAGAAGAAAAGTTGCCGCACACAAAAATATTCGAGGAGTGGCTTAACTTTGGAATTCGGCAAAGCAAACTGGCCACACTGAGTGAATTTTCACAATAGTTTATCAATAAACCCTCCAGATTTCCAGGTAAAATTCTACATTGCTTTTCTCCCTGAATTCACGAAGTTCACAGTTATACCATAAGAAGTTGGATTATTTGTGTTCGACGAGTCATGCATTTTTTACTTGGAAGTTACAGCGGTGGATACATCCTCAGCTTTGCTATTGATATCAACTCTGAGGTGAAATGCCCACCTAGACAAACGATAGGCGCGAAGGGTTTATAAACCATGTAAATTCGTCTGCTTTTATGTTCAGTCAACAACACAAAACTTAGATACACTCGGCACTTACGTGCTTAATACGGAGGAGGAAATGGTCCAACGTAATTCAAGTTTTCAAGAGTGCACTAAACTGAAGGCCATCGAAGTTTGCACAGTTTGCCCAAGTTTGTTTCTATTGCTTTCCCGTTTCGGCCCCATTTTGATCAAATTGGTCATGTTGCTTTCAATACTACTTCCGTCTCTTCCAAACTGACAGATGAATCTCATGAAACGGTAAGTTTAAACAGTCTGACCAGTGGAGCAAGCTCTGGCACCCCGGAACTAAACTGTGACCGAATGCCCTCACCTGCACCGGACCTTTTGACCCGGCACAGCCCCTCACCAGTATCGGATGGTGAAAGGACACCGGGAAAACGCAGTCGATGGGTAAGTGACTTAGGAGAGATTTAAGTGAAGCCTGTCGGTGAAGTGGTGACTCCTGATCGACGCAGTCGTTAAGGCGTTATTTCAAAAGTGGAATACGAAAGGATAAATTTCGTGGTTAAACATGGCAAGAAATCAGGGTGACTAAATACAATGAACCTTAAGAATTTTGGGTTAAAGTCATGCACACAGCACTAACTATAGAATGAAGTGAAAACAAAATAACTGAGACGAGATATACTGTCCTCTGCTTTTGGGAAGCAACTGGCATATGAATGGTGTCGATTTTTATTACGTGTTTGAGCATGAGTACCGTGGATGGGGTATTGTACCCCATGCACACAAAGGCCCACTGCACTATTAGGGATAACCGGAAGCCAGACTCTGAGACTTGTAGTGGAGAACCACATAAGATCCCAATAAGTCAAGTATGGTACGAGCAGAATGACATTCGAATACTGTCTACGACCAAAGTAACTACTAATGGCGGGGATTCGAACCTCGGACCTCCGAGGGGGTAATTAAATGCTCCAAAACCCTCGACCAAGACCGGTGATGGCTTTTCCATGATACATGGTTTGATGTCTTTTACACACATGTACGAGGTTTGAGTAAAGAAATGACGCGTAAAATGAACTAAGGAAGCAAGAAGGAATTATACATCAAAATATACTAAATTCCTTAATAAGTGTTTGATTTCTAATGGCGTGGCCACTGATGATATCTCCAAGAGAGTATGTCCAAAGATTAAAACACTGCTCGACAGCGAAAAGAGACAGAGACAACAGTAACCGGTCGTGAGAAGATTTAAGAACACCTTCCCAGTCAACGAAGTGAAACAAACAGATAAAGTTACTTACTAAAAAAAAGTGAGTAAAATACCACGCAATTTTATTCGCTTTTTAATGACATAAGCTATTTTTGTCAATAAACGTAGAACCGTTTTATATCGTAGAATTGTAAACAGGGCATCTGCTTACACCTTTATTACTACGGATCTATAACTGTTTATATAGGGTCACTGAACTTTTGATTGATTGGAGTTGAACTAATTACCAAGTTCTGTCTGCAACTCAGATTTTATTTTCTACACGTTTGTCAGAAACCGAGTCAGATAGGCGTGAATGAGCTTTTGTACAGATTTATTCTATTGGGAGGATACCGGAATGCAGAATGCAGGATGAACCCCAGCGACGAAATGATAAGTCCCTTTTCAGCGAATGAGTATATCCCTGGAACATCCTGTTGACTAAGGTTAAACAAAATCTGATACACTGAACAACGAGTTTAGTCAAAAGAATGTTGCTGGGAACAGTCGAAACGAGACTTACCAAACCACGGTGCAGAGCTTTAACATTCTATTTCTGAAGGTCGGGATCACTACAAGGTAAATTTAAAGCCTCCAATAAAATACATAGTGGAAAGTGATCCTGAACAAAACTGCCCATGGTGTTCAAAAATGTCTGAGTTTCCGTATTTGAAAAAAGAAATGTCACGGTTTTCCAATACGGGTTTTTAATGCGAGTTGCGCATTGCAGACTATTATTAAAACCAACCCCACGTACCTGATAGGGATTTGTAATTATTCAAAGGAGAACCTGCTGGAAAGTGTAACGGGAATTCCTTTAAACATATTCAATACACTTAGGGGGGTCAGGTTTCAGACCAGTTGGGGTGGAAAATTTTCTGTGTGAGACGTTATCTATGAATTTTCTAAAATCGAAAGGGTTGGAAATGGCTTGACAAAGAACAACGTCGATAGAGTATTCAAATAATTGGTAGGTCACTGATATATGCAGGAAATAAGAAAGGGCAAAACCCAACACCCTGAAGTACTCGAGAATCGTTGACAAAAGGTTTAAAAACCTAAATACTATCCTAATCTTCAGCTCTCTACTTTAAAATTAGTCGGTGATACTGGCTAGAGTATGTGAGGGACAAGTGAAAGATTCAATATTTTGAAGAAGAGAACGGTGTGCTGAACAGAAGGCTGAGAATAACCAAGAAATAAACAGGAGACAGGTCGTGCGGATCCCTCTAAGGATTTAGTAATGAAGTGAACTAAAGTAGCTAATGCATCGAAAACTAATACTCTGGGTTTGTAGGCAAATCAGCAAGGACGGCGAAGTACGTTCAACTGCGTTTGAAGAATAACAAGAAAAACATTCTTAGCAGTTTTGGGTGCTGCCGATGTACAGGTGGTGCCGAAATTTGCTAGATGATCTTTGTTTTTCGTAATCTATTGCTCTTCTCTGAACTGTTCGTACAACACGCGCCTGATATATGAATAATTACTGAACTTGCTTTAAATTACGTCTGTTCTGCTGCGATTCCCTGACGATTGAAATTGTGTGTCCTTGATCATCGTGATAAGTTACCCCGAACTTCGGAATTTCGAAGTTATTTAAGTGAAAAATATAGCTTTTTGTTAAACAGAAGGAGGTAAAATTACCAATTAGTTGTTTTGTCATCAGGAAGTAAATTTCACTCCTACTAGGAACTTTTTTTCTGAAATGTCCACCATATATGGAGAATACTAACCTAGATTTGGAGGTTATATGAGCGCGGCCCACCAAATTTCAATTCTGTTATCTCTACGTTGAATAAAGATTTATTGAAAACCGGAAAGTCCCACTATTTTATTATAGCGGAGAGGACTAGCATTGTGCTGGCCCATCAAACACTTTTTCCTACTCCCCTTGTGATAACAGCATGTTTTTCACACTATCCGTGTAAAATTTTGTGTCATAAGAAGACGTGGTTTTCAAAGACGAATACGTCCAACTTGGATAATGATGTTATTTGCATTGGGGTCATAGTAACAATCAAAGGGCACTAAGTATTTATTCGGTGAGGAAATTTGTAACACATTTTATACCGTTTTGAGAACAACTAAGGAGAAAGTTAGTTGTCTTAGCCCTTACCAGATCGAAAGCCGGTGCTATACCGACTACGGAGGTGGCTACTTGCTGTGACCACGAAAATATATCCGCATCACATTGTACGTTGTTTTGACCATCGGTTTACTTTGAACGAACGATGGTGAGAATTACGGGGGTTAGCGAATACGTCCGTCTCAAAAAGAAGCTTTCAGAGAAACTCATTTGAGTGGCATTGATGTTACAACGCTCATCAAACAGGTTGATATGAACTGCAAAATATCACGATAAACCTTGTCGATAGGGCGGTAATATGGATAACCTAAGCAACGTAGAATTCACTCTGGTCAGAAGATGAAAGTCCCCTGTCTTTCAGATCGGATTTTATTCTGAGAATTTTAGATCATAGGGCACAAGAGGCTGTACATCTTGTAGACGTAGTCAAGTCTATCCATTTGTTAGGAGATGTGACAGTAGCGAAACCACTGAAAAACGCATCCATTCAGTTTTCGAAACTGTCTGCTAAAAGTCGCGACATTCGAATAAGATTAATGTGGTATTCCTTGTTTGCAAGGAAGGATTTTTGGTAAATCTCCCGTGCAATTTAACAAATTTTACGACGGTGTTACCTAGTACTTTGGAGATTGATTACTCCAAGAAACCCTGATGTCTAGGGAATTTTGGCTATACCTGTAAGAGCTGTCGTAAAATACGGCTTCCTGTGTCAGTGGTGTTTGGGCCCTTGGGCATTTGAATAGTGGTTACTGGCCGCCAGCAATCAGGGACTGAACAATTCAATGGGGATTCACTCAACAAAATTACTGTGGTTGTCACCAGCAGTTTGAGATTTGCAGGGAAGGGGTCATATGGACCTTCAAAAGAAGAAGCTTTACTCGTGAGAAGAAATTTTAAATATATCGAAAGTAGAGAAACTTCACAGTAATTTTTTCGGAATATTCTCAGGAACTCATCTGCGGAGAGCATTTTCATTAAATTACTCTATTAGATAGGAAGTAGAGACAACCAAGCACGTCATATCAAGCTTCGAAAAAGGGATATCTACCATGCTAGATGACCCGATTAGTTAACCAGAGTAACAAATCTCAGTCAGTCGAAAAAATTGTCACTTATTCAGTCACTTTTAGGCTCACATTGTCCACTGTCAATTTGCTCTTGCCACGTCACTCTTTCATGTTGTTCAATGTGAAATTTTTTGTCAGTGTGTGTCTATTCAACGAACTCTGTTTGTCTTGTCAAAGGAACTGAGGTCTGATGCAGGACCACGTTCCTTTATCCGGATAAATTGATTGACGCTCAGTTATCACATTTCTGACCTGACTAAAGATTTCTTGCGTCTCATGACAGATTTATCTGTTCTGCTACATCTATTTCACTTTCATTCGCCCCACGTGCACACATAACTTGAGGCTTTTTCATTCAGCATTTGCTCACGCATGCGGAAGGCAGACCGGTCATCAAGGGCACAATGAACGGTACATTCGACCCACTTGTTGGCCGTGAATATGACTAATTAATTCGTCACTCTTCAAATAACCAAACCTAAACCTGCTACCAATTTGCACCTAATTCACGTGGGTAATGATCACCACAATCGATGCACAGAGTGTACCATCGCAGACCGTGTCCCCTAAAACCATGCCTTGGTCTTTGCACACACGCATGTGACGGTGGTGGAAATTGCTAAGTTTTCTCGTGCACTCGTGAACGGCCTATGAGGATAAGAAGGCAGTGGTTGATTCGTAGGAGGTTGAGCCCAAATGGAACAGGAGACATCACCTAGGCCAAATAAGGGTTTCACACACTCACGTAAACAAACACACACACACACCTTTTGCATCTCTTCATTCGCCTCCCTCAGTTACCTGTTCGACGCACACGTATGCACCGTCAAAAATGTTAGGAAATTCGTTTTTGGCAGTGTTGGGTGACCAACAATTCGCATAAACAGATCTTCCTTAAGATACTGCTCAGTGTAAACAAACACTCGAAGGTACGGATTAAGCTACGGTTGTAGTCAGAATGACGTGCACTTTACAGTTCGTGGAAGAACTGTACTATTGCACCATCAGCATGCACCGCTGAAACGCGAATAACTGGATGGAGGACAAGAACGTTTATATAAATACGTAGTTTTTTCATTGAACATGATTGCGGATCAGGGTAGACAATTTATGTAGCTCTAGAGTTACGTAGTATCGGTGCGAATAGAGCGAAATCGAACAACTAGATTGTTCCTAACAGTGGTAATTTGTCAAAACTCCATCTAGATCCAAGTTGGATGCTATTTCATCCCACGAAAATATATACCTATGTAAATAACTCATATAAATATACTAGTTAAGTTAAATAGTTGCTCAGGGTCGTCAAATCTTTATAATCCCCTTTTATCTGTTCACGCGCAACTCGGTGTTGATGGCGTGTGTCAATACATTGCAATCAAGCGACATGACACTTTCACAGCCTATGTGAAAAAGATAACTTTTGCCCTACTGGGTTCCCGAACATCTCCAAAATTGGATCGTATTCGTTGAACAAATTTTAAGTGTCGTTCTATTGAAGCTCAGTTACATTATCGGTATGCATTCGCAGACCTCTTTGTTAGGGGAGAGGGGGGGGGGGGTAGGTGAGATAGAGTATTCAACACTGTGAGCAAAAAGAAAACTGAGGACTTCCCAGCTCCACAGGGATGATGAACAGACATTTTCAGCCCCCGGTCACTTCTCACATAGGCTAGCCGAATCTCATTATCATTTAACATTGCGACTGTTGCTGAAAGTTTTTTTATTTGATGCACGCAATTCCAGAAGACTCGCAGTCTGCATCCATGATACAAACCTGCTATACCACGAAGAGTAATACGGTTGTTTTCCATAAAATTTTACTATTTTAAATGCGTAGTTAGCTAGAGTTTTTGTTGTGGTACAGCAGTTTCCATTAAATAATACACCATGTAAAGGAAACTGTCGAAGCTCGAGTTCTGTAGTGATTTACCGAATTAGACCACTGCGTTAATATCCCAAGCTAAATACAGAATCCAGCAGCTCAGTGTGAACAAAGAGCCTGACCTCCTTAGTATATCACCCATGAGAATGAATTACCAATCACTTTCGAAGGCCCATTGCTATGGCGAACTTGTGAAGTTTCAACCTTTATGTGCCATAGTTTCTTCATTGTAAAAATATGAAACAAACGAACAGAATTGTCCACGACTATACGTAACCTAACCCTTTGTGGTACGTGACATAAAGCATTACCAGGTGGTGGGTCAGTCTTCTAGAAAAAACTTATCATCCATTGTTCATGAAACACTTGTTTTTTCAATGCTGATGACGTCTACGTTGTTCAGGCTGTTGTTCGTGACAAACTTCGAGACCATGGTTCAGTGCAGCCCAAATGAACCAGTGTAGTGTAATTTACTACCTCAAATGTATTGGAATGAGTTTCTTTGGAGATTTCCCATCACGAGTCACGTTTTTCTTGAGCGTCCTGAGTTTCATTACTGATCGGGCAACCTAAGTCTGTAGAAAATTTACCTGCAATTGGACATGCACTCCTTCAAGATTACAACCCTTGAACCACTTTGTAGGCGCATACAGTGAACTATAGATCAGTCAAAGGCTCATCCAGTTTACTTCGTTCCACCCGTCCTCTTAATGGCGCATAAGAAATTGTTCTCTCAGGTATATTTAGTTTTTTTAGGACTTTCATTTCTATCATCATACAGAAAACACTTATCCTAGACCGGTGGGTTGATATTCGCTCACCTTTTCAAGTTGTGACATCGTCTTTCGCGTGACTAATGCGAAAGGCTCGTCATCTTTCACCGGAAGATTCTGGGCGAAATTGTTTACAGAAATACGTGCCTGATGGGCTTGAAGAATGTGATCCCTCTCCTCTTCCTTGAAACAGTGGAATTTTCCGATTTTCGGTTAAGCATTCTTCGATACAGTAACGCATCCGTATTTAAGGTACCTAGCTCATGTGACTTTGATGAGAAGTTGTTACATTCGAAAAAAATTACGAAAATTTCCTCCTGTGAGCCTACCCTCAACCGCTAATTTAGTCTTCAGCAGCAAGTTAATTTAGTATACTCTGAATGTGTTCGCATGGTTTATACTTCTTTCTACTGGACACACGGGGCTGACCGTTCCTCGAAGATAAATGTGTCTGGCAGGATCAGCTTTGACGGTCAAGTCAAGGATGTACTTTGTCCCACAAGAGCAAATATCCAGTGGAAAGCTACCGGTTAAGTACTTTGATAATGACAAAAAATACACGATAGAGAGAAAAGTCGGTGATGACTGGATTTTGCTGATCGGCAAGCCGTATTCGTCATTGAAGAACTTGATGAAAAATAGACAATCATGATAGGGGAAATTTTTCTGGCAATTCTTTCGCAAGGTGTTCTTTCAAAACATAGAACCTTGCCAGATATGGAATAACCGAATTATAAAACTTGGTATTTCCGGAATATATCAATTTATTCAGGATGATCAGCATCTCTTTTGCTAGTTTCCGACCTTAAAGCCTTGGGAACATTGATCGTGGTACCCGAGATCACGGAATTTCAACTGCTCACCGATCAATATAGAACTAACACCGTAGCCCGCCCACTCACCCCCCCCCCTCCGGATTGTAACCCCCTGACTTCAATAACCTCTCCGCAAGAAATATTTTTGCGGCGCAAGAAAGTTTTCTCTATAGAAAACCCCACCATGAAACAATCCTCCTACAATGGAACAAGAAACCCTTTTGTTGGAATTTCACCTTCTAACACGAACCATTTTCGAGTCAAATGCATTTTATAATTCCGTTTTCCGAGCAAAATTGGTCACACTTTTTTGCCTATGAATATGGTATCAGTTTTGTAACTCATTACCACACCTGAAAGTTTTAGAGGTTCATCACTCCAAATCGCAGTTTCGCGTTGTCCTGCTGTGCCTAATGGTGCAGTTGGCATTTGAGGATATGGGGTATGCCCCCTCTACTGCACTCATGCGCAACAATGTGACAGAATAAGTTGGAACTGCTAAAACCGACGATTCTGGTGAGTTATAACCGCGGTAACCGAGTCCCGTCCGAGTCACCCAGCTATATTGTTCAAGATTTTAGTTGCCTGAGGGTGGATGAATTTCCGTCTCCCGCTAAGATGTCGATGTAGCCTCCTTGTCAAAGTGACCCAAACAATGCTAAGGTGAACAGAAATCTTGATTCTAGTGACCCGTTTTGTGTCAGATTTGGAATTACTTGGGGATGACATAACACAGTATCATCCATTTCGCTCACGAATCACAGTCAGTTGTGCCTAGGCCTGTCAAGTAGACCCACATCCTTCTGGTTACATTTACTTTGCAGAATGGTTTAAAGAGGCATATTTTTGGCAAACTCTTCTTCAAAAACGATACTATCTACGTGACTTCTTCCGTTTAATGTTCCATCCCCCTGAGTGCAACGCTTCACAGCGAGAAACCATCTGGACGATCCCGGATAGTGTTTTTTGCTGGGGGAGACTAATGTGATGATAATTTATTTATGCACCTAAGGTAATGGGGGTCATTTAGAGGGGTATTAAAATAGCACACACAGTTTTACTGTGCACAATAAACATTTGGGAAGAGAAAATCATTGCGATGATAACAGTTTGTTACTTGAATTTCGATAAAACCTCAAGAAATTACGTATAATCTACAGAACGAAGTTCATGAAAACTTTGCATAGCTCTTGAGTCAGTTTTTGATGAGACTCATTTGCAATACAAATTCAACGGATATCAGAGTGTACTCTAATCGGAACACGTAATAGGTGCTAATAAATATGCGACAGAAGTACAGAGGTTTCAAGGATTTTTACAAAAAACAACTTTCGACTAGAAGATGGACCATTCTTTGGGGATTCCAGTATACTACTTACTAGTACTGGTAGTAAGTCTAACGCTTATGCTTATACTTTTACCAGTATTACTAGTCCTTCTACTACTTCTACTACTACTACCAAATATTAGTAACCTGCCTCCTAGGATGACATAGTCCAATACGAATTCAACAAAAGGCTAGAGTCAAAAGACAGGATAATCTGAACCAATAAGGCAGCAGTCACGAGAGCCCTGTGCAACTTTCTTCATTCTGTTCAATACACAAAATGTGTTCACAGTATTTAATAAGTCAATAAGATCATTATTCAACGGTTCTTTACCAGCTGATTGGGTCCAGCAACGGTGTCATCATCCATATCCCTTAGCCATCTGTCATAAGGAATGTTACGACCTGATTGCGGAGAGTCCCCCTACATATCCAAGCGTACACACGCACACACCGAATAACTTAACGCTTCTTCTCCCTGTTTCCTAATTTGCACGTGTATGCATCCAGTCAAGTTAGTCGACCTAATCGACCTTCGATTTGCTCGTTCACCGCCTGTTCTCGCTTGTTGCGCATGCACTCTCAATCTGCTTACAGTGGAACTTACTGTCCACTCAGAAACCCTCTGATGTGGCGGGGTCTCGTAGCCCATCTACACACGCACACACACCACCACCACTAGAGCCATCATCATCATCATCAAGATTGCACTAAATCTCGATTGCATTGGACGTACTTAACATCTTAAAAGGCTTATCACTTACGCGCACGTCGTCACCTCCATCACCGGTAATATGGCTATCGCCACCCCTTAATACATCAGAAGAAAATCAGAGACGTACACGCATCCACGATCAGACACACACAGAGTATGGTTCCGATTACCGTTACTGAATCGTTTACACTTTTGATCTTGAGAGGGGCCATAGATCATCACTTCTGCACACATCACATACGGTTTTCAACGGACATGAGATAGTCCATAAAAACGTGGACAGTAATGGAACATTCCTCGTTTAACAACCTGCCTCATTTTTTCACCATTCCGTGCACTTCAACTGGCAGCGGATGAAAATTTTCGGAGTGTGGCACAAAAGTCGTTGAATTTGTCTTCTGTTACTAAAACTTCACCATTTTTACTGAGACGTATGTATTTCGTGCGATATTCACCTGCCAAGTACCATAGAATGATACCTGTTTTTTTCTGAGGGGTATCAAAGGTATGGAACAATGTCATTATGAAAAATAGCATAATTTTGTTTTACTATTGTAAAATGTGTTCAACACTCACTAGACACCACTACATGTGGTTCTTTTGAATTCGCAATGAGGAAGAAACGTCTCGTCCAGTTTTGTTGTAAATTGGGTCTTCGTGTACATCAATTACGATCAAATGACCAGTCAAAAGTTCGAGCCTTAGTTCATTGGAAGTTGACTAAACACTTCCTTCAATTCTTGTCAGATTAACATTAAACTGACCATTACTTGTATCTCTTTTATCAATCCACGAACGGGGTAGCTCATTTTCTAATGGAACCACACACTAAAAATCCTTCCGATTTCGGAGAACCTGAAAAATCGATCTTTTCGATGTTCAGCTTTGGGAACTATATACCGTTTTACGTCAGTCCACAAGTAGAAGTATTTCTGTATGTGACAGTAGATCAGGTAAACGGGCAGTCATTCATTTAGTCAGATAGACAGTCAGACTTCTGTGCATACACGCATACCCAGAAAGACACACAAGCAGACTGAAGGAAGGCACATATATTGTTTTGCGTGGATTTCAATGAGCACATTTTCATCTGCAACAGATTCATTTGAACGAGCTTTAATTCTTGCCCAAGATGATACAATTTTTTCATGAACACAAAATAACAATAATGCAGGATGTGCTGGTAATTCATAAAGTTGCATCCACAATTCCTTGTATAATATCGTCACCTCTATGTGTATCATCAAGAATAACGAGAAATACAGAACCAGGTGAAGAGTAATCTTTTTCCAATATGAAAGTAAACATCAGGGTTGGGTTACTTTGGTTTGCTTGAATAAGCTTTAATTTATTTCCTTTTCAAAAATAAGTACTTATTTTGCAACGAATTCAGTCTTGAGGAACATATGAACACAATAAGAATATCGACTGTGATATCTGCGGAACTCGAGGATATCAAACTCCAATTCATTTTAACACTGCAGGGAAATCAATTAATTCATATTTCATACAAAGTCAGAGGCATCAGTTCGCTGCGTATTCCATAAGGAGGATCTTCAGTTTATTCTAATTTAAGTGACTTGGCGTTATTTGCCAGAAAAGGCCGGTAAAAGGTAGATAAGAGAAGACAGAAGCCAAGGAATTTCATATTTCTTCTTGTTTATTGCTGGTTGCATAGATCCATTCCCCTTGGTATTTCCAAGGACAATGAAACTGCATTTCTGTAGACATCAAAATCTTTTACTTTCGGCTGGATGGTTATTTTGAAGTGATTTGTATCTGCTTTTAGCAAATGCTATCGAGAGAAGATGGCACTGTTAACTTTTCCAACTCTCTGTCTTTGCATGGTAGTGAAGAACAATGTTATAAACTCAAATCATCGTCACCTTCGTTGTTGTAGAAGATTTTCTGCTCGCTATTTATAACTCTTTTTCCATTGTCTTCCAATACGTTGTAACTGTGGAAGCCGTCGTAAGACCTGCAACGTAAAGCTAGCTCAACTCAGTGTATTTTGTGTTTCTTCCCCCAACGGACTGTCTGTCAATAGATGTGAACTGTCTGCGTGACAGTTCTCTAACTAAGGAATATTAGCAAATAGAACCAATGAAAAGCACAACGGATAGTCTCCAAGCCTACCCACATGAAGTGGTCCTATGTGTGTAATGTGCAAAGCAGCTCTCCTCCGAAGGGGTTTGCTCTTGTTCAGTCTGCAAAATACAATAAGAAGATACTCCGGGAGCTCAATGTTCAGAAAGTGCATCAACGGGATCCGACGCTCACTTTAAAAGAAGGTTAAAATGGCAGCCTGCAGCCAGTTCATTACATTGCTTCGGCCCATCAGAAAACACTATCCCCAGTGCTCCGTATTCCAACAAGACACACGTCAGGAGTACTCACTTTCCCGGGCCCATATTCCGGGCAGTTCATATTACGAGACCTCTCCTGGGCAACACCAAAACCACATCTAAGTTCACAATTTTGCACTCGGCCCACAGCCGGTCTATCCCCGAAGGCTTCTTTTTCTCCTCGGTCCCTCCGTGGGTGCCAAAAATGTAGTATGTTAAGCTGTGTTCCTCTGAAGAGGGTTGCATGCGTCCAGTGTGGAACACATTACAGGATGGAACTGCATGAGCCCAAGGCACAGTAAATGCATCAAAAGCATCCTACACTTAAACGAACACCAAAATGGCAGCCTACAGTCTGCTCATTACAAATGGTCACGATAAAATCCGCGGGCACACTAGTAGGTTATTTAAACTCCATTTCGAATGGACCGGGTAAAGGCCAACGTAGTCTCGATTAACAGCACCACATGTGGGTGAAAGAAGGCGAATAAACGCCTCAGACAGCAGGAAAATCGTTGACCTCGAGGAGCGAGTGTTGACCAGTCAGACAAACAGTTCAACTCTCCTAAGGGAAACTAGAAACAATTAGGGCATAAAAACGGAATTCACGAAACCAATATCCAACTACTGTCAATGGTTAGTAGTGTAAACTAGTTAAAAGATGCGTGAAACTTACAGCCTTTGTTGTCGTGTGAACGTTTTCCGTTGCCCAAACAGATACGTCCTGGTCTAGGAAAAGCTTTCAAGAAGAGATCGAAAAGCAGCATGAACAACTGCGACCGTCCGGCAGCACCCACGGAACCATACCACCGAGAAAGGTAACCAAAATTAATTAGCTTATTATTCCGTTTTCCTGTTGCTGGTTTTCTATTCCTTTTTTCTTTTGTATATACTTCCTTTTTTTACTGTGTAATAACAGTAAAATATTTCAGTGACGGGGTTGCGGCCAATTTAAGACTACCACATGAGAATAAGCACCTGCGACAAGGGTATCCCAAATGGGGACAGAAGTGTCTAAAGTTCACCATGATGACCGCAGCTTGTGGTCCCAGTGGCCGTGAAAGTTTGGACAGACAATGGTTTGTTTGTTAGCTAGTTCACTGTTGCATGTGGAGTGGTTGAATATCGGGTGAAAAGTACTTCCTGGTCAAACGAAACAATTGAATACGTTTTACCTTCAATAACTGAACCACGGCTTGTTTCAACCACCTCTACCCAAAGAGGCACACTGAATAAACTGATTTTGTATGATTAAAAAAGTATTCCTCATTGTATTCGAGAACACTCGATATGGGACAAACTGGACGTTAAAGGGAGGAAGTAGCAAAATAATGAACAAATGGAGTGTGTTTGGATACTGCAATTGATAAACTGCTCAATAGTGTTCCACATCCTCACATATAGCGTTAAACCGGATTCCATCTGCTCGTGTTATGGCCAGTGAAGCCACTTGTATTACCGTTCTCACTGGCGATTAAGGAAAAGATAGGAGCTGGTTTTCTTTGCATGGTTCTGGTAGGTTGACAGTTTACCGAGTTTTATCGATGTGCTGTTAATAGAGCAAAAGTAGAGTAGCGTTATGCTCATTTTATCTGTTATTTGGTCTGGCACAGCACGGTTAATCTGATGATGAACATCCCGCTCATATTTCCACGCCGAGCAGACTTGTAACCACTTGCTTTTCTAATCATACTCGTTTGCGCAGCATTATTAGACATTTGGTAATGGAAAATGCTCAGTGTTTTATCTTTCTTTGTTGTTTACTTCAATCTGTAGTACGACGGTTCTTCCAAAGTGTCATGGTTAACTACTGCTGTGAGATTTGCAAAGTATCTGGTTCTGAAGTAGTTCACTCCCGTTTCACAAACGAACGTTTGCAACTTTACTGTACCAGTTGAAAAGCACATCAGTCATTCTGTTTACTGTTATAAGCGTCTTTCCACTCGTATTCTTGTAGCCGTTTTTTAATGTGGTAGGAAATATACCCATTACGGAGATTATGGCAGCATAACACCCTGGAATTATTTCCCGATTCCATTAAACTACCGCATCTCTTCACGGTTTTTTTCATTTGGGGATTATCCTCTTCTCCTTTTTCAGTGGTCCAACCGCTACTGTGTGCAATAATCCCGGAATCGCTCGAAACGTTTTGCCACCCAGTTCGGATCAATTCACTAGTCGCATGAGCCCGTGTCCATCTTCATCCTCATCGCATGTAGGTTCAAATGAACAGTCTGCTCAAAATCTGCTTCTTCGAATGCGCTGGGAACTCAGTTGTTTGGAGGCGGACAACAAGCGTCTACGTCGACTGATTCTGAACATTCCTGCTCTGACGGACCCACCAGACGCGGTGAAAGCTCTTAGTCATAATGTGGTCACTTTAACAGGTAAATGACGTAGACATTGTTGTGCAGGAAACCCCATTTTACTTCAGAAGGTATCCTTTTTACAGAATATGACACTTTAAGGGTAATTTTGCAAGTAAGATGATACTAAGGGATTATTTTCAAGCCCAAAAGTATGGGTATCACTCTGAATCCGAAGGACGACTTGTGAGTAGCTAACCAGCAGAACCATTAGGATTTCATCGGATTTTAAGTTATATTGTTTGACTTTATGGAGTAAATCTAGTAGGAACAAGCTGCCACCGCCCAAAGTAAAATTAGGGATTCCGAGAAAGCTTTTTACAAACTTAACTTTAAAACCAGGTTACAACTTAAAACAACCAGATAGGAAGCTGTGACAGACAGGCTTTTTATCTTCACTGAAGAGAACATCTAACCAGAAGAATAAATTTGCTTTTATCTAAGCTCACATCTACATCATTCCATGTAGTATTTAAAAAGATATGCATCATCGCGCTAGTGGCAACGAGAATGTTCAGTCATATCTTGCGAACCTGAAAACTAATGGTGATTAACCTAGAACTAGCTTGGCAACTTTTATCACCCTCAGAACAATTAACACTGTACACAACTTCCCAGCCTTTTGATCTTCGATTTGCATGCTTTCAAACACCCAATCCCACCGTATTCTCACTTCCTGCTTTTTAGCCTGCCTCTTGTTCCTTTTGTTCTATACGTATTCAAGAGACGAGTTTTCCTGTCACTGCCTAACACAACCGTTCATCGCTTCTCTTGACTTGGCTTCATGCATTACATGGATTGTCTGGCTGAAGGACACAAACAGTCACGTTTGATGTAAAAAAGTACCAAGTCAATTCAAGTCAAGTAACTGCTTTAAACACCCCGAGAGGTGAATATTCAGCCTTCACATAACCATGAATACGTCCTGAAAAACGGAGCACTGAGGTAATGGGTAGTAAGCATCTGTACTATTTTGAATGTTGTGTTAGTTCTGATATTACTTAAGCTGGACGGTACAAATACCCTGTCAGGTAAGAGATAGTAGAACTGTTGTGAACCTCAATGCTTGCATAAAGATATTTGTACTGAGAACAAGTGGAACAAGTGGATATACGTTTCACTGGTTTGTGAGGATGAGACCAAACTGAAATTTGAGTGATGCCATTTTGTAGGGTAGGAAAAGTAGAATCGCAGGTATACGGCATACCAAATATGACATCATCCGTATATCTGAATCGAAGAGTAGTTACTGTACAGGAATAGCGGAAATGTAGGCAGAAAATAAAAGTGGGGATAGCGCGGCACCTTGGGGAACTTCACGGGTAGTTGTAACAAGAGAGGAGGTTTGCTGTTATAGTGAGTGAACTGCTGGCGATTGTGGAAGTAATCTGCCAACAAAGAAACAAGTGGAAGGCTGAACATCGGAGAGAAAGAGAGAGAGAGAGAGAGAGAGAGAGAGAGAGAGAGAGAGAGAAAGAAAGAAAGAAAGAAAGAAAGAAAGAAAGAAAGAAAGAAAAGTAGCTTGTTTCGGTCGGCGCAGTTGAAGGCGTCACTATAGTCTACGAAGCATATTCTAACCGCTTTACTCTTCTTGTCAAGTTTGGACAGAAAGTAATGTGTCAAGATGGCGAGGGCATCGAGCGTGGAGGATGACCGTCAGTAGGCAATCTGATCAGGACCTGAAACTTTAAAATTTTGTTCCGCCGTTGGAGAACCAGCCTTTGGAAAACTTCAAGGGAGACAGAGGTGCACGCAATGGGACGGGATTTCGAAGACCCTTTCTTGGGAAAAGGAATTATAGCTGCTGTCCTTCAGCAGTCTGGAATCTTTCTTTCCTTCAGACCTTGAAGGAAGACAATCAGAAAGAATAAGACTGAAGGCAACCACACACTCCTTGAGCACTATGGAGTAGAGTTCGTCCGGTCGGGATGATTTTCCCGAGGTAAAGTAGAAGCAGTTCTTTTGTAGAAGTCCACAGAGGGGAAGCAAAATGAAGATTCCTGAGACTGACGAAGATTAACATTGCAGAATTAAGCAACAGAGTTATGACTTGAATGTCTTCGCATAAGACATGCACATGATGCCTTGTTTCGAAATCTTCGAACAGTGTCTCGTTTTATTTAAAGTATGCATACTATTACAGTATACATAAGCTTCGTCACTTATTTTCGTTGCGAAATTTTTTTTAACTTTTTCAATTGTTGGATATCTTCAACTGTTGGATGTGAACAGCTATCAGTTGCACTGGATAACTTGTCTAAATTTACAGACCTCTATTTAGTAAAAACAGCTCCGTGGGTGCTGTGCAATTTTCCCCGTTCTCAAATGCCAAGCCAGTTCATTTTTTAATCTTATTTCGTTCTTTCTATTTTAAATATCCACGTGAAAAGCAAAACTCTCAGCGTCTGATTCACTGGGACATCTGTCTAGCTTGTTGGAAGATCATGTTGGTTTTTATGCCGTGTGATAAGACCGCGGATGTTACGTGACAAGCAGAGGAGATACAATCAGCACGCAGAAACAGTCAACCGTGCATGTCTTTTTGAGCTCATGGTCTGCTTTCGGTCGAGAATCATGAATAAAACTGTACCTAATTCATCAAAAAATCAACAATTTACACCTTATGGTAAACCAAAATTTCCGGAGAATTCTAACCACCTGAGATCCAATTTCTCATTTTTAACTGAATTTTGTTGACTCTTACCCATCATGGATCTATGGTCTTCCTTTTCGTTCATATATAACTTAATTTAAAATGGCTGAATTAGGTCTCAATGGTGAAAGCAGCAGAATAAGTCTGTCGTTTATCTCAGTCACCCAAGGGCACAATATGCTGCTTTTGGTAGTTCAGTGCAGAAGAAGTCAATTTTGGGGCAAAAGGTGCGTAACATTGAAGTGTGTGTAACACCGAGAAATTCATTTTTGAGATAATCAATATGGTAATTAAATATATACAAATTATTAATCGAGGTTACATATAGCAGTGGGTGACTAAGTGCGCAAAAAGTTCCGTGTCTAGATGACTGGATAACAGCTGAGTCACTCAATGGAAATTTTGAAGGAAAATATTCCCTTTTCCATGGAATTTAGAGCACGATCGCACAAGAGACATTTGAGGGAGCATGTTGTTATCTGTATAAAAACCATCCGCAGGCACAGCTTCACATACCAAAACCCACGGATAAATTGTCGGACGATCGTGCTCAAGTCTTCAGTAGGATATGCGGCCGGAGATGTTACTTATCATAATCAGTCAACTCACACTGAGAGTTAGTCTTCTCCCACACTTTTCCAGAGATTCCTTCAAGTGCGTGTACACTGGATTTCCATTAATAGATAGTCTCATCGATTGATGACTATATTGATCCAATGCTCAGCAGCTCATATCACTGGTAATTTCGGTCAAAAAGACTGAAAGTTGCCCTAGGTGTCCCAAAATATATTCATCGAAATAAATGACAACCAAGAATTCATCTGATCAAGAAGTCCCACGGAAGGTAGAGAACAAACCGAAGTGGCGAACGAACACCCATTCATTGATTCCTAAGTATACCAATACATCAAATGACTGACGTCAAGTAAAAAAAGGAACATTCGGTTTTGAGTTGGAATGAACTGAAAATGAGAGAACAAGGTTCACACGCGAGATGCAGATCCGGTTGTAAACTGAGAATGAGAGCAGTCAATTTAGTTAGTTTGATCAATGAATCTCTAATGCTTTCGGGGAAGGGAAGTGGGCTAATGACCGTGGAAGCAACAACCATTTACTACTGCGGCTGTGGCCATAGCATTACACTTGCCCAGTCTTAATCGTCTACCTTGGGCGGAAGGCTTCAGTCGCTTTCACCAATGAAGAGTGGAATCACGGCGCTTGTAATTACTTTCATATTGAATGGATGTGTCGAACGACGCTTAGAATAATCATGTTAGGTTATGGCTCCGGATTTGAACTCTGACTTAATTGAATACGGCACGAGAAGGGTTTTATTTCTGCTTCACCGCAAAGATTATTAAAATGGCCACAAGAATCCGGTAATTGCATAAAAATGCTAACTAATTCCTCTGAGCTACAGGCTATTTGGTTTTGTAATGGAAACAGAATCTCCGTAATAAATTGTCGTCTGAGTAAAGTGATGTCATAAAAGTTGGTCTCCTCACACAAATGAATCATTACAGATTTCAGGACTTTATTCCTAATAATCACTGAGACCATTTTCGTCTACCCATTGTGGCTCAGTATTTTAGGTAGACTTGTGCATGGTATCAGAATCTGCTATGCTTTTGCAACTACCCAAAGGACTATATTGTTGTGTTCATAAATCAGAGGACACAGTACGCAATAGATCCGTTTAACAGTACATCAGTAAACAGGCGCGTAAACAGGCAAGCTGGCAAACAAGTGAATCATCCACTGGCAAGTGCAAGGGGACTGGAACAAAAGGTCAATGTCAGTCACACGCGCGCCTAACCTCGTGTCATTGATAAGGTGGAACAAAGCAGTGTGGGATAGACAGGCATTGCGCACGGGTGTTCAAAGCCAACGGGACCGGAATGAATCACGTGCGAATGTCAACTACACACGGGTTGGCCACACAACAGGTATCATGTCAAAGACTTCGAATGCTGGCGGTTTTCGCATCTCAGACTGATGATATCAATTCCTAAAATGACGAAATGTTTGCCATCTGAATACCAAGACTGGGAAAAGTATATTTTGGTTTTCGTACACTTTTCGCACCAATGTTTTTTTTAACTTGCTTAAAGTGACATTTTGCTAAACCCTTCAAACGGGGTTCCAACATGGAGTTTGTGAATTTCCCTTAGCTTAGTATAAACACAAGGTGAGCAGTGGTGTTATCTGATCTCATATTGTAAAAAGAGGTACATACAGATGACCGTCTCATGAGCTGACATATCGACCACCATTTTAAAACTCACTCAGACCGACTCAATTTTCATCGGAAAGATGAAGACTCTTTTAAAGCACAGAGTTTACAAAAGCGTAGTGCTGTATGCTGACAAATTGGTACTCTCTTTTACGAGTGCGTATTTCAGTGATATGGCAACCATTTTGTCTGGATCAGTCGAATGGGGGAAAGTATAACATAAACAGACTATAGGTGAAGCTCCTGCTATGAAAGGCTTTGTTGTTTGCCAGGGGAGGCAGTTGAAGTAATCATAACGGGAGCATTTGTAGCTAACATGAAGAATTCCACAAGCTTCTACAATGAGGTCAAATCTAAGAACAGGACTCCTATAAATACAGATGAGTACATGGACCATCACCTGCACGATGGCCGTGAAACATCTGTGACCTGAATGCCAAGCTCAGCGATAAGGAACTTATTTAACTGGCTGATAGTTCTTTTCATAATGTATTTTCATTCAGCCTATTTAAGCAAACTGCTCGTTAAGACGGGTGTTTTTCTAAGTAAGGTTTTAAAGACCGCAACACTCTCCACCAAACAGTTCTCGTTTTTGCACAGTAGTGAAAAAATCTTGTTCACGATCTGTCAGTTAAGTTACGTCACAACAAAGGAGAGACAAATTCGAAGACTCTGCAACCGTGGCAATTGATCACATCAGTCGCAGATCGCTAATCATTAAATGATTATGATATAATCCCTCTCCCTCAATTTTCTTAACCTCACATATGCGCCATACTAATTTAAGAAATGTTTAGAGCGTTGAAAATCCCAATTTCAATATTCCATCTCTGTTATCAGTGATAACGGCTTTTAAGCATTTTTTTATCCCTGCCTACAGACTTGTCCACTCGTTATTGTGAAAAAGGTGACCAAATAGTGCACGTCTATGTGGAACTGGAACCATCACCGTTTCGAAACGCATTTCTAAAACTGCAAAGCACCGCGGATACCTCCGATTCTCCAAAACCTGTCAGAACCGAAACCAGTTGCAGTAAGCTGATGAAAATTGGGTGTGTTGGTCTGAGAGTCATGGACAATCAACGTACAGAAAGTTGGGATGAGTTAGATATGAAAATTGGCCAACTTTTGCGGGTAAGTACAAAACTATTTTGTGACAAGTGGAGATTAAGCAAACCTTTTCCCCATTTAATTATAACGCCGGAGTGCCGTAGAATTAAGGCATACCATATTCAAGACCAGTAACCGCAACATTGAAACCAGTATCATGGACCACTTCAGGCAATGGTAGATCAGGTCAGTTAAAAAATTGCTAGACAACGGAATTCTGAATATCGCCAAAGGCGAATGGCTTTCATTGGGTTCAATATTCGTACTGCCGGATAGAATGAACTATCTTGGTGTGGAACATATCGGATTTCTCATAAAATGGTTATTAGTATAATAAATGGAGTGTCCTCCTGAGAGCTCATACAGTCGGGCGATCACTCAATTCATGAAGTTTGTACTGGCTGAATAAACCGAACTGAACCGTATTGGGATGAAGAAGAATCACTGGAAACTAGCTTGTTCACCAAGTTGGGTTTGTCTCCGAAGTGCTTGTTGGAATGTTTCCCGCAATTTTTAAATCTTTCTTAATCTTGCGTTTTTCTGGCAGCGAGAGAATATAAGTATATGATTATAATTTTCCTTTGTGTAGTGAATTTGAATTATTACTACTAGAGTGCAGCCAACATCACTGGTGCGAAAAAGCAGTCCAATAGAATATATAAATTAGTGGAGCCTAATTATAATCATTTATACTCCTGTTCAAAAGTACGATTTCGAATAGTCACGTATTTGATTGTCAGGCTTCCAACAAGTCTATTTCATAAAGCTTTCTATTCTAAGGTAAAAAAAAACGCTTTCTGGAGAATACCATGCTTAATGTAGAATATATTCTCCTGAAGCTACCAATTTTATACATAGTTCATATTAAACAAAGGAGAGGAAACACAACGCAACAGCCATTCGGCTGGTCAGTTGCATGGTTATTGGATCAAATGATCGGTCAAAAAGGAA
Source organism: Fasciola hepatica (assembly GCA_948099385.1). Lineage (NCBI taxonomy): Eukaryota > Metazoa > Platyhelminthes > Trematoda > Plagiorchiida > Fasciolidae > Fasciola > Fasciola hepatica. Next base: position 14,098,957 of record CANUEZ040000120.1, on the reverse strand, counting down.
CAGTATTAGATTGCAGTAAGTGTCATCGTAAAACAGTGATCTAGGTTGACAATACGCTCTTGAGTGACGTCATCGACCCTTGGTCAGGAAAGCTCGTCAGCATGACCTGGTTTCGTTTACGAGCGAAACTCAGGATTGAAGATCAGTATGTGAATCATTTTGGCAGTCGCCAAGGCCGGTTATCCGTCTGCTTCTGCTGTATTGCTGAGCGCAAACGGAACGCATCTTACACTCCAGGTGAACCTCCCCATCTAACCACACTAACAACTGTAGAACCACATCATTCCCCAGTGATCAAACTAGTGCATCTGATTTTCTTTGTTGCCTTTAGAAAAATCCCTACTCAAAAAGGTACTAAAAAAGCACTTGAACTCGTTGATGATTACCGAAGATGTCAACAAAGACACTCTGTATTTGGTTTCAAGTCTGATGGTGGGACAGTTTAAAACTTCCCAACTGAGATTATCTGCCTCAAATGTCGCGTTAATTGCAGCAGCGTGTTTATTCAAAGGCGGTAAAACTGGTATAGTTCAGAAGACTGAGTAGACGACAGATTGCTTATTCGAGATCAATGTATTCGGACAAAAAAAGCATTCAATCATAGTAAACTGTTCATTTGTATCAGCCGTATCTAGTTAACTTTAAGCCGGCCCGTAATCAGTCGGAGGTTAAAATCACGTAGTTTCCAACCCTTGCTTCACTTCCTTGAATTCACACCATGATACATGATCGCATTCATGGTTGCTTCATCGTCCGTAAAATTTTCGTGCACATGACTTCTTACTACTTATATGAGTGGTATGTAAACTCCGACACTCAGCATTTTTCCAGCCAGAGAATAGAATTCAACCAGGCAGTTCATCAAATCATTACAATACAACCTTGACACATCACTGTCGACCGGTTCATTGCCTACAATGTTGTCATATATTGCTTCACAGAAAAACGTTTGCTATGTAAATGAACCTAACAGCAATACATACTACCTATTATGGTCTTCTAGTTTCTCGCTGTGCTCTGTAGTATTAACACCGAAGCGTTGCAAACGGACATAGCTCTGCTAGTCCCCTCAGCTGTGCTGTCACCTTTGCAGATGAGTTTTAATTACTATATTATGATATAACAAAAAGCTATGACTATTGCGTCTAGATGATTAGCGAATGAGAACACATATTCGTGTTGTCAGTATCCTTTTTTATATGCCTGGTTTTGTGGTAATTCTTGCTGATACACACGATCCACAATATGACTGTTGCTGAAAACATCCTGTCTGCATCCACAGTACCAGATTTTTTCCTTCAAGCCTCTGGCTCAGGAAAAATTGCACCGCAAGGCATGACTACTATTCATGCATATAGCTCATCGTATCTTTCCAAAGGGTGCTTATATTGTTGTATGCGACTACTGATGGCATCACACGGTGCAGTTTTGAATTCGTCTTGTTCTTTTTATTCCCGCTATCTGATGGGAACGTTTTACATGAACCCATGTTTTCCCAGGAATATATCAGGTATCTGACGTCCACAAAACAATTAACAGAAATGGAGCCCACAATATGCAGCTATACTTTGCAATGTAACAAAGCTTCTACCAACGACAATTCCAAGGTGATTCGTTACAGACCCAATGTGGACGTGAACGAACCAATGGATTTTGCACCCAATATGCAAAAGCATCCGGACTGCCCACCGGCTGCTTGGATTGTCCGGTCGAGTCAAAACGGTCCGGTTGAAAACAAACTCACTTGGTTTTCAGTTGTTCATCTGGACGGCAGTGTAAGTTCGTCTGTCCCGGAAATCTGGAACACCAACTCAAACCACTGTCCGAAGCCAAGCGAACAAACACAACTGAATCTCCTCTCCTTTGAAACACTGATCCCGGTGGATCTGTTAAGAGGTTATCTCAGAGAAATGCGTGAACATCGCTTGGTCGTTCTCTGTGGACCGCCCGGTACTAGGAAAACACGGATTTTGCACAAAGTTGCCGAGCTGTTGGTACAAGAGTGAGTGAACACTGTCGTCGTCACCGAAGGGTATCGTTTGTCTTCTCAACAATCTGCAATTCAGTATTCCGAATCATCTTACCAATGCATCATTAGAATTATTCCTAATGATGACGTGGTGGTTTCGTTAGTGTGAAGAGCTGTCACCCTGGGGGTCACCTTTGCTCAAATCTATTATCTACTTCGGAAGATATTATAGTAATTTGAGTGCAACAAATAAAATTAATTCTTATCGAAGCTGGGCTGTTCTGGTGATGGCTTTGAAGAATCCAAGCAAGTCGCCTCTTAAATGCCACAAAATGGGCAGAACATTTTGTTGATACAAATGCTTATCAGACTAAGAGAAATAAAATTCCCTCGTAAGATATATCTGAAACGAACTATTTGGTCACGGGTTTGTACAGATCGTTAATAATGACAGCGGAAGACGGTTGTGATGTCTATAATAATCTTCAGCACAATTTCCTCTCGGGTCGTGTTGGCGAGCACAAAATGCGTGTACCGAAATACGGCAGACAACTGGAAACTCACTTCGTGGTATTCCGAATTCTCCCCCCCCCCCCCCCAAAAAAAAAAAAGAAAAAGCGAGATAATCAAACAGAAAGCGTTTCAATTAGATCAACAGAGACACATTGTACTGCAAATATGAAGATAACCGTTTAGTGAATCTTTACTTGTAGATTTGACAGAAATATTTCCAGTCACTGATTACAAACTACATTTAGAAGAACCGGAAGAAAGTGAATAAACAGTGCATCCGTTTTTAATATTATCCCTCTCAATTCAATTTTTATTTTGACTTTAAACCCTTAATGGTACTAACTGTCCACGTCAGAGATAAATTCCTAGAAGCTGCCCAAGCCTGATATGTCTTATCAACGCTCAAAGAATAGTATAATACCAGCGACAATTCCTCTATTCTGTTTTCAGGTCGCTTTATCGGCATGAGCCTTTGCTTTGTCGATTAGAATGGCGGTGGTCCGGTCACAATACGATCAGTAAATAAAGATAACCCCGCATGACTACATTTCCTCATTGTCCTTAGTACATCTTTAAATGTCAGACCTGCTTATCTGCTATCCACCATCTTTTTCACAATTTGCCACCTTTGGTGTCGCTTACTTTTCCTTTCAGCTCCAAACAGCCCAACTCTATCCGCTCATTCTATGTGAAACCAAATGGATCAACAATGATCAAAGAGTTGCAGTGTTTCATTGCTCAACATTTAGCCACATTTAACCGACACGGTATTCCACAGGTAATGATCTTGGAAAACCTTCACCATATCCAAGGCTCTCTAGTCGAGATGCTTGATACACTAACCAAAAACCATCCTACTCCTTGGTGAGTCTTTCCTCCCAAATGAATGCACGATGACCTCCCAAAGATTTGAAAAAAAACATGATATATAACCATAGTTTTATATTTTCTGTTCCATACTTTCGCATGGGTGCAGCTGAGTGAGTATATTCTGTGGTCAAATGGGCCCATTACACAGTTCCGGTGAACCAACAATCGACCTGGTTTGATTATGAATTACTACGGGTGACGGGTTGTTATCGCTTAAAAATCCGGTGACAGAAGGGCGTTATATCATGAAGCATTGACCCAGATAGCCTAGTGAAAAACATTGTCCCTCACAATCATACAAAGCTGGTTCGAGTCCCCATTGTGACTCTATGAACAAGCAGGCCGCTAATTTTTAACAACAGTGAAACAGCTGTCAAACGCTTCCACGGCTTTTATTTCTAGCCGAGCGTTCAGACTCTATGGATGATCACTGCGTGAGCGATTTTCTTCTTTTATGGAAACCCATTAAGATATAAAGTGAATTCCCATTTATTAAGCTACCCGTCGTTTATGGATAATGCAAACCTAAGGAAGCAAAATACAGGGTTCAGTAGTTCGAACAACTACAGAGTATTTGTTCACTATTACAAATTTCAAATCAACTA